>CM062513.1:18677750-19370553 GCA_031439585.1 Pterocarpus macrocarpus | reverse complement strand
ATATATATATATATATATATATATATATATATATATATCATTATAAAATTTGTTGATAAAAAGAAAAACTATACATGCTCATTATAGAAATTGCAAATACATTCTAATGTTATGTAAAGTGGTGAAGATTAGTTGTAGAACTCATAGTTTTATAACATATGATGGAAAATGTGATGAAACCAATTAGATATTGATAATATGTTTTTTTGGTGGCTCACGGCCATGATAGTTAGAGTGCAGGAATGTTTTTCTCTTCTTTGAAATCCTTGGTGACTTTAGGCGGGATTGACTATAGTGATTAGCATAGGGGAAAATTGATAAATGGGCTTGGATTCATATTTTGATCATTCTAACTAAGTTTCATAACCCATGTGCAAGGAGAGAGAGAGAGAGAGAGAGCTATTTTTTTTGTTTGGGGGAGTTACAGGGAACTTGTTTTGAATCATGAGGTAGTTATATAACTCGTCTCTTGTACTTCGGTTTTGGGGGGAAAAAAGCAGAAGAAGCATCATAGTGAACACTACAATAAGCCTATGAAACTCACTAAGCAAGCTAATAAGGAATAGAATTCCTAAAGGTAGTGGTCAGTTAAGAAGTAATGGGAATTTAGATAAGTTAGTACCTTAGCAAAGGAAGAAAAAGGGGACAAGAAGAGAAGAAAGGACTTAAGAAATAATCAAAAGTTTAAGGTAAGCGTAGGTTAAGAAAGTCAATAGACAAGGGGGATTTAATCCCTTTGGTAAAATTCATGGTGAGAATTATATTCTTTCCTGATTAAAATAAGAATGTTAATATAATGAAAAAATAATATAAATGACAATAAATATTAATGATAACAATAATAATATTGAGAGTGAATAACAATAATATAATAACTCATTTCTATGAGCATAACTCGGTCATTAAAAGAAGACTAATGCAGTAATTAAATTGTAACGTGAGATTGGAACCCATAATTATTAAATTATCCTCAAATTATTTTAAAAATTTAAATTAAGACACAAAGGGATAATGAAAACCGTGTAAGTTTGTAATTAAGGCTAGGTTCGAAATAACATGGTATTTGTGGTATAAAGATGAATTAAAGGGAGGAAATTCATGCTAGTAGATGTATCGACTCCACCTTACAATATAGATCAGTGGTACATCTACAGGTTACGTATCGGCTCCACCTTGTAATGAATCAGTGGTACGATCACTGCAAGTCTTATAGCGATTAAGGGTGATGTATTGGCCTCAACTCACAATGGATTGGTGGTATGATCACTCATACTACAATGGACCCTACCTCATAGTTGATTAGTCATGTGAACACCGATCTGACTAGGGAGTGCCCTAGTGATGGGAGCTCTTGCAAATCCGAATATGATGAAATCCCTATGAGTTGCAGACTACAATACAAACTGAATGTTATCAGTGATGTTAATTTGTGGTTGCACTAATGATGACCTGAAAGGATAGTTGATTATATATTTTTATTAATTTTTCTATTAAATGCGCTAATTAGTAGGTATGCATATCATTTTTGTTGTATCTGTGTGTAGTGTCCCTTGGATGATTTTGGGCAGTTACGATGTACACTTGGAAATACCATCTCTACTAAGATTGTCTCTTATGCCCTTTTTTCCTAGTGTTTTCAGTGGAAGAGGCCATGGCTAGAATCAATGTATGTACGGACATAGGCATCAACTAGGAGTATGGCTCGATCGAGAGCCAATTTCACCTTGTGGTGCATATCTATTGTATTCTCATCTTCTTTGCTCTTAATTGATGGAGAACCCTACTAGGCTCTTATATATATAGTGTGACCTTGACTTTTGCATCCCTGCTTGACAAATGGAAAAACACTAATGGTCTTTACTTTTTGGGACTAGTTTATGGCTTTTTGTGTACATGTATGTCTCACTAACTATGGTGTGCTATAATTGCGAATGTATAATTATGTGTATATTCAGTAACCATGTGTTTCACTTTATGCTTGTCAACTAGGATGCATCAATGAATTGATTAACGGAAAGGTAACAATAGTTTTTACTAACATAACTATTAAAGGAACTCATAAGCCAGAAATCAAGATAAATAATTTCATAAGAAAAAACAAAAAAAAATACTGCCAAAATAAATCAGAGAGCATTAGTAACCACTAATTGGTTGATTATTAATAAAATAATCCAATAAAGGTATGGTAAACTAATTAGTCGGACATTATAGTAGTGGTATCAGTGCAATTGCTCTAAGGAGCAACCAAAGTGGATAGGATTAGTATAGCCATATATCGATTGAGGCTTTATTTCATATTCATAGGTGTTTTAGGAATAGTCCACATGTGTATTTCTGTTTATGATTGGTATATGTTTTTAGCTTCTAGGAAGTGGTAATGAGTTTGATCATCTTAATATTTGACTAACCATGTATGCAGAACATCAAGCCACCTAGCCAGAGAGTTGCTACTCAGAAACCAGGCAATCGAAATAGAGACATGAATGCCCTGGAGGACCTGGCTGCTACAATTAGCATGGTTAAGAAAACTGTACCAGTCCGGATCGACCAGTTAGATCGGGAATCGAACACTAGGCCAGTCCGGTCATCTTCCTTGAACCATTGATTTCAAAAATTGATGACAAACTGGATAGAACCGGGGAAAACTGCCGAACCGATGTGAACCGGACCAATTACACCGGTTTATCGGTTCGATCAATTTGCTTTCTTTTTTCTGTTGTAAAACATTGTCATTTAAAAAAAAAATGCTTGCAAAATGATGGTCTTGCAACTTCAAAAGCAAAACCATATCAGCAAAAACTAGAAACAAGGGCAAAGAGGTTTGGGCATGCTTCACTCTTCAAGCCGTCTTCAACCTCATGAGCATGCCGATCTTGAGCATGTCTCCACGACTTACGGGTGGGAGAAGTATGGCGACTAAATCCTCGAGGCGATTACCATATGTGGTCTTGCAAAAAGATGGAAGTAGAAGAGAAGATAGAGGGATCGGAAGGAGGGACTGAAAGTAAGAAGAAAATTAGAAGCGAAAAAGGGAATAAGGTTCTCGTAATAAAGCAAAAGTGACAAGAAAAAAAGATCTCTTGGCTCTCATGAGATGTGCCCCTTGTTTGCAGGGTATACTCAATAAACACATCACCTTTTTCCTTCTACACTGCCCAAAGAAAGCCTCAGAAAGATCTTTGAATTTGCGGTTTGCTTGTTGGGCCCCACAAAAGTTTTGTTATTATTATTATTATTATTATTATTATATACAGGTTAGATAGATTAGATACTAACGAGCTATTGATAAAAGAAACTTTAATAGGCTTTAAGATGATTGTATTAAGGTATCATTACAAGAATTTTTTATTTTTAATTGATTATTATTAATGATTTAATATAGTTTTTTATTTTTTAATTAGTCATATATATATATATATATATATATATATATCCTGGTTGAATCAATTGGACCTCTAAACTTTTGAATCGATTAGGTTCCTGACAGGTTCGATGCGATTCGATTTTCTTAACCTTGGCAATTAGAGAGTATGTTTGCAGTCACCAATCAAGTTCTACAGCTCTTGGAGGACAAAAACAAAGCAAATGGAAACAGCAATGGAGGAACTAACAAAGATATTCTACGAGTGAACCCACAATTCTATGGTTTAGCTGAGTTCAAAAGAGCTCAACCCTTACCTTTTCGAGGAGGGTACAACCCAACAATTGGAAATGGACGGTTGATGCAAATGGAGAAGATATTTACGACTATGGCCTCTACTGAGGAGCAAAGGGTTACATATGCTACTTAAATGTTGGTTGGAGAGGTGGAGTACTGGTGGTGCAGAGCTAAGGCATTATTGGAGGCTTAGGGAACTCCAATCACTTGGGAGCTTTTCAAGACCACCTTCTTGGAAATATATTTCCCAGTGAACGAAAGGAATTAGAAAGAAATAGAATTCCTCATAGTAGTCAATTGCGGATAGCGACACATAGCGGCAATCACCAAAAACACTATAGCGAGATAGCGGATAGCGAGATGACCGCTATTTTAATTTTAATAAATATATAAATGACTATTATATAATTTACATAACATATATATAAAAATGTTCTTAAATAAGAAATTATGTATAACATATTCAATTTTAATTAAACTTAAGTCTAATAAGACTATTAAAACATTCAGATCACAGGTCATAGATAAAGGGAGGGGGCAAAAGTGGGAAAAAAGCAAAGAAAAACACAAACAAGAAGTGCTAGGCTGATTGGAAAAAGACTAGAAGTGCTGGTCATGGGTCTGATGGGAAAAAGACAAGAAAAACACAATGCTAGAGGAAGAGATGAGATCTGATAGTTCTCAAGTCTTAAGCAAACACCAAACTTACTGGTTGTGGTCATGGTTGTTGTCAGTCATTAGAGCTGGGTCATTGTTCTTTGGAGAAATTTGGGTCATTTATAGGAGGCTAGGCAACATAACAGTCAAGCAATATGTGTCGAGATTCGTGCAAATCTCCATGTTTTCATCCTATTTAAAGTTCAACCCTTATAAGGCTTGGAAGGCAATCAAGTTCGAATCAGGATTACGTCCGGAGATCCGAAATGTGGTTGGCACCATGGAGATTTGAAACTATGCCTTACTGGTAAACAAGTGCCGAATTGTTGAACAAAACCTGATGGATATGGTGATGGAGAGACAAAACGTGTTCAAGAGGAAGCGAGAGAATGAGAGGGGCAAAAGCAATAATACATAGTTCAAGAGAAATCGAGGCAGAGGTGGACCGTCGAGGCAAGGCACCAGTTATTATATGCCCAACCTATGGCAAGAATCATAGTAACACTCCTTGTTTGTATAGCAAGGGAGTTTGCTTCACATGCAGGTATCTAGGACATTTTTTGCAAGAATGCCCTTAGCAAAAGGGAGCCAATGTCAATTCGAGATCTTAGGCTAAAGGAAGGGTTTTCACCCTTAGTAGAAAAGAAGTGACTCAAGATCCGAATATGATACGAGGTAAGTGTTTCTTAAATAATCAAACCTTAATTGCATCATTCGACTCTAAAGCCACTTATTCATTTATTTCTCTAAATTGTACTAACCAACTTGGTCTTTCTATGTCTAGCTTACCCTATGATTTGATAGTTTCTACCCCTGCTAGGAGTAGAATATTGACTTCTTGTGTTTGCCAAGACTGTCCTATTCTAATTGATTGTCATCATTCTATCATTTATCTTGTTTGCATAACTATGCATAAAATAGATATTATTCTTGGTATGAACTGGTTGTTTGCTAACTATGTCCTTTTAAATTGCCATAAGAAAACCATATAGTTCCCAGCTAAGAATACCCTTGTAGCTAACAATGAAAAGATTGCCCAACTCTTAGTTGCCTAGATTGGAGCAAGCTTAGAAAGTGCAACCTTAGGATGTGTTCTACTATGTTCCTTGGATTCATAGGTTAGGCAAAGGATAAAAGACATCTCTGTAGTGAGAGAATGCCTCGAAGTTCCTTCTGAAATAGAAAATTTGCAACTAGAGAGAGAAGTCAACTTTTCTATAAATTTATTACCTAGTATCGAAACCCATCTCTATAGTAGTTTATAGGATATCCCCTCTAGAGTTGAGCAAGTTGAAAAATTAACTAAAGGAATTATTAGGGAAGAATTTCATTAGAGTTAGTGCCTCTTCTTGGGGAGCATCAATCTTGTTTGTCAAAAAGAATGATGGGAGTTTAAGGTTGCGTGTGGATTACTAACAACTCAACAAAGTGACTATTAAGAAAATAAATATCCTCTCTCTGGGATGGATGATCTCTTAGATCAGCTGAGAGGAGCCTCCATATTATCCAAAATTTATTTCAAAGAAGAGGACATACCCAAGACTGCTTTTAAAACCAAGTATAGGCATTATGAGTATCTGGTTGTGCACTTTGGTTTGACAAATGCTCCAGCTGTCTTTATAGGCTATATGAACAGGATCTTCAGGCCATTTCTTAGTCAATTTGTGGTGGTTTTCATTGATGATATACTGATCTATTCTACCACTAAAAGGGAACATTAGAAACATTTAAGGATAGTATTACATGTCTTGAAAGAAAAACAATTATATCAAAATTGGAAAATGTGAGTTTTGGTTAAGAGAAATCAAATTCTTAGAACATGTCATCAATCAGAATGGAATAGCAAAGGATCTTGGAAAGATCAAGGCTATAATGTCATGGGATAGACCAAAAACAATAACTGAGATTGAGAGTTTTGTAGGCTTAGTTGGTCATTGAAGATTTATCCAAGAATTTTCCTAGTTACCATTGCCTATATTGATAACCTGGAAAGGAAACCTTTTTGTATGGATGGTTCAATGTAAAAATAGTTTCCAAGAGTTGAAATACAAACTCATTACCACCCCAGTATTAGTAATACCTGATCCTAAGAAGGATTTTGAGATTTATAGTGATGCTTCAAGAAAGGATTTAGGGTGTGTATTAATGCAAGATGGAAAAATAGTAGCTTATGCTTCTAGACAGTTGAGACCACATGAGGAGAACTACTCCACCTATGACTTCGAGTTAGCAGCTGTAGTTTTTGCTCTCAAGATTTGGGAACATTATTTACATTGGGGCAAAGTTTGAGGTATATACGAATCATAAAAACTTAAAGTACCTATTTTATCAACAAGAGTTGAATGTAAGATAGAGAAGGTGGGTAGAATTTCTCAAGGACTATAACTTTGAAGTGAAATATCATCTAGGAAAGGCCAACATAGTAGCTGATGCCCTCAATAGGAAATCCCCACATGTTCTTGAGTCTAATGGTTAGGGAATGGGATCTTTTAAAAACATTCAGGAATTTAAACCTCTCAATGACCATAGAATCTGGTAAACTTAGATTGAACCATTTAGGGATTGGGAATGACTTGAGAACACATATTATAGAAAACCAAAAGATACATCAATGTTTGACCATAGAGAGCAAGTGATCAAACATGAACAAAAAGATTGAAGTTTTGTCAGAGATAGAGCTCTAATGTATCAAGGAAGGTTGTGTGTATCAAATAGGGGTAACTTGAGGAACCAAATTCTAGAGGAAGCCCATAGTAGCAAGTATACAATTTATCCCAAGGCCACTAAAATGTATTAGGATCTTAGGAAATTCTTTTGGCGGTCAAGGATAAAAAGGGATATTGCTAATTATGCAGCATAGTGCCTAACTTGCCAAAAAATTAAAATTGAACACCAAAAGCCAACAAAATTACTCCAATCCCTAGAGATCCCTAAATGGAAATGGAACAACATGGCAATGGATTTTATGATGGGATTCCTAGGACAGCTTCAAGGCAAAATGCAATTTGGGTAATTATAGATAGGCCAACCAAGTCTACACATTTTCTAGCAATTAAGGCCAACTATTCACTAAATAAGCTAGCCTAATTATATATCAATGAGATTGTCAAATTGGATGGAATACCCTCAAGTATCATGTTTGACCGAGATCCTAGGTTTACTTCTAGATTTTGGGGAGCACTATAGAAAGCTTTCAATATTAAACTTAGACTTAGTACAGATTACCACCCCCAAAACGATGGACAAACAGAAAGAACCATACAAACTTTAGAAGATATACTTAGGCCATATGTATTAGAACAACAAGATAATTGGAATAGCTACTTACCATTGGTAGAGTTTGCCTTAAAAAATAGCCACTATTTCAGCATTAGGACAGCACCTTATGAAGCCCTATTGAGCTGAAAGTGTCGGTCACCGTTGTGCTTATAACACCCCAAAAAATTAATCAATAGAAATTATAATGGAATTAAGATGGAAAAATCCTTTAGGGAATAAATCCCAATCCTAGTGTAATTTAAGGTGTTGAAGGTGGAGTTATTGTTAGTTAACAACATGGTGATAATAAGCCTTGAAGGTCCATGTTATAACAAAAGCCAACAACTAAAATAAAATACAAATGGTAATTTAATTTACAATGACATTTTGGGTATTTTAAGGGAATTAGGGGTAAAAACATCTGAAAGCCCTAGAAAATTTATAATTAGATATTTAATAAATATTAATTATATGAATACTAGCTCTAATGAATTTAGATGTTAGTTACAAAATTTATCAAGAATTCTAAGAAACTAGGCGCCAAAGCCCTATACTTGCTATTGGTTTGACATTAGTTTTTATCATAAAAATTTAATAACAGTGTAAACTAGATTTAGGCCATGGGTTGATATATAATTCAGCCTTAATGATGATGATGGGCAGTAGGCCAAAGAGCTCCATATACCCATTGTAACACCCTACTAATTTAATATTATGCTTAAGTCATAACATGAAATTAGGTAGACTATGTTACCGTGTTAATATTCTGCATATTTTTTTTTTAGACAAACGAAATGGCACACTGTTATACTATGAGCATAACGAAACTCAACATAATACCACAACAGATAAGGAATAGTATAATAACATCAACTGTATATATACATGTATATTTACATGATAGAAGTCATTGCTTTAGTCTATATATATATATATATATATATATATATATATATATATATATATATATATATATATATATATATATATATATATGTATGTATGTATTAACAGCAAATGAAATCAGGAACAGCAAAATTCCTAGTGCTAAAAGCAGAGGTGGAACTAGCAGGAGCAGGCTGTGTGCAACAAGTTCCACTTGGAGCCATAGTGAGGCTGCAGGTCTGGGATCTCAATAAGAAGAGTGGCCGTTGAGCCCTTCATGTGTCTGAGAATGATGCGGCGAATACTGAGCTCAGAGTGAGAATTTCAAAAAATTCTCAGTAGGGTTGTGTTTAGTGGTTACCTGACGTCACATGCATTTTCAGTTGCCTCGGGTTTTATTTAATTATAAAAACATGTGTTCAAGCTAGTTATCCATTTTATTGAGTTTAAAGAAAAGTCTGATCCGAGGCAAAGTTCGGTTTTACTTTAGTGGACATAGGAACCAGAATAACTCACTAATATGATTCCACAGAATAGTAAACAGAGTAAATAAAGACATAAACAGCAATAGATAAACTTAATAGACACTGCATTCATCTTGACATAATTATTTCATGTAAACACGCATTCATGTAATCATGCAAACTTAATCATGAACCTTCCTTCATAGTTCTTTCCATTTCTTTTCATCATTTTCCATCTCTTGGTCCCCTGGGAGTTCTTGGCCATTTAGACTCCTGGGTAATAGTCTGCTTCTCAGGATCGAGCTCGTTCCTATACAAGAATTGCCGGGTTTACTTTCCCCGACGTTCCCACCGATCTATTCCCCTTAACTTCTTATCCGAGGTTGGCCCAAGTAGCATGAAACTTTCATACTAACATAATTCTTATCATAGCTTCCATTCCTTTCTTGAAATTGCATATGCATTAACATGTAATTCATAACTTATGCATGGGTTCTACCGAAATTTCGGCAGCATAACGGAACGTGTCCGCTTCCCCATGAATAGTGCCAGCATACCAGAACATCAATTTATCACAAAGAACACAACATCACATACATATTCTAATATTGAACTCATATCAACATCAAATTCATTAAGGCAGAGTTTCTACCTCAGCATATTCAACCAACCCGGTTTTTATAATTCAAGCCATAATTTCTATTTAACTCATTTGGGTCTCAAATTTGGGTATGTTAAAAGGTTATGTGTCTATTTTTTAACCTCTTTATTCCCATCTAATTTTGATATCTATAGCTTAAGATATTTAGATTTTACCTTGGCTTGCCCAGTGGCTAACCAGAATCAGACACTTAAAAGTAAAAATCCACTAAAAATCGAAAATTGACTCAAATGATACGAAATTGGACTCATATTAAAGCTAGCAGGGTAAAGTTTCATATGCAAAAAGTTCCATTCAATTTGACTTAGTAGGGCTCGAGTTACAAGCCCCGAATTCTGACCTTCCTAAACTGCCCTGTTCTGGCCCGGTGTGGATATAGGGTAACTTTTTTGGATCACTGGGAGCAACTGGGACCTTATCTAATTCTGAAATTTTTATGGGACATTCTCTTATGTGTAATATTTCTAAAAAAGTTAGTTTCACTCATTTTCAAGTAGTATAGGACGAGTTCTACCCTGAACAACCCAGTCTGCCCAGAATCAGAGTCAAAACCCTAGGTCGAAATTCAAAAAATCATATCTCTCTCAATACTAATCCAAAAGCCTTATATGATATATCTATGGAAAGCCCTGGATGTCTAGTTTCATTTAAAATTGGTTTCATCAAATTTAATCAGCTGTAGGCGGAGCCGTACACTCCGCCGTACGGACTATTGAGGGATTTTGGGTTCTCCAGCTCTCCATCTCTTCCTATTTTCACTCTTTCTTGTTTCAAATTCGGTTTTAACCAAACAAACAGCCCAAAACCAATCACATATCATCATAATCATTCATTTAACACATCATAGATCATGAAAATAATTCAAGCTTAGCCAGCCAAGACCACAGAATTGATGTAAGAAAAGAATTCTTACCTTTGTTCCAAGTGATTTTGCTGGATTTTGAAGGTTTGGGTGAGCAAGGCTTGAATTGACTTGATGTTGGCTGAAGTTGTGTGTGTAAAGAAGAGAGAAAGAGAGCTGAAGGGAGAGGAGAAGGTGGCGCTGGAAAAAGGGGTCAGAATGGGTGAAGAAAAGGGCAAAAATTCTGATTGAATTTGAGTGGCTATGGTTGGCTTGCTTTGGCTTGTGATTGGTTGGGTTTTGCAAGGCTGAAATTCAGGCGGCCTCCTTGTCTTTGTGTGGCCAAAGTGGCGCCACTTTTGGTCTTAAGTGGTGAGTTATCAGCCACTCAAGGTAGAACAAAGGATTAGAATTCTCTTAGTTAGGATTCAAACCAGTTTAAGATATCAGTAATTTCTGATTTATTTAAATCGGTAAATCAATTTCAATAAATTTTTATGAAATCTCATACTCTAAATTAATTCTCTCTTATCTAAGCTCGAGTAATTGCTAATCAATTGAGTCTAGCAATTGTTTAACCGAATCTTGTGATTATTACCGATTATTGATAAAAGCCCAAGAATAATTAGGCGAAAAACGGTGGATGTTACACCCATTCTTGTTGCAAGTGGTACAAAAAGACAGACAAAGTTGAAATTTCAAACCATGATGTCACCAAGCTTGTGTCATCAAAATGAATCATACTTACCAACTTTAGGCAAGATGGCCATGGGTCATTGAAGGAGAAAAACCACGAGCATGTGTCTAATTTACTTGGTGAGAAGGAACCCAAGTGTAAAGAGAATAATCATTACTTAGTTCACTATCTACTTACCTAGGAAACAAGTGGCCAAACTAAGTTAGATTGTAACTAAATAAAAAATAAAAATTCCCATTCCCTCCCTTTCAAACACTCAGTCATATAAACCAGAAAAATAGAAGAGAAAATGCTTAGAAAAACTAAGGGAGAGAAGAAAGAAAGCTAAAGTTGGAGCTAGAGAAAGAAAAGAAGGGGAAAAAATGGAAAATTAGGAAAAACACCTAGAACATTAGCCAAAAATTCTCAATAAATTTTCAAAGGCTTGGAATCATCATCAAAGCTTGGAAGTCATCTCAAATCACCTAGAAGAACTCTCCTCTCCTTTGTTTTCAGATTTGGCACCTTGCACGCTTAAAGGATGTAGCGATTTTGAGACTCTTAAACTTCCCTCGCTTTATTCTATCTCTATGCTTGCTTTACTCTACTCTTGCTCATGGTTTTAATTATTGAATGGTGAGCTTAGATGCTGGGCTATTTGTAGTCATAAAAATGATAATTTGATGTTGTCTTATAGTTTATTTTAGGGTTCAATTTGAGATTCGCTTGAAGTATGAGCATCAGATCAATTTATAAGAAGCAACACCACTAGCAGATTGTTGAAATAAAATTCTGCACTAATAAATTGGAACAGGGCATTGGCTCTATTTTTCATTTCAGTGGCTATAACATGATTATAACATGATGTTTTGGGGCTGATTTGATGCCTATTTGTTGGATTGCTAGTAGTGTGATATTGGTTTTACCTGAGCCTTAATTTACATGATTTGAGTGTGTGAATCTTTATGTCGTGTTAAGAATTGCAAATCTGGTTTTACGACAATAGCTACTAATTTTATTTTGAGGTTCTTGATGATATCAAAATGACTAATTGATAATATAGAAAGCAAATTTTCTAGATACAACATTGTGAATGCTTAAACTATGAACTTATACTTGATTAGAGGCGAGGAAAACGATCATACTTATCTTGTCTATGTTTTGGCCATGATATGAGAAGACGAATAAGTGAAGTTTTCTTATGATTACATAAGCTTTCTTTGGTATCTTCATCTGATTTTGATTTTTGGTTAGGGTCTGATCAAGGGTTAGTAATAGTTTATGTGCATTTTCAAGATTTAGGCAACTTAAGCATGAATAATCTAATTGCAACATGAAGCACAATTATGGTTAAATAATGGCAGCCTTTTTTGGTGTTAGGATGGTCTTGAAATAAGAAAAAGAGTTTAATTGATGAATTGATCACTATAGAACTTGAAATATGGAAATAAAGTCATTAGAAGTAGCTAGAGCTTGAAACATTTTTCTTTATTTGTTTAGCCATGATAGGATAGAGATGAGATCTAATTGTTGAGGATATGGGTTTCTTTAACATTATAAGCTGAATTGGGTGCTTAATAACATTATAATTTATAGTTTAGTGATAATTTTCCCTAAAAGGCTAAAAATAGCACAGCTAGGGTGTAAAAGCTTTCATTTAAGTTATGAATAAAATTCTGATTTTTGTTTCACTTGTAGGGGGATGAGGGTTGCTTTGGTAGTTGTCAATCATTAATGTAATGTAAAATTAAGTTGCTAATAGAGCCATAAGTACATGACCTTACTGCATGGAAAATTAGTACATAAAACTCTTAAACAAGGGAAGCTGAGGTCCTGGCCATACTAGGATAGCCAAGGTGCTAGGTATTCTATCATTAATATGGTGTAAAATGAAGTTAAATTGCTAAGAAAAACTATGGTAAGAAGGAACTAGCAAGATTGGAATGAATTAGGAAGCATTAGACAACACTAGGTAACAATTTCATGAAGAATTGAGGAAATAGGGGAAAAGGAAAATTTTACTTAAGAAAGGATGGTTGGATCATACTAGGAGATATACTGAACTTAGCAGGGTAATAAGTCAAAGTTAGAATGAACTAAGAAACAAACCAGATTCTTGTCATAATCGTGCTAGGGTAATTAAATAAAAATGAAGCTACTTGAATTAAAACCTAGAGGGTTAATATGTATATATAAAAATAGAATTCAAAAGACCAAAATCTAGGTGTCTAGGCATTAAGAACTTGGGGTGCTAATATAGATAGAGACTATGAGCTCGCATTTCAAATTTAAAGACTAAGAAATTGATCCTTTAGCATGCATGAGATGTATGGCCAAAGGGAATGATGCTATGAGAATTTGTTATGGCCATGAGATATAATGAGTGATTTGATTTTGCCCCTATGATATGAGTTTCTTTAAGACTTATGCAGGCTATGAGAATTGATGATTTATGTGATCTTAACATATATGAGAGTTATTGTGGCCAAAAGAAAGAAAGATAATGATGATAGAATTATGAGAAATCAAGTTGATATATTGGCCTCATCTCATAATGGATTAGTAATACATTCACTCAATGACATATCGGCCCCACCTTGTAGTAGATCAGTGGTACGCCCATTAAAGCGACCTAGGATGATGTATTGGCCTCACTTCATAGTAGATCAGTGGTACATTTACAAGATGAGTATCGACCCACCTCGTAGTGATTAAGTGGTACATTTACTGCGAGACGTATCAACCCCACCTCATAGTAGATCAATGGTACAATCCTTTGTCTAGCGTAGGATGCCCTAATAATAAGAGCTTTCATAGATCTATATATGATGATGATGATGACCGTACAAGCATTAGATGGCCATGACCTTTTATGTGATGAGATTATAACGAATCCATGAGGTGTTAACTGTGCTGATATGGCCTTGAAAAGAGAAAGTACATTTATTTGCATGCATTTTCTTGCTAAATGTTTTGGTTAATGGGTAGGCATACTATATATTTGTGGTTTCCATTTGGAGGATTTTGGATAGTTGCTATATAGCCCTTGAAACATTGTCCCTACCAAGAGTATGTCTCACACCCCTATTTTCCTAGTGTTTTCAGAGGAGACACATGGCTAGAGTAGAGAATATGCTTCGGCTTGTGATGCATGGCTATCATGCCCATATGTTCTTCGTTGTTGAGTGATGGAGGACTTTTGAAGACTTACACATATAAATTGTGTGACTTCGGCTTTGGTGTGATAACTTTATATGTGCTTTAGCTTTTGGCTGGGATGACCAAATAGTTTTCCCTAACTTTGGATGTTACTAATATGAATGGGTAACTATGTGTGTGTGTTCCGTAATTATATATCTTATTTCCATTCTTGCTGACTAGAGTTACTTAAATGACTTTAAATGATGGAAAGGTGACATTAGCTTTTTCTACTCCAATCTTTAAAGGAAACTACAAGCCAGCAAAAGGAATAAGATCAAATCAAATAGAAAAGAAAAAAGTTTTACAACTTAGGCAACTAAGAGTACGTTAGTAACGCTTAACTAGTTGATTATTAATAAAGAAATTCAAAAAGAAAAGGTAAATTAATAATTAACTAGTAGAGCGTTATAGTGCTAGTACGAGGTTGGAGAAAAAAAGATGCCAAGACCAAAGTTAGTGCAAAGGAAAACTAACCAAATTAAGTTCATTAAAGACAAATTGTAAATAATCTGGAGTAAGCAAAAGAATTATATAGACTAAAGGAGAAAACCTCTCAAATTGCAGTAAGCAAACACGTTTTCCAAAGGTATCTCATATGATGGGAATTTGTAGGTTTCTTAAAGCTAGGAAGCTGAGCCCTCGATTTCATGGTTCCTACCAAGTCTTAAATCAAATTGGACCAGCAACCTACCATCTCTCCTTACCTCCTAACTTTTTGAGCCTCCACAACATTTTTCATGTATCCCAACTAAAAAGTAATGTCAAGACCTATTTACATCCTTCAATGTGACCCAGTGGAATTAAGGAATGATTTGACGTATATTGTAAAGCATATAAGGATCCTGGATCGAAACTAGAAATAACTTCAGGGCAAGACCAAGCTCTATGGGAAGAGCTAACTCTAGACGAGGCTACTTGGGAGCTAGAGGTGGATTTTCAGAAAGAATACCTAGAGCTAATAAATATAGGCAACTAAATTTTAGGGAGAAAGTTTATTTAAAATGAGAGGAGAAATGTTACACCCTAAGAATTATTAGCAAAAAATTATAATGAAATTAAGATGGAAATGTCCTTTAAGGCATAAACTCTGACTAAACTGTAATTTTAGTTATTGTAAGTGGAATTTTTGTCAAATGACCATTTTATGACAGAAGGTACAAAGAGTCAATCGTGTGTAGAA
This sequence comes from Pterocarpus macrocarpus, assembly GCA_031439585.1. NCBI lineage: Eukaryota > Viridiplantae > Streptophyta > Magnoliopsida > Fabales > Fabaceae > Pterocarpus > Pterocarpus macrocarpus. The sequence goes on along the minus strand of CM062513.1, from coordinate 19,355,072 downwards.
ATATATAGTAAAAAAAAAAAATAAGATATAGACAATAATTAAAATTGACAAAAGTTTGTAAATTTCACGAAAACTAAGGGCAAGATGGTTAAAAAATTATAGGAAAAATTTTAGAAACGTTAATATAAAATTAAAAATACATATTAAATATGAAATGAATATTAAAAAATAATTAACTTTTGGCTAATTTGGGTATAATTTGATTAGTTTAAAACAAAATTCTTAATTCTATGTATTAAAATCCTACACTAGGCACAAAAATAACATCAAATTATATCATAAAAATTTTATACAAACAAAAATTGATTTTTGGCTTCACAAAATCTAAAAGTGACAAAAACTAACTTAACTGCAAGCGTCCCCCTCCCAAACCCTCTCTTGCCATTTTTTAGCTTTTTATTCATCATAGCTTTTTTCTTCGTCCTTTCTTGAAGGGGGAGCCGGCCCCATGAAAGTAGTTCATCCCTTTTATGTCAGTTTTTGGCGACCCTTCTCTTTGTGGATAGATTTTTTTTATTTTTATTTTTTTAACTTTTTAACCCACCTTTCTATTGATGTTTAATCAACGAAACTTTGTTGACAAAAAAAGGGGGGGAAGAAAAAAAAGAAAGAAAATGGAATGGGAATTTCCCAAAAGCTAGCAGTGACAAGAGTGATGTGAAGGAAAGAGAGAAAGGTGTCTCGTTGGCAGAAATCTCACCAAATAAGTTTTGAAATTTAGCTATAAACAATAATGGGTCTTTGGAGTAAAAATGAAGCAATTCGACCCTCTCCTTTTTATACCCTCAAGTATAGCGATCTAAGCACATAATGTGGAAAGATAAATATGAAAACAATAGTTAATAGAGCTATATATTTATCATTATAAATTTGTTGATAAAAAGAAAAATTATACATGTTCATAATTGAAATTGCAAATATATTCTTAAGTTTAGTAAAGCTGGTGAAGAACTCATAGTTCTATAACATATGTCGAAAAGTGTGATGAAAACCATCAGATATTGATACTATGTTTTCTTAGCGACTCTCGACCACGATAGTTGAAGTGCAGGTAACGTTTTATTCTTCTTTGAAATCCTTGGTGACTTTATGCCAAACTTGGGGAAAATTGATGAATGGGCTTGGATTCATATTTTGATCATTCTCATAAAGTTTCATAAACCATATTCAACCAGGGGAAAAAGTTCGTACACCATTCATCTCAGGAAAAGAAAAGGGGAGGTAAAAGGAACTTGTTTTGAATCATAAGGTAGTTATTTAACTCATAACTCATCTCTTGTACTTAGGTTTTGAGGCCAAAAAAGAAAAAAAGAAAGAAAGAAGAAGGAGATTTACTTTTGATTGTGAACATTAGAAGAAGCCTATGAAACTAACGCACTAAGCATTAAGCAAGGCTAAAAAGGAATAGAATTCCTAAAGGTAGTGGCCAGTTAAGAAGTAGTGGGAATTGAGATAAGGACCTTAGCAAAGGAAGAAAAAGGGGACAAGAAGAGAAGAAAGGAGTTAAGAAATAATCAAGAGTTTAAGGTAAGAGTAGGTTAAGAAAGACAATAAATAAGGGGATTTAACTCCTTTAGTAAAAGTCATGGTGGGAATTAGATTCTTTCATGATTAAAATAAGAATTTTAATGTAATGGTAAAATAATATAAATGATAATAAATAGTAATGATAACAAAAACAATATTAAGAACTAATAACAATAATATAATAACTCGATTTCTATGTACATAACTCAGTCATTAAAAGAAGACTAATGAGTTACTAAAATTGTAACATGAGACTGGAACCCATAATTAAATTATTTTCAAATTGTTTTAAAAGTTTCAATAAAGAGGGCAAAGGGATAATGAAAACCATGTAAATTTGGAATTTAAGGCTAGGTTTGAAATAACATGGTTTCTGTGGCATAAAGATGAATTAAAAGGAGGAAATTTATGTTAAATGGATATATCGGCCTCTTCTAGCAGTGAATCAGTGGTACATCATAGTGTGACGTATTGGTCCCATCTCATAGTGAATCAATGATACGATCATTGTAAATCTTATAGCAGTCAAGGGTGATATATCGACTCTAGCTCACAGTGGATTAGTGGTATGACCACTCGTGGCACATCGGACCCCATCTCGCAATATACTAGCTGTATGGCCACTGATATGACTAGGGAACGTCCTAGCAATGAGAGTTCTCACAATTCCGGATATCATGGAGACCCTACGAGCAATAAACAGCAGTAAGGGCTAAATGTTATCAGTGATGCCAATTCATGGTTGTACTAATGATGGCCTAAAAGGATAGTTGATTATGTTTTTTATTTTCTTGTTAAATGTTCTAGTTAGTGGGTATGCATATCATTTTTGTTGTATCTATGTGGGACATGTCCAGAGGATTTTGAACAGCTGCAACATACCCCTGCAAACATCGCCCGTTTTGAGAGTATGTTTCTCACTCAATTTTTCTTCTAGTATTTTCAAAGGAACGTCATGGCTAGAATCCTATGCATGTATGGACGTGGGCATCAGCTGGGAGTATGGCCCAGTCAAGAATCGGTTTTGCCTTGTGTAAATCTATCATGTTCTCATCTACTTCGCTGCTAACTGATGGAGGAACTTGGGAGGCTCTTATATATATGGTGTGACCTTGACTTTTGCATCCCCGCTTGACAAATGGAGAGATGCTAATCGTCCATACTTTTTGGGGTTAACGTATAGATTAAGCGGGGGATGACTATGAGGATCTGCTATAGTTTCTGACTTTTTGGGATGATTATATATATTGTCTTGCTATGGTGTACTATAAATGTGAATGTATAATTTTGCATATATTCGGCAATCATGTTTTTAACTTTATACTCATCAACTAGGATGCATCAATGAATTGATTAATGGAAAGATAACGGTAGTTTCCGCTAAAGCAACTATCAAAGGAACCCAAAAGTCGGAAATCAAGATAAAGAATTTCCATGAGAAGAAAAAAGATAGTAAAATTGTGGCCAAAATAAATTAGAGAGCGTTAGTAACCCATGAATGGTTGATTATTAATAGAATAACCAAATAAAGAAATGATAAATTAATAATTAACTAGTAGGGTATTAGATGTGAAAAAAGCAAAGCAGAGGGCATTGTAACTAACCCATTTGAGTTGACAAAGTTAGGATATGAAGAGAATGATATCTAACTACATTAGGGAAAACATGGTGGGAATCTAGGGAAAGGAAAGGTGTGCTCTTTTTTTTTTTTTTTCTAGGGGGAGAGCATCACTAGAATTGAGTGGATTAGGAGAGTTCAAGGTCTCTCAAATGCCCTGTTACCATTTCTTTTGTTTTTAGGTTGTATACACTATACTTAAGAAGGTGGATATCATACTGATATCATCTTCTCCCAGTGAATCAATTGCTTTTCTTCTTCCATTTCACTCCCTATTACCAATTTATAACAATATCTTATTTGATAAGTGTGGCCAGTTATTGGCTCACATAAAAGAATACTTTCATTATGTAGAGACAACTTTCCTTTTTGCAAAACTGTTGACCTATGACAACAAATATATTTTCATTCATAATGCCCTTCCCTATTGCTTCAAGATTTGAGAATTTGAAACTAGATCAGACTATGATCAAACTATTAGGGAAGAGATTCTTTGTGGAGTCAAATCCAAGTTTAGCTTTCACAAAATGAAAAGATGTCCAAACTTCCTCGTACTTATGAGCTAGGACTTATGATATGACAGTGGTCAACTTCAAAACTAGCTAACAAAGTTAGTGTTAGGATGCCGAATATTGATATTAGTGGTAATATTGTCATTAATTCCCATTCCCCTAGTAATGTTTCCCCATGTGATAGAATTTTACCTTATGCACAAGTATACATGAGAAAGAATACAAAGAGAACTTATGTATGTGGGGGGTTATAGTAAAGGCACGGGTGTAAGGGGTTTTGTAACTAACCTTCCCAGCTAGGCAAGGCTAAACATGAGAGAGAAATATTATAAATAGGTGGGAAGGTGGTTAGAGCTATGTAGGCATAGGGAAGGACCTTAAAGGAGATATCTCAAAATTGTAAGGACTTAGAATTTGGAGAGCTTTAGGTCTCTCGGATACCTAGAACCCTTTGTTTTTCTTTTGTGTGTGAATATGATACTAGAGGAGACTGATATCACACTGATATCATCTTCTCCAATGAATTAATACAATAGTTTCCTTCTTTTTCTATCTTCTATGGCCAAGTTCCTAACAATTGGTATCAGAACTCTCGATCCCGGAAGCCCTGTATTGGATCTAACCAAGATGGAATATAAGAGAGAAAAGTCGAATTGGAGCGATTGGAGGAGGAAGAAGGTATTGGTGTTTGATGGAGACTACCTTCCTTATGGTTGGTCTATCAAAGTGTGCAGTCCTTTGATGCAGAACACATACTTGAGACCAAGAAGCTACCAGCCATGATAGGTGCTCTGAGAGGACATGCTTACACCTGGTATCGATACAGGGAGTGTTACAACCAGTATGATTCATGGTGGGAGGTTTTGAAAGATATGGTGAAACGTTTTCATCTAGAATATGCTTTTAAAGATGAGAACAAAAGGAGAATGAAGAGATGATAAAGCCAGAACCAGTGTTGGATGAGCTTGATGTCAAGAAGGTCCTAGAAGAGGTGGAGGAAGAAGAGGAAGCGGGAGAGGTGATTGTTGAACACCATTTTCAAAAGTCAAATCTGGTTGAGATAATAGCAGAAGAGGAAGAAATCTTGAAGGAAATTAAGGGCAATCTATTCCCCATAGTGGAGCACGGACAAAAACAACCTCGTACTGCAAGGAGGAAACTGAGAAGGAACATTGAAGGGGCAAAAGGTGAATGTGCTTGGGACTTATGACTGTTCCTTAGGTTGGGTAAAGAGGGGGTCTAATGCAACCCTAGCCACAGCAATCTCTAGGGGTCATAGAGAAAGGGACTAATGCAACCTTGGCTATGGAAAAATTTGTTAAGTTTAAATGAACATAAAATTAGGGCAACTCGACCCCAATGGTATGCTAACGTTGACTTAGAGGGTTTAACAACTTCCACAGCTTGCCCAAGACCCTAGGCAATGATAGCATTGCCAAAGTGAATAACTTGACAAAGGAAAAGTGAGCATGGTGGCGCAATGAAGAAAAGATATGGAGGGCCACCCAATACTTGTGAGTTGAATATTGGGTTCGGAGACATTAAGGCTTGTTCAAATTTCTAGCTTCATTTGCAAGCTTTCCATGGTCTTGAGGCAACTCCCTATTCATTCTTCCCATCAAGCGAATATGCATATGGCGGATAATGTAAGGAATATAACAGTACAGTCGATACATTATACTTTTATGCAATGACACACCACTAAACAAGTTTTATTCCTAGTTCTTTACTCCAAATTAGGGCTAGCGATTAATAAGAATGTAGTGAAGATAAAGGCCTGTTTACTTTCAATATGCACATCCTTTATGATCAGAGGCTGGGAGTCTTCTTCTCATCCTTCAATGAATACAATTAGAAGGGTGATTGAAACAATTCTGTTATGGCCTCATCTAAATACTGATTCAACTTTTAAAGCACAACATGGATGCATTGTTTGTCTAGCACTGATATTTGTACTAAACTACAAGTTGAGGAATTGGGAATTTTTATTGTCTTGACTGTTGGAAGGGTGGGTTCAGGTTCTGACTTAATTATAGAAAGCCCTGAGCGTGTTGAAAGGTTTATTATTGCTGATTGGCTCTCTACAACGTATGTTCAATTGCTTCTGTTGGCTGGTGTTTTTGGCACACAAGGGACAGAGGGAAAATTAGCTGCTAAACAACCACATTACCTAAAGATGTTAGCTCCAGTCCCTGGGATAAGTTTGGGCTTGTTACTAGTTAAAGGGCCTTCAAGATGGGACAAAAGTGCTAATCTCATTGAAGCTATGGAAGATTTAGATGCTAAGAATGCTTTTGCTGATGGGGAAGTTCCTGAGCAATGGGTATCTGACCACCATAGAAGTCTATATAGGGATTTAAGGCAAACATTGAGAAACTTCAAATTTCTACAGGTTAAAGATATCTCTAATATTGTACACGTGATGCTCTCAAGGACCTTTTCAAAGGATTATACAATAGGCAATATTGAAGGTCTTGAAGTAGATGTAACAACAATCAATGGTTTTTAAGGAATATAGGCTACTATGCTTAATGAACAAGAAAGTTATTTGCTGCAATTTTTTGAAAATCAAGACAGGCTGGAGGTTGGACTGGGGTAAGATCCTTGGGACCCGAGAAGACAGTACCATACTGCAAGCATATTTCATTACTTTTTTAAGATTTGAGACCCAAAAAGAAGCCTTATATTTAGTATTATTGTTTTACTTTACGATTCGTCACCTTGAGGATAAGGTGATTTTTGAGAATTGATATTGGTGGTAATACTGCCATTAATTCCCATTCCCCTAGTAATGTTACCCCAGGTAATAGTATTTTACCTATGCACAAGTATATGTGAGAAAGAATAGAAAGAAAGCTTATGTATGTGGGGTGTGTGGTAAAGGCATGTGTGTTGTAACTACCCTTGCAAGCTAGGCAAGGCTAGATAGGAGAAAGAAATATTCTGAATAGGTGTGAAGGTGGTTAGAGCTATACACGCAAAAGGAGGGATACTAACGGGGGTATCTCAGAATTGAAGGACTTGGAATTCAGAGAGCTCTAAGTCTCCCAAATACCTAGAACCATTCTCTTTTGTGTGTGAATATTACACCAAAGGACACTCTCACACTAACAAATGATAAAAGACACTTACTAATCCCCTTTCCTTTATTTATAGCCAATTAACTCCCTAACTAACTATTGTAACTAACTAACTAACCGCATCCTAACACTACTCCCCCTCCAAAACAAAAGATCCACCTTGTCCTCAAGGTAGGGTAGAAGAATTTATTACTAGAAATTTACAAATAATTCCTTCCTGGATCCCATGGCTTGAAATATATAGAACTAGTGAAATCTAACTTAAAATTAGTTGTTAATGTTGTTGCCACGTTTATGTCCCACCATTTGGGCCGAGGCCCAATTTCTATAGCATGAATGAATGCACTATAACATTTGCCTCGATTTGTAAATGCAAAGACTACTCCTACATCCACTTTCCAACATTGCACCTTTGCTTTTGTGAAATAGGCATGGCCCATTATTGTTGAAAGTATTTGCTTTTGCCTTGATGTGGGCTTGGTCTATTAGGGGCAAAAATGAGCCCCAGTGCACACTTCCACTTCTACCCTGCTCCTCCTCGTTTCTCCCTACATAGCTGTCTTTGGGATCGTGATGCATAGCCAGTAGCCACCGCTACCATCGTATTTATCCGCGATTGGCATCTACATCTTTTAAGCAAATCTCGCTTCTTCCTTCTTTCTATTGACGCTGCCTTAGCGCAAAGTAATGTTGTTGTCAATGTCTCGATGAGCCGGAGACATCAACAACTATCGCTTTAAGAGCCGTCATGATCGCTTTGTTTAGTCAACCACTATCTTCCTCGGGAAAGATCTGACTTTGTGACACCCACAAACCCACTAAGATGGTCGCTAGTCATTGTCCTCTAACGTCCCTTCGCCATTTCTCCACCATCACGATAGTTCGATTGCCACACCGCCTTGAATCTTGAAAGAGTGATTTGGCGGTGGTGAGTGGTGCACGCTTCTCTCTCTCATTGAGCATCGCACATGTAGTGTTGGTTGCCATTCTTCCTCCAGCTCCTTTTGTGCGCCTAGTTCTTTGCACCGGCACTAGCGACCACCCTTGAAGACACCCCTATCCCTCCCTATCGGCACAATCCAAAGGATAGTCATTCTATTCACAAGCGCTCTCGGTGGTGAAGTCCCTCCTTCTTTGAATCATCATAGTTCCTCCACTCGGCCACATGTAGACCATACCACCCACACCATGGGCCCAATATCCTCCGCCCCTCTTCTCGACTTCTCCTCCTTTGTCTCTGCTTCTCGACTATCCTCGTTGTAGTGCTCGTGGTGGTGCTTGCAAAGTGGCGTCCTCCTTTGTTCTTCTCAATCTATCCAAGTGTCCTTCTATTCAACACAAAGTCTCGATGTCGAAGCCATCAAAGAGGCAAACAACGCAAATCGCTCCTTCTTCTCCCTAAAGCGCTTTGAATCGCATGATTCTTTGTGATTGTAAATTCTTAATCTTCTTACTCCATTTGAGTATGCACCATGGAAGCCTTCCCAGGGATCGAGAAAAGGCTCGATACAGGTGTTAGAACTCGCAATCAAGAGTAACAAAGAACTATTCATTATTGAAGAAATACAATATAAAGAGGAAATTCTAGAGTCTCCTAAACTCTCCTAAGACTCATTAACAAATGATCAAAACACTTACTAATCCATTTTCCCCATAATTTATAGCCAATTAACTCCCCTAACTAACTAATTGTAACTAACTAACAACGTCCTAACAAATATCATCTGAATTAATACAATACTTTCCTTCAATTTCTATCGGCCAGGCTCCTAACAGTTAGCTTTAATTCCAAGTGTTTTGTCTATAGAAATAAATTGCCTAAAACTTAACAAAACAACGAGAAAGTGGTATGCAACAAAGCGATTACCTCTCTTGATTTTCTTGCGGGAACCATAGCCTCCTTCCTTTGCTTTCTCAAGTGCTGTCGATTCAGTCATTGTCCAACCTATGATGATATTTAAATTTAAATTGTTACCATAATTCATACAATGGGCATCAACACCTATAACCTACGCAAAAAAAATTAGACAACGTATCAAAAAGATAAATCAAAACAAGTTTGACGGTGGTCTATGCAGCAAAAATATTAAGCGAAGCGGGCTTAACAAGCCGAATATTCCAAAGCACAATTTGATTTTGATCACGGGACCCAGTGCAATTTTCGAAAAAATTATTTAAGCTGATCTAAACTGAAGCGTAGGTTTTATGCCTCTCAGCATGATAAACTGGGAATTCAATTTTGTTTTTTTTCTTTTCCTTAAGATTAAGAAATATGAACATAACAAACTTCTTATTAGTGGTTCCATGGTTGTAATCCTTTAATTTTATAATAAGCAGTTTAAGAAAGCATCAAGCATGCACATTTTACTATGTACCTGTTAAACTGATTCCAATCAGTATGATAATCAGAGATACTTGGTACTTCGAACATACATATCACCTTCAGAAGAAAACACGAGTACATGACCAAGAATGAAACTTTGAAACCTATAACAATATATGAAACAAAGATAAGAATACACAAATTCAAGCTAACTCCACAAACTGTATTTATCATAATTTGTTGTTCCACAAAATAAAGACCAAGAAGAACCATTTTAATCCAGCTTATAAAGCATTTCAACTTTCCCAAATTTCATAAGGCAATTTAGAGTCAAACTTCAAAGTTCAAACACAAGACTACAAAGTAATTCATCTTTTAAAATGCCACAAGGCTGAGCAACTTCCCATCTAGATGGCCCGAAAGCATTTTAATTTATCAACTATTAGGATCAATTACAAAACTTATATTAGATTAAACATATCCATGTAAATGTCCTCAAAGTTCTTTTCTTTTCATTAAAAATAAATTGGTAAAACAAAATAGACAGATATCAAAAGCAAACTCACAACTGATATGCCTCACTGCTATTGCAACATTTGCGACTTCCAAGGACATACACTATGTGTAAGTCAAATATGTAAACTAAGCGACATAACTAGAGAGCAAATAATATTATTGAATAGGTTATGATTTCTGAAAATTAGTCTCATCTAACTATGACTGAAGCATAAACCTCTATCAACACAAAGTGAACTTGAGATGATAGTTGAGAATAATGTGATGAAGATAAATGTAGTCAGAAGGAAAACCAGAAAACATGGGAAGCAGAAAAAGCAGGACATCAAGTGAAGAAGAAAAGAAATAGAAGAAGACTATTCATCATATCATAATGGAGAAATATATGGTACCAAAAATCTGTTTCTTGGGTCAAAGTGTGCTTTGAGCCCTCCTCTCGATGATTCAAGATGTAAGTAGAAATACTTCTTGTTTACAAATATAGCACTGCAATTTACACAAATCCAAGAAAATTGTTCGCAAATAATATGATAATAACATAAACAATAAATCCATTGCAGAGAGACAAGCAACCATAAAGTTCTCAAAACATTAGTAGCATTTAGAAGTAGTCTAGCATAAGAAAACTAATAGTTTTACTCACACACCTGCCTCTACCCAATAATGCACAGAGAATGTGTCTCAGATTGATGGCGTGGCGAAGATCGGTGTGAAGGTGGTGGAGAGGAAGAGGAAGAGTGAAAATGGTGAAGTGAGACGGTGAAAATGGTGCCTGGAAAAAATATGATAACCTAGTCATCTACCGACATTTAGCAAAACATGGTTAAAAAAGTGTGCTAATTTACCCCATTTTTTGTAGTGCTTCTAATGCCTCACCTGCATCAATAATTTGAAGTCTATAAGAGCATAATGGCCAGTTCCCTTTTTTAGTAATTTTCTGTCTTTTTTACTATTCCTTTCATAAGAGCATAATGGCCAGTTACTTTGGTACACCACCCAAAAGGAAGATGTTTTTCCCCACTTTTTCAACCCCGCATTTCCCATTACTTTCACAGCAACCTATATCTTTATAAACTATAAGTTGTACATCCAATGTCAAATTGTAGCAGCAGAGCTACCAAAAATGCCAACCAAAATCAGGGAATTTGGGTCAAGGATCTGTTGATATGGACAGCCTGACACTCCAAAAACACGTGTGAACATCTAGTCATCCCAAGGTAGACTATGTTTCGTGTAACATCCTCAATTTCATGTCGTGCTAAATTACCGTAGTAACCCTGAGTAATTAGGCACTTAATGAGGAATTTCGAGATTAGGGCTTAATTAAGGGGTTGACTCGGACAAGAAGGGTCAAGAGAATGCCTAATCGAGGTTAGATAATCTCTAATTAAGCAAGTTAGAGCCCCTGTAGCTTACTTAAGCACTAATCGCCCTTAATTAGCTTACTCGAGTTTAATTAAGGTTAATTAAGCTTAATCGTGAGATTAATTTTTGTTAATCATGTTCTTGTGTGTTAATCACTAATTCTTGCTTAATCACCTTAATTAAGTTGTATGAGCACTTAATCACATGATTAAATTCAAATTTAGTCAACTAGACAATAAAGTAGAGAGTGATGTCATAAAAGCAAAAAGCATTAGACAAGATTACTTTATGTAAGAGTTTGACCATGCTTTGTCTCCCCATCATCCCATTTGTCCCCTTAATCACAAATTAACACAAAATTAAGCAAAATATCTCACTCCCCCTCCCTTAATGTAGGGCGCCACTTTCTCACACACACACACACATTCACTTCATTTTCAACTTCTCATTCTCTCTCTAAAGTTCTCAAACTCTCCAACCTCTCTCTACATTCCTTCTTCTTCTCCTTCTTCATCTTCTTCATCATTTTCCACCTCCATAACCAAACCTTCCTCACTAAGCCCTTCAAAGATCACATCTTTGGGTCTTTGGGGACAAGATCAAAACACTACAAGACTCATTTTCAAGAGAACTCAAGAGTTCTCTCCTTGCTCATTCAAAACCGCCACCTTCATCATCAAGAGGAGTCATCATCTTCTTCTTCCATTTCTCTTGTTTTTGCGCCATCTTCAAGAAAGGTAGTGATCTTCATCTTTTTCATTTTGTTTGCTCAAGAAAGCTTGGAGCTTGGGTCTTTCATGACCAAGATCTCTAAGTGAAAACTTGAGAAGATCCTTCATGTTCTTTATGTGTTCTTAAGTTTCCTCTTTTAGAAAAATATGTTCTTGATGTTCTTCATGTGTTCTTAAGTTTCCTCTTTTGGAAAAATGTGTTCTTGATGATTCTTCATGTGTTCTTAAGTTTCCTCTTTTGGAAAAATGTATTCTTGATGTTCTTCATGTGTTCTTAAGTTTCCTCTTTTGGAAAAATGTGTTCTTCATGTTCTTCATGTGTTCTTAAGTTTCCTCTTTTAGAAAAATATGTTCTTGATGTTCTTCATGTGTTCTTAAGTTTCCTCTTTTGGAAAAATGTCTTCTTGATGATTCTTCATGTGTTCTTAAGTTTCCCCTTTTGGAAAAAAATGTGTTCTTGATGATTCTTCATGTGTTCTTAAGTTTCCTCTTTTATGTGTTCTTAAGTTTCCTCTTTTAGAAAAATACGTTCTTGATGTTCTTCATGTGTTCTTAAGTTTCTTCTTTTGGAAACCTATGTTCTTATTGATCTCTAGCTTAAAGTTGTTCCTTTCTCTTTATGATGAGTGAATGATTAGAAAAGCTTCACCTTTCTATGTTTCCATGATTTGATAAGACTATGAACCTTCTCAAAGTTTTAGACTTTAAAAAGTTTGCTTCATGATTTCTTCAAAGTGGCGCAACTTTTAAGCTTCCATAAAGTTTTATTTTGTTTTGTTTTGAAGATAAGAATACATGTGAAAGTCTAAACTTTTTGAGTTAGAAAAACACGATATCTTGTCACTTTAGGCTTTAGAAATCAAACCTTAAAGAAAAGACCTTTCACAAAGTTTCAAACTTTATTCAAGAATGAGATCATTAAGTTATAAAAATGTTGTTCTATAACATTTCATTCATAAAGTTTAGACTTTGAACCCAACTAATGCAAAAGGTGTTAACTTTTATAAAGAACAAGACTTTTTATTCAAAAAGCTAGTAGCTTGTATCATTATTTCATAAAAATTCAATCTTAAGATAAGAGCTTAATGTCAAAGGCACTTACTTTCATAAAGAATAAGACTTTATGACTAATTTATAAAGAATGACAACTTTAATAATGTTTAAGTCAAAACCTTGGTATGTTATTAGTAAAAGTTTAAAACTTTGCAACTTGACTAAGTTAAAAGTCACCCTTGGTGATTAGTGAACATTGGTGTTGTTGGGTTCATGATGTGGTTACTCGTTGTCATGACCCAAGGATTAGAGGGATCTCGAACTCCTTGGGAACAGAAGTATGATTAGGGCCTCTAAGCATACCATGAACCTAGGAATCACTAAGTGCGCTATCTCAAGGAAAGGAAACAATCACATAATTTAATTAATTTGAACAAGTGTTTCATAAGACATGTACTTAAGTAAAGCATACTTTCATCCAAGGACCAAGTAACTAAAAGACTATAAACACATATCCTAACTATGTGATTCTATCATGGGAAATCATGTGATGATTCATAATATTCTTCACAAAGAACAACACAACTATAAACCCCTTTAGGGTATGAATGTGTGATGCCACTTGGCATGATGAATGATGAGATTGATTGAGCTTTGTCTCATGATTGAATGATAAGTGTGATGATATGATATAGATATGATGAACTATTGGTTGAATCTTGATGATTGGCATTTTGGGGAAGCTCAGGTCTAGCCGATTATCTTTGCCGGATTTCCGTCAAAATTATGGACTTAGTCATATCATTGCATCGTCTAGTCAAGGAGTTATGCATGTAAAGTATAAAGATAAGAAAAGAATCAATGGGGCGTGACCCTTCAATCACTTCGGTAAGGGAAGTGAGAGGCAGCGATCCACAAGGAACCTCATGAGGAGGCAAGGGTGTTTTGGAGGACCTCCAACTTAGAGGTAACCAATATCGGCTCGATCTGATTTGGTTAGTCTGCGTGGCTGACGGTCACGGAATGAGCTCATGTCCAAAAGCGTCTATTTCAAAGGAAAGTAAAGAATGTTAAGCACGTGCTAAAAATGAAAGTAAAGTCTAAGTATGACCATGGTTACATCTGTGATGATGCGTGTCTATGGATGAAAGTATATGGGCGATTTGCATTATGGATGTTATTCTATGCTTTAAATGCGGATGTTAGTCATGATGATGTGTTTATGATGTTAAGTTTAAAAGCAACCCGCTTGGGGTTTAAGTTTTCAAAACCATTAAAAATTGAACTTATATCTGTCCACCGCTTTTTGTAATTAAACCGAAGTGGTGGGATGATGGCGATGACCTTTGTGTTTGTCTAGCGCGATCCTCTTGAGAAATTTAGTATTTCTCATTCCTAAGTTCGTGTCGTCTTGAGAGGATGTCGGCGTCGAACGCGGTGGTGATCTACATTGAGTTCCGGTATGGCGTTGGCGCTTTGACCCGGTCTTTGAAACGCCTTCGATCTTTGTCGGCGAGCGCGAATGAGAGTCTACATCTTCCACGACCGCGAGTTCAGGACTCCGTGATGAGCCCATTTTTCCGACCGCATCGGCCATTTGGCGAGGTTACTATGGATGACATTCGCCCTACTTTCAGCCACCGAGATACCCCATCGATGATGATGAGGCCGACTCGGATACCGTTTGACTCGACTATTTCATCGGATTCCGATCCCTCGGAGCCGTCTTATCCGAGCTTCCATGTGGAGACCGATCCATCCCAGCCCCTCTATCCGCCTCATTCTGGGGGTTCTCACCAGATTCGGGTTCGTCGCGACCTTGGTGATTCGTCTATCTTACGATTCTTACGCTTCATCTGCTGGCCCATTTTCACCCCCGGTTCGCGAGCGTGGGTACATTCGTACCCGCGCTGTGCCCCGTGGGCGAGGACATGCTCGAGGAGGGGCGTGGTAGTACTTCTCCGGTGGATATGGGAGCGGTTTCCTCCCGCCAGATGCTTGATGTGGCGTGCATGGGGAGCGAGCACGAGATAGCCCCTTTTGGTAGTAGTTATAGGGTTATCATTACGTTATGTGGCATGCTTGGGTAGTAGGATTCTACGATGTATTTCCTTTTATTATGTATTGGTAGGCTTTTGTGTAGAGTGACGATAGATATCGGACCCATTATTATCTTATGTATGAACTGATACGACTCTTATTGTATTATCATGGTTGGTCGTGGAATGAATGTTACATTATTCTAAGAATTGTGGTTACTCTTATGGTCTCTATGCTTGTTAAATGCGATATATGTATGGGATAGCGGTGTTACTTTATATGTTCACGATGCGCTCATGGCTCTCGATTTCAAAAATGGTTTACTTGTTTTGTAGAAAAAATTTTACCCCTATTTTGGGTATAAAGTAATTTCTAAAAGGTAATGATAGTTCTGCGAGCAAAAGTAGCAACTAGTAATTCCACAATATGACTTAAGCATAGAATGGAACTACTAGGGTGTTACATTTTGGTATCGAGCGATTAGTCCTTGAAGAGCACAGGGGATGGGTGACTATGCTTCTAAGCATACGTTTTAGTTAAGTCATGCTTTGAGTCTAAATGCAGTATGATGAGGCATAGGAATTAGATGTGCATGATCGTCTCATTACGAATGTGGTCGATTCTGGTTCACTCAACATAAATGTTGAGCTGATCAACTCAATGTCTTTTGTCTTGTGTACCAGGAACTAATGGCTTGAGGAAGGCGTGGTAGGCCCATAGCGAGCCGAGAAGGTCAGGAAGACATGGGGACAGTTCACGAAATGGCTGCTGCTATGAGGGAGCAAGCTGCTGCTGCCCATCGAATGATGGAGCGAATGGAGCAAAGGGATGAGGAGAATCGAAGGGCACAATGGAGGAGCTGAAGTAGATCTTGATTACCTCAAGTTTCTTTGAGTTCGGGAAGGCAAATCCAGCCGAGCTTTAGAGGAGCGTACAACCCCGATCGAGTTGAGGAGTGGATCAAGGCCATTGAGAAAATTTTCACGATGTTAGCTTTGCGGAGGAGGCGAGAAGGTAGCCTTTGCTACCTATATGTTGGAAAAAGTGGTCTTTGAGTTACGGTGGGTAGGCGTAAAGAGGCTCTTGGAGGAGCCCAAACCCACATCACCTGGGAGATTTTCAAGTTGCACTTCTATGAGAAGTATTTTCCTGCGTCAGTGAGGAATGCGAAGAAGGCTGGAGTTCATGAGTCTGCGTCGAGGGACCATGAATATTGCTTTGAGTATCTGGCCAAGTTCGAAGTGTGCAAGTTCTCGACAATTTACCAAGGGAACCGGATGGCGTTGGAAGTGTGTGAAGTTTGAAGGGGATTGCGTGAGGAGATAATGGCATCTGTAGGACCAATGGAGATCAGTGACTATCTTTGCACTCGTCAACAAGTGCCGTTTGGTGGAGGATTACCGTAATTTGTCGGTGGCAAGGTCAAGGCCTACAAGAAGAAGTTGGCACCGTAAGGCGAAGTTCAAGCCCCAACCTCTGAGGAAACCATTTCAGGGTGGAGGTGTCGGAGGAAAGCAACCCGAGCTTCTTGAGAATCCACCCAAGCCGACGAATGGTCAAGCTTGCCTAAGTGTGGTAAACACCATGGAGGGCGCCCTTGTTTAGCTGGCGAATGCTTGTTTCCGATCACGGAAAGCTTGGGCATATGGCAAGAGATTATCTTGTCAAGCTGTTGTCCCCTGCTAACAAGCCCCAACACGAGGAAGGGTCTTTGCCCTCAATGCCGAAGATGCCACGCGATCAAGCGATCTCATCAAAGGTAAGTCACGAGGTCAATGGTAGGACCTTAAGCGTGCTATATGATTACGGAGCTACACACTCCTTTATTTCTCATGATTGTGTAGATAGATTAGGATTATCTGTGTCCGAATTGCCTTATATGTTAAATGTTTCTACTCCTATTTGGGAAACCCAGTTAAGACTTGTCATTGTTGCTTGAGTTGTCAATTCCAAATTGATGGTAGGTCTTTCATAGCGAATTTGATTTGTTTGCCTTTGTCTACGGCTTGGATCGATTCTAGGCATGGATTGGCTTCGGCTAACCATGCTATGATAAATTGTTGAGAAAAGTCTGTTGTTTTCCCTATGCACGATAAGCCGTGGAAATTTGTTAGTTTGTTCTTGAACTCTGTTAGGGTAGGAAGTAGTGAGTTTGGTGATCAGGGATATGTTCTCCTTATGACAAGTGAAGTAGAACACGAGCAGGTGTTGGATGAGATCCGTAGTTAGGAGTACCGGATGTATTCCTGACGACATACGAATTTCCCAGGAAGGGAAATCGAGTTTTCTATAGAGTTGGTCTAGGGTATTGGGCCAATCTCTATAGCACCCTATAGAATGTCCCCACTAGAGTTGTCGGAGTTGAAGGGACAATTGGAAGAGTTGTTAGAAAAAAAGTTTATAAGACCTAGTGCCTCACCTTGGGAGCCAGGTGCTATTTGTGAAAAGAAGGATGGCGGTATGAGGTGTGTGTGGATTACTGAGACAATTAAATAAGGTTACTGTTAAGAACAAGTATCCCTTGCCTAGGATAGATGACCTCATGGACCAACTGCGAGGTGCAGCTGTGTTCTCTAAGATTGATCTGAGATCTGGATATCATCAAATAAGGGTGAAAGAGGAGGATATACCTAAGACAGCTTTTAGGACAAGGTATGGGCATTATGAGTTTATGGTGATGTCGTTTGGATTGACTAATGCCTCTTTGTTTTCATGGATTATATGAGCAGGATCTTTAGACCCTATTTGGACAAGTTTGTAGTTGTTTTCATAGATGATATTCTCATATATTCTAGGACAAAGGAGGAACATGAGAAACATTTGAAGGTTGTATTAAGGATCTTAAGGGAAAAGAAGCTTTATGCCAAGTTATCTAAGTGTGAATTCTGGATGGAGGAAGTAAAGTTCTTAGGGCATGTGGTGTCGCAAGAGGTATTCTTTGTGGATCCATGTAAGATTGAAATTTGTGATGAGTTGGGAGAGGCCAACCTCAGTGGTGAGATAAGGAGTTTCTTAGGTTTGGCCAGGTTACTACAGCGAGGTTTATAAAAGGATTTTCTCGGATGTCTCTACCCTTAACTAAGTTGACAAGGAAGGATGCCCCGTTTGTGTGGACAATGGGTGTGAGAAGAGCTTTCAAGAGCTAAAAGGTAAGTTAACCTCAACCCCAGTATTGGTCTTGCCGGACCCTAGTGGACCGTTTGAGGTTTACTGTGATGCCTCTGGAAGAGGTTTAGGTTGTGTCTTGATGCGAGAATAGGAGCGTGGTGGCTTATGCCTCTAGGCAGTTGAAGCCTCATGAAGTGAACTACTGACCCATGACTTGGAATTAGCGGCCATAGTGTTTGCCCTGAAGATATGGAGACATTATCTGTATGGTGTGAGGTTCGAGGTGTTCTCTGATCATAAGAGCTTGAAGTATCTCTTTGATCAAAAGGAGTGAATATGAGGCAAAGGAGGTGGATGGAGTTTAGAAGGATTATGATTTTGGGTTGAATTATCACCACAGGAAAGCCAATGTGGTGGCCGACGCATTAAGTCGGAAATCCTTGCATGCGTCTTGGATGATGGTTAAGGAGGATGAGCTAGTAAGGAGCTTTAGAGACCTTAACCTTGGAGTTACGTTGACCCCCATAGTTTAAGATTGAATCGACTTAGGGTGACGGCGATTTCAAAAATCAAATTGCTCAAGCCCAAGGCGAGGAAGAAGAGTGCTTGAAAACCCTAGCATTGGTGAAGGAAGGAAAGTTGAAGGGTTTCGCACAAGGTGCGGTGGACTATGGAAATTTGAAGGAAGAGTGCGTGTACCGCAAGTGGTGACCTCAGAAGAAGGATTTTGGAGGAGGCTCATAAGAGCCATTTCACCATACACCCTGGTGTGACAAAGATGTATCAAGGCGTCAAGAAGATGCTCTGGTGGCTAGGATTGAAGAGGGACATTGCGGAGTTGGTAGGCAAGTGTTTAATCTGCCAAAAAGTAAAGATTGAGCACCAAAAGCCCTGCGGTATCTTTGCAACCATTGGAGGTCCCGAGAATGGAAATGGGAAAGTATCTCTATGGACTTCGTGATGGGTTTACCCAAAGCGAGGTGGGTTCGATGCAATATGGGTAATTGTTGATGATTAACCAAGTCTGCTCACTTTTTGCCCATTCGAGCTACTTATCCTTTGGAAAAAGTTAGCCCATTTGTATGTTCAAGAGATAGTAAGATTGCATGGTGTACCTTCAAGCATCATCTACGATAGAGACCGAGGTTTACCTCTAGATTGCAGGGAGCCTTACAGGAAGGCATATGGAGCGAAGCTTTGCCTAAGTGCGACTTATCACCCCCAGACGGATGGACATTAGGAGAGGACCATCAAACTTTGGAGGATATGTTGAGAGCTTGTGTTTTGGACAGCAGGAAGTTGGGATAAATACTTACCTTTGATCGAGTTTGCCTATAACAATAGTCATCATGCAAGTATTGGTATGGCACCTATGAAGCTTTGTATGGAAGGAAGTGCCAATCTCCCTATGTTGGTTTTGAGCAAGGGTGAGCAAAGCCTACTAGGACTGATCTTGTGAGGCGGACCATAGAGCAAGTCAAAGGATTAGGGACAGAATTCTTACGACCCAAAGCCAGTCAAAGAGTTATGCGGATAAGAGGAGAAAGCCCTAGAGTTCCAAGAAGGAGAACATGTATTCCTGAAAATCACTCCCTCGGCCAGGTATAGGTAGAGCCATGAAGGTCAAAAAGTTAAGCCCCGTTTCCTTGGCCACTTTTCAAATTTTTAAAGCGTGTCGGTCGATTGCTTACCAAATAGCCTTACCTCCAAATTTGTCAAACCTTCATGATGTTTTCCATGTGTCTCAATTAAGAAAATACCATTAGACCCTAGTCATCTACTTGAGCACGAAAGTGTGCAGTTAAGGGAAGACCTAACTTTCAATCTACCGCCATCTCGGATCGTGGATGGTGAGGCGAAAGCAGTGAGAATAAGGCGGTACCCTTGGTCAAGGTGGCTTGGAATAGAGGAAATGTGGAAGAATATACATGGGAGTTGGAGGCGAAATGAAGAGCAAGTATCAGGAACTTATTTACAGTAGCAATTTTGAGGCAAAATTCTTTTTAAAGGTGAGGAGAAATGTAACATCCTCAATTTCATGTCGTGCTAAATTAAGTAGTAACCTTGAGTAATTAGGCACTTAATGAGGAATTTGAGATTAGGGCTTAATTAAGGGGTTGACTCGGACAAGAAGGGTCAAGAGAATGCCTAATCGAGGTTAGATAATCTCTAATTAAGCAAGTTAGAGCCCTATAGCTTACTTAAGCACTAATCGCCCTTAATTAGCTTACTCGAGGTTTAATTAAGGTTAATTAAGCTTAATCGTGAGATTAATTTTTGTTAATCATGTTCTTGTGTGTTAATCACTAATTCTTGCTTAATCACCTTAATTAAGTTGTATGAGCACTTAATCACATGATTAAATTCAAATTTAGTCAACTAGACAATAAAGTAGAGTGATGTCATAAGCAAAAAGCATTAGACAAGATTACTTTATGTAAGAGTTTGACCATGCTTTGTCTCCCCATCATCCCATTTGTCCCCTTAATCACTAATTAACACAAAATTAAGCAAAATATCTCACTCCCCTCCCTTAATGTAGGGCGCCACTTTCTCACACACTTTTACATTCACTTCATTTTCAACTTCTCATTCTCTCTCTAAAGTTCTCAAACTCTCCAACCTCTCTCTACATTCCTTCTTCTTCTCCTTCTTCATCTTCTTCATCATTTTCCACCTCCATAACCAAACCTTCCTCACTAAGCCCTTCAAAGATCACATCTTTGGGTCTTTGGGGACAAGATCAAAACACTACAAGACTCATTTTCAAGAGAACTCAAGAGTTCTCTCCTTGCTCATTCAAAACCGCCACCTTCATCATCAAGAGGAGTCATCATCTTCTTCTTCCATTTCTCTTGTTTTTGCGCCATCTTCAAGAAAGGTAGTGATCTTCATCTTTTTCATTTTGTTTGCTCAAGAAAGCTTGGAGCTTGGGTCTTTCATGACCAAGATCTCTTAGTGAAAACTTGAGAAGATCCTTCATGTTCTTTATGTGTTCTTAAGTTTCCTTTTTTGGAAAAATGTGTTCTTGATGATTCTTCATGTGTTCTTCATGTGTTCTTAAGTTTCCTTTTTTAGAAAAATATGTTATTGATGTTCTTCATGTGTTCTTAAGTTTCCTCTTTTGGAAAAAAATGTGTTCTTGATGATTCTTCATGTGTTCTTAAGTTTCCTCTTTTATGTGTTCTTAAGTTTCCTCTTTTAGAAAAATACGTTCTTGATGTTCTTCATGTGTTCTTAAGTTTCTTCTTTTGGAAACCTATGTTCTTATTGATCTCTAGCTTAAAGTTGTTCCTTTCTCTTTATGATGAGTGAATGATTAGAAAAGCTTCACCTTTCTATGTTTCTATGATTTGATAAGACTATAAACCTTCTCAAAGTTTTAGACTTTAAAAAGTTTGCTTCATGATTTCTTCAAAGTGGCGCAACTTTTAAGCTTCCATAAAGTTTTATTTTGTTTTGTTTTGAAGATAAGAATACATGTGAAAGTCTAAACTTTTTGAGTTAGAAAAAAACGATATCTTGTCACTTTAGGCTTTAGAAATCAAACCTTAAAGAAAAGACCTTTCACAAAGTTTCAAACTTTATTCAAGAATGAGATCATTAAGTTATAAAAATGTTGTTCTATAACATTTCATTCATAAAGTTTAGACTTTGAACCCAACTAATGCAAAAGGTGTTAACTTTTATAAAGAACAAGACTTTTTATTCAAAAAGCTAGTAGCTTGTATCATTATTTCATAAAAATCCAATCTTAAGATAAGAGCTTAATGTCAAAGGCACTTACTTTCATAAAGAATAAGACTTTATGACTAATTTATAAAGAATGACAACTTTAATAATGTTTAAGGCAAAACCTTGGTATGTTATTAGTAAAAGTTTAAAACTTTGCAACTTGACTAAGTTAAAAGTCACCCTTGGTGATTAGTGAACATTGGTGTTGTTGGGTTCATGATGTGGTTATGCGTTGTCATGACCCGAGGATTAGAGGATCTCGAACTCCTTGGGAGCAGAAGTATGATTAGGGCCTCTAAGCATACCATGAACACAGGAATCACTAAGTCGCTTATCTCAAGGAAAGGAAACAATCACATAATTTAATTAATTTGAACAAGTGTTTCATAAGACATGTACTTAAGTAAAGCATACTTTCATCCAAGGACCAAGTAACTAAAAAGACTATAAATACATATCCTAACTATGTGATTCTATCATGGGAAATCATGTGATGATTCATAATATTCTTCACAAAGAACAACACAACTATAAACCCCTTTAGGGTATGAATGTGTGATGCCACTTGGCATGATGAATGATGAGATTGATTGAGCTTTGTCTCATGATTGAATGATAAGTGTGATGATATGATATAGATATGATGAACTATTGGTTGAATCTTGATGATTGGCATTTTGGGGAAGCTCAGGTCTAGCCGTTATCTTTGCGGATTCCGTCAAAATTATGGACTTAGTCATATCATTGCATCGCGTCTAGTCAGGAGTTATGCATGTAAAGTATAAAGATAAGAAAAGAATCAATGGGGCGTGACCCTTCAATCACCGGTAAGGGAAGTGAGGCGGCGATCCACAAGGAACCTCTATGAGGGAGGCAAGGGTGTTTTGGAGGACCCTCCAACTTAGAGGTAACCAATATCGGCTCGATCTGATTTGGTTAGTCTTGCGTGGCGACGGTCACGAAATGAGCTCATGTCCAAAAGCGATCTATTTCAAAGGAAAGTAAAGAATGTTAAGCACGTGCTAAAAATGAAAGTAAAGTCTAAGTATGACCATGGTTACATCTGCATTGTGATGATGCGTGTCTTTGCATGAAAGTATATGGCCCATTTGCATTATGGATGTTATTCTATGTTTTAGTACGGATGTTAGTCATGATGATGTGTTTATGATGTTAAGTTTAAAAGCAGCCGACCGGGTTTAAGTTTTCAAAACCATTAAAAATTGAACTTATATCATCCCACCGTTTTGTAATTAAACCGAAGTGGCTGGGACGATGGCGATGACCTTGTGTTTGTCTAGCGCGATCCTGCGAGAAATTTAGTATTTCTCATTCCTCGTTCAGTGTCGTCTTGAGGAGGATGTCGGCGTCGAGACGCGGTGGTGATCTACATTGAGTTCGGTGTGGCGTTGGCGCTTTGACCGTCTTTGACGCCTACCGATCTTGTCAGCGAGCGGCGATGAGGTCTACATCTTCCACGACCTTGATTCAGGACTCGTGATGAGCCCATTTTTCCGACCGCATCGGCCATTTGGCGAGGTTACTATGGATGACATTCGCCTACTTTCACCACCGAGATACCCAGCGATGATGATGAGGCCGGCTTCGGATACCGTTTGACTCGACTATTTCACTGGATTAGATCCCTCGGGCCGTCTTATCAGAAACTTCCATGTGAAGACCGATCCATCGAGCCCCTATCCGACTCATTACGGGGGTTCTCACCGATTCGGGTTAAATCGCGACCTTGATGATTCGTCTATCTTGATTCTTACGCTTCATCTGTTGGCCCATTTTCACCGGTTCGCGGCGTGGGTTCATTAAATACCGTGCGTGCCCGTGGCGAGGCGTGCTCGAGGAGGGGCGTGGTAGTACTTCTCGGTGGATATGGGAGCAGTTTCCTCCCGAGATGCTTGATGTGACGTGCATGCGGGCTTGAAACACGAGATAGCCCCTTTTGGTAGTAGTTATAGGGTTATCATTTTGTTATGTGGCATGCTTGGGTAGTAGGATTCTCTAATGTATTTCCCTTTATTATGTATTGGTAGGCTTTTGTGTAGAGTAAGCGATAGATATCGGACCCATTATTATCTTATGTATGAGCCAGTGCGACTCTTATTGTATTATCATGGTTGGCCGTGGAATGAATGTTACATTATTCTAAGAATTGTGGTTACTCTTATGGTCTCTATGCTTGTTAAATGCGATACATGTATGGGATAGCGGTGTTACTTTATATGTTCACGATCTTATTTCATGGCTCTCGATTTCAAAAATGGTTTCTTGTTTTGTAGAAAAAATTTTTACCTATTTTTAGGTATAAAGTAATTTCTAAAAAGGTAATGATAGTTCATGACAAAGTAGTATTAGTAATTCCAGCGATATGAGCAGCGTAGAATGGAACTACTAGGGTGTTATATTTCGAATCATCAATATAGGACCAAAGGAATAAAGGATACTTTTCTTCATGGGAATTTTTAGCTTTTCCAATCAGCAGCACTTTAATGCATGAATCAATTTCATTGACATGCTTAAATAAAGCGTTAAAAAGGAAAGAATCAGCACCCAGGTTTCAATTTCAATGTGGTGATTCAGTTGTGTCGCGATAGATTAGAATCCTCTCATGTTTGTCTTTAACATGATCATGTCATGTCAAAAAAGAGATATCCAAGCACTTAGAATAGGTAGAGCCCTCTTAAAATCTATAGAGCCCAATTAGAGTGTTTATCTCTCACTTAACATGAAAACAAACCTAACAGGATCCTAATGCCCTATACATGGGACATTTGCAAGAAAATATGATTGATGCAACCACAGTTGCAAGCATGATGAGGTTTTACAGACTGTTAAAACTGCAACATTAAGGCTGCAAAAATGCAATAGCAGACAACAATTTAAAAGTATTGATTCATCAATAATTCAAAGAAAAATGCAATAGCATGTCATTGTCAACAAAGACACACAAGCGGCCAAAGTTTTGCTCTGATCCTGCAGGTTTTCTTGAAAGCAGGTGGGAGGCCAAGATTTTTCTTGGATCCTGTAAGTTATGTTGAAATTAAAGTTTAACTCATACAACCAGCTTACATTTCAGTTACAAAACCAATATTGCAACCAACAATGCATAAGCAATGATAAATAAGATATATTGAGGAAAAAATAAATATTTCACTTTGATAGAAGAACGAAGAAATGAATTACAGGTCAAAACTCCCCCACTACAGTCCTCATTCCTCAAACAAGTCTTAAGGAGCTGTTAGTAAAGTTGGGAAACTCCATAATAATGCCATGTTCTATAACAACCAACAGATTCCACTATTTCACTATTCTGAAACAGCCCAATGTATGAGAAGGAAAGGAAAAAAAAAAAAAAAAAGAAACAATTACTATTGTCAATCAATTTGTGTTAGTGCCTCAGCTCCTGCCACAATCTCCAATATCTCCCCTGTGATCTTTGCCTGCCGTTCCCGATTGTAGGCAACCGAAAGACTCTTCTTCAACTCAATTGCATTATCAGTGGCATTCGACATTGCACCCATCCTAGCAGCAAGCTCGCTAGCCAGCGATTCCTGCAATCCCCTCAAAATCTGGCTGTTCAAATAGAGAGGCATCATAGCATCAAGGATCTGAACCGGGTCCTGCTCGTACTGCATAAGCGGCGACCATTCCCCTCCCTTCCTCCTCACAACAACATCCCTCTCCACAGCCAACTTCCCTCCCTTTGTCGTCAACCTAAAGTACTCATCCTCAATTGCATCAACACAATTCCCATTCAGATCACGAACCTCTCCTTTCCCCGACAAAGGCAACAAAGTTTGAACCACCGGATCAAACTTCACCAGAACACGAACTTGGTGTACACAAGCTCAACCTTATCAACCTCCTCGGTAACAAACAGTGAGTACACATCATCAGCAATAGTTTGCGCCTCTTTTACAGTGGGAAAGCTCCCACATTCAACGAACCTATCAACTTCGACGATTTGCCTGCGACTGAAAAACGAATTGCCCTTTTTGCCAACACTGATCACAACGCAATCCAAGCCAAGGTTCCTCAATTCTTGGATTCGGATTTCGGCTTTTTTCAATACGGCGTTGTTGAAACCGCCGCAGAGGCCGCGGTCCCCAGTGATGACGACAAGGGCGACCCTCTCGACGGGCCTGATGTCGGTTAGGGGGACGACGACGTCGTCGTTTCGAAGCCGTCCGTTGATGTCGTGCAAGACTTCGACGAGCGTCTCGGCGAAGGGTCTGCCGTTGATGACGGCTTCTTGTGCTCTTCGGACCCTCGCGGCCGCCACGAGCTTCATGGCTTCGGTGATCTTCTGCGTGTTCGTCACCGTCTCGAGCCTCTCTCGGAGTTCCCGAATTCCGCACCGAATCGGTGGAGAAAGAGAAGAGCGAGAGTGAGGGAACGGGGTTTGGGGAAATTGGGGGGAGAGAGCGAGTGGGTGAGAGAGTGGAGGTTTTGGAGGGACCAAGTTTGTGAGAGAGAGGGAAAACATGGGTTCTGGAATGGGGTTTACGAATGTTGTGGGGTTTGGTTCGGTTTGGTTTGGGATTGGGAGAGTTTGCAGTGACTAGTGGTGGTGGGGGAGAGTGACAGAGAGAAGAGTAGTCTTGACCATGGACGAATTTGATGGTTGATGGAATGGGAAAGAGAATGGGAGAGTGTTGAATAAGTGTGGACTGGGACGAGAAGATGGCGAAGAACTGGTTCTTCTTCTTCTTCCTTGTTGTCCGTACCGAAATGAAGTCAACAACATGATGTCTGGTCATCATCCGGGAAATTGGCGTCGATGAAATGGAGAAGGGACAGATGTTGGGTTGGGCTTTCTAGTCCCGACAAAGGCCCATTGGAAACCTCACGTTTTGGGCTTTAAAAACTTCATGTCAAGCGAAAAAAGTATGAAAATAGTTCGAATATTAACTTGCCTAGCATTCAAATATCCTATGAGCAATTAAATATAAGTCAAAATGTTGCTTACTTTTTCTACGAAAAATCTTTTGTATTAAATTAATCTGTTAAGTCTCATAATCAAAATATAATAAATTCAAACCAATAGTTCTTTAATTTTGAATAATTAATTAAATTGTTAAAAGAAAAACAAAAACTAGTATATGAGAGAGAGGAATATTTTTAACATTTTATATAATGGGTATTCATGGATATGGGTATAGTAACTCCAGTCTCCACTCTATTTAACAAACAAATATTAAAAATATCTGTCCCCATTATTCATGGAGAAAAAACTTGTCTTCCATACCTACCCCATCGCTGGTATTACCCGCCGGTATCCATGGATGTAGGTAAAATTATCATACTTACTAATATTTTTTTTCCAAGAACTTGCCTAATGTTAAAATAACTCAATTCAGTCAAGTATCAAAAGATTTACTTAGGATGTGTTTAGCGTATCATATTGGACATGATAGAATAAAGTAATATAATATATTATAATTTTACCCATTATTTGGTGTAGTCAACATATTGTATAAACTTATCTATTAGACCTCCTTTATATATCAAAATAATGAGTAACCTATTCATCAAACTTCCTTCACTTTTTTTACTTGCTATATGTTAAAAAACTTTTGCATTAAATTAATCTGCTAAGTGTCATAATCAAAATATAATAAATTCAAGCCAATAATTCTCTAATTTTGAATATCTAATTAAATTATTAAAAGAAAAACAAAAATTAGTATATGAGAGAAAGGAATGTTTTTGACATTTTGTATAATGGGTACTCACGAATATAAATATAAAACCCTGTCTCGACCTCATTTAATAGATGAGTATTAAAAATACCCATCTCTATCACCTACCGTTAAGTTAAGTAGATAACTCAATTCAATCAAGCATCAAAAGATTTACTCATAAAACTTTAAGCATTATCTAAAGTAAGGCACTTTCTGTGGTACTCTGTGTCAAGTTTGGTGTATAATGTACCTAGTATATGTAATGGTAAAAATGTGATGGTGGATCGATGTACTTATCACGGATGATGCATCATAAAATTATTATCCGCCCTTTTTCTATCTCGAGGGTCTCTTCAACCCCGCCACCAACACCACCCACGCGCGCCACTCTTGTCAGCACCATTGCCCTCCCTCTGGTGCCGCCGCCGCCCTCGCCGCCACTCCCTAACTCCAGGCATCCAACTCCGACATTTTCCAAATAAAGTTGCTTGCTAGGCATCCGAAGCATGAAGGGTTAGTTAGGCAATTTGTTTGCTTTTTGCAAGCTTTTGTGACTCCATTAGATGCGCCCGTTGTGCTTGGTTTTAGGCAGTGAATGACATGGCCTTTTAGAAAAATCCATGCAGGCATTTGAGCTTGTAAGCACTGCAATGGCTGGAGAATACGAGTCACTCAATGTTTCAGTTGAAGGTGGAATTTTCTTTTATATGCTACAGCCATAGAATAAATGATCTTTCTGATTCTGTATTTGATCGAATAACGTGTTCTCGGGGTTCTTCATGTATGTCACCGCCCAAGGGGTGGTCCTCTGGCCTTTCGCGTTGGTGATGATGGTGGGCTTGCTGCCTCCCATGGCCATCACGGTGGAGTTGGTGGCGCCATGAGTCATGTGGTGAGGCCGGAGGCCAAGCGATGGCGCCAACAGAAGTGGCAAGAGTGGGTCGTGATGACGGCGAGGTAAGAGGAGACTGGGGAGCTAGAGAAGAGAAAGAATAAGAGATTTTATGGTATCTTATACATGACCAGTGTATCGATATACCACCATATTTTTTCGCACTTATGGAAAGTTATTATTTGATATTAGTGTACTGACCTATGTAACACACAATTTATGTTCATACGTAATATAAAATTCTAAATTAAATCAAATTACAAAATTAAGTATTTAATTTATATGTATTGTTTAACAAATTTTAATATAGATATTTAATCATATATTACCATATTAATAAAAGTATTTGATTTAACCATGTACTACGTTAAAAATTTAACAAATAATAGTATCTAATTAGATAATAATATAAAACTCTTTATACTTTCAGTATATCAAAATTAATCTCTAAAATTAATTAAAATAAAATAAATAAAATAATTTTAATATAAAAAGTGCTTATATAAAACTATATTAATTATGAAATCTTAAAATAAAACACTAACATAAATTTATAATATATGCAAAGATCAAATAATTTAAAGTTCAAAATTATATATATATATATATATATATATATATATATATATATATATATATATATATATATATATAATTTGAACATTTTATAATAAAAAATTGATAATTAGCTAATTTTTGTAAGATTAGAAAAAGGTGACAATTTCTTGCTGAACAAAATATAAATTTCAAAGTAAAAATAAATTATTGGTCCATATTTTAAATTCACTTTATTCGAATATATACTACTGATTTTTATGATGCGATTTAACAAATCAAAATGAAAAAAAAAAAATTTCTTATCTTTCTTCTGATATCTAGTACAATTTAGTTTAGTTATGTTGTATATAATGCCATAAAATGCAACTAAAAAGTTCAAATTTTACGAAACAAAACATATTTCTTCATAGAAATAATTATGTAAAAAATATTTAGTATAATAATTTAATTTTGTAACTACACAGATATAAATGTTTTTCACGTAAATTTTTTGACATATACAAAATATTCAAATATTCAATTCTAAATAGTAAAATTATCAACTTTCATAGTGCCATATCATCAAGAATGAATTATTTAACATTTTTTTTCAAATCACTAAACCTAAATTTATATAAATGACCATAATAAAATAATTGATTTTAAAATTTATATATAAATTGATGAAATTAAAAATTTATCTTTGTAACATCTGAAGAACAATGCGTCTGATTAGCACTATTAATTAATTTATTCCGTTGTGTTAGAAAAAAATATAATAAGAGCAATTAGGAATTTAATATACATATTAGGATTAGAAAGAGTTGAGTTTATTATGTAGAAAATTTAAAAGTGACCATTGGCAATGTTTTGAAAATTTAAGAGAAATAGTAACGATTTCTGTAACCTTCTAAATCGCAATACGTTTACTTTATGTTGTTAATCAATTTATTCGATTTTATTGGATATACAAAAATAATTAGAAGTGAATTATAGAGAAATTGGGATTAGGAGAATTTGAATTAATGGTGTAGAAAATATAAGAAAATTTCTAGTAAGATTTCACCGGTTTGAGGGAAATCGGTAGAATTTCGATATTATATCCTACAATAACCGGATTAATAGAATTTTATACTGTAACACTCTAAATTGGATGGCTGAAAATTTAGACACCTCCACCCCTCAAGATGGAGCCACATGTTTTTGCACCATCCATCTACTGAGCTCCCTCTTCATTCTTCTTCTATCTCACTTCAGTTTCCTTCCATCTTCAAGCTCCACCCATTTTCTACATCAAGAACTTGCATCTAGCCAACTCCTTCATCAATTTAGAGGTAGGATTCAACATTTCTACTTGATTTTGTCAGCTGGTGGCTGTTTGGAATTCTATATCTACTCACTTGCTCCATGTTATATTGTGTTTATGTGATGTTTTATGGCTAGATTAACATGAAATTATTGGGTTAGGATTGATATTTGAATGAAAAGCTAGAAGAAAAGTTAAACATAATCTAATTTAATTGAAGAACCCTAAGACAGTCCGTATTGCAAAGTGTACGACTTCATCAGAATTTGATGAAAATAATTTTATATGAAACTAGACATTTAGAGCTTCTCAACCATATAAATTATAAGGTCATTGGATTTGTATTGAGTGCGATATAAATTTTTGAAGTTTACCCTAGATTTCTATTTCTATACCTGACCAAAGCGGGTTGTGCAAGGCATAACATGTCTTATAAAACTTCAATTTAAGTGTAACCAATTTTTTAGAAAGCTTACACATAGGGCAACATTTCATAAAAATTTCAGAGTCAAATTTGATCCTCATTGCTCCCAGTCAATTGCTTGGATTGAATATGTTGGACATAACCCATGTGAGCTTTTGAGCAATATTTGGATGGCTATATTACATATCATTTTTTTCTTTCTTGTGTGTTTTGCTCACTCATAAGATTTGTTACTCTAGAACTTGCTTTGATTCTATTTGAGGCTACACCATTCATTTGTATTCATGAATATGATTGAGGCATTCATTTCGTGATTAGCCACTTAGCCAAATAGTCATCCTTGTATTTTTCCCTTTGCTTAGCCCCTTTGAGTCTTTTTATCTATTCTTGGTTTTTAGCACATTAGAAGCTTAAAATGAAAAACCATGATTTTACCTAGCCTTAGGGAATAGAAGACCATTGGTTACCATTAGCAATGTGCATTAACATAAGTGTGGGGGTTTGCATGAGGGCATATAAGACTTTAAGTGTGGGGGGCGCAAAGAGGTGAATAGAGAAAAGAAAAGAAAAGAAATAAAAAGATTTTAAAAAAAGAAGAAAAAAAATGTAAAAAAAAAAATGTAAATAGAAAAAAAAAAGTCAATAAATTAGGGAAATTTTGATGAAAAAAAGAAAGTGAAGAAGTGGGTTAAAAGAGAGTTGTTTATGCATTGCTTGGATTTAAGAAGGATCGTCATATTTATGACCTCATGTCTTTACCAATATTCTTCTATTCTTTTTTATTTTTACCTTACATATCCTTACTATTTCCCTACCCTTACATTGGCCTCATTACAACCTTGAATAAAGTCCTTTTAATTTGTGTGTGCATGTATTTGAATAGTGGAGAATTAGATGAAAAGCAAGCGTATGATAGGGCTTTTCCTTTTGAGGTGATATGAGTGACATAATTGAGTCTTAAACACTTGGAAGTAAAAGTGCTAAACACAATATCTTGTGAGGCCCTCCCACTACTAGAAAATTGTTTGGTTGTGACCGAAAATTCGGTCGCAAAATGGAGAAAATCGGTCACAAATTGCATTTTGCGACCAATTTTGTTAGTCGCATTTGGGCAGGTTGCAAAATAATTTGCGGCTAATTTTTTCGTTTTGCGACCGAATTTGCGACCGATTTCGGGGACTGTTAAGCAAATAAAGAGTTGGTTGTTTGTTGACTTTTTTGTGAACAATTTTTCAGTCGCAAAATTTGCGATCAGAATTGCGAGTGAATTTTCGGTCGCAAATCTTAAATTTTGCGACCGATTTTTTGGTCGCAAAATTTGCGACTGAAAAATCGGTCACAAAATTTACAATTTGCCACCGAAAAATCAGTAGCAAAATCACAATTTTGAGACGGATTTTTCAATCGCAAATTTGAGACCAAAATCGATCGCAAAATTACGATTTTGCGGCCGTTTTCGATCATAAATTATTCGATCTAAATTTTGATTTGTGCAAATAAAGAAAGCAGAATGTTATGATTATCATATTTCATACACCTAGATTCAACCAATAGCCCAGAAAAGCACATACAACAATTCATAAGTTAAGAAGTTAAGATTACATATAATTAAGTACTAATATCTAATACTACAACATCCCAAAGCATAAAAATTCAGTATCTAAAGTTTAGGACATAAATATACTAAGTCGCATATGATCCAAACAATAGTCAACAAGAAATAGATAAAAAGAGTTCATTCAAAGTCTTCTTCTTCGTCACTTGATCCCTCATCCTCAGCTCGGTCTGCAATGATGGGCTGCAAATCAGAAGGTTGGAAATTCATCCGTTGCATCATCTGTTGCACAAGTTGATTGGTGGCTTGAAGCTACTTCTCATTACTCTCCAATCTAGCTAGAAGTGCATTATTCTCCTCTACCATTTTCTTTAGTAGTGCTTTATGCCCTGTTCTTTGTACCCATGCATTGAATTGTGAACCAAAACCACGATAATATGACCTTCCATCAATCACAGTAGACTTTAAACCAAGGCCATAAATTCTTCCTTTTTTTACTCCAGCAGTTTCACACCACACATCTAACTCGCTAGGTTGAGGAGTTCCATCTTGAGAGGCTTTTTGGGTTGCCTCATCCATGGCACATATAAATTCAGCCTGCCAATTACAATATTATGTCAATTAACACAATAGTTTCTATTTAGGGGTACTTATAACATATAAGTAGAAGTTACACTATAATTTAACATGATTCAAAACAATAACTATATTCTAAATATAATATTTAACATAATTTAAAGCTATAACTATATTCAAACATACAAACTAGATATGCAATAAATGTTAACTACTTACATCTACATGCTCTAATCTCCTATCTACCCATGTTTTATCCTTATGCATGTGTGTGTGGCGAAATGACTCTAATGGAGTAGGAGCTCTGCCATGCAATCTTGTCTATGGATAAAACAATAATAACTAAGTTAGGAATAATATAGAAATAGTTTGAAAAGTAATATATTAGTAGAAATAGCTTGCAAGTAATGTTAAGAGTTTGAGAACTTAACCAAATTGGCTCTATATTGTCAAACAGTAATAGAGCCACCAGCATGAAGTGAACCACCAAATCTTGATGAGTCAGAAGAGCGATTTAATTTTGCTTGTCTACTCTTCTTTTTGCAGCTTTCGTCCTCCCATTGCACACAAAGTGCATCCCATACATTGTCTCCAAGAAAATTTGGTCTATTCATGGAGGAACGGGCTCTTTGAAACATATTCTTTAGTAGTGCAGCTCCCCGACTTTCAAAATTCTTCTTGGCCCAACCATAATCAGGAGGATTGACATCAAACTTCCTCTATCATAATCAACAGAAATGTTAAATAAAACAATAAAGTATATGATAAAATCACACATTATACCAAAATAGTTGAAACTTACCATAAATTCATAAAATAACATCTCTCTGACTGTAGGTGGTATTTTTTTCCAAGAAAGCCATGGTTCAACATAATGGCTTTTGATAACGCTAGTAATCCCACGAGCCGCAATGCTTGAGGGCAGAAATCTATAAGAATTATAATTTATTGGTTATATCAAATCAAATATAACGAAATAATTAAAATACATTTTCTTCACATACCCAGCTCCATCAAGATGTAAAACCTTTTTCTTACTACTTGACTGGTTGTTGGAGGAATCATATGAGTTACTTGATCCAGGTGTAAGCTCAGCATTGTTTTCAATGGTAGCTGAGTTTACACTTACAACTGATGCTGGAAAAGTGAGGTGTGGTGATGATGAAGAACCGCCCGCCGGAAAGGATGAGGTAACTGCAGGAGATGTGGAAATATTCTGCGCAATCTGAGCATGAGGCCGCAATATTGGAAGTTTTTCTGGCCGCTTAGAACTCGAGCCTTTTCCTTTACCTTTACCGTTACCTTTGTCAGACATCTACAATAAAAATACAAAATTAGTAATAAAAAATTAATGTGACAAGTGAAAGTAATGTAAATATAATACTTTTCATAACAAATAAATTAAAAAACACTAATCACCATCATCACTATCATCATTGTCCTCGTCATCATCGTCAAGTAATGTCTCCAATTGAGCATCATCATCATCACTTTCAGAATCAATGGCAAAATCAAATTCTTCCTCCTCATCATGATCTAGATTTCCTTCTATATCTTCAACTTCTTCCTCGTCTGGATCATGTCGTACATTGATCTCTACTTCATCAAATGCACCTTCTTCATCTCTCAATGATTCAAGATGGTCATCAAGATTACATACAAATCCGACAAAATTTGACACATCTTGATATGCAAGCTCTAATGTATATCGATCATCTACCGTGCCCCTTGGTTTTGTTTTGATAACAACCCACCAATCTCTTTTTTGTTTAATTTTTTCTGGATATGCAACAAAGTAGACTTGAATGGCATTCACTGCAAATATGAATGGATCATATTTAGAATACCGTCTTGTGTGGTGAACCTCCACAATACCATATTCTTTGTGAATCTTCACACCACGATTAAGAACAACATCAAACCATTCACAGTTGAATAACACTATTTATTTTGATGGTTCTCCAGGGTCTTCTAATTGCACTATTTCTTTGATAATCCCATAATAATAATTCTCCTCATTTCCATGATCATCACCCTTAACACAAACTCCACAATTTATAGTTTTTCTGCCTATGCTCCATTCTTCTGTGTGGAGCTTATAACCATTAACAAAATAGGTAGGCCAACTAGTAACCTTTCTCTTCGGACCCCATGCTAAATGATGCAAATTTTGGTTTGATACTAGATTGTTTCTATCATGAACCTAACAATAACAACAATCATCTCAGATTAATATTTGTAACGACTAAGTGCGTGCATAGAAACACTTTAAAAAGAAAATTGATATTCAAAAAACTTACGTAATTTTGAAACCAAATGGGAAATTCAAATGTTATTCTACTATCAATATCGGCACGATTGATGTTTGGAATAGCTGCCTCCATATATTGTACAAAATATCTACAATATATGAAAAAAGATTATAAAAATACCACTGAGTAAGAGGAAACATGACCCGGTAATGAAATTTGATGACATACCTAATTTATGGTTAAACTTCTTCGCAATTAAGTAGAACATGTAAGTGTGCTGCAGCCAATTCTTTATCATTTAAGTACCGACTCTTGCAAGATCTAGCTTCTCTACCTCTAAACTTGAATATTGACAAATTTGGTTGGATTGTTTCATGTAACCCCTCATCACTATTATGACTGACCTTATTTCTCATCATTTGCACGAGACTCAAAATAATATGAGCAAAAATGTGAGGTCTCTTAACATAAATATGCCTCACATATGGATCCTTCAACACGTGATTTATTCTTCACCATTCATTTCAATCTATTTAGGTACCTATAGCATAATAATATAAGTAACTAATTATTCAAGGAATAAAAGTCTTAACAAATCCTCATTTTAAAAATTAGATATCATAATTTTTGTACCTTTCAAATGGATACATCCATCGGTATTGAACAGGACCTCCAACTCTTGCTTCATATGGCAAATGAATGAGTAAATCCTCCATGGAGTTAAAAAAACCAGGTGGAAAAATCCGCTCTAATTTACAAGTGGTGATGACAATATTTTGCTCCAGCAATAGCAAATCATCTACTTGAAATATTGTTGAGCATAAATCCTTGAATAATTTGCTCAACACAGCTATTGGCTTCCACACTTGATCTGGAAGTGCTGCAAAAGCAATCGGTAGCAAGCGCTCCATAAACACATGACAATCATGAGATTTCATCCCAAAGAGCTTCCCTTCTCTCATATTCCCACATCTATGCAAATTGGAAGCATATCCATCGGGCATTTTTAGTTCACTAACCCATTTACAGACTGCCCTTTTCTGGTCCATAGACAAAGTAAACTTTGCTTTCGGCTTGAGATACTTTCCATCAGACAATTGATGCAATTCTAGCTCCTTTCACCGACAATACTCTTTCAAGTCCATTCTTGCCTTAACATTGTCTTTAGTTTTATCCTTGATGTCCATCACTATATTGAAGACATTATCAAAGACATTTTTCTCTATGTGCATTACATCAAGATTATGTCTTATCAAATTAGTTTTCCAATATGGTAACTCCCAGAATATGCTTTGTTTTATACAATTATGAGAATCACCAAAGCCAGGACATGTACAAGATCCGACCTCAGTGACTTTTGGAAGATTAGAAACTTCTTCCCATACATCCTCTCCAGACAATCTAACTGGAGGTTGAGATCTCTCAACTTGATTTTTTAAAAATGCATCCTTATTCCTTCGATATGGATGATCCAAAGGTAAGAATTGACGGTGTGAATCAAACCAAGAACATTTGCCACCATATTTCAAACTAAAGGCCTTCAATTGGCTCATGCAATATGGACATGCCAACATTCCTGCTGTGCTCCAACCGGACAACATTGCATATGCAGGAAAGTCATTGATAGTCCACATTAATGCAGCTCTCATAATAAAGTTTTGATTTTTCGAAATGTCATATGTAAGGACACCTTCATTCCACAACAACTTTAACTTATCCATCAAAGGTTGCAAATACACATCTATTTTACCTTTTGGATTATGTGGACCAGGAATTATCAATGTCAGGAACATGTAAGGAGTGGTCATGCATAGTTCGGGTGGAAGATTTTAAGGAGTTATGATAACTAGCCAGCAGGAATAAGGTGTTGCAGATTGGCTATATAGTGTGAAACCATCAGCGCATAAGCCTAATCTAACATTTCATGGTTCAGTAGCAAAATCTGGATAAGTATTGTCAAAATGTTTCCAAGCTTCCTCATCTGATGGGTGGCACAATACTCCATGTTCTCGCCTATTTTCATAGTGCCATCTCATATGTGGAGCAGAACTCATCGCAGTATACAACCTCTTGAGTCTAGGAATGAGGGGTAAGTAATGCATTCTCTTCACAGGTACTTCTTTATATCTATTCTTACCAACCTTCTTTAATTTATAATGTGCTGCACCACAAAATGTGCATTCTTTTAAAGTCTTGCACTCTTCCGTGTAGAACAACATATAACCATTCATACAATAATCAATTTTTTTGGCAGTAAGGCCAAGTTTAGAAACTATTTTCTTTGCCCTATAATAATCTTCAGGGACAAGATTATCTGCAGGGAGTGTTTCTCTCATTAGTTCAACTGTTTGATTGAAAGATCGTTGAATAATGTTTCCTTCCGACTTGATCATCAATAATCTAACTTGACAGATAATTGATGTGGTCAACACATTAGAGCCATAATGGCTTACGTCTTTGTACCCAACAATTCATAGAAATTTTTTGCATCTGGATTCGGAGGCTCCTTAACCTCTTGATTATTATAGATTCCAAAATCTGGACTAATAGCATCATACACCATAGCCTCAAACCTATTTGAGTGTTCATTGTTTCTACTTTCTAATGTAGTTGAACTAGTAGCTTGATTGACAAACCCCCTAACCAAAGTGGGATCATTTTCTCCATGGTATGTTCAATACCAATAATCAGCAATAAACCCTTTTTTATAAAGATGAAATTTGACATCATCAGGCATGATATAGTTCATATTGTTACACTTAGAACACGGGCATCTAATTTTTCCCTTCGCCAAATGCGCTTGTTGGCATGCAAAAGTAACAAATTCTTCTACCCCATTTAAAAATTCACTAGTATAACCCTTTCGACCCAGCATAAGCCTATTATACATCCAACTACGAAACTGACGTATGTCCATATTCTGCACCATCATTATCAAATAATAACTTAACATTACTTTTCAAAGCCTATATTGAAAATTCCATGGGATAGATAACTTAAAAAAGTAAAAACAAATATAACAAATAAAACAAATCCATAAGGAAAACCATCGACAAAATATAACAGTTTAACAAATTTAGAATATTTTTCTAAACTATCAACTAAATTAACAAAAGCAAAGACTCTTAATTAACGAATAATATCAACAAACAATCTAACCAACTTCAAGTGATGTTATAGTTATTATGTTGACCTTTTTTCTGGTTTACAAATATTAGTATGATATTTTCATAGCAAATCTTAATGCATTTTCAAAAACTAGTTGCATTGTATAAGCTTCAATTTATACATGATTAATTTGCAACTTATTGACAAAAAATATTAAGCTTCAGAAATATACCCAATTGCAACATGAGTTCAATCTTATCACTCATTTATTGAAATTCTCATTCATGTATTAATGTAATAGTATAAAACTTAATCAGTTCCTAAGAAACAAGTGGACCCTCAAACTATCTTAAATCATTTAAAGTTAATATGTTATAAGTATGACATCAGGTAGTATACATTGTCCTTTTTTCTATTTCTACCAGGAAAGTGGCAGCGATATATAACTATTAGAACAACCTTAATCAATTTAAGATCAGAAACAACTTAACCCAATCAACTTACAATACCAAAACTTTCATTTACATAAAAAAAATAAATAGATCTAAAATTTAAAACAATTAGAACAACTACATACCCTTACTCTCACTTAACAATATAAATAACTCCAATATCAACTAAAATAAGTACACATTAATAATAATAATTTCTCTCAATCAACCAATCAACCAATAATATACCAAAATCAATCACAAAAATCTCAACTAACTTAACAACACAAACAATCAAATAATGTAAGTTAAAAAACTAAATAAAACAAACAAACTAACAATCTATAAATACATAACTCCTCATTATTTCCAAAAATAAAAAAATAAAAAAAGAACAAAAATAAAAAAAATAGAACACAACTATAAAAAAAAGATAGAACACAACTCAAAAACAAAATAGAACACAAATTTTTAAAAAATAAAAACATAATAGAAAGTTAAAAAAATGAACATAAGTAAACTAAAAAAAGAAAAAACAAACCAGAATTAAAAAAAAATAAAAATAAAAAACTATAGGGAGTGAAAGCACCACAATGGAGGAGGTTGATGGTGGATCTCGGACAGCAGCGGCGGCGGGTTCCCACCTCCAACGAACAGTAGCGGCAGCAGACAGCAGCTGGCGCTGCAGCAACCTCCTTCGCGGGCTCCTTCGCGGGCTCTTCTCTGGTGGTGTTGGGTGGTTCCGGCGTGGCGGCCTTGGGGTGGGAGGGGTGGCTTGGGTTGGAGGA
This sequence comes from Pterocarpus macrocarpus, assembly GCA_031439585.1. NCBI lineage: Eukaryota > Viridiplantae > Streptophyta > Magnoliopsida > Fabales > Fabaceae > Pterocarpus > Pterocarpus macrocarpus. The sequence goes on along the minus strand of CM062513.1, from coordinate 19,315,956 downwards.
GGAATGGGGAGTTGGAGAAGGGTTTAAAGTGCAGAAATTTGGGAAAGTTGGAATGGGGAAGATGAAGTCTGATGGTTGTTTTTTAATTTAAGATTTTAAATTTGCGACCGATTTTTCGGTCGTAAAATTTACAACTAATTTAAGTGTGCGTGTTAAATTTGCAACCAATTTTTTGGTCGCAAAATTTACTACTGCTTTAGCATACAGGTGTTAAATTTGCGACTAATATTTCAGTCGCAAAATTATTTCTTTGCGATCGACAAACATAAAGTTATTCTCTATTATATTTGCAACCGATTTTTCGGTCGCAAATTTCAATTATTCATCAGCGTACATGTTTGAGATTTGCGACCAATTTTTCAGTCGCAAAATTCATTATTTGCAACTGAATTTTTGGTCGTAAAATTCAATAATTCTTTCATGCTGCTATGTAAAAATTTGTGACCGATTTATTGGTCACAAAATTAATATGTATATATGTTGAATTTGCGACCGATTTTGATCATAAAATTAATCATTCTTGTTGAATTTTGATTAGCAAAACTCGTTAATTCTTCATGTGAAATATTGTGACCGATTTTTCGGTTACAAAGCTAATGTCCTCACTGACTATTGTTTTACAAATTTGCGACTGATTTTTCAATCACAAATCAGTAGCAAATTTCACCATTCGTGACGAAATTTTTAGTTGCCAATATCAATAATTCTCCATGTTTAATTGTTAAAATTTGTGACGGATTTTTTGGTCACAAAATTAATATATTTATGTGTTTATTTTGCGACCGATTTTTCAGTTACAAATTTCATTATTTACGACCGAATTTTTGGGCACAAAATTCAATTCTGCTATTTAAAAATTTGGAACCGATTTATCAGTCGCAAAATTCATCATTTGCGACTGAATTTTCGGTCGCAAAATAAATGAATTCTTTCACTTTCGTTTTTCAGTCGCAAATTTCTTCTTTTGCGACTAAAAATTTGGTTGCAAAATTTAATACGTCTTTACAAAACTATTGTTCAATTTGTGACTGATTTTTCAATCACAAATTGCAATATTTGTGATTGATTTTGCAACCGAAATTTTTTCATCAAATTATTGTTGACTTTTACAAATCGGTCACAAATCTTCAATTTGCAACCGATTTTGCGACTGAAATAGAAATGTCTTATTTTTTGATTCCTTTTATATATCGGTCGCAAATTCCGTCGCAAATGCTATAGTTTGTGACCGATTTTGCGACTGATTTTATAGTCCATGTTTTATATCTTTCTGTACTAGATCGGTCACAAAATCGGTCGCAAATTTCTATTTTTGCGACTGAAAAAATTCGGTTGCAAATTCGGTCACTATATCGATAGTTTCTAGTAGTGTCCATGTTTGATCCATACTTTTTGGAATGATTTTTGCTTTGCTTGCATCTTTGTATAGATATGTCTTGTTTATTGCATTTTTTGATGCCTTATATGTGCTTTTTGCCTATATACTTGACACTCTTAAGGATCCATTGAGAATTTATTTTTTATTTTTTTCATGTTGTTTGGTCATTTTTCATTTCTTATAGAATTGAGTTTATTGAGTAACTAACGACCTTATAACTCAGAATCGTTGTTCCTTCTTTCGTAGAAATTTCGAAGCAATGTGCAGGACGTGTTCGAGTTTGATAAGTCCTGCTCGCATTCTTGTTTTGTATTTTGCGTCATTCCCTTTTTTTTTTTCCTAATTATTATTTATGAGTTTAAATGGCATACATTCACAGTGTAAAATAATTTTACTTAAAATTATGGAAAGTATCATATTTTTATAGGTAGTTATCAAAATATGGATCACATTAGCAATTTTTTTTATTTTTATTGGATAATAATATAAAATTATTTTATATTTTCAATGTATATAAATTAAATCCTTTATTTATTATTGTATAGAATAATTTTAATTTATATATACTGACAGTATAAAACTCTTTTATATTATCATCTAATTACATATTTATATTTGTAAAATTTTTAAAGTAATAAATAATTGAGTCAAATATTTTTATTAATATGATAATATATAATTAGATACTTATGTAAAATTTTTTTACACAGTATATATAAATTAAATCCAAATTGAATAGACCTTTTATAACTTAGAATCGGTGTTCCTTCTTTTGTAGAAATTTTGATTGGTAGAAATTTTGAGACAAGTTGTGGGTTAAAATGTAGCTTGGGTGGTTGTAATATTTTTTAAGAGAAATATTAGGTGTATTCATTTTTTTAAGATATCGTGCTGACTCACCATTCATCTACTATTAGATGGGGTATGGATCCCATTTAAATTAGATCCGTATCCCATCTAATAATAGATAGATAATGACTCAGTATGATATCTCAGAAAAAGTGAGTAGAACTATTATTACTCATTTTTTAATTCCTTTGCCTAGTTTTCAGGATGTGTCCGAGTCTAATAAGTCCTGCTCACTTTCTTTGTTCTGTGTTTTTGTCGGGATGCAATATAATGGGTGAGACACGTACAGACAATCTATTATTATTATTATTATTATTATTATCATCATAATTTAATTATTATATATTGATAATATAAAAATTTTTTATATTATTATTTAATTAAATATTTATAATTAAAATAATAAATAATTAAATTAAATATTTTTATTGATATAATAATATAAAATTAAATATCTTTATAAAATTTTCTTATACCAATTTTTGTGGATAAACAAAAATCTTTCTTACTATTATAATGGACACTCCAAAAAAAAAATAAATTATATCGAATAAAATATATACTTCGACTCCAACCGTGTGCTTGTTGAAAAATGAGTTAGCGACTCAAGCAGTGACTTGATTAACGGAAACCACCTATGTTGTAGCAAAAACAAGTCTTTATAGAATAATTATCACTGCTATGGACTCAAACCTAGATGATTTATCTATGACAAGCATAAAGTTTGGGTGAAACTAAATGGAGGTACAACATAAATAAATTAAATTATTATTATCATTATAGTAATGATTGAGGCATCACAGAGAAAAGAAAGAATAATTTAATATTGTTATTATTATTACAGTAATATAGTAATGAATGAGGCACTACGAAGCAAAAAGAGAATAATTTAATTATTAGAGCATTGAACCCGTACAATGTACAGGGATAAAAATCTTTTAACAAATACAATAATAAGTAAAAATTAATTTAATTAAGAAATTAAATTATAAAATTATATAATTTGATATAAAATTAATAAAATAATTAATAAATATAAAATTTGATAAATAATTTCGCTATAATTCTAATAACCTTAAAATAAATTATAATATACAAGATAAAAAATAAAAAAGTATAATTAAATAAATTATTTATATATGATATTTCATTGAAAATGTAAACTTTTTGTAAGATAATGAATTATAAGTATAAATATTAATAATCATATATTAATAAATTACTAAATAATAATAAATAAAATTATCTACTTCTAATTTTTACATGATAATCAAAATTCGTAAATAAAACATTCATTTTCTTTTCTTCTCATTTCCCATACTTCAACAATCTAGTAAATTAATTTGAAACAAAAAATTATATGAAACTATTTCATACAATAACTAAATATTAAAACCATAGTTCATTTTATAAAAATATGCATTTTTCAATTTTTAAGCCAAGATTGAGCAATTAAAAAAAATAAAGATTGTACCACTAAAAATAAATATTTCATTTTTTCTCTCTTCCCTTCCTCATTCATCAAAATCACAGTAAAGTAATTTTAAAAAAAAAAATTCATCCTATAATAACTCATTATTAAAAGTGCAATTCGTTTCATGGCTTATGAGGATATTTGTTTTCATTTTTCAAACGAGGATTGAACGATTCAAAAAAATATTCATCCTATTTCGATCACCCTTTTCCTTAATTAACTTCTTAGTAAAGTAATTTTGGAAAAAGAAATGATATAGAATCATTATTGTTAGTGTAAAATAATTATTTTTTAAATAGTTTTATTATTTATTATAATTTTTGTATGTTTGTATTTGTATATATATTTTTTTTGTGGAATAATTATTTCTACATTTATCTTTATGAACATATTTTTAAATAATATTAAATTATAAAAAATTAAATTTTCTGAAAAAATAAAGAAGATAAAAAGTCCCTTTTTCTTCCCATCCGCTTGCAGTAAAGTATTTTCAGAGAAAAATTCCATAAAATAATTTTATATAATAATTTATTATTAAAAATATTATTCATTTTATAAGAATAAATCCAATTTTAACAATTAAAACAAAATCATTTCATATATGTCTCTTCGATTCTCACCCATTTATGAAATAAATTTTAAGTTAAAAATCCTTTTCTCTAGTTGTTAATTTAAATTTTTGGAATAAAATATATAAGAAGAGAAGAAATCCAATTGGTCTATGCAAAATCTTATAATTAATTATACATGGAAAAAACATGTCACGACCCAACTAGGGCCGTAACCAGCGCTTAGGGAATTCAATTTCCCAGCAAGCCTACCCAAAATTTTCTTACAAAACGGACAGAATTTCCCTTAAAAATTGAGCAGTTCACAAAGTACAAAAGTTCCTGTTACAAGCTAAAATATGCAGTCCAGCCACAGAACTAATATAGCAACAATATTTAGAATACAGATTTAGGACCACAAACATTCTCAGAATGCCCTCAAAGTTTAGAGTATGCAAGACATACATAGGGACAGACACTCTTTTCAAAACAAAACCTATTACAATTATATATATATATATATATTACAATAGAAGCCAGACCCTGCCTGTGGATCATGGAGCTTAAATAGAAATATTTACTTATGATTACTCAATTATAAATGGATCAAAATATATAGACAACCCGATGGTCCGCACTGATTGCATCAAACTCACGGAGCTTATATACCTTTAATTCACTGAGAAGTCACTTTGCACTCGCACTAACTCTAAAATAGAGGGAAAGTGAGGGGTGAGTCAAACCGACTCAATGAGAGATAATATACTTATAACGGAGAGTGAGACAAGTGCAAGCACGAACTTTTAATAAAATAAATAAAATCAATTAATAATACCCTCATAAAAGATCCATATATAGATATACATATTCATATGCAAATGATACTCCAAATTCAACATGATACATAAAAACAAAATAGGGCAACGCTAACATAAAATAAATCTGTAATAAAAATCATCAATAACAAATTAGTACTTCCAAGAATCGGTAATATGAGTACATTTAACTACGGAGTTAAAACTAGTTTTAAAAATAAAACAAAACAAATTCTAAAGTTTAGAAAGGGAGGTCTCAATTACAGAGTTAGAGCGAGCGAGCAGCACACGCGTTTACCAACGAGCGTCCCCGAAGGATTGACGAGAATAGATATCTCGCCAACGGTCCTATGCCGAAGGATCGACAAACAAAGCCGGACATGTGGCCATCACGCCGTTAAGCTTGCAACACCCCTCGCTAACCTGGGTTGGCCAAACCAAGCACAAATGCTAACGATACCGCCAAGTTAGCATGCAGTTCTGTTAAAGATCCCTCCCATAAAGAAACCATTTATCCAAAGTTTAAGTAGAGTTCTTAAATATTTTATTTCAGAAACTAAATTTATCAGAGCACCAAAGTCCAATAACATTGGAATCCTATATAGTTCTCAAGCATATCCAGTTGTAGAATCTAACATACAAATTCAAAACCTTTTTAATTATACTAATACTGCTAAACTTAAAACAATTCATGGAAATCAATTTCCAAAACTTACCATAGCAAAATCAGTAATTTCCATTGTCCTACAAAATTTCAACTTGAAACATTAATTGCTAACAATACATGAAATATTTAATTTAAATGGAAGTATCGGAGAGTAATTTTCTCAAAATACTTATCCCACATGTGGATATTCAGAACTAGATAACATAATAACAATACAAGCGGCTTTAAAAGGTACGGTTTGTAAACGAGTAGCTATCAAAATATATGTTTATCAATATACAAACCGAAAATAAGTTATAAATATACTATCACTCACAGACTAAACAGAGGAGCGGTCGAAAATTAGTGTCTTGAGACTCGGTCGCTATCCAAGGGAATCCAGCACCAAAAAGTCACCCTTCACGTGCTAATTAACCCAAGAGCTACGATTTGGAGGAAGCAGATCAACTTCCAGCCATGAAATGAAACGTGAACAGTGCTGCGAAAAGAGTAAACGCAGTGAAGGGAGAAACAGAAGCGGCTGAGGGAGAGAGAGGGAGAGAGAGAGAGAGAGAGACCACCGAAGAGAGAGAGAGACAGATCGCGGCGGAGAAGGGAGAGAAGCCAGCGGCGAGGCCGAAGAAAGGGATAAGATGGCAAGTGAGAAAGAGAAAGGAAATGAATGGAAATGAAAGAAAGAAATCGAGAAGGAGAACAAAATGAACGAAATGGAGCGCCTGGAACGTTCGTCTGAAGTGAAGGGGGAGGGTGAGAGAGGTCTATGGTGCACCATGTCACTTATGGTGCACCATGGTCCTCAACCTTCTTTTTTTTTTTTTTTAACAAACACTTCAAAAATTCTAATCCACAATTTTAATTCCTCTATCATTATATTCCCTAAAGTAATTAAAGAAAATTCCTAAAACATAAGCTATGAAATTTTATTTTTATTTATTTATTTATTTATTTTTAAGTTCCCAATTATACATATTTTATTTTAAACAGGATATCACAAAACAAATTATAAAACACAAGTAAATTCAAATCCTAAGTATCAAGTAGATATCCTACTAATTAATTATTTAATTATATAGAAAAAAGGAAGGACAAAAAACAAGTAACTATTCCGAGTTGTTAATTCAAATTGCAATCACTAATTAGATATCTCACTAGTATCCCACTAAAAGTTTTCCAAATATAGTAAATTTTAAAAAAATATAAAAGTTTCTGTTTGACTGTCCCTTGTTAAAACTTTTCAAAAAATGGTTTTGAGTTATTATATACGTAGATAGATTCTAAGCATTAAGTACAAATAAGATGTTGGATCTAGTGAAAGGAACTCTAGTTTCTTAAATGTATGATCTTGAGTTTAATTTTGAGATTTATATGTATGTAAAAAATATATCTAGAAACTCATATTTAGATGGCTGATCATATCTCTGGGAGATCAGTCTCTCGCCTATCAGGAGAGAGGATATTCTGAAAAACCAAAACAAGATTTTAAGCATTAAATAGATAATTCAGATTATAAACATTAATTAGATATCCCACTAAAAAAACTTTCCAAATATAGTAAGTTTTAAAAAATCTTTCTGTAGAAGTTTTCATTTGAGTGCCACTTGCCAAAATTTTTCGGAAAATGGTTTTAAATTATTACATAAGTATTATTATATTATTATATGTATATGTATAGATAGATGTGTTATAAATATTGAATAAAAATTATCTATTATAAAGATCATTTATGTCCTATTTTATAAATAAAAATGAACATCAATAAGAATGTAATAAAATAACTCCTACATTTATAAAATTTAAATATATATATTACGTTAATTATATATATATAATATCAAATAATTTTAGATTAACATAAAATTTTATAGATATAAATTATAAAATATAAACTTCTAACCTAGAAATGGGTTTTGTAAAAAGTTATATGATAAAAACTTCTAACAAGTGCTTCCTATAAACTTTGTTAGTGTTACGTGATTAAATTCATTCCCAAGATTATAGTTTAAATTTGAGATTAATTTTTATATACTATCAGTTTAAAATAATTTTATACTATCATTTGATAATATGTTAATATTTATAAAATTTTTAAGATAGAGAATATGATAATCAAATATTGATGTAATTAAATTTTTATATAAAAATTTTTTATACTAACAATATATTATTATTTTTTTAATTTACATTAAAAACATCTTTACAAATAATTATATAAATTTAATTTTGATATACTATCAGTGTAAAAAAGATTTTCACAAACATTCAATTGTATACTACCACATTAATAAAAGTATTTGACTTAATTATTTAGTACATTAAAAATCTTACAAATAGAAATATTTGATTAGATAATAGTATAAAACTTTTTTTATACTGATAGTGCATCAAAATTAATCTCTAATTATTTTCATTTAATATTTTTTATTTTTTAATAAAATTCAAAATTTCAAAACTTTCCTAAAACTTAAATTCCTTATGTGTAGATGATTTTTTTTTCAAATAATTGCATTATTTTTTTTCCTTTTTTAATTTATTATTTTTTGTCTTTTATTTTGCAAATAAATGTAATTAATGTGGAACTAACGTGGTTGCAACACATGTAAAAGTTTTCTTGTTATGTCTTCTATTTTATTAATACAATATACTATATATAGATAATATATAATTAAATCTCCTAAAAAACAAAGGACTTCAGGTTGAACCCAAAACCATTTTCCACCAAATAGCATAATTACATTTAAAATATAATTAACAGAGTTTAATTATATTTTAACTGAAGTCAAAACCTTTTTTTATAAAGACTTAGTATATATTTGGCAAAGCTATAAAATTAAAATTATTTTAATAATCGATTATAAATATAATTATTTTTTATATAATTAATTATGTGAAAATTAATTTATATTTAGATGTATTAACTTAAAAATAATTTTAAAATAATATATTTTATTTGAATTATATAAAAAAAATACTTTTATATGGTAAATTAATATAAAGGATATGAATATTTTACTTATATTATATAATATTTTATATTTAGAATTAATTATTAAAAATATCATAATTATAAAATAATCAATTTTTACTTATAATTAAAAGTTTCAAAATGCTTCTTTTGATTATAAACTATATTTTAGCTTAGAATTGTTAGCATTTGACTTAGGTAGCAAAAATTATTAGTATTTTATTATAATCTATTTTTATCTTTTTGTCAAAAATAATAATTTTTTTCGAAGAAGTTCTTAAAAAAAAGAAACAAAAACTATTTTTTGGGTCCTCGAACATGCACTAAATTTAATTATATTTTAGAGATTTCTTTTGATACCTTTGTTTTTATTAAAATATCTGTATCCTTCTATATTCAACGGTTGTAATTTAATCATAAATCTTAAATATAATTAAAACAAAATTGTCAAGTTGGTCCCTATAAAAATTAACACAGGACAAAATGGTCTCTAAAAAAAAATACATATTGTGGTGCGTAAACATTAAAAATATAGGATAAATTAGTCCCTTTTTAGTTTTTTGCTAGATATTTTTATTTTATTTATATTTTTATTAGGAACTAATTTATATTGAAAAAGGACTAACTTGTTTGATATTTGAAATTGACAAGAATTACGGATTGAGTTTTTTATTTAATCAATTTGTCTTATGTAAAAATTAATTAAAAGATGCTAATTTGAGAGTTTTGCCTATGATTAAAAATAATTTAAATTAATAAAATATATGATAACTTTTTAACTATAAATAACTAATGGTTCTGGTACCCCTAAAGGGACATCGAAGAAATCCCCTAGATTTTAACCGAAGTTACGCTATTTCGTGGAAATTAGTTTTGGGTAGAATCTGAAGCACGAAGGAGGAGAGTACAATGTTGAACCATTTGGTGCGTTGGAGCACTTTCAAGGAAATTGGAAAAACGGCATTTTGCATTTTTGACCGGGGCAGTAACTTAATCACACCTAACCCTGTTTTGACTTGGTAAAGTATTTTACACACGTTTAAGTAAGATAAAGTTATGAGTACTAATTTTATAAACTTATTATAAACATATAATAAGAGAAAAAAATACAAAATAGTAGATCCATTGTTTTTTTTTATTTTTTCAATATTCTTTATCTCGTATATTTCTCTTTCATTGTATAGTTATAATGAGTCTCCAAAGTGAAGATAAATAATAACTTTTTCCTTTAAGTAAATAGTTTAATCAAACTAGGTTTTTTAATAATCCCAACCATCTGGGTTTTGGTTTTTTTTTGTTTTAATTCTCCAATCCGCTGTTGAGGCATTTTGTGGTCTGTTGCAAATGTGATTAATGTGTGCATCGAAAGAAAAGGAGTTAGCGTGTTTGTCAATGTTTCTGTTATGAAGCCATAAAACATGTCAATGGTAAGATTAAAATATAAAATTATGTAATTTTTTAAAATAATTATATTATCTTTAAATAATTTTTAATTTTGATCCATTATAATAGTTATAGGATTTAGGTTTACTTTTATTATTTTCATAATAAATAGTTTCTCTCATGAAATATGCTCCTATCGTTATAATTAATACTAATAAATCATATTGACAAAATATGAGGTATTAAAATCGATAAATCATTATTGGTAATATAATAATAACCAATAAATAAAAATTAATGACAATCAATCACACATGAGAGATAATTTACAGACCATCATGAGCTTCTTGAACTAGGAAAAATCAATCAAGAATCACTACTTGTAGCATTACTTGCACATTACTACCTCTAGTTTATAATAGCTGTCAATTTAGGTAAAATTTTTTGTTTCACAATAGTTATTATTTTTATATATCAATACAATATTTATTATTAATTTTTTAATTTTACCTTTCATCTTCATTAGTTGAAAGAGGTGGCTATATTCCACCACATAATGAAGTTATGTTTCTACTATACAATAAAATTTAATAAGGGTATTTTAATAAATCTTTATCACAATTATGCATTGATTTTAGATTTTTTTAATCTATATAAAAATAGCTAAATTAACAACTATAATGAACCAAAAGTAGTATTATTTGACTTGGCCATGTCTTTTCCTTTTTTAAAAAAAAATTTAAAGATATTAAAAGAATAATAGTAATAAAAGTATATGAATAATTTTGAGTAATTATCAGCCCTAATTAACTGTAAAAAAAATTAATAAATATTATGTCAGTTATAACATATGGTAATCAATAAATCATATTACCTAGTAGTAATTAAGATCCATAAATCAGTTATAACTGATGATAATAAAAAATAAGAAAATATATCAATTATAATTAATAGTAATTAAGATATAATTAAAATTCATAAACCGATTACTATAACCATTGGAAATTGAGAGCAATAAATCGTATAATTTTTTTTTTGTGATTTAAATTGTAAAAGTTAAAATCAATAAACCAATAGTCTATAAAATTAACACTTAAACCTAACGGCATATACCATATTTTATTAAAAGGATCGGACGTCCATTAAACATGATTGAAACTATCTTGAGAATCAAAATTGTATTATTGCTTTAATAAAAAGAAATTGCATGAGCCTTTAGAATCAGAACTGTATCATTGCCTTTATGGAAAAGAATTGTATCATTGCCTTAATAAAAGAAAGCATTAAGTCAGAATAAATTAGTATTTCCTTTTCTCTCTCATAATTGTACTAATTTAGTAGGATCATCAAATATCATAAATATCAATTTAAAATAAAATAAAGTCTACAAGAACCAGAACTGACATATCAGTAATAATATAAATACCATTTATTATTATTATTATTACTATTACTGTTATATAATTCTGCTAATTTACTATTTTTAATTTTGCTGATTTAAAATTAAAACTGTGTCAGTGTAAATTTAATTAAAAATATATTAACGACTCTGTAGAATATAATGAAATCGATAAACAGATACAATATATCATGACAAATTACAAGTATGCGAAGTAGTCAAAGAATTGCCCAAATGAAATTACGTAATCACATTAAATCACAATTAACAATTCAAGTAAGTTTCAATTCATTCAATCAATAAATTACAAATGAAATAAATATATAAATAGATATGAAAATGTATCAAGTGGCGAATATCGAATAACTAGTGGGTTATTACACATTTATCATGATAAATATATGATAATACATACTTAAAATTTTATTTCATTAGAACAATATTAGTCAGTTAGAATAAATTTGTCAAAATCTTTGACAAAAATTATGAGAAAAATTAGATAAAATGAATAGGTAAGGTCTATTTATTCATCTAAGAGTTAATAATATACCATATTATTCTGACAACTTAATTCTATTAAAAAAGTGATGACAAAATTGTTCAACCCTGCTTGATCAAGTTATTATCATATTTTTGCTAATCAAAATATAAATAACATTGTTTATTAACACTAAAATATCAAATCTAATAGATATATCTATAAGATTTTAATAAAAATTTATAACATAAGTGGTAAAGACTTTCTAAAACCTTTCATCAATGCTTTCTCAAAACATAAAATCCATGATAGTTTTATCAATCAAAAATTAAATAATATTGCTAATTGAAGCTTAAATTACTTAATCTAATAGATATATTTATAGGATGTAAATATATAACTGGAGTGATGTAAAAATAAGGAAAAGGTCTTAACAATCCTTCAAATTTGGTCCATTTGCAATAACATACATATATCGAAAAGTTTTAGAGTTAATATACACATTTTTAAAATAATAGGACTAAAATACACAAGACCAAATTTAAAGGGGTTTTGAAGAGTTTTTACAAAAGAAATATTAAAAAAATATTATTTATATTTTATTATCAAAATTTAAAAAATATATTATAAGATTAACAATATACATAAATATAAGTTATTAATTTAAATTTGATATAAAATAATAATAATTATAAGATAGATAATTCCCTACCTAAGTAATGTATATGTTTAATATCACCTATTTAATACTTCAATATTTATAAAAAAAACTGTTCTATAGCTAATTTCTTTTGCATTCAAGTATTATGATCTTAAATAAGATTTTAATTAAAAAAATATTGTAGTATAAGTTGTAAGGATATTATAAAATTCTTCGTCCTCTATTTCTTCGAGCCACTGCATCCGTGTTATTTTTATTAATGAAAAATAAATATTAATAAATTTAAATTTAATATAAATTAGAAATAATTATAAGATAGAAAATTCATCATTACCCATAGAATGTACATGTTGGTATCACATGTGCAAGAAATTTTGTTGTCAATTGTGTTACATTTACCCCTTCAAAGTCTCGAAAATTGTATTACATTTCGTGAAAGTTGGTAGCATAATTCATTTAGATTTTATTATTATTTTAAATAAGATTAGAGATAAGGCTAAAAAATATCATGCCAAAAGAATAGCAACATCCAAGATTAAAAAGGCAACATAAAAAAACTAAAAAAATAAAAAGATTCAGAAGATATATTCCAATTATTATAGAACATATTTGAACCATCTATCTATAAGCTGGAATCGTGGTCATCACCCATGCTAAATTACATATGCTCTGCACAGCTAAGCCTCTTAAGAATAATACCATAATGTTCGCTATTTTTTCACCCCGCAAAGACACCTCTTCTTTGGTCATGTCATGCATGCTTCTTAGTTTGTTTCATAAAATTTTTATAATAATTAAATAATTAAATTAGAAAGTCAAAATAAAAGTGTGATATAAAAGTTAATAATTTATGAAGCAGTAAAAGCGGCAATTTATCAATAATCAAAATTTCTAGTTTAGTCTTACAATAATAATGGCTCATAATTTCTATTTTTTGAAAAATCAAAATCCATAATCAATAATATGTTAATAATATAACAATAATCAATAATAATATTTCAGGAGCTAAAACAAATAAAATTTCAAATCAAACAAAATAAATCATAAATCTAATTGATTAAACACAAATAGCAATATATTTCTAATAATACATAAAATCATGTATCTAATCACGTATCCAACCTATAATGGCTCATAATTTCTATTTTTTGAAAAGACAAAAACAAAATCTCTAATCAAAGAGATAGCCATGAGGAAATATAATCCATAAATAGCCATCTATCCAAAAAGCTGGAAAACAAAAAAAGAAGAAGCTAATAACATAATCATTAAGCATCATCTAGAAAATCTTGACAAATATAATGTTGTCATAATTCCTAGACAGGTTAATTCCTAGAGTTGATGCTAAATTTAAATTGATCATAACATAGTCAAAGTGAATTTTAATTTTTTTTTTCTTTTAAATCAAATATTTGTTTTAAATATTGATATTTGAAATATGAGATATGACAGTCAATTAAAAACAAGTACATTATTATATTAGAGTGATTTCATTACAATTAATCAATATTCTAAATTTAATTTTTTATACTTTCCAATTTAATAAAAATTAGTAATCAATGGATGATTTTTTTCCAAAAATAATTAAATTAGATATTTATTTTAAAGATTGTAATTGAAATTGAAATTTAAAACATGAGATATGATTTTCAATCCACAATTTTTTTAATTTTTTAATTAAATTAGACTTTTAGTTTAAAGATTAAAATTTGAAATATGTGATAAGATCACCAATCATTGATTTTTTTATCTCTCTTTTAAATCAAATATTTGATTTAAAGAATAATATTTGAAATATGAGATATGACAACCATGTCTACATAAACTGTGCTTAAAATTAAAAAAAAAAATCTCTTAATGCATTGCGTAAATATTCAAAAAAATTAAGTCATGTAAACATTCGCATATTAGTCATATATATCCGATAGAAGCATAACTAAATTAGGGTTATATACATGAAGAAAGCAATATAAAAATTTTATTAACACTATGAATAAGAAAAAGAAATTAAAATTACTATGATAGAATTAAACCAAGAAAGAATGATAAAGTCAAATGAAGAAGGAAAATACCATTAGAAAGAGTAGTATTCATGGCATATATTAAAAACAGTTATGAACATAAAAAAGAAATCCATTAGATTACTTAAATTGTTTCAGACTGAACATAAAAATAAAAAATAAAAAATAGAAAAAGCTATACATTAAAGATAATAAACTCACCTGATAAAAATGTTTAGCAAAAATCCAAAAAAAAATAAAAATGATTGAATATGTAGCCACTAAACTAAAGATGAGAAATTGTTAATAGTGTAAAAGAAACTAAACAGACTAAAGAAAACATTTTATTATATGTTGAACCATAAACTAAAAAAAATATTTCATTACCTCGTTAAGTTCTGATTATGAATATATGTTGAAGAGTCAAATTATCGAGTAACAGTGTCTATTATATTTAAAAAACTATAGTAATAAAGATGATGTTGTGATATAATGGACAAAAAAAATATAGAATTTGCAAATGGAACACAAAATAGATATCAAATATTTTAGGATCAGTTGATAATGAAAATTAATCAAAAAGTAATCACAGAATGAAAAAAAAAAGTACAAACCTATTGGAAAGTAGAAGTACGAAGGAAGAGACAAAGATTATCAATGGCAAAAGGAATCCTGTATATCATATTCATCCAAGAGCGCTAGCGAGATTTGACTGCTATAGCAAATATCCAATATATGTTTTCATAGTTTTTCCTTCATAAATCCAACAAAGAAAAAATAATTTCATATTTGCTATAATTATTTGTTTATAATCATTATATCTTAATAAATAAAATTCAAAATAAATATTTTTTAATTCTTTTTTTTTATCTTTTCTTTTACAAATTATTGCTCAATTTTAATCTTTTTTTTTTTGGAAGGGGACAAAATAATATTGTTAGGTTATTAATTAATTTGCTAACTTGAGGTAACCATCAAAGGACGGATGTATCAGGGGTGTAGTGGAATTAAGTTTTCACCCTTCCCTATATATAATCAGACTCCTAAACTCAAAATTCATTTTTAAAGACCAATTTTACAAATTTAAAAGGGTTTTTTTGATTTTTTTTCTATAAATAAAAATTGGTGGCGACTCCATTGATATATTGCTATTCCTCAATATTTATTGTCCCCTCTCATCGCGGCGCCCTTCAAGCACAATGTGACAAACATACAAAAAAAAAATACTAAAATGACTCCTCTAAAAGAACAATAAAATAAAATAAAAAAAGATTATTTGAACAACTTATATCCAAAGCTAGGGATATTTCACAACCGAATAATCCAGACACATAAACACCATTACTCTTTTGTAGGATTTATTTGTGCAACATAGTCTATGACAACACCCATTAAAACCTGAAAACAAAGAACACAAATATGCAAATATTAGAATATGTACATTTTTTGCAACAAATATGAAAAAGAGCAATGCTTAGAAACATGTGGAGATGGAAAAAAAAAAAAAATACTAAAGCAGAAGAAGTAGCTGTGGGCAATACTGAATATTCCTTACAACTTGTGGCTGTGCATAGTCCTGAATCTTCTACACAAAATCATGTACAGCAGTTAACATGCAATGACTAATATAGGTGCAATAGCCTTCAACATTTCAAGACAATAGGCTAGCAAAAATCATGGAATAGAAGAGTGATTGAAAATCATGCAGTTAGTGTGATTTGCAATTAGCAAAAATCATGCTATCAAACGTTTCATTAATCACGATAAGAAATATTGAAAATTTAAAAGGTAGCATAATTAGTGGCATTAAGATATTAACTTATCATCCTTTAGCATTTCACTCAATTACTTTATCTAAATTAACAATTAAAAAATTAATAAAATCAGATTAAAAAAGAATAAAATATTATAATTAAAAACAGAAATAAATAATTTATAATCATTTAAAAAGATTAATTGGAGGAGAGAATTAAAGTAATATATTATTGCTAATTAATTCATGAACTTATTTAAATTTTTAATAAATAGAAACAAAAAATAAGTAGCAAACTCATAAAAAAATGACACATGGATTAACTTTCCTTATAATGAGTCTCGAATATTAGTAGTAGTAGATATCAAGATATAAAGCATCAATAATTTGAATTAGAAATTGTCTCTCTATCAAGAATCAAAACTTATAGTATTACTTGCACATTATTATTTGTGGTACTACTTGGCCTTGTCTTTTCCTTTTTTTTTTTTGAGAAAAAAACTTAAATATATTAAAAAAATAATAGTAATAAAAGTATATAAATAATTTTGAATAATTATCAGCTCTAATCAACGGTAACAAGAATTAATAAATTATGTCACTTATAATGTATGGTAATCAATAAGTCATATCAACTAGTAACAACTAAGATCCATAAACCAGTTATAACTGATGATAATCAAAAGCAATAAAATAAAATATATCAACAATTATAACTAATAGTAATTAAGATTCATAAACCGATTACATCAATTGAGATCTGTCAACCACCGAATGGTTCGATTTACATAGGAAACCCATCGAGCATACTATATATATATATATATATATATATATATATATATATATATATATATATATATATATTAACAATTAACAATAGCATTTCCCTTTTAACTGAGAACCTATGATCATTCCCCTATTAACAATAACATTCCCCTTTATCAGTTTTTGCGATGTGAGCCTTTTGACTCCGGTTAAGGATGGTAATGAGAATCTGTAGGTAGAGATATTCACAGGGATATCTACAGATAGGGATCTGAATATAGGGATTTTTTTTCTGTAAGGATGGGGATTATGCCCCCCGTCTTGTGGGGATATTAGCCCCAAGGGTATATTAGAAATTTTATATAGAAATTGATATTTATTATATTTTTAATACAAAAACAAAGAAAATGTAACCTTAACTTACTTATCCTTTTATGGTCTCACATATTCATTGTTGTTTATAGTGTACTTGTAATAGATTGATAGTTGTAACTTGATTTAAAATTTGAAAATTTGGGGTAATGATATAAGACTATAAGTTTACAACTTTATCAACTTTGTATTATTTTTTGCAAGTTTTCTGTTTTTTTTTTTCAAAATTTTGAGGCTAATTAAATTGCTTAGGCATATTTTCTTAATTTTTTAAACATTCTTTTTTGGATATTCATGTATTCTCGTGGGGGGGGGGGGAGATTCATGGGAAATGGGGATGGGGAGGAATTTCCCCCGGCTGTGGAGAATGGAGATGGGGATGGGGAAAACTTTGGAAGCATGGGACAAGGAGTGGGAGACTTGGGCTTAGGTGCCATCGTACAACCTTTTTGCTATTGGGCCAATAAGCTAGTCCGTAACAACCATGATCTAATTACTAATAACTACTCCACCTAGCCACGAATTTACCTTCATCATACGTCCTATAAAAGGTCCGATGAAGTAAAACATGAGTTCCTCCAATACATAGATATGCCTTGACATGCAAAGGGATACTAGAGCATTAGCAACATAGTAAATCACACTATTTGCACTTGGTTTCTCCTTCTCACAATATTTATCGAGGAAGAAGGAGTAAAACGATCATACTATTTGGATTTAAAAAGGATTCAGAAATAATTACTTGGAATGTACTATTATTTAAGAGTTTAAAAAGATTTCAAAAAATAATGGTCACACTATTATTTATAGCTATTGTTTTAGACCCATGCCATGCACGTATAATGCACGGGATAAAAAAAATTTTAACAGTGAAAAGTATAATTGTTTTATAATGAAATTCGTAATACATTGAAAAGTATGACTATTTTATACATTAACACATTTTAATTTATACATTGTGACTCATATTTAATCAGTTTTTGATATTAAATTATCTTTAGTTTTGATGATTGAATTAGTGCCTTTAGTTTTGAAGCAAGATGAGATGTCTTCATGATGTACTCCCTTATATTTCCTTTTCCTTTATACTTTACTGAAATCAAGTACAATAGAATCGTACTTGTTTTAGCCTTCGAGTGGAGGACCTTGATAACAGTAGATAACCATGATGTAACTACTGATAACTACTCCACCAAGACCACCTAGCCACAGATTTACCTTCATCATATTTCCCTATGTACTATAGAGTAAGTGTCATTTTGTAGGATCATAACTGTGCAAATGGAAGCGCGCCTATTTTCATAGATTGTGGCACTGCAAAAGGCCTTTAGGATTGTTATATCTATTTGCCCATCCATCCATCATGTGCCTTTGTTCCTCTATTACTTATAGGTCTTGATCTCAAACTCTCTTTCTTCTCTCTAAAACACCTTCCCCTTCATTCTTTAACCCACTCCTTCAAATCTTTCCATCAAAATTACACCTTTTCACTCACTTAATCTCAATTTCTTTCTTTGGTCTCAAATCATGTCTTCATCCAAAAATTAACACTATTTGGTCTTGAAGTGAGAGAAAGGGGTTGGGATAAATATAGGCATTATAGCTAGATTGACTAGGCAAGTTAGATAGGACCGATAAAGGGAACTCTATGAATCCAATTAGAGAATGCAAGCCTAATGCTCAAAGCATTCGATTTCCATGTCATGCCCCATATGGCATTAATGAAAGTTTAGAGACAAAAAGCGTGATCCCAAGATCTGTTGATCTTTCGCGTATGGCGTTATCACCCACAGTGGAGGGAATTGAAGGTATAAAGCGACTATAGCCTTAAGGCTTGGTATTTAAATGGGCCTAGCTGTTAGGGAGTCTTGGAGAAGACATTGGGATAAGAAGACTGTTCTTTTAATAATTTAGCCGTACCACCCAATCCATAATTGCCTTTATTCATTGAATAGTACATAACGAAGTCACTTCTAACAAGAGGAATGATTTAGAGAAATCTAAAATAAGGACATAAGATGTGGTGAAACATCTACTAATGTGAAATTGCGTAACCAAAGATTTTAATAGCAATGTTGGGAAGTGAAGAGTATGCAAAACATACAGGAAGTTTGCTTGCTTTAGTAACAGCAGGATTTGGAAATATTACCAAATCTTGAATCAAAGAGGTCTCGGGAATAAGAAAATACCCAAGGGCTTGATGAGAAAGTAAGGTTGATAGTGAAGTAGGAGTGCCATTGCAGATTAGAACATGACTTCTCCAAAATTAGATTGACTAGTGGTACAAAGAAAGCAAGGGTAGAAAGTTACTTTATTTGCACAGCTTAGTAGGATTAAAGATGGAACAAATCATGCTAGTTTTAGCCTTCGAGTGGAGGACCTTAACACATCTACTCCGCCAAGACCACCTAGCCATGGATTTACCTTCATCATATTCCCTATAAAAAGACCCATGAAGTAAAGCATGAGTTTCCCCATTACAAAGATATGCCTTGATGCTAGAGCACCACCAACACATTAAATCATATTGTTTGCATCTGGTGTCTCCTTTTCATGATATTTCTTGAGGAAGAAGGAGTAAAATATCAGACAAATTGAATTTAAAAAGGATTTATAAAACATTAATTGGAATGTGCTATTATTTAAGAGTTAATAAGATTTCACATAATAACAATCATACTATTATTTAATAATAAAATGTGAAATCAAAATTGGTGCCGACCATAGTAATAAATGAATCAGCTAATCTGAACCGCGGGTTTATGTGTCGCCACTTCTCTATCAAGAGTTGCATGAATCCAAACTATCGCAAATCCCTTGGACAGAAGACAAAGAGAGAAATAAAGGTACTGATTACCACATAAAGTGAGGCCTTCCAAGAGTTCCACTTTCCACTCTTACCAAATAGAAACATGGAATAGTTACCGACAAAAAAACATAGCAGTGCTGCTGCAGTCAAGCTTAGTCCAATGAAATCCAACACCATTTCTATCTTTTGCAAAAAGCACAACAAGAAACTTGAGAGAGAGAGAGAGAGAGAGAGAGAGAGAAAGAGAGAGAGAGATAGGGGACTGGTTAAGAAAATGAATTGAAAGATGAGAGAAAGTGAACTTAGAGAAGAAGGCAAAGAAAAGAGATTGAATTGATCTCTTATTGATGAGAAATTGATGATGAAGTTGTGTACAATGAATCAATTATAATGCTGTTTATACACAAATTAGGTTGCTTCTACCACAAGCTAATATGTTTTCAGATTATATTCTTCATGTGATTGTATATATTTCTAGACACTTTGTACATAAGGAGAAGATGTGGTCTTCTAACAGAATAGTCATACTATTATTTATAATTATTGTTTTAGACCATTGTAATGCATAGGACAAAAAAGAATTTTAACAGCAAAAAGAAGAACTGTTTTGCATTGAAATTCGTAGTGCATTGGAAAGTATGATTGTTTTATACATTAATACTTTCTAATTTATATATTGCGACTCATATTTACTCAGTTTTTGATACAAAATTATCTTTAGTTCTAATGATTGAATTAGTGTCTTTAATTTTGAAGCAAGATGAGATGTCTCCATGATGTACTCCCTTATATTTCTATTTCCTTTACACTTTATTGAAATCAAGTTTGACAAAATCGTACTTATTTTAGCCTTTGGGGGAGGACCTTGACAACAGTAGATAAATGTAACGTAAGTATTGATAACTACTCCACCAAGACCACATGGCCATGGATTTACCTTCATCATATGTCCTATAAAAAGACCCATGAAGTAAGACATGAGTTTCTCCAATACACAGATATGCCCTGATGCTAGAGCATTGCCAACACATTAAATCACACTGTTTGCATCTGGTTTCTCTATCTCGTAAGATTTATCGAGGAAGATGGAGTAAAACGATCAGACTATTTGAATTTAAAAAGGATTTATAAAAAATTATGATGAGAAAATGATGATGAAGCTATGTACAATGAATGAACTATAATGCTGTTTATATACAAATCAAGTTGCTTTTACCACAAGCTAATCTATTAGCTAATATATTTTTTGGTGATATTCTTCACATGATTATATATACTTCTAAATACCTTCACAAGTAGAAGATGAGGTCCTCCAACAAAAAGAGATGTCTAGTAGTGCAGATTGATGCTAAGGATGCAGGAACCGCTTAAATTACACTGCTCAAGTTTGGCTTCTCCTTTTCAAAAGACTAATTGAGCATCGTGGAATAAAAAGTCGTGCCGACCATAATAATAAATGAAGTAGCAAACATGAACTGGGGGTTTAAGTGTCACCACTGCTTTATCAAGCATTACATGAATTCAAACTATCGCAAATCCCTTGCACAAAAGATAGAGAGAAATAAAGGTACTGATTACCACGTAAAGCGAGTGTAACACCTTACCAACTTAATGTTATGCTTAAGTCATAGCATGAAACTGGATAGGTTGCATTACCGTCTTAGTCTTCTGTCTAAAGCTGTATTCATTATTTTATACTCTGATATATATGTATATGATTGACGTATATACCTATGAAACAGGACGCTCTATATAATAAACGCGATTAGTATAGAAATATCATTAGTTGCATATATACATATATAAGTTGGAAGCCAAAGCTTCAGTTTATAAATATACATATCAAAAGCAGAGTGAAGAAAAGAAACAACAAAATTCCTAATGTTAAAAAGTAGAGACAGAAATGGCGGAAGCTAGCTAGGTACAGCGAATCCAACTCGTGGTCTTGGTGGAGCTGCAGGTCTGGAATCTCAATAAAGAGAGTAGCCGTCGAGTCCATCGCCCACGTCTAAGAATGAGGCAGAAATGCAAAACGAGGTGAGAATTTAAGGAAATTCTCAGTAGGGTCGGGTATGACGCTTCACTGATGTCGCGTTCATTTTCAGCTGCCTCGGGTTTTATTTAATTATAAAACATGAGATTAAACTTAACTATTCATATCCAATAAGGTTGAGAAAAATGTTTGGTCCGAGATAGGGTCTAGTTTTACTTAAGACAACATAAGGAACAGAATAAACTAATATCAACAATACACAGAATAATGAATATACAGCAGTAAGTGAATTTAACAAACCAATTGTAAACATTTTGTAATGACTATTCGATGTAATCATGCACTTAATGTAATCATGCAAATCTCGTTCTTAACCTTTCTTCATAAACTCTTCCATTTCTCATAAACTTTTCCATTACTTTTCATCATTTTCCATCACTTGGTCCCCTGGGAGTTCTTGGCCATTTTAGACTCCTGGGTAATAGTCTGCTTCTCAGGATCGAGCTCGTTCCTATACAGGAATGTCGGGTTTTCTTTCCCCGACTTCCCACCGATCTATTCCCCTTAACTTTATTTCGGGGCTGGCCCAAGTATCATGGAACTTTCCTCATAGCATAATCTTTATATTCTTCATAACATGACTTTCATAAATTTCTTGAAAATGCTCATGTATCAACATGTATGTCATAACTCATGCATATACTTTACCATAATTTTTGGAGGCATAACGGAACGTGTCCGCTTCCCCATGACTAGTGCCAGTACTCAGCATATCAACTCATCAAAGAAATCATCTCATACCATTCATATTTCAACATATTTCATTCATGTTTCAATCATCAAATTTAAGGCACAAGTATTGCACTTTAAAACATGTTTACTGTCTCACTACTTGTATTCAACCCATTTTTTGTAAATCATGCCATAATTCCTGTTTAACTCATTTGGACCTCAATTTTGGATATGTTAAAGTGTTATGTGTCTATTTTCTAACCTCTTTGGTCCCATCTGATTTTGATAACCATAACTCAAGTTATTTAGGTTTTATCCTGACCTGCCCTGTGGCTGGCCAGAATTGCCCACTCAAGAGTAAAAATCTACTAAAAATCAAAAACTGACTCAAATCATACGAAATTGGTCTCATATTAAAGCTAACAGGACAACCTTTCATATGCGAAAATTTTCATTTCATTTGCCTTAGTAGGGATTGAGTTATAAGCCTGAAACTTGACCTTCCTGAACTACCCTATTTTGGTTCCATTTGGACATAGGGTAAATTTCTCGAATCACTGGGAACAACTGAGATGCTAACAAACTCAGAATTTCATATTGGGATGTTCCTCTATATGTAAGCTTTCTAACCAAGTTAGTTTCACTCAATTTGGAGTTGTGTAGGGTGATTTACACCCTTTTCAACCCATACTACCTAGGTGAAGATCTTAATTCCTAGGTCAAATTTATTCATATCTCTCTCAATGTTAATCCAATGGCCTTATATGATATATATATAGAAAGCCCTAGATGTCTTGTTTCACATAAAAATGGTTTCATCAATTTTAAATGGCGGTAGGCGGAGCCGTACACTCCGCCGTACGGACTGCCAAGTGTTTTGGGTTTTCCAGCCTCTCAGCTCTTCCCATCTTCATCATTTCTTGCTTCCAATTCAGTTTTAATCTCAGAAAGAGCCAATAAACCAGCCATATGTCATCATATTCAATCAATCAACACATCAAAAATTAAGAAAATAAGCCACCACCAATCATCCAAGAATCAGAAAATCAAGCAAGACATGAACCTCTACCTCTTGTTATTAAGCTTGAGTTTGGGAATGGTGCTTGTTTGAACTTGAAGGTTGGATGGAGTGGGTGAGTGGAGAAGAGAAAAGAGAGCTAAAGTGAGGAGAAGGTAACGTAGAAGGGGGTCTGAATAAGAGGAGGAGAGTGTGTTATATAGGCATGAGTAGGAGTTAACTTGGAAGGTTTTGATTGGCCTCAAAACACAAGGCTGAATTTTAGCCAACCTTTCCCTCTTTTTGTGACAAAATTGCTCTCCACGTCGTCCTCTTTGTAACGTCCAAAAAATTTATCGTTAACAATTGAGTTATTCGATTTTTATCAAATAAGTGAGTTTAATCAGAACTTGATTAAACATTTACTTAAAGCCAATCAAGTGTAATTTAAAAGGATTAGGCTTGATGGAATTAGATTAGGAGCATAGAAAACCCCACAGAAAATTTTCGAGCCAGTTTACCAATTTAAGAAAAATCGGTAAGATTTCGGTGTTTTAAACTGTCGGAACCGGATCAGTAGAAATTATGCCATGAGTTCCCTAGGATCAATGGCTAAGATTTAGCCAAACAACCCACCCAATTGGCACCTTGGCAGCCCTTGATGATGGGGAGTAAACCAGATTTTATGACCAAGATTAGGTCCACCAATCATAATCAAGCAACCTTCAAATATCTTCACCTTTTTCTCCTTTTCTCCTCATCAATTTTCGACCCCTCCTCTAGGTGCTGAAGCTCTTCTCTTTCTCTCCTCTTTGCTCTCATTTCTACTCCATTTTCAGCCATCTTCAAGTCTCATCCCAAGTCACCACCATCAAAGACACAAAATCAACACAAATTGCATAAGACAAGGTAGGAAATCCTACTTCTCTTCTTGTTTTCTCTGATTTGGGGATGTATGGTGAGCATGTTTAATATGAAATATTGATGTTATATAGAGTGATGATGATGGTTTATGACTAGTTTTGCATGTATGTTGTGATTAAAATTGGAATTGAGAGCAAATAGCTTGAAGGAGGGAGACAAATCTAGAAGCTGTTAGGGTTTTCCTTGGCGGTCCATACGGCGGAGTGTACGGATCTGCCTACCATCATTTAAATTTGATGAAACTATTTTTAAATAAAACTAGACATCCAGGGCTTTCCATAAATATAAAATATAATGCCATTGGATTAGTATATAATTAGTTATGAATTTTTGAAGTTAGACCTAGAAATCTGGGTTCTTACCCGGACAGCATGAGTTGAGAAAGGTGTAACTCACCCTATACAACTCCAAATTGAGTGAAACTAAATTTTTTTGAAAGCTAACATATGAGAGAACATTCCATAAAAATTTAAGAATTTAATTCGTTGTCAGTTGCTCCCAGCATATCAATGAAGTTGGCTTAGGTTTAAACTGGCCTAGAATAGGGTAGCCCAGTAGGGTAATGTTTCGAGACTCATAACTCATAGTCTACTTAGGCAAATGACATGAGACTTAATGCATTTTAAATCTTGTTGTGTAAGATTTATTTTGATATAAAATTCGCATGATTTCATCTAGTTTTCAATTTTTAGTGAATTTTCTTCTATAGGAACCCAATTTTGGCTAAGAACAGGGCATGCTGAGATAAAATGTTTATATCTTGAGTTATACAACTCAAAATGAGATGGGACCAAAAGGTTTAGAAACTAGACACATAAGGCTACAAAATATCCAAAAATTAGGTTTAAATGAGTTAAATTGAAATAAAGGTGGGATATACCATAACCGGGCAGGATAAGGCAGAATGAACTAAAAGCCTTATTGGTGCTTTGTTGAAACTAATGAATGAATCTATGAATGTATATGCATAATTGCTGGTTTTTATTGAATTGTAAGTTTGTACAATTGTACTGGTTGTCTGGCACTATTCATGGAGAAGCGAACTTGATCCGTTATGCTGCCAAAATTTCGGTAAGAAATTCATATGTGGTGCAATTCAAAATAGCATGAGTATATGATATATGAAGACTCAACATAGATGTGCATTCAATTCATAATATTGTAAAGGATTCCATATCACTTGGGCTGGAATAAATTAAGGGGAATAGATCAGTGGGAAGGTCGGGGAAAGTAAACCCGGCAATCCTGTATAGGAATGAATTCAGTCCTGAAAAGCGGACTATTACCCAGGAGTATATGGCCAATGACTCGTAGGGGACTGATACATGCTCAAGAGGGTAATTTGGTCATTCTAACACTGGCAAAGAGCTTGTTTCTAGCAAGTTGGATCTACCTTGGAGATCAAGGAATCCGAGAGCTCATTTCAAGTTACTTGGAGATCAAAGAATTAAGCTTAATTAAAGTAACTTGGAGAGCACACAATATGATCATATTGGAAATATGTTTAGATTGTGGCTAGATTCTTTTTTGATGTGTTTTGACTTAGTCTAGATTTATTTAGATTTAAATTAAATTAGTTTATCTTTTAAGATTTAAATCAAATATGATCTAATCTATAAAGATCAAATCTGATTTAAATTAGTTAGGAATAAATCTTTTAGAATAGAATCATATCTTTAATTTTTAAATTTTATTTTCAAATTAGATCTTTTAGATAGGATTAGATAATTTCTAATTTTAGGATTTATGTATAAATAGGCAACTTGGCCTATAGACAAGAGAGAATTTTATCATATAGTTTTGATCATGGTTTGACTACCAATACAGTTGTGAGGTTTTCCTCACTTTGTTCTGTGATCTGAGAATTTTCTATCTATTAAGATTATCTACGTTTCCAAGGACAAGTTTCTTGGGGGTTTAGTAGGGAGGGTCTTTATTCTATATCTTGTTTTCTATCAAAGTATGTGCCTGGGGTTTCTGGATCTTTATATCCATAGGGTCCTTCCATCATCATTTGGTATCAGAGCAAGGTCTAGATAAATTCCTATTTATCTATCTTTGTCTTTTACATTTATCTTTTGTCTTCTTTCCTTGTCCGTTTGCGTTCTTGTTTTTTTTGTGTTTGTGCATTCTATCCTTTTGTGTTGCTGTCGCGTCTTTATCTATCTCTATGTTTCTTCTCTATCTCGCATTTGTCTTTTTATTGTTAGTTTAGATCAAAAAAAAAAAAAAGAAAAAAAAGGAGAAGAAATCAGAAAAGGTGAGGATTATAGGCATAATTTTTTTTCCCTTTGATCTAGGTTGTCAAGGATATGTTCTTTGAAGGTCTAGTAGGGAAATTCTTTCCTTTGATCTAGGTTGCTATGGATAAGTTTCATAGAGGTATAGTAGGAAAATCCTTTTCCGGTGACCTAGGTTGCTAGAAACGAGGTTTCTTAGAGGTCTAGTAGGAAAACCCTATGTTTACTATCTTTTTTTCTATTTCGTTTCCACTTTGTTAATTTTATTTCCCTAGTTTTTTTTTTCTCTTTGCGTTTTGAGTCTCGTTTCCTTAATTATTGTCTCTACTTTGTCCATTTTTTATTATTTTTGTATTTGAGGTATATTTAGTCCCAAAAAAAAAAGAAAAAAAAAGAGAAGGAAAAAAAAACAAAAAAAAAGAAAAAGGAAGAAGGAAAAAAAAAAGAGAGAGAAAAAAAAAGGAAAAAGAAAGAGAAGAGAGTGTTAGCGAGGTTCTTCATTTGCAGGTTCTTAGATGGCTTCACGTAGGGAAGATAATGGTGGAGATAACGTTGAAGATTACAAAGGCAAGATTCGAGGACGAATCTTTTTGAAGAGGGGGAGAATGATACATGCTCAAGAGGGTAATTTGGTCATTCCAACACTGGCAAAGAGCTTGTTTCTAGCAAGTTGGATCTACCTTGGAGATCAAGGAATCCGAGAGCTCATTTCAAGTTACTTGGAGATCAAAGAATCAAGCTTAATTAAAGTAACTTGGAGGCAAACAATCTGAACATATTTGAAATATGTTTAGATTGTGGCTAGATTCTTTTTTGATGTGTTTTGACTTAGTCTAGATTTATTTAGATTTAAATTAAATTAGTTTATCTTTTAAGATTTAAATCAAATATGATCTAATCTATAAAGATCAAATCTGATTTAAATTAGTTAGGAATAAATCTTTTAGAATAGAATCATATCTTTAATTTTTAAATTTTATTTTCAAATCAGATCTTTTAGATAGGATTAGATAATTTCTAATTTTAGGATTTATGTATAAATAGGCAACTTGGCCTATAGACAAGAGAGAATTTTATCATATAGTTTTGATCATGGTTTGACTACCAATACAGTTGTGAGGTTTTCCTCACTTTGTTCTGTGTGATGCAGAATTTTCTATCTATTCCCGATTATCTACGTTTCCAAGGACAGGTTTCTTGGGGATTTAGTAGGGAGGGTCTTTATTCTATATCTTGTTTTCTATCAAAGTATGTGCCTGGGGTTTCTGGATCTTTATATCCATAGGTTCCTTCCATCATCATTTGGTATCGAGGCAAGGTCTAGATAAATTCCTATTTATCTATCTTTGTCTTTTACGTTTATCTTTTGTTTTCTTTCCTTGTCCGTTTGCGTTCTTGTTTTTTTTGTGTTTGTGCATTCTATCCTTTTGTGTTGCCGTCGCGTCTTTATCTATCTCTATGTTTCTTCTCTATCTCTCATTTGTCTTTTTATTGTTAGTTTAGATCCCAAAAAAAAAAAAAAAAAGGAGAAGAAATCAGAAAAGGTGAGGATTATAGGCATAATTTCCTTTTTTCCCTTTGATCTAGGTTGTTAAGGACATGTTCTTTGAAGGTCTAGTAGGGAAATTCTTTCCTTTGATCTAGGTTGCTATGGACAGGTTTCATAGACGTCTAGTAGGAAAATCCTTTTCCGGTGACCTAGGTTGCTAAGAACAGGTTTCTTAGAGGTCTAGTAGGAAAACCCTATGTTTACTATCTTTTTTTCTATTTCGTTTCCACTTTGTTAATTTTATTTCCCTAGTTTTTTTTTTCTTCTTTGTGTTTTGAGTCTCGTTTCTTTAATTGTTGTGTCTACTTTGTCCATTTTTTTTTTTTTTTTGTATTTGAGGTATATTTAGTCCCAAAAAAAAAAGAAAAAAAAAGAGAAGGAAAAAAAAACGAAAAAAAAAGAAAAAGGAAGAAGGAAAAAAAAGAAAAAAAAAAGGAAAAAAAAGAGAGGAAAGTGTTGGTGAGGTTCTTCATTTGCAGGTTCTTAGATGGCTTCACGTAGGGAAGATAATGATGGAGATAACGTTGAAGATTACAAAGGCAAGATTCGAGGACGAATCTTTTTGAAGAGGGGGAGAATGATACATGCTCAAGAGGGTAATTTGATCATTTCAACATTGCAAAAGAGCTTGTTTCTAGCAAGTTGGATCTACCTTGGAGATCAAGGAATCCAGAGAGCTCATTACAAGTTACTTGGAGAACAAAGAATCAAGCTTAATTAAAGTAACTTGGAGGCAAACAATCTGAACATATTTGAAATATGTTTAGATTGTGGCTAGATTCTTTTTTGATGTGTTTTGACTTAGTCTAGATTTATTTAGATTTAAATTAAATTAGTTTATCTTTTAAGATTTAAATCAAATATGATCTAATCTATAAAGATCAAATCGATTTAAATTAGTTAGGAATAAATCTTTTAGAATAGAATCATATCTTTAATTTTTAAATTTTATTTTCAAATCAGATCTTTTAGATAGGATTAGATAATTTCTAATTTTAGGATTTATGTATAAATAGGCAACTTGGCCTATAGACAAGAGAGAATTTTATCATATAGTTTTGATCATGGTTTGACTACCAATCTGGTTGTGAGGTTTTCCTCACTTTGTTACTGTGTGATCTGAATTTTCTATCTATTCCCGATTATCTACGTTTCCAAGGACAGGTTTCTTGGGGATTTAGTAGGGAGGGTCTTTATTCTATATCTTGTTTTCTATCAAAGTATGTGCCTGGGGTTTCTGGATCTTTATATCCATAGGGTCCTTCCATCATCATTTGGTATCAGAGCAAGGTCTAGATAAATTCCTATTTATCTATCTTTGTCTTTTACGTTTATCTTTTGTTTTCTTTCCTTGTCCGTTTGCGTTCTTGTTTTTTTTGTGTTTGTGCATTCTATCCTTTTGTGTTGCCGTCGCGTCTTTATCTATCTCTATGTTTCTTCTCTATCTCTCATTTGTCTTTTTATTGTTAGTTTAGATCCCAAAAAAAAAAAAAAAAGGAGAAGAAATCAGAAAAGGTGAGGATTATAGGCATAATTTTTTTTTTCCCTTTGATCTAGGTTGTTAAGGACATGTTCTTTGAAGGTCTAGTAGGGAAATTCTTTCCTTTGATCTAGGTTGCTATGGGCCGGGTTTCATAGACGTCTAGTAGGAAAATCCTTTTCCGGTGACCTAGGTTGCTAAGAACAGGTTTCTTAGAGGTCTAGTAGGAAAACCCTATGTTTACTATCTTTTTTTCTATTTCGTTTCCACTTTGTTAATTTTATTTCCCTAGTTTTTTTTTTCTTCTTTGTGTTTTGAGTCTCGTTTCTTTAATTGTTGTGTCTACTTTGTCCATATTTTTTTTTTTTTTTTGTATTTGAGGTATATTTAGTCCCAAAAAAAAAAGAAAAAAAAAGAGAAGGAAAAAAAAACGAAAAAAAAAGAAAAAGGAAGAAGGAAAAAAAAGAGAGAGAGAGAAAAAAAAAAGGAAAAAAAAGAGAGGAAAGTGTTGGTGAGGTTCTTCATTTGCAGGTTCTTAGATGGCTTCACGTAGGGAAGATAATGATGGAGATAACGTTGAAGATTACAAAGGCAAGATTCGAGGACGAATCTTTTTGAAGAGGGGGAGAATGATACATGCTCAAGAGGGTAATTTGGTCATTCCAACACTGGCAAAGAGCTTGTTTCTAGCAAGTTGGATCTACCTTGGAGATCAAGGAATCCGAGAGCTCATTTCAAGTTACTTGGAGATCAAAGAATCAAGCTTAATTAAAGTAACTTGGAGGCAAACAATCTGAACATATTTGAAATATGTTTAGATTGTGGCTAGATTCTTTTTTGATGTGTTTTGACTTAGTCTAGATTTATTTAGATTTAAATTAAATTAGTTTATCTTTTAAGATTTAAATCAAATATGATCTAATCTATAAAGATCAAATCTGATTTAAATTAGTTAGGAATAAATCTTTTAGAATAGAATCATATCTTTAATTTTTAAATTTTATTTTCAAATCAGATCTTTTAGATAGGATTAGATAATTTCTAATTTTAGGATTTATGTATAAATAGGCAACTTGGCCTATAGACAAGAGAGAATTTTATCATATAGTTTTGATCATGGTTTGACTACCAATACAGTTGTGAGGTTTTCCTCACTTTGTTCTGTGTGATGCAGAATTTTCTATCTATTCCCGATTATCTACGTTTCCAAGGACAGGTTTCTTGGGGGTTTAGTAGGGAGGGTCTTTATTCTATATCTTGTTTTCTATCAAAGTATGTGCCTGGGGTTTCTGGATCTTTATATCCATAGGGTCCTTCCATCATCATTTGGTATCAGAGCAAGGTCTAGATAAATTCCTATTTATCTATCTTTGTCTTTTACGTTTATCTTTTGTTTTCTTTCCTTGTCCGTTTGCGTTCTTGTTTTTTTTGTGTTTGTGCATTCTATCCTTTTGTGTTGCCGTCGCGTCTTTATCTATCTCTATGTTTCTTCTCTATCTCTCATTTGTCTTTTTATTGTTAGTTTAGATCCCAAAAAAAAAAAAAAAAAGGAGAAGAAATCAGAAAAGGTGAGGATTATAGGCATAATTTTTTTTTTTCCCTTTGATCTAGGTTGTTAAGGACATGTTCTTTGAAGGTCTAGTAGGGAAATTCTTTCCTTTGATCTAGGTTGCTATGGACAGGTTTCATAGACGTCTAGTAGGAAAATCCTTTTCCGGTGACCTAGGTTGCTAGAAACGAGTTTCTTAGAGGTCTAGTAGGAAAACCCTATGTTTACTATCTTTTTTTCTATTTCGTTTCCACTTTGTTAATTTTATTTCCCTAGTTTTTTTTTTCTTCTTTGTGTTTTGAGTCTCGTTTCTTTAATTGTTGTGTCTACTTTGTCCATATTTTTTTTTTTTTTTTGTATTTGAGGTATATTTAGTCCCAAAAAAAAAAGAAAAAAAAAAGAGAAGGAAAAAAAAACGAAGAAAAAAGAAAAAGGAAGAAGGAAAAAAAAGAGAGAGAAAAAAAAAGGAAAAAAAAGAGAGGAAAGTGTTGGTGAGGTTCTTCATTTGCAGGTTCTTAGATGGCTTCACGTAGGGAAGATAATGATGGAGATAACGTTGAAGATTACAAAGGCAAGATTCGAGGACGAATCTTTTTGAAGAGGGGGAGAATGATACATGCTCAAGAGGGTAATTTGGTCATTCCAACATTGTGAAGAGCTTGTTTCTAGCAAGTTGGATCTACCTTGGAGATCAAGGAATCCGAGAGCTCATTTCAAGTTACTTGGAGATCAAAGAATCAAGCTTAATTAAAGTAACTTGGAGGCAAACAATCTGAACATATTTGAAATATGTTTAGATTGTGGCTAGATTCTTTTTTGATTTGTTTTGACTTAGTCTAGATTTATTTAGATTTAAATTAAATTAGTTTATCTTTTAAGATTTAAATCAAATATGATCTAATCTATAAAGATCAAATCTGATTTAAATTAGTTAGGAATAAATCTTTTAGAATAGAATCATATCTTTAATTTTTAAATTTTATTTTCAAATCAGATCTTTTAGATAGGATTAGATAATTTCTAATTTTAGGATTTATGTATAAATAGGCAACTTGGCCTATAGACAAGAGAGAATTTTATCATATAGTTTTGATCATGGTTTGACTACCAATACAGTTGTGAGGTTTTCCTCACTTTGTTCTGTGTGATGCAGAATTTTCTATCTATTCCCGATTATCTACGTTTCCAAGGAC
The DNA here is from genome assembly GCA_031439585.1 of Pterocarpus macrocarpus. NCBI lineage: Eukaryota > Viridiplantae > Streptophyta > Magnoliopsida > Fabales > Fabaceae > Pterocarpus > Pterocarpus macrocarpus. The sequence continues at coordinate 19,282,983 of CM062513.1, read as the reverse complement.
AGGTTTCTTGGGGGTTTAGTAGGGAGGGTCTTTATTCTATATCTTGTTTTCTATCAAAGTATGTGCCTGGGGTTTCTGGATCTTTATATCCACGGGGTCCAAACTCAAGTTTAAGACTCAGAATGGGTTACTTAATTTGCAAGGAAAAAAAAAGATACAAAAGACACAAAACTAAGGATTACTTAGACTCCAAGGAACTCAAGATAACACAAAATCTGGTGTAAATCAACTAAATCTGATATAAATCAGATTTAAAAATCAAAATCTAAATTCCAAGGAAGGACAAGATATGTAATCTGATTTGAATCAACTAAACACAATATTTTTGAATTTGAAACAAAAGATAATGCAATCTAATGTGAATCAAAACTAAATATGAATATAATCCTTTCAATCTTTTCTAATTTCCCCTCCTTTTTTTTTTCATCCTCCCTTTTTTTTTCTGGCTTTTTTTTTCATTTTTTTTTCTGCACCTTCTTTTTTTTTTTTTTTTAAATATGAACTAGCAACAGAGATTGAAAACAAAACAAGAGAAACACAAAGATGGAACAAAGATATGATTGCCGCACAAAAGGATAGAATGCAAAACAAGGAAAGAAGACAAAAGATAAACGCAAAAAATGAAGATAGATAAATAGGAATTTATCTAGACCTTGCTCTGAATACCAAATGATGAGGGAACATCATGGATATAACGATCCCGAAATCCCAAGCACACACTTTGATAGAAAACAAGATATAGAATAAAGACCCTCCCTACTAAACCCCCAAGAAACCTGTCCTTGGAAACGTAGATAACAGGGAAATCCCTACTAAACCCCCAAGAAACATGTCCTTGGAAACGTAGATAACAGGGAAAAGATAGAAAATTCTGCATCACACAGAACTAAATGAGGAAAATCTCACAATTGTATTAGTAGTCAAACTATGATAAACTATATGATAAAAAATTTCTCTCTTGTCATAGGCCAAGTTGCCTATTTATACATAAATCCTAAAATTAGAAATTATCTAATCCTATCTAAAAGATCTGATTTGAAAATAAAATTTAAAAATTAAAGATATGATTCTATTCTAAAAGATTTATTCCTAACTAATTTAAATCAGATTTGATCTTTATAGATTAGATCATATTTGATTTAAATCTTAAAAGATAAACTAATTTAATTTAAATCTAAATAAATCTAGACTAAGTCAAAACACATCAAAAAAGAATCTAGCCACAATCTAAACATATTTCCAATATGATCAGATTGTTTGCTCTCCAAGTTACTTTAATTAAGCTTGATTCTTTGATCTCCAAGTAACTTGAAATGAGCTCTCGGATTCCTTGATCTCCAAGGTAGATCCAACTTGCTAGAAACAAGCTCTTTGCCAGTGTTGGAATGACCAAATTACCCTCTTGAGCATGTATCAGGGACCAAGGATGGAAATAAGTTCTAATAGGCGAAAGCCTTCAAGAAATAAGATGCATTCATAATTGCACATTCATATGCACAGTGTAATGTTTATTAATTGACTGTCCCAGATACCTGTTTATTTATTGTAACATGCTATTGCTCTTTTACAATTACTGTTTAATTGCCTTAGTGCTTCTGTTAATTAAAATTGAGCTTGTTTCTGTGCATGTTTTTCAATAAGTATTTAAGTTAAATATCATTTTGTGTTGTAACACTGGAAATTTTTTAAGACCGAAACAACTGGAAATGACAGCGATGACAGATGTGTAGAACTAGGAATTCCTATTGAGAAATATTTATTTCTCACCCTATTGTATATTCCGCGTCATTCTCAGACCATGGAGCACGCAGTGACTGGAGTACTATTCATTGAGTTCCCTGAGCTACATACATACCTTGACCCGTTTTTGGATTTTGTATATATCTCCGGCCGATGTCAGTTCCGCCTCTACTTCTTTTTCTAGAGCGATTTTGCCGTCCCGCTTATGCACCCTCTGTTTGATCCTGCTGTCCCCTACATTGCTATACCTTTTCACATGGCCCATCCATTACCACCACCACCAGCAGCACCAACAGCTCCAGCTCCCATGGGTTCTCCTGCTTCTCCACCACAGCAGATGCTTTTCGCCTCTATGTCAGAGGAGGACCCATTTGAGGCAGCGAGTTCCTCCTCTTCTTCTGCTCCTAGCGCGGGCCATCCTGCTGCAGACGCATCCATGGCGAATGGGTTTCTTTCCTCAGACTCCGGTTAGACAGCAGATATGCCGTAGTGATAGTAGATGTATAGGATGGCCCTCTTTTGGCAGCTTGGGCCATGGATGGATGAGTGTAGATTAGGAGTAGCATATGAAATGTCCCATGGGGACCACTTAGGGTATTGTGCTTAGGGATCGGCCATTTTATTTTGTGCTAGCGGCCTCATATTTTTTTTACCCTGTATCATTTTGTCAAACTTGAAAGCAGACGTTTATGTATATATTTAAGATGTATGTTGCAGTAGTTCCGTCCTTATTGCACTTTTATTTATGTTACGTTGTTTACAGTATACTAATTAACTAGTATTTATTTCGCTGTCTAGCAGAAAATATTATTACGCAAATAGTCACCTTTATATAAGTGATTAATAATGATACAGAAGATAGAATTTAATCAGTTCACTACACGTAATCACTTATCAGATAATCTATTATGACTTAAGCATAGTACTTGTCTGGTAAGGTGTTACACTCTTTGTGTGACAAAATTGCTCTCCATATCGCCTAAAAGTGGAACTCGATTCCATTGTATTCTGAAAAATGACATTGGAACTCGTACTTTTCTTAAGGTCGGAACTCGTGTACATCCACTCAGATGAAATTGGAACTCGGAATTATTGTCTGGTTGTTTGAAACTCGAAAGCAAAGTCGGATGTGAAACCAACACTTAAATCCGGAAGTCGGGGACATTAGTAAACTTGAATCGATTTTAAGCATGACACCGGAGATCGGGATTCAAATCATTAATCCTATATTCCAGGAAACCGGAACTTATAGAATCTCGGAACTCAAATTTAAGCTCGGAAGTCTATTATAGACAAACTCGGGAGCATCAATGAAAATGAAGAGCTCTTGGTAATAAACTTGGATATTGGAACTCGTGTAATTTGGTCGAACTTGGAGACCAATTCAGAGACCAGAGCTCGCGTCTGTTTCTGGTTGAGATCAACTCGGATGTTGGATTTTGTGTACATTCTAATTCACCTAAGGTCGGAAATCATGTATACGTACATAAGGTCGAAACTCGGAATATCCCAGCCAGTCCATTTGAGTCTTAATAAAATCGGAAATCGGAAATTTTTAACATTTACTAATGAGGTCGGAAGTCGGAAATCGGGACGTTACAGCGAGGCGTTCCAAGAGCTCCCTTCCCTGCTCTTGCCAGGTAGAAAATTGGAACTGTAACATCCACCGAAATTTTCTTATTATTTTTCGCCTCATTGTTCGGTTTTATCGAATAATCGAGATTAATTAAAATTCGGCTAAATAATTATTTAGGATCAATTAATTAGCAATTAATTGAGTTTAAATATAAGTTAATTAGGTTAGAAGCATAGAAGATTTCATAGAAATTTTCTTAAAATCGATTTACCGATTTAAAGGAAATCGGTAAGATTATAGTATTTCAAACTATCGGAATAGAATTAATAGAATTATGCACCCAAATTCTATGGTATTAGGGCTGATTACTCAGCCACTTAACCCATAAAAGTGGCACAAGGAAGGCCATAAGGATGGAGGGAGCTGGCTGAAAAATTGGCCACAAAGTTCCATCCAATCAAAACTCTCCATTCCAACTACCTCATCAATACTTTTATAACACATTTCTTTCTTTCTCCCTTTAGTAGACTTGCGCCACCTTCTCCCCTTGCTTCAGCCTTCTTCTTCTCTTTTCCACTCACCCAACTCCATCAACCCTTCAAGCTCAACAAGGTTTTATCAATCCAAACTCTAAAATCTAGCAAAATCACATACAAAGAGGTAGGGGTTCAATTTTGTTCTTGTTATTCTGGTTGTGGGTGGCTAATGGTGGCTTTATTTTCTCAATCCTTGATGTGATGATTGAATGAATATGATGATATTTGGCTGGTTTGTTGGTTATTGTTGATGTTAAAATCAATTAGGAAGTAAGAAAAGGTGAAAGTAGGAAGATGTGAGAAGCTGGAAATCCAAAATCCCTTGGCAGTCCGTATGGCGGAGTGTACAGCTTAGTCTACGGCTATTTAAATTTGATGAAACCATTTTTATATGAAACTAGACATTCAAGGCTTTCGACACATATATCATATGAGGCCATTGGATTAGTATTGAGAGAGATATGAATTTTGGAAGTTCGACCTAAGTTTTTGAGTTTGATTCTGGGCAGACTAGGTTGTTCAGGGCAAAACTTGGCCTATACTACTTGGAATTGAATGAAACCAACTTTGTTAGAAAGCTTACACATAGGAAAATATCTCGTAAAAATTTCAAAGTTAGATAAGGTGTTTTTTACTTCCAGTGGTTTGAGAAATTTGCCCTATGACCAAACCGGACCAAAACAGGGCAGTTCAAGAAGGTCAAATTTCGGGGCTTATAACTTGATCCCTACTAAGGAAAATGGAATGGAACTTTTTGCAAATGAAATCTTGTCCTGTTAGCTTTAATATGAGGCCATTTTGTATGATTTGAACTAGTTTTCGATTTTTAGTGGATTTTTACTTTTAAGTGTGTAATTCTAGCCAACTACAGGGTAGGCCGGGATAAAACCTAAATAACTTGAGCTATATTTATCAAAATTAGATGGGACCAAAGAGGTTAGAAAATAGACACATAACAATTTAACATATCCAAAATTTAGGTCCAAATGAGTTAGATAGAAATTTTGGCTTGATTTACAAAAATCGGGTTGAATGAATGTGCTGAGGCAGTAACCCTGTCTTAAATGTAACTAATGCTCCTATGAATTTGATGTTTGAAATATGAATGAAATGTTATGACTCTTATGAGAAATTGGTGTTCTAAATACTGGCACTATTCATGGAGAAGTGGACACGTTCGTTATGTCGCCAAAATTTCGGTAAAGTCTATACAAGAGTTATAATATACATTCAGATACATGTGCATCTTCAAGAAAGTCATAAAGGTTATGTTATGATGAACTTAAGGATTATGTTATGATGAAAGTTCCATGATACTTGGGCCAGCTCCGGATTAAAGTTAAGGGGAATAGATCGGTGGGGAGGTCGGGAAAAGTAAACCCGACATTTCTGTATAGAAACGAGCTCGATCTTGAAAAGCAGACTATTACCCAGAGTTTAAATGGCCAAGAACTCCTAGGGGACCAAGTAATGGAAAAGTTTATGAAGATAAGTTCAAGAATGAGTTTTGCACGATCACATTGAATAGTCATTATAAGTTGTTTACAGTTTGCCTGTTATGTTTACTTACTACGACATGTTCATTTATTCTGCTCATTATTCTGTGTATCATTAGTAGTAGTTTATTCTATTTTTTATGCTGTCTTAAGTAAAATTGGACCTTGCCTCGAACAAAATGTTTTCTTAAACTTATTAAATATGGATAGTTCAGTTTGATCCCATGCTTTTATAACTAAATAAAAATTGAGGCAACTGAGAATGAATGTGATGTCAGTTAAACACCATACGCGAACCCTATTGAGAATTTCTTTAAATTCTCACCTCGTTTTGCATTTCCGCATCATTCTCAGCTGCTGATGATGGACTCGACGGCCACTCTTTTTATTGAGATTGCAGACCTACAGCTCCACCATGATCCCATAGTGGACTCGCTGTACATAGCTAGTTCTTGCCATTTCTGTCTTTACCTTTTTAGTAATAGGAATTTTGCTGTTCCTTTATTTCACCCTGCTTTTGACCCTGCTGCTCCATACTTTGTGGTCCCGTTACATGTAGCACACCCTCCTCCAGCCCCTCTAGCACCCGCAGCACCCACAGCTCTTGCTGACCCTATGCCAGAGTCACCCCCGCAGGTGGTTCCAGACATTCCGCTCAGCTCTGAGAGTGACCCTTCTGAGGCCACCAGCTCGTTATCCTCCTTGAGACCTAGTGTAGACTACTCTCCAGCCGGGCTTGGTATGGCCAACGGCTATCTGACTAAGTAGGTTCCAGCCGTAGATGATATTGTACAGCATGACCCTCTTTTGGCAGTGCAGCATTGGGTCATAGACTTAGTCGCATGTATATCAGTTAGTTTGAAATATCCTCTGAGGACCCTATAGGATCGTTTTGACATGACACGGGCCATATGTCTTTTTGGTACACCAGCCTCACTTATGTATCCTGTTTTGAATCTGTACATAAACTGAAGCATTGGCTTCCGACCTATATATGCACGTATATAGTTGATGCTATATTACTTATTCTTATCTTTTTGTTATGTTTTGTTAAACTCCGTCACGCTCTGCGATGTTGGACATGTTTCTTCTGTCAAAAAAAATAAAAAAAAGAGACGTGTTATGATAAATGAAAAATAAGCAGAGTATCAACACGGTAACACAATCTACTTAATTACATGCTACGACTTAAGCATAACATTGAATTAGTAGGGTGTTACAGGAACAATTGTTGACAACAAAACATGGCAGTGCAACTATAATTGCGCAAAGTCCAACGAAATCTCAAACTATTTCCATCTTTTACAAAAACCACAACAAGAATCTTGAGAGAGAGAGGACTGGTTAAGAAAATGAATTGAAGGATGAGATGAAGTGAACTTAGAGAAAAAGACAAAGAAAAGAGGCTGAATTGATCTCTGATTGATGAGAAAATAAAGATGAAGCTGTGTATAATAAATGAATTATAATGCTATTTATGCACAAATTAGGTTGCTTCTACCACAGGCTAATATGTTTTCAGAAGATATTCTTCATGTGATTATATATATTTCTAGACACTTTGTACATAAGCAGAAGATGAGGTCCTCCAACAAAATAATCATACTATGATTTATAATTATTGTTTTAGACTCTTCAATGCATGAGACAAAAGAAATTTTTAACAATGAAAAGTATAACTGTTTTATAATGCAATTTGTAATGCTTTGAAAAGTATGATGATTTTATACCTTAAATACTTTTTAATTTATACATTGTGACTCGTATTTAATCAATTTTTGATATAAAATCATCTTTAGTTTTGATGATTGAATTAGTGCCATTATTTTTGAAGCAAAATGAGATGTCTTCAAGATGTACTCCCTTATATTTCCTTTTCCTTTATGCTTTATTGAAATTAAGCTCGACAGAATAGTACTTGTTTTAGCCTTTAGGTGGAGGACCTTGACAACAGTAGATAACCATGACATAACTACTGATAACTACTCCACCAAGCCATAGATTTACCTTTATCATATGTCCTATAAAAATACCCATGAAGTAAAACATGAGTTCCCTAAATACACAGATATGCATTGATGCTAGAGCATTGCCAGCGCATTGAATCACATTGTCTACATCTGATTTCTGCTTTTCATCAAATTTATTGATGAAAAAGGAGTAAAACATCATACTATTTGAATTTAAAAAGGATTTATAAAAAATTAATTGGAATGTACTATTATTTAAGAGTTAATAAGATTTCACGTAATAACAATCATACTATTATTTAATAATAAAAATTGGAATAAAAAGTGGTGCCGACCATAATAACAAATGAAGTAGCTAATTTGAACTGTGTGTTTTAAGTGTTGGAGTAAGGCCTTCCAAGAGTACCACTCCGTGCTCTTGCACAATAGAAACTTGGAACAGTTGCCAATAAAAAAACATAGCAATGCGGCCATAGTCAAGCTAAGTCAAACGAAATCCCACACCATTTCCATCTTTTACAGAAAGCACAAAAGGAAACTTGAGGGAGGAGAGGACTAGTTAAGAAAACTAAATGAAGGATGGGAGAAAGTGAGCTTAAAGAAGAAGGCAAAGAAAAGAGACTAAATTGATCTTTGACTGATGAGAAAATGATGATGAAGCTGTGTACAATGAATGGACTATAATGCTATTTATACACAAATTAGGTTGCTTCTACCACAAGCTAATATGTTTTTAGATGATATTCTTCACATGATTGTATATACTTCTAAACACTATGTACATAAATAGAAGATGAGGTCCTCTAACAGAGTGATCATACTATTATTTATAACTATTGTTTTAGATCTTTGCAATGCACGCGCAACGCACGAGACAAAAAAAAAATTAGCAGTGAAAAGTATACTTGTTTTATAATAAAATTCATAATGCATTGAAAAGTATGATTGTTTTATACATTAATACTTTTTATTTTATACATTGCAACTCATATTTAATCAGCTTTTTATATAAAATTATCTTTAGTTTTGATGATTGAATTAGTGCCATTATTTTTGAAGCAAAATACGATGTCTCCATGATGTACTCCCTTATATTTCCTTTTTCTATTGAAATCAATTTTGACAGAATCGTACTTATTTTAGCCTTGGGGTGGAGGACCTTGACAATAGTAGATTGAAGTGCAAGTTATACATTTTGTTGACTATAGTTTAATGTTTTTCAGAACTTGTAGCTTGAATTTCTGATAGGGTACAATTATTAATGTTACATGTCATATTTCTTGGCATTTTTTTACAATAGTTGAATTTTAATATCAATATTGATATTGTGCTCATGCCTTTATATTTTATTGGTGGTTGTCTTATTTACCAATTGTGCTCATCCTTATTATTTATAACCAAAAGCAAATTAAGATATATATATAAACCCTCTTGCCTCCGGTGCCTGAGGGACTCAACACGTACTTAGTGCAAGAGATGAAGTGCAAGCAGACGATTATAAATACAAGGCTGAGTCGAAGATGTTTCAACCAACATCTCTTCCACTTGGGGAGATTTTGGTGGATGTGGATCACCTTGACAACAGTAGACAACGATAAGGCAAAAGCTAATAATCACTCCACTAACACCACCTTGCCACTTATTTATGTTAAACACATATCCTATAAAAAGTCCGATAAAGTAGAAGATGAGGTCCTCCAACAGAGAGATATGTCTTGTGATGCTGATTGATGCTAGAGCAACGGTAATTGCGAAAATGACATTGCTCTTGTTTGGCTTCTCTTTCTCAAAAGACTTGTCGATGAACGAGGAATAGAAAGCAGTGACAACCATAATAATAAATAAAGTAGCCAATTTGAACCATCGGCTTAAGTGTCGCCATTTCTCTATTAAGCTTTGCATGAATCCAAACTGCCACAAATCCCTTGCGCATAAGACAAAGAAAAAAATGAAGATACTGACTACCATGTAAAGCGAGGCCTTCCAAGAGTTCCATTCCCTGCTCTTGCCCAGTAGAAACTTGGAATAGTTATTGATGAAAAAACATAGCAGTGCAGCCACAGCCGAGTTATGTACAATGAAGTCCCATACTATTTCCATCTTTTGCAGAAAGCACAATAAGAAACTTGAGATAGAGGACTTGTTAAGAAAATGAATTAAAGGATGAAAGAAAATGATCTCAAAGAAGGAGGCAAAGAAAAGAGCCTAAATTGATCTCTGATTGATGAGAAAATGATGATGAAGTTGTGTACAATGAATAAACTATAATGTTGTTTATATACAAATTAAGTTGCTTCTACCACAAGCTAATCTGTTAGCTAGTTTGTTTTCAAATGATATTCTTCACGTCATTGTATATACTTCTAAAGACTTTGTAATCAAGTTCGATACTTCATGATGTACTCCCTTATATTTCTTTTAGACATCTCCATGATGTACTCCCTTGTATTTCCTTTTCCTTTATACTTTATTGAAATCAAGTTCAATAGAATCATACTTGTTTAAGCCTTCTGGTGGAGGACCTTGACAACAATAGATAACCATTATCTAACTACTAATAACTACTCCACCAAGACCACCTAGCCACATATTTACCCTCATCATATGTCCTATAAAAAGCCCCACAAAGTAAAACATGCATGAGTTCCTCCAATGCACAAATATGGCTTAACATGCAAAGCAATGTTAGAGCGTTGGCAACATAGTAAATCACATTGTGTTGGGTTCAAAAAGGAAGAAGGAATAAAATGATCATACTATTTTGGTTTAAAAAGGATTTAAAAATAATTATTTGAAACGTACTATTACTTAAGAGTTAATAGGATTTCAAATAATAATGATTATACAATTATTTATAACTATTATTTTAATCTAATGCATTGCACATGCAATGCATGAGGATAATAAAAATTTTAACAGTGTCAAGTATATTGGTTTTGTCGTGAAATTCATAATTCAATGAAAAGCATAATTATTTTATACATTAATATATACTTTTTAATTTATACATTACAACTCATGTTTAATTAGTTTTTGATATAAAATTATCTTTAGTTTTGATAATCAAATTAGTGCCTATAGTTTTGAAGTAAGATGAGACATCTCCATGATGTACTCTTATAACTGAGGTAATTAATTCTAATAAATCACATATCTATATATAAGGATTCATTAACAATTGAATGGCTCAATTTACATAGGAAACCTATAACATACTATCTATATTTATATATATTATATATATTAACCCTCTTGCATCCGGTGCTTGGAGGACTCAACACATACTTGGTGAAAGAAATGAAATGCAAGCGGCAATTATAAATACAGGGCTAAGCCAAAGATGTTTTAACCACCATCTCTTCCACTTGGGGAGCTTTTAGTGGATGTAGATCACCTTGACAATAGTAGACAATGATGAGGCAAAAGCTGATAATCACTCCACTAATACCACCTTGCCATTTATTTATCTTAAACATATATCCTATAAAAAGTTTGGTAAAATAGAAAATGAGATCCTCTAATAGAGAGATATGTCTTGCAGTGCAGATTGATGCTAGAGTAGTGGTAACCGCAAAAATGATACTGCTCATGCCTGACTTCTCCTTCTTAAAAGACTTACCAAGAAAGAGGAATAAAAAGTACAGACCAGCTAATCTGAACCATGGGTTTAACTGTCGCCACTTCTCTATCAAATACTGCATAAATCAAAATTGTCACAAATCCCTTACTCAAAAGATAGAGAAAAATGAAGGTATTGACTGCCATGTAAAGTGAGGCCTTTGAAGTATTCACTCCCTACTCTTGCCCGGTAGAATCTTTGAATAGTTACCAATGAAAAAGCATAGCAGTGCCACATGAAGTCCCATACCAATTCCATCTTTTGTAAAAAGCACAACAAGAAACATGAGACAGAGGACTTGTTAAGAAAATGAATTGAAGGATAAGAGAAAGTGAACTCAAAAAAGAAGGCAAAGAAAATAGACTTAATTGATATCTGATTGATGAGAAAATGATGATGAAGTTGTATACAATGAATGAACTAAAATGTTGTTTATATACAAATTAGGTTGCTTCTACTAAAGCTAATCTATTTACAGATGATATTCTTCACGTGATTGTATATACTTCTAGAGACTTTGTAAGCAAGTTCGATATTCCATGGTCTACTATTTTTTATTTCCTTTAGTTTTGAAGCAAGACGAGATGTCTCCATTATGTACTCCATTATATTTTCTTATCCTATATGCTTTATTGAAATCAAGTTTGATAGAATCGTACTTGTTTAAGCCTTAGGGTTTAGGGCGCAGTCAAGGTAAGTGTGATGAAGTCCCACACCATTTCCATTATTTGCGGAAAGCACAACAAGAAACTTGAGACAGAGTACGTACTAGTTAAGAATATGATTTAACTAATGAGAGAAAGTGAACTCAAAGAAGGCAAAGAAAATAGACTGAATTGATCTCTGATTGATAAGAAAATGATGATAAAGTTGTGTACAATGAATGAACTACTATGCTATTTATATAAATATCAGGTTGCTTTTACCACAAGCTAATCTATTTTCAGATGATATTTGTCACAAGATTATATATAATTCTAGAGACTTTGTAATCATGATTATAACCACTAAAATAACACCGCTCGTGTCGAGCTTCTCCTTCTCAAAAGACTTACCAAGGAAGGAGGAAAAGAAAGTGGTGATGACCATAATAATAAATGAAGCAGCTAATTTGAGCCACGGGTTTAAGTGTCACCACTTCTTTATCAAGCACTGTGTGAATCCAAGCTATTGCAAATCCTTTACCCACAAGACAAAAAGAAAAAAAAATGAAGGTACTGACTGCCATGAGGCCTTCCAAGAGTTCCACTCCCTGCTCTTTCCCAGTAGAAACTTGGAACAATTACCGTTGAAAAAGCATAACAGCATGGTATGAATTCCCATACCATTTCCATCTTTTGTAGAACACACAACAAGAAACTTGAGACAGAGGACTTGTTAAGAAAATGAATTGAAGGATGAAAAAAAGTGAACTAAAAGAAGAACGCAAGGAAAAGAGCTTGAATTAATCTTTGATTGATGAGAAAACGATGATAAAGTTGCATTTAATGAATGAATATAATGTTGTTTATATACAAATCAAGTTACTTCTACCACAAGTTAATTTGTTAGCTAATCTATTTTTAGATGATATTCTTCACGTGATTGTGTATACTTCTAGAGACATTGTAATCAAGTTCGATACTCCATGTTGTACTCTTTTATGTTTCCTTTAGTTTTGAAGCAAGACGAGATGTCTCCATGATGTACTTCCTTATATTTCCTTTTCCTTTATACTTTATTGAAATCAAATTTGATAGAATTATACTTGTTTAAGCCTTAGTGTTTAGGGCACAGTCGTGCTAAGTGTGATGAAGTCCTACACCATTTCCATCTTTTGCAGAAAGCACAATAAGAAACTTGAGATAGAGTATTGGTTAAGAAAATGAATCAAAGAATGAGAGAAAGTGAACTCAGAAAAGAAGGCAAAGAAAATTCACTAAATTGATCTTTGATTGATGAGAAAATGATGATGAAGTTGTGTATAATGAATGAACTATAGTGCTATTTATATAAAAATTAGGTTGCTTCAACCACAAGCTAATATGTTTTCAGATGATATTTTTCACATGATGATATATACTTCTAGAGACTTTGTAATCAAGTTCGAAACTCCAAGATGTACTCCCTTATATTTCCATTAATATTGAAGTAGCACGAGATGTCTCTGTTGGATGGGATAGCATGAGAAAGGGGGTTGAATCATGCTTTCAAAAATTTATAGTATCTGAAAACTTTTGAAAAAAATAATCTATCTCAAGTTTTAACTTGGATTGCGGAAACAATTGTGTTAGTTTATGAAATAGTTTAGTTATATGTAAAATAGAAATAAACTTTGTTTCAAATATAGTTTAAACGGAGTTGAAACTATTTGATAAATTCAAATAACTAGATCCGAGATAGAGAAAATCACACCGGAGATATGTATACTGGTTTGGCTAAACCATTTGTCTACTTCCAGTCCCTAACTCTTTATTGAGATTTTATACTCCGTATATTTTTTGTCCAAGCTTCTCCAAGCTTTTTACAAGCGAGTAGTCTTTTTCTAGCCTCTCCAAGCTTTATAAATGAGTAGTATTTTCTTAGCCTCTCCAAGCTTCTCACTGATCTCTTATGGGTCCAGATACAACAGATGTGTATCATATGTTTTGTTTGAACACTTACACTAATTTTCTCAATAGAGATTTGAACAATGAAGTACGATGTGTGAGACTTCTCTAAATTCTCAAAAAGAGAATATTATCCATAACAGACCAAAAGAGAAGATTTTCTTATATCCTAAAGTTACAATAAGTAATTTTTTGGTGCTTTAGAAACTTAAGAAGCATGAAGAAAGGAAGCTTTTTATATAGAAAGTGTTTAAATAAACTAACTATTCTTTCTTCAATTTGCAGGTTATGTAGACTCTGAAATATGACCGTTTGAAGCTTGCAGGTCTTGATCCTTGTGATCCTATTGGTCTGTTGGTCTGCGACTGGATAGAGAAGAAAATAGCCTTCCTTTTTCCCGTTCTTCAAAACTTACATAGAAGCGGAAAAGTAGCTGCTTGTTGGTTTGCCAACTATTCAGACTTGTCAACGCCTCTTCTACATCTTGTCAAATCACATTTTTGACTTTTTGAATTTGTCTATTGAAGCATGCAAAGGAAGCTTTGAAGGTGTAACACTTCATGAGAAGTATGTCTCTGGAGATTTTCCCTTCTATACAAAGTCATCTTTTTGAATGAACAGTGTTCACTCTTGAGGCACCGTTTTCCCTTCCGATATTGCGGTTTCATCCTTCTTAACCTTCTTTCTTGTTTCTTACATGATAATTTGAGAAGTATACATAGTATATATTCCATATTCAATTTAAAGTACCGATGGATATCCCAACTTTGATAATTCTCAAGCATATAATGCACATGATTCACAAAGAAACACTTCTAGAAACAATTCATTAATATATATAGCAAGATTAGCTTAAACTCTGATTTGGTATTCATCAAAATCTTAATTCTCATTCTAATTTATAACCACAAAACAATTTCTGAAGGACATTGGAGCTAACAGTCTCCATAGTGTACTCCATTATATATCCTTTTCCTTTGTACTTTATTCAAATCAAGTTCGATAGAATCGTACTTGTTTAAGCTTTCTAGTGGAGGACCTTGACAACAATAGATAACCATGATAAACTACTGATAACTACTCCACCAAAACCACCTAACCCACAAATTTACCTTCATCATATGTCCTATAAAAGGTCCCGTGAAGTAAAACATGGGTTCCTCCAGTACACAAATATGGCTTAACATGTAAAGTGATGCTAAAGCATTGGCAACACAGTAAATCACACTGTGTTGGGTTTAAAAAGGAAGAAGGAGTAAAACCATCATACTATTTTTATATAAAAAGGATTTAAAAACAATTATTTGGATGTACTATTACTTAAAAGTGAATAGGATTTCAAATAATAACAATAATACAATTATTTATAACTATTGTTTTAGGTCGATGCAACGCATAAGGATAATAAAAATTTTAATAGCGTAAAGTATACTTCTTTTATCATGATATTCATAATGCATTGAAAAGCATAATTGTCTCATACATTAATACTTTTTAATTTATACATTGCAACTCATATTTAATTGGTTTTTGAGATAAAATTATCTTTAGTTTTGATAATTGAATTAGTGCCTATAGTTTTGATGTAAGATGAGACATCTCCATGTGTATATATATATATATATATATATATATATATATATATATATATATATATATATATATATATATATATATATATATACATCAATTATAACCGAGGTAATTAATACTAATAAATCATATATCTATATATAAGGATCCATTAACAATTGAATAGCATACTATCTATGTCTATGTATATTAACCTTCTTGCCTTTAGTGCTTGAGGGACTCCACGTATTTGGTGAAAGAGATGAAATGCAGGCGGACATTTATAAATACGGGGCTGAGCCAAAGATATTTCAACCACTATCTTTTCCACTTGGAGAGCTTTTGGTGGATGTGAATCACCTTGACAATAGTAAACAACGATGAGGCAAAAGCTGATAATCACTCCACTAATACCACCTTGCCATTTATTTATCTTAAACATATATTCTATAAAAAGTTTGGTAAAGTAGAAGATGAGTTCCTCTAACAGAGAAATATTTCTTGTAATGCAGATTGATGTTAGAGTAGCGGTAACCGCAAAAATGACACTGCTCGTGTCTGGCTTCTCCTTCTCAAAAGACTTACCAAGAAAAAGGAATAGAAACAGAATAATAAATGAAGCAGCCAATCTGAACCATGGGTTTAAGTGTTGCCATTTCTCTATCAAGCGTTGTATGAATCAAAATTGTCAAAAATCCCTTGCTCAAAAGACAGAGAAAAATGAAGGTATTGACTACCTTGTAAAGTGAGGCCATCGAAGTGTTCCACTCCCTACTCTTGCCTAGTAGAAACTTGGAACAGTTACTAATGAAAAAGCATAGCAGTGTGACATGAAGTCCCACACCAATTCCATCTTTTGTAGAAAGCACAGCAAGAAACATGGGACAAAGGACTTGTTAAGAAAATGAATTGAAGGATGAGAGAAAGTGAACTCAAAGAAGAAGGCAAAGAAAAGAGACTTAATTGATATCTGATTGATGAGAAAATAATGATGAAGTTATGTATAATGAATGAACTAAAATGTTGTTTATATACAAATCAGGTTGCTTCTACCACAATCTAACATGTTAGCTAATCTATTTTCATATCATATTCTTCACATGATTGTATATACTTCTAGAGACTTTGTAAGCAAGTTCGATACTCCATGATCTACTCTTTTATATTTCCTTTAGTTATGAAGTAAGACGAGACGTTTTCCATGATGTACGCCATTATATTTCCTTATCCTATATGCTTTATTAAAATTAAGTTCGATAGAATTGTACTTATTTAAGCCTTAGGTTTAGGGCATAGTCGAGCTAAGTGTGATGAAGTCCCATACCATTTCCATTATTTGCAGAAAGTACAACAAGAAACTGGAGACAGAGTACTGGTTAAGAATATGATTTAACTTGCAAGAGAAAGTGAACTCAAAGAAGAAAGCGAAGAAAATAGACTAAATTGATCTCTGATTGATAAGAAAATGATGATATCAGGCCAACATTAGTAGTACCTCAAAGATATCAAAGCACCCATTTCACAACTTGCCAATGCATCTTGCCAGGATTTCCCATATACCTGTTAACAATGCTAATTGCGTGTGAAATGTCTAAATAAGTGCAAACCATAGCATGCACAATGCTTCCAACTACACTAGCATAAGGAACACACATCATCTATGTCTTTTCGTCATGATCCTCTGCTGACATTGCAGTTGAGACTTTGAAATGAGCTACTAGTGGAATATTCACAAGTTTCGCATTCTACATCTCAAAACACTCCAATACTTTATCAATGTTTTTTTTTTTTTGTGACAAATATAATTTTCCAACACTCTAATTTTTGTGAATTTCCATGCCTAAAATTTTCTTAGCTACACTCAAATCTTTCCTTTCAAATACATCACTAAGCTAACCTTGAGCTTGTTGATCTTAGATATACTCCTAGAAGCAGTGAGCATACATTAACATAAAGTAATAAATAGACAAATGAATCATCTAGTAGTTTCTTGTGGTATACACAACTATCATAATCACTTATAGAATAACCATGAGCCAACATAAGAGAATCAAATCTTTTATACCACTATTGCGAAGACTACTTTAACCATATGATGACTTCTTCAAAATACAAACATGATCTTCCTTGCCTTGAACTACAAAACTTTCTAGTTACTTCATATAAATCTATTCTTCAAGCTCTCCACACAAAAAGCTGTCTTCATATCAAGCTACTCAAGCTCTAAATCAAACAATGCAAACATGGCGAGCAACACTTAGATGTAGCTATGTTTGACAATTAGAGAGAATACTTCATTGAAGTCTTTTCCTTCCCTCTAGCTAAAACCTTTTGCAACTAAGCGTGCTTTGTAATGAGCTGCTTCAACTCCACAGGATCCTTCCTTCTTCTTAAAGATCCACTTGCAACTAATGACCTTTTGTCCTTTTGGTGGTTTCACTAGATCCCAAGTATGGTTCTTGTAAAATGACTCCTATTCTTCATTTATGACAACAATCCATTGTGCAGACTCATTACTTGTGATAGCCTTATGATATGTCATAAGGTCTTGACTTTCAATATCCTTTGCAACTAATAATGCAAAAGAGACTATGCCTGTGTGAGCGTATCTCTGAGGATGTCTAATTTTCCCCCTTGCTCTATCTCTTATAAGACTGTAGTGTTGTTGTGCTGGTGGAATCTCCTCTTGCCCTTCAACGAACTATTGCTCCTGCTTTTCTTTATCAATAGGCTATTTAGAAATATCTTCATGTACTTCTTGTGAACGTTCAACTTCAAACTCCACCGGCTTGTTGACACTCTGCTCCTTTTCTGCATCTCTAACCTCCTTTGTTGAATGGAGCATGGTTGATTCATTGAACTTGATGTCTCTACTGGTTATGAACTTAGGTGGTCTAAATTTAGTACACCATAACCTGTAACTGTTCACCCCTTATGCATATCTAAGAAATATACACTTTTGTAGCCTTACCTCAAGTTTACCATCATTAATATCAGTAAATATAGGACAACCAAATATTCTTAGATTAGAATAATTAGCAGAAGTTCTAGACCATACCTCAAACGGAATTTTACAATCAACTGTAGTAGAAGGAGACTGATTCACCAAATAACAAGCCATATTAATGGTTTCAGCCCCAAATTCTTTTAGCCAGTTAGCATTAGGTAGCATGCAATGAGCTTTCTTTAAGAAAGTTCTATTCATATGTTCTGCAACGTCATTTTGTTGTGGTGACTTTTGCATAGTATGATGTCTTACGATGCCTTCATTATTGCAAAACTCATTGAATTGACCTTTACAAAACTCAAAACCATTGTCTGTTTGAAGACGCTTGATCTTCTTGCTGGTTTAGTTCTTAATGAGCACTTTCCATTTCTTGAAAATAGGGAAAATGTCATTTTTCTATTTCAGAAGATAAATCCAAACTTTCCTTGAGAAGTCATCAATGAACATCAATGGATATCTAGCACCACCTTTTGACTGAACAAGCACAAGGCCCTACAGATCAGAGTGAATATAGTCTACTATGCCCTTAGTCCTATGAATGGTAGTGCTAAATTTGACTCCAGTCTACTTCCTGTAGACACAATGCTCACAAAAATCAAGTTTTCCAAATTTATTATTAGCTAACAAACCATGCTTGCTCAAAATAGACATTCCAACCTCACTCATATGCCCTAGATGCATATGCCATAAACGAGTAGTATTTGACTCAAAATTATGTGAGGATGATATAGTTGCAGAACTCACAATTGTGCTACCTTGAAGCAAGTAGAGACCATTGACCAATTTTCCTTTGATTACAGCAAGAGCACCTCTGGAGACCTTCAAAACTCCACCTTCAGCAAAATACTTACATTCTTGGGAATCAAGAGTGCCCAAAGAAATGAGATTCTTCTTTAGGCTAGGTATGTGTTCTTACTACTCCATCATGCATCTTGATTCTCACTATACTAATGCCGGTAACCTTACCTTGCATGACATATTATTGCCCATAAGAGCAACACCGCCTTCAATTGATTAATAAGTTGTAACCCAATCTCGATTCGGACACATGTTGTAGGAGCATCCAGAATCAATGATCCATGCATCACCAACTAAAGTCGTAGAAACAGAGAAAACATTTTCAGCATTTTCAGCAACACTTGCTGCATTACCTATATCAGCTTCTTTCATTTCTTTGAGCTTTGGACATTCTGCTTTCCAATGCCATTCTTTCTTGTAATACCAACGTCTTCCTTTATGATGTCTAGATTTAGATCTAAACTTGCCTCTACTATACCTCCTTTAATCTTCCTTTAGCAAACAAGTCGGCACCATGGTCATCATGTCCGCTGTTATTGTGCTCCATCTTTTCACGACTAACTAATGCAGACTTCATCTCATCAATATCAAGGCATTCATGCCCATATATGAGTGTTTCCCGGAAGTGCTTGTAGGAAGGAGGTAGAAGACAAAGCAACATCATCACTTGTTGCTCACTAGATAATGTCTCATCCATATTTTTTAGATCCATAATAAGTGAAGTAAATTCAGAAATATATATGTTCTAACGGATGTGCCTTCAGCCATGCGGAGCATGTATAAGCATTGCAATAATCCAAGACAATTAGCCATCATCTTCTTCATATACAATGACTCCAACTTGGTCCATAATCCTGCCATTGTTTTCTTCGATAGGACCTCCTGTAATATGTTATTTGTGATGGATAATTGAATGGTAAAAAGAGCTTTTTGATTAGCTTCTTCCCATTCAGAGTCCTTCATTATAGTAAACTTCTTATCTTTGCCATCTAGTGCTATCTTCAAATTTTGTTGTGTGAGAACAACCATCATATGAACCTTCCATATACCAAAGTTGATATGCCTATCAAATTGTTGAATATCAAATTTCTTTGTCACCACATTTTTCTTTTACCAAGTCTGCCCAAAATGCTATAAGTGCTCTAATACCGAATTGTTATAAAATAAGTGGAAAAAAGTGGATGTATGAGCACAAAATGTGGTTCAGCTTATGGCTTACGTCCACAAGTAGAGTTCACTTGTATAATGGAAATAAAAGGAATACAAGAACAAAAATAGAAAAGAAGTTTATATACTTCTCTTTATCCTAAACCCCAAATATTAATAATGTATAAGTAACACCCTTCCAAATACGATACCATGCTTAAGTCATAGTATTATACTTAGGAGTTGTTACTAGTAAATAAACGGACCTTGTCTGATAGCAACTCTTAGCCGTCCTCCAATCTCAATCAACTTTGTCCAGGATGACCATCTTTAATATCTCTTGAGCTATCTGGAGATGACATAAGAACATACATAAGGATGAGAATTATAAATTCTCAGTAGGATACCCTAGATTATCATATACAGTATCATTGTCATTATCTTCAGTTGCTTTGGTTTATTTAGAAAAAGTGATCATGCCTTATCAACTATAAATTTCATTTTGGAAAGTTCAAAAATATCCATCTGAGGCAAATTAATTTTATTTACCGCACTTGACAATTAAGGGAGCAATTTCATAACAAAAATAAAAAGAATACAACTTATGCATATGCATATGCATATCATGAAATCATGCAAGTGCACTTGTCTTTCTTGGCTTCCTTTAGCTTTCTTTAATCTTTACTGCCTTGGATATTTTGATCTAGGAGTGAGCTCAACTCGTGACCATCGTCACACAATACTGACCTATAAGGGGACCTATGTGCCTCTACAATGGAGGGATCTTATAGTTTTAACTGCCTTCACAGGGAGGGATTCAATATGCAACTGCCTCTAAGTGAAGGGACCCCACATCTTATCTGTTTAACTACCTTCATAGGCAGGGATCTAACAACTACTTCCAAGTGAAAAAATCTTATCTCATTTATTCATTTATTGTTTGAATTCACATTCACATTCACATGTACATATCATATGATCATATATTCATGAATGAATATGCTTGAGGAACTTATAATCATGATACATAATTCATATATTTCTGCAAAAATTCAGCAGCATAACAACTAAAACATTAGGTTTCCTAAGATAAACAGTACATATAATTAGCTAGCCACTTATAGAAAATTATAATCACCATATCAATACACTAATGTCACATTATCATGATAAGAAATTTCATAATTCATTCAGCCATTTACTCGTCATAGGTTAGGAAACTCCTAAATCTTGAAGCTGCCAAGTTACCTTGATTTCCTCAATTCTGCCCTAAATTTCTAAATTCCACTAAAATTCCAATTTAATTTATTTTAATCTAAAAATTTAATAAATTATAGCATTATCAGTCTACTTTTGAACCTCTTTGGTTCCATTATCATTTGAGGTGTATAACTTGAGTTATTTAAGTTTTAATCAAGGCTATCCTGTTTGTAGACAGACTTGGGCACCTAACTTTAAAAAATCACTAAAAATCTATTATTAATCATTTTTATCCAAAATTTATACCAAAATGTAGCTATTTAAGCACTCTTTCAGTCTCAATAAGTTTCATTTCAATTGGGTAGGTAGAGCTCGAGTTATGAGTTTCTCAAGTAAACTACCTTGTTTTCACCCGAATAAAGTATAAGTCAACTTTAAAGAGTTATTGAGAGCAATGTACTTATTATCTGATTTTGAAATTTTATGGGCGTGATTCTTATCTTTCTAATAAAATTAGTTTTGACTTAATTTAAAGTTATATATGGTGAGTTATGCCCCTCACATCACACTCTAGTCAAGATAGAGAGTGAAATTCAATAGCCTACTTCTAAAAATCACAACTAATTCATTTTAAGTCCAACGTACCTATAATTTCAATGGTTGGATTTTCTGGAAGTCTAGTTTTATCTAAAAATAGTTTAACTCAAATTTCAGCTCTGAAAGTTGAGAAATACCGTTCGTTGTATGGACGGTTGTTAGGGTTTCTCTCATAGCTTCTTAGCTTTGTGTTTTCTCTTAATTCTTTGATCTATTTTTCAACCTAAACCATGTTTTCCTATCTCAATTAACTAGAAATGAGTCATATTACCACCATACAAGCATAAATCAAGGATGATGCAAGAAAACCCTAATAGCCATAAACCCTAAAGATCAAACAAAACTAGGAAACCCTACCTCAAATTCAATGTTTGAGCTCTTCAACTTGAAGCTTGATAGCTCTACTTCTCTAAATCCTTGAGATAGTTGCATACCCCTTCTTACTACTCAAGTGGTTGAGGTTATGTGATCAAGGAGGGGAGGATTTTGGGCTTCTCATAAGGCTTTCTTGATGATACACAAAGGAAAAAGTAGAAGATTGGAAGAGTGGAACAAGATGTAGGTGTTCTGGGTGTGTATGAGTAGATTGGAGAAAAAAATGAGAATAGAGAATGAGGGGGGGTGGTGTAACACACTCTCAAGTATAATACTATGCTTAAGTCATAGCACCACACTCAAGAGTTGTTAATGTTACCTGAGCGGATCTTATTTCACAGCAACTTCAGCTATCTTCGAAACCTTTCGAGCTATCTGGAGATAACACGGAAATAGGAGTGAGAATCTTAAATTCTCAGTAGGATTCTCTAAACTATCACACATAGTGTCATCGTTATTATCTCTAGCTACTTCGGTTTATTATGAAGAAGGTGATCATGCCAAATAAATTGTTCAGTTTTATAGTTTGAAAATATATTGTCCGAAACAGAGTTTCTTTTATTCATATACTTAAGATATAAGAGTTATTATAAAATAAATTTGCCACGCATAACTTAAATAATAGTTGCAGTATATTCAAATATAATAATTCCAATATAATGAAGAAATAGAACAGATTATGCATATGCAAATACGTTCACTTGAGTTCATGCAAAATGCACTTGTGTTTCTTTAACTTTCTTTGACTTCCTTTCCTTGGCACACCTAGGCGTTACGTATCGCCGTCCCTAGGGTGCTTCCATATGTTTTAATCTTTAGTCTTTACTGCCCTTGGGTAGTTTGATTTAGGAGTGAGCTCAACTCATGACCGTCGTCACACAGTACTGACCCGCAAGGGGACCCACGTGCCTCTAGGTCGGAGGGACTCAGTTGGCCATCTACCTCCAACATAGAGGGACGCAAAAGTTTTAGCTGCCTTCACAGGGAGGGACCCAATGTACAACTACCTCCGAGTGAAGGGACCCACATATTTATCTTTTAACTGCCTTCACTTGGAGGGCCCCAAATAACTGCCTCCAAGTGAAGGGATCTCACTATTACATAATCATGTCATCATACAATATTCATCTTCATATCATAAATCTTCATAATATAAGCTATTATAATTTCATATGCTTCTGCCGAAAATTCGATAGCATAACAAAACGTGTCCGCTTCCCCATGAATAGTGCCAGTACTCAGACAACCAATTTTACAGAAAATTCATAACACTTCATTCACAATTCAACATCAATTTCATAGGAACATTAGTTGCATTTAAAGCATAGTTACTGTCTTAGCACTTTCACTTAACCCGATTTTTGTAAAATAAGCTATAATTTCTATTTAACTCATTCAGATCTAAATTTTGGATATGTTGGAGTGTTGTGTGTCTAGTTTTTAACCTTTTTGGTCCCATTCAGTTTTGATATATATATATATATATATATATATCCAGGTAGATTTGCATTCCCAAAAGTATAAATTCACTAAAAATAGAAACTTAGATGGATTCCAATAAAACTTATATCATTTTAAAGCTAATGAAGTAAATTTTCATCTCCAAAAAGTTTCATCTCATTTTACTAAGTAGAGCTCGAGTTATGAGCTACTAAAGTTGGTTATTTATGGTTACCTGTTCCAGCCTGATTTGGACGTAGGGCAAATTCATTAAATTACTGGGAGCTACTGGGATAGAATCTAACTCTGAAATTTTTATGGGATTTTGCTCTATGTCCTAGATTTCTAATAAAATTGGTTGCACTCGATTTGAAGGTGTGGAGGGTGAGTTATATCCCTCAAATTCCAGTCTACTCAAAATCAAGGATAAAATTTTGGGGTTAAATTAAAAAATTCATATCTTATTCAATACTAATCCAATAACCTTATATTTTATATGGTTGGAAAGCCCCAGATATCTAGTTTCATCTAAAAATAGTTTCATCAAGTTTTAGTGGCTGTAGGTGGAACCATACACTCTGACAGTACGGATGCCGTAAGGTTTTCAAGGTTTCAGCTTCTATTTTGCATCCTTTTTTGAATTCTTACCCAAGTTCTCACCCAAATTCAACATTTATACATCACTCCAGCCATAAGAAATCATATAAACACCATATATCATCAATCTAATGGAAAGAACAGAAATTCTACTCAGCCACAATAGCACCAATAATAGAAGAAATTAAAGAATCCTACCTCAAAATTAAGTTTTGAGCTTAAAAGATGGAAGCCTTAAGTGTGGGAAATGGTGTGGGATGAAGCAAGAGGAAGAGGGTGAAAAGGGGAAGCAATATGAGGGAGAGAGCTCAGCCCTCTTGATGCATGAAAATAAGGAGGGAAAAATGAGGAATTGTGAGATTTAATGACATATAGTAGTTGGGAGTTTGGCACATGATTGGTTGTTGGGTTTGTGGTGATTATTGAGCCACTTTTCCCCATTCTTTGGCAACAACTTGTTGCCACTTTGGAGGGAAATAGTGGTTGAATTTCAACCACTTATCCTAAGGCTTTTGATGTGTAATTCTATTGATTCAGTTTTGGCAGTTTGAAATACCGAATCTTTACCAATTTCCCTCAAATCGGTAAAATATTACTAAGTAAATTTGTGAGATTTTCTATATCTCTATTCTAATATTCTCAAGTCTAATCTCTTTAATTAACACTTAATTAACTCCTAGTCAATATTTAATTAACTTCTAATTAATTCTACATAGTCAATAAAGCTAGATAAATATATTAACATCGTAATTTAAATGTATTGTAATTCCAGACGTTATACTGAATAATTTCTCATAGTCTTTTACATAACAATCTAAATTTCCTTTAGCTCTAGTATTTGTAATTCATCTCTAATTACTCTTATTTTTCTAATAAATTGATTAATAGCAAATCAATTGCACCGTTTCTTTGGAATTGTTATATTTTCGCTTTTTCGTAAATCCTTTAGAAATTTCTGTTTGGTTTCTATAACTAGTGGCATTTTCATAATATTGAGCAAGTCTAAGGGCATCCCATGTCATTTCACATATGGATACCTTCGTGGCTCAATCAATCGAGGTTTAGGTTTCTACATTTCTGCTACGTGATTCTGCTTCGTTTAAAACCTTATGCTACTAATCCTATTGATATAGGGAACTAAATGTCATTTTCTAAAAAATTTAGGGGCAAGGTTGTAAATAATAAAATTTTGCCCAAGGACGTTTTTATCATTTCCTATTACGTTATATGGGGACGTTACAAGTGGCAGCATGAATTTGGGGAGGAAAAGGAGAGAAAAATAATGAGCCTCCTTCCTTGTTAAGTTAGAGCTTGAATCCTATTAATGAACATAAGATCTAAATTGAATTTTATTAAGTTTCCATTTGTGTGGCCATCCTTTGGCTACTAGTGGAGCTGTATGGCTAGTTTCTAGCCACACATCCTAAGGTGTTTAACTGATATTTATGCTATCCTATATAGTATAGGTCTTTACCAATTCGATTCTTGCATCCCAATATCCTGCTAGCAAGGCAAATTTTCTCTGGCGAACT
This sequence comes from Pterocarpus macrocarpus, assembly GCA_031439585.1. NCBI lineage: Eukaryota > Viridiplantae > Streptophyta > Magnoliopsida > Fabales > Fabaceae > Pterocarpus > Pterocarpus macrocarpus. The sequence continues at coordinate 19,257,194 of CM062513.1, read as the reverse complement.
AAACATTGCCATTTACTTCTATAGAGAAGAATTGAATTCGTTTGATTCTATAATTAACATTCCTCATTATTAATTACTTTCTAATAATATTAATTAGCTAAATCAAGATGTTACAGTATGCACTTCTAACACCCTACCTTATATAATACTATGCTTAAGTCATAATATTATACCCGACAGTTTGTTACGTATGATTATCTCTTATATCGATTAACCTTAATTCCTTCACTACGTCGGATGAGTATTTATATCAAAACACGGTGATTTAATTGCAGTCAATTACTTAAGTGATGTATATATATCATGCGGGTATGGTGCAATAAGAGGAGATTTGGTAAAGTGGGCGAAGTCAATCTCACAACATTTTTTATGTATCCACATAAATATGTATACAAACATAGTTTCATAGATTCTTGTACATCTAAAAGTGGTGAATATAGGAAATAGGGTCGTTGAACATAATAAGTTGATCCATGCTCAGAGTATCGCCATAACCTTGATAGCTCAGAATTGAGGATGATGGTCACTGCCACGTCTAGGGTCTGAGAATGATGCAGACATACATAATAAGGTGAGAATTTCGGAAAATCCTCAGTAGGATTCCTATAATTATAAGATACTGACATCGCATTCATTCCCAATTGCTTTGGTTTTTATTTAATTATGAAAGGGTGAATAACATAACACAACTATCCTTGCTCATTAAATTTCAGAAAACATAACCCGAAGCAAAGTTCAATTTTAGTTAAGGTAGTAAAGATAGAATAAGCATCAAAATAACACTATATAATGAAATAAGATGCAAAATAAACAAGGAAATTGTATGTAAAGCAGTATAGCATTCAACTCACAAGTAAATAATATGTCGATATGATACAATAATGTATGTGCTTAGACTCGCTTTACTTCATTGATCTTTACATCATCTATCATAAACTTTTCCTTACTTGGTCCCCTAGGAGTTTTTTTGGCCATATAACTCCAGGGTGATAGTTTGCTTCTCAGGATCGAGCTTGTTCCTATACAGGGATGTCAGGTTTACTTTCCCCAACTTCCCTACTGATCTATTCCCCTTAACTTTAATCCGGGACTGGCCCAAGTATTATGGAACTTTCTTCATAACTTTTCTCATAATACATGTCTTAGAAATTTCATGCCATTGTCACATATGCAAAGTATATCTCGTGAATCATGCATATTTTTTGTTAGAATTTTGGCAGCATAACAGATCACATCCGCTTCCCCGTAAATAGCGCAATTCTGAAGCAAATAATTAGCCAAAGTACCAGCACCAGTATAGCACATTAAACTTCAACATCAACATGGAATAGCAATATTTAGGTTTTAATTGAAATCACATATGCCTTAAGGTGCCTAGTTCTTCAATTTGGAAATTCTGTTTATATTCCTCAATTCTGCTCAATTTTGTAAAATTTGCCATAAATTATAGTAAACTCCTTTGGACTTGAACTTTGGATATGTTAGAATGTTATGTATCTATTTTCTAACCTCTTTAGTCCCATCTCGTTTTGATATCTATAACTTAAGTTATTGAGAGTTTAGCGCAACCTATCCTATAACTAGGCAGAATTGTATACCTAAAAGTATAAATTCACTAAAAATCGAAACTTGGATGGATTCCAACAAAACATATTTTGTTTTAAAGCTTATGAAGCAAATTTTCATCTACAAAAAGTTTCATTTCATTTGACTAAGTAAAGCTCGAGTTACAAGCTACTAAAGTTGGTTGTTTTAGGCTGCCCTTTTCCAACCTAGTTTGGACTTAGGGTAACTTCATTGAATTACTGGGAGCAATTGGGATAGAATATGACTCTGAAATTTTTATGGGACATTTCTCTATATTTTAGATTTCTAAAAAAATTAGCTGTACTCAAATTGAATTTGTGTAGGGCGAGAAATGCCCTGCACAACATGCTCTAGTTAGACCAAGAGTCATAAACTTAAGGCAAACTTCAAAAATTCATATATTTTACAATACTAACCTAATTGCCTTATAATATGTATGAAAGTTTGTAGAAGTCTAGATTCATATAAAAATATTTTCATTTGATTTTTATGGCTGGATGATGGTCTGTACATCATGTTAGTACAAACAGCTTAGGGTTTCCTAAGAATTCTGATTTTGGTTTGGGGATTTTAGTGGTTTCCTTCCTATGCTTTGAGTTAAACCCATCAAAACCCTATTAAATCCATCCTAAATCACCCCCTACACAACATATTACAGCAATTTCATGAACAAAGAAAGAATTGATATGAAACACTAATTCAAGAAATACAATAATAATTAAGGAATCCTATCTTAATCTAGTGGAGTAGCTAGTAAGAAGAAGAAGTCTTGAGGAAGTAGAATGATCAAAGCTCAAGGACAAGGTGAGATGAAATGTGTTGAAGGAAGAAAAGATGGAGGAAGTCTGCAAGAGAGAAAGAGGAGGCTGAAATTCTGCTTTGAAAAGAAAAGAAAATGAGACACAAAAATTCAAGGAGGTGGTTGGAAAGCTCAATTCTAATTGGTGGAGGGTTTGTGGCTGAATTTTGGCCAACTCCCTTCATTTTTATGGCTGCTTTGCGCCACCTTTAAAGGGTTAAGGGGTTGAATTTTCAGCCATAGGATATAGAGCTTTGGGTATTTAATTCTATTGATTCGATTCTGACAGTATAAAATACCGAATCTCTATCGATTTCCTTCAAATCGGCAAAACGGTTTTAGAAAAATTTTGTGAGACTTTCAATGTTGCTATTTTAATTGTGCCTAAACCAAATTTCTCTAATTAACATATAATTAATTTCTAACTAAGTATGTAGTTGATTTCTTTATCATTAGTCAATTTCTTTATCATTAGTCAATTTCTTTATCAATCTCACTTATTTGTTAAAATCCAATAAATCAATAAAAAACGATAAGATTTTTCGGACGTTACACACTCAACACCCTCAAGTAAATGAAACAAAGAGAATATACAAGAAAACCAAACTTCTCTATGAGAGATGTTACATTTAAGATATTACAAATGACGATGAACTTACAAATGAAGGAGCCTTGTATTTATAGGCCAAAATAGTCTCCCCGTAACCATCCACTAACCAATGGAAAAGATATGTATATTCCTAGTCTCCCAATTTATAAGAGCTTAAAGCTGAGGAGAAGCTTTCATATTTTCAAACCACTAACTAACAAATCTCTACCTTGGCTCAAAATCACCAAAAATATAGTGATATGTTCCTAACCAAAATCACCAAACTCCTTGGGCTAAGTTTGTGAGATGAGTTGATTCTAAAGGAATTCAAGGCCAGGTGTTATCTGGGTTAGCTTATAATTTACTTAATCCAAAATTTCTAGTAATGTCATATTGAATGACCTAAATGACTTTGGAGGAAAAAAAAAAAAGAAGTTGACAAGTGGCATAATGTCACTAATGCAATCAACATGTCACAAATTACCATCTTAATTATACATTCCAAAAAAGAATCAACGACTTCAATTTATCTTCTGTCAGAAACTAATTTTACAACCTTCGTTTATGCCATTATTAAAATCAGGGTTACTTGAATTCCACATTCCTTCTAATCATCAAATCATGTGTCATTCCCTCCATAAAGAAACACCTAGCTTTGTACTTATAGGATTGTATTCATTGAAATGGCAAGAATCGAATGTGGAGCTGTGAAGAAACCCAACCAGTTAGTTACATGAGTTCAGGTCAAGCATGGACAGAGCTGTTTATCTGAGCTACCAATGGCAGAGGACACCCACCTCTACATCATCCATGTAGAGTGTGTCATCATTCCAATTCAAATTCAGATTAGTTAGTTCCTACAGTTAGTTTATTGTTATATATTGTATATTGTACTAGTTGTGATTCTTTAGGACTAGGATACATTATCACCATATATGTTGCACTAATTGTAATTATTCTCAACTGATTCAATTTGCTACACGTATAAACAATAGGATCTTGACCTTCCTACAAGATCTTTTCTTAAATTTTCTTTCACAATCAAACTCAACACTTTCTTCTACACCATGTTTCTTGTGAACAATTATCGTATTGTCTAACGTAGGTAGAACAAAGTTCTAAAAATAAACGCAATGCAGTTGAAAGTGGCGCAAGTCAATTACAAGGTATCATCAAATGAAAATAATAATGTGTCTTCTAAATGCTACTATACTTTCTCTCCCTGTGCAGCTCCTTGCTCATTAGCTTGGGCTTCTGAAGCCAGTACCGCATTCTGCAAATCAACAAGGACAAGTTCATTGAAATCCAAATGCATATATAGATGTTCAATTCAAGTGCATTGACAAATAAAGATAACAAAGGACACTTTGTTCTTTCTGCCACAGATTGTGCATTTGCCAATAGTTTTGCATGGAAGTTCCTGGAAGCAACAGACAAGCTAGGTTAATAAAAAAGCAACAAAAGAGGCAATATGTGTTAGGATCGAAGTTAGCAAACTTGATTTTGATCAAAAATAAGTTCAACAAAATGAATGTTATTTAAATGATATTGATCAAAATCATTTAGGATATATGTTTTATATTACAATAAACTAATATCTATTTTGGAATAAAAACTATGAAGCAGTCATGAGATTATGAACTAAAAGCAAACATGAAAACTCTCTAACTCAAGAGCAACAAATTAATGCTTTGTTTGAAACCCTAGTTAAAACTCAAAGTCACGATGATATGTTCCTACCAAAAATTTGTTAATTAGTGGCTTGAAAATATGAAAGCTTCTCGTTAGCTTTAGGCTCCTATAAATTAGGAGGCTAGGAATAAACATATATCTTCCATTGGTTAGTGGATGGTTATGGGGGGACTGTTTTGGCCTACAAATACAAGGCTTCTTCATTTGTAAATTTATCGTGTAACATCCCCATTTTCATCTAAGCTAATTAGCTCGGTGTCTCCGGCTAATTAGAGGGGTTAGCGATTAAATGAGAATTAATCGATTAATCTCGAGAGCAAGGGCTTAGTAAATTAAAGGCAAGTCAACAAGATAAGTGAAAGTAAACGATTAATTAGAAAAATTTAATAATTGAAACATAATGCATTAAAAGTTACAATTAAAAAGCCTAATTGCCCAATCCTTGTTAATTCATGATTTAGAACATAAAATTAAGGTGACCTAGCCTTATTAACTAAGAGCATGACAAGTATTACATCTTAATCACACATCACAATTTAACAACCCTCACACCCTCTTTACATAATTAATGAGAAAAATCCTTTTCAATGAAAATGTGTTAAGGTATAATTGAACTAATTGAATTAATTAGCATTTAGATAATTATAACAATTGTAAAAATTTAGAAACTTCTCTTTTAATTATTGTTTGAAGTTTGGTTAAGGCAAGAGCCATATCCAACCATCCATTTGCCTTCTCATCATACACCATTAGATCAAGAGTCCATGTTAGTAGATTTTCTTGAGTCAAGACAAGAGATGTACTCTCCTCCATCAAGATTGTGACACTTGGAGTGATCATATTCACCCAAGCCAATCCTGAGAGAGGTCATGCTTTTAACCACTTGAAAAACACTACATGGTCTTTACCCAAGTGCCAAGACTCAAAGAAAATACAACTCACCCTTTTACCCCAAGGTTTCTAGCTTTCTTGCTTGAAAAAGAAGTAAAACTCACCTACTCTCTCTTGCTTGTTAGAGAAGCAAAGCAACCAACCCTCTCCTAGCCAAAAGTGGCATTCCACCTTGCCCTATTTGGCACCAATTGCAAGATTTCATCCTCTCACTTCAAAGCAAAAGCTCTCACTTCTCTCTAAGTCTCATTCCCACTCTCTTGTTCTTCCAATCCTCCTTGTTCTTCTTCTAATCTCCCTACTACTTCTTACCTCATTTCCATCACCACCCTCACAATCCCTTCAAGGACCACCACTTTTTGTCTTTGGAGAAACAAGATCACCCATACACAAGCTCCATTTCCAAGCTTTCAAGTAGGAAGGCTCTCTCCAACCTTCTCCACATTCCAAATCCTTCAAGAAGCTCTCTTTGGTAGTGACTCTAACCTTTCTTTTTCATGTATTTTTCAAGCACTAGAACCCCTAAGCTCTTCATAGCTAGGTGGTTTTAGGACTTGCTTCAAGGTCTCATGACCATATCTTGCTCTATGAGTTTTTCTTGCCTTGTTGAAAATGTTGTCTTAAAATGAGATTATGTGGTATGATGGTTTTTATGTATCTTGCTTTATTTTGTTTCAAAATACTGATTTGGTGACTAAAATCTTGAATATTATGGTGAGATAAAATATAAAAATGGTGATTTGAAGTGGTATAGCAACATCTCCACAAGTTTGATATGTAAAACATAAAAAACTAGTTAAGCTGGAATTCTGGCAGTCTATAATACGTACTATATAACTCATTCTACAAAACTCAAAATGTAATGAAACTAATTTTCTGTGAAAGTAGACTCAAAGAGCTTTCCAAACATATAAAATACATGAAATTTGGATTTAAAATGAGGGAGATATGATTTTTCAAATTGGGCTGTTCCCAGATGGATTTCTGTTTGGACAGTCTGCACTAAAAACCTTATAACCGAAGCTATAAAAATTATTTTTGAATGGGACCAAGTTTTTTAGAAAGCTAAGACATAGAAGAACACCTCCATAAAATATTTTGTCAGATTCCATATGAGGAACTCCCAGTGGAGTTGACAAGCCACTGACCCGAGTTGAACTTTCAAGTCTAAACAGTCAGAATAAAATGTGCATATCTCAAGTTACAAAATAAACTTTTAAGTGGGGTTTGTTTTGTTTAAAAATAGGCTCAAAAAGTATAATCATACCAAAATTCAAAGTAAAAGAGTAAAAGGTGTAATTATGGTGAATTTTTGAAGTTACTGCCCTACTGTAAAAGTAAAAACTAGTTATGGTGAAATTTAAAGGATAATGAGAAATAAGCTTTAAGACATTAAGACCCCTATACATTAAGCATTGGAAAAACCTTCATAATTCAACTTAAAAGTTTCAAAAAGGATAATAGACGAAATCGACCCTATGCCTAATAAAAGAGTTTACACAAGAGGTAATCTCAATTAAAAGCTTACACCAAATTTATTAAGTTAAGCCCATAAAATTTTGCTTGAGAATATACCTATGTTTATGTGCAAGCATGATGTTATAATGATGATGAGTGATGATGATGATATGGATATGATATGTTGATGATATGATGTTTAATGATATGTGATATTGGATTTCTCTGTTTGGAAAAATTTTGGGAAGCTTCAGTCTATCCGTTATGCTGCCGAAATTCTGCAAAAATTGTGGACTTAGAAATATTTTACATCGTAAGCTTTAATAAGAAGAGATTTAATTAAGTGTGTGATCCTTCAAAAGGGAAGATGACCTAATTTAAGCTCCCCTTACCCACGACTCACATGAGGCATGGCATGACCCAGCTAGTGTGAGTATAAGGGATAGGGCTTACATGAGGCATGGCATGACCCAGCTAGTGCAATTACCGAAATTCTATGGTGGCAACGGCCACGGTATGAGTTCATTACCACTTATGTTTAGTGGGTGAAAAGAAAAAGACCTAAGATAAAGGTTAAGTGAAGAAAAGAAAGAGACCTCGGTCCGACTCAAGTAAAGAATGAAACTCTCAAGATGTTCATGCATGATACGAATTGCCATATAAGTTCTTATGTATGCCCTGATGTTAGCATATGAGAATACATACTTAAAAGGGAATCCGCTTCGGAGATTGATGCTTTCGAAAAACCTAAGAATTGAACCTATTGAATGCTCATTGTTTTCATTTATAAAACCGAAGTGGCTGGGACGATGACGACGACACTTTAGTGTTAGGTTCGAGTCCTACTGAGAAATCTTATTTCTCACTCTAGTTACCTTTCTGTATCGTCACCAGAATCCGATGGCGCCTTCAGTGGAGTGGAGCATGGATCCCCCACACTATGAGCGGACATGTGACGTAGGATGCCAGACAAAGCTGTTTTGGGGCTTATAGTGACCATCGCTCTGCACTTTCGTATATTCTTTCTTAAGATGGGCTTCGTCATTAAGTTTGTACTTAGTATCTAGTACTTGGATCATGGCACGACCATGAGCCTCCTTAGATGTAATGCTGATATATATGTATGTATATATATATGTTATGAACGTATGTGGATGTAATGATTAGCCATGTAATGCAATGTATAATTACTATTCACTTACCTTTCTCTTGTTTTATGATATTGGGATATGTATGTTATGCAACACGCTCGTTTATAGCTATCTTCTCGCTCAAGGCTTTATTTTAAAAAAAAAAAAAATTTACTGTATTTTTCGTGTAACTTAATTTATAAATAAAGTTTAGTTTTCCACAAGCATAAGTAACAACTAATAAAATGCCATAATACGACTTAAGCGTAGTATGTGTTTATTAGGGTGTTACAAATCGCCATTTGTAATATCTCAAATGTAACATCTCTCATAGAAAAGTTTGGTTTTCTTGTATCTTCTCTTTGTTTTATTTATTTGAGGGTGTTGAGTGTATACACTATTAGTATTTTGGTGTATCTGGGGTTTAGGATAGAGAGTAATCTATAAACTTCTTTTGTATTCTTTTCATTTTCATTATACAAGTGGCCTTTGCTTGTGGACATAGGCTATAAGTTGAACCATATTTTGTGCTCATACATCCCTTCTCTTTCACTTATTTTATAACAATCTCTCTTCCATTAGTTAGCAGATGGTTACACGGAGACTATTTTGGCCTATAAATACAAGGTTCCTTTATTTGTAAATTTATCATCATTTGTAATATCTCAAATGTAACACCTCTCATTGCGAAATTTGGTTTTTTTGTATCTTTTCTTTGTTTCATTTACTTGAGGGCGTTGAGTGTATACACTATTAGTATTTGGGTGTATTTAAGGTTTAGGATAGAGAGAAGTATACAAACTTCTTTTGATTTCTTTTCATTTCCATTATACAAGTGGTCTTTGCTTGTGGATGTAGGCTATAAGCCAAACCATATTTTGTGCTCATGCATCCACTTTCTTCTGCTTATTTTATAACAGACCACAATTAGAATTTAGAGCTACCCACTTTCAATGTTTGGCCTATTTAGCTTTGTCTTCTCTTTTTTGGCCAATTCTTGATGTATATTTTCTCCAAAGGATTGTGCCAAATTCCTAAAGCCATATCTTAGCCTCTTAGCTCTCGCCCTTATGATAGGTCCCATGACCATGCTAAAATCTCTATCTTATCCTCTTGTGTTGGAATGTCTAATTTCCCCTCCATTGCTTGTATCATTCCATCCCTTCTCAAAAAGATTATCCTCAAATCTGCATCCATATCAAAAAGAGAAAGGTCAAAAACATTGAAATTAACAAAGACATGAAACTCACTTGGAAAGTCAATCTTGTAGGCAAATTGTTATTGATTCTCTCCAGAACTTGAAATAGACTATCTCCCCTAGCATCAAGCTTAAATCTCCTTTTAGTAAGAAACTGTTCCTTTCTTAAACAAAGCCAAACCTAATCACCAGGGTCAAATTGCCTCTTATTTACTCTTCGGGTTGTCACGACCCAATCCAAGCCGTGACCGACGCATAAGGACAAGTCCCCATGCAAGCCTTCCACCACAAAAATTTTATGAAAAATTGGACAAAGTCTCCTTTGTATTCAGGATATTTCCCAAATACAAATGTTTATCCTGCAAAATTAACAATCACACTCTTCCATCAGAGATCCAGGTATTTTCATAATACACTCCTCAACACATAGTTTAACTAACTATCAAAGCATGATCAATCACATCATACATACAAACAATTACATAACAATAAATATTACTCACATCATACATACAGACAATTACATAACAATAAATACTACTTCAACATCCCAAATTAGGATTCCAGCATATAGTAATCTAGTGGTTCGATATACATAATACCAGCTTAAACATTAACATTAATTAGTAAGGGTCGGACCTTGCTTGTAGTACTGTGGAGCTATATTTTGCTAAGAATACATTAACAATTCAAAACAAACCACTAATGCCCTTGTTCGTGAAGGCTCACCCAATGGAAAACTATAGTTGCGAGGCGGGAGGATCTACACCCAAGTCTGCACCTGAATCTGAAAAGAGAAAAAAACTATGGGGTGAGTTTATGCAACTCAGTGAAAGACAAGATACCCTTGAACCTCATGAGTCAATGTGTACATACAATTATAATCTCTAACTTAATCTAAAACCATAGGAAATGTTTAACAGGATAATCCATCATGATTCACACTTAGGTGGTCGCTCCTTCGTGTGAACCCCGTAATCCATCACGCACCACTCTTAAAGTGGCTGTGTAAATCCATCACGCACCACTCCCTTGAGCAGTTGTGTAAAATAATAATTAAAAATGCACCAAGGCTAACGTCTACTACCATTAGCAGGCAGATCCTATTATAAATGTTCCTAATCCTTTTCATCATCTATCATATATGAACTTTCAAACATTCCTCATAAGTGTAACTCATTGACTCGTGCAATTTTCCAAATTCAATTTCATACAAAAACATATAAATATCATGATTTAAAACAATAAATTATCAAAGGCGTTCTATCTACTCATAGATCACCAGCCCAAGGAAAAGATCTCAATTCTCCGAAATCATAGAGCTAAAGGAGTGACCCTTAGAACAATTTAGCACCATAACCACAACAATTTAACTACACATTAGCTACTAACATAAGAGATTAACACTAATCACCATTAAACCCAAAAATCCCCCAATTTCTAACCTAGGGTTTAGAAGGAACACCAATCCAAGCAGAAATTCAAGTTCTTGGAAAAGGAAAAAGGAAGGATTTGAGAAATTACCCTTAGCAAGCTAATGGAAATGAGGAAGAAGGTGGATCCCGAGATCTTCCTCCTCCAAGCTCCAAAGCCACCAATAAAGGAAGTAAAGAGAGAAAGAGTGGCAGATTTAAGGATTATTGGAGTAGATTAATGTGTTTAACGTGTGTTTTGAAGTAATTTTAGTAGATATGGAGGCATGGGATGAAGAATAAAGTGATTTAAAGATAGGGAGAGGTGTTTTTGGGTTGAAGAGAGAGAAGAGAATGAGAGAATGAGGAGAGAGAAAGTGTCCTAGAACATTTTACAGATGGCTAGTAATCGATTACAATTCTTTGTAATCGATTACCATGCACCCAGAAATTGTAATCGATTAAGAGCATGTGTAATTGATTACCTGAGAACATCAGGAATTTTAGAAACTTATTCAAGCAATTGTAATCGATTATGTAATTGATTACAATTGTTAAAATTGAACTTCATGGATCATGGGCCACTGGTCATCGATTATAGGTTCGGTGTAATCGATTACAATTGCAAAAACTACAAATCGAGGACAAACAAAATGGTTCAAAATATGATTCTAGCATTTAAAATCGATTACAAGCCTTTGTAATTGATTATAAGCCATTGTAATCGATTACAATTGGGGAAAACGTAGCAACAGAAAAGTAATAAGAGAAAAGACTCAAAATTTAGAGCATGGGCATTACATGGGTTGTCAACCTGCTTCTCTTGTCAATCGATTCATGTGCCTTCATGTGTATTATTTTAACTTTCTTAGCCTTGCTTTCACCATCTAAGCTAACGAGATTACTCAAAGACAAAGGCATCAAATCCAAAATAGTTAAAAGATTAAAATCATGTACAATCTCAAATGGGGTAAAACCTATGGAAGAATGAACAATCTTATTATAAGCAAACTCAATAAAAGACAAACAATCTTCCCAAGTTTTCAAATTCTTACCAACTAAAGCACGCAATAAAGTCCCTAAAGTTCATTCACCACTTTAGTTTGACCATTAGTTTGTGGATGATAAGTAATAGAATATAACAATGTAATTTCCAACTTAACCCATAGCACCTTCCAAAAATAATTCACAAACTTCACATCATAGTTAGAAACAATAGTCCAAGTGACATCATGCAAATGCACAACTTCTCTAAAGAACAAATCAACAATGTTTGTTGCATCATCAGTTTTATGGCATGCAATAAAGTGAGCCATTTTACTAAATCTGTCCATTACAATAAAAATGCTATCTCTACCTTTCCTAGTTGTAGGCAATGCAAGCATAAAGTCCATAGACATCTCAACCTACAGATGAGCAAAAATAGGCAAATGTATATACAAACCATGTGGCATAGACTTAGATTTAGCCTATTTACATACAATACATTTAGCACAAATTCTTTCAATATCTTTTTACATGTGTGGCCAATAAAAATGTTCAAATAATGCATACAAGGTCTTATGCACACCAAAATAATCCATTAAACCACCACAATGTGATTCCCTAAGAAGCAATTCTCTAGTTAAACAAATCGAAACAAAAATTCTATTAAAATGAAATAAAAAAACCTGCATGCCTATAGAACTTCATGTGCAACATATGTATCAGTAAAATTAGAATCAGTTGCGTACAAATCTTTCAAATGCTCAAATCTAACAACTTAAGAGCAAGTGTAGTTATCAAAACATGTTTCCTAGACAAAGCATTAGCAACTATGTTCTCTTTACCTTACTTATAAGTAATTACATATGGAAAGATCTCAATGAAATCCACCTATTTAGCATGTCTTTTATTCAACTTACCTTGTCCCTTTAGGTACTTCAAAGATTCATGATTAGTGTAAACCACGAACACTTTAGATAGCAAATTATGTTACTAAACCTCCAAAGCTCAAACCAAGGCATACAACTCCTTGTCATAGGTAGAATACTTGAGTTGAGCTCCATTCAACTTTTCACTAAAGAATGCAATGGTACCTACATCAAAACAATACCTACACCTATCCCAGAAGCATACATTCAATTTTAAAGGTCTTATCAAATTGGTCAAAATAAGAATAGGAGCATAACAGAATTTTTCTTTCTAAGTGTTAAAAGTAAGTTTTTGTTCTTGTCAACTTTTAAACCCAACATCCTTTTTAATAATTTCAGTCAAAGGAGAAGTGGTGAATTGGGTTTTTATATATATATTTTTCATCATGTCTAGTGCATTAACCCTCTTTTGTGCTTAATAAATTCGATTTGGATCATATTTGTTGTTTGGATTTTGGTTAGGCCTTGATTTAAATTATTCCAGCATTGTGTTTATTCCGAAACTATTTTGGTATTTGGACCATCACTTGAGTTCTAGACCTTATTCAGTTGTGATTTTTGATTTATAGGAAAGCTAAGAGCTGGACCTACAGCTTTCATGAAGAGGTGAGAGGTCAATTCTCAAGCCTTGGAGCTGAAATTGGACTTGGAAGTGACATTAAGAGGTGTAGCTATAGTTCCTGAGTAGTGTGCATTATTTGGACCATAACTCAACCCACAAGGATCCAATTGAGTCTATTTCAATGCCATTTGAAAACTAACATCCAAGGCTATATTTGTTCTTTAGAGATCTTAGCCAAAAAGAGACATCTTTGTGGTTACGATGGAATTCCGTAGATAGGCCAAAAGAGTTCAATTCAACGTTTTGGGCATATCTCTCTCACCAAAACTCTAATTAGTGCAAATTATGTGTCCAAATGAAGCTTAGAGAGAGGAGATTAATGTACTTCCATATTAGTTAGTTAATTGTAGCTATAAATAAGAAGGAAGAAAAATTGAACAGAGTTTTTTTTGCTTTGACTCATTCTTCATGTTTGAATGTTGGATTCAAATTGAGGTCTCATTTCAATTTAAGATTAGCTGCTGATATGAATTGTGGAATTATATTTAGAATCCTATGATAAAGCATGCAATTATTCCTTCTTGATCCTCGAATTAGTATTTTAATTCAATTTGTTTAACTTGGTTAATTACACGTTCAATTACATTTTGCATGCACATTATTTCATGAAAACAACCCCCTGCATTTGTGATCAAATAGCATTAACATCTTAGATAAATGACTCGGATTGCACTATACTATAGTTTTGTGTGATTTGATTTTGTTATTTGATTGAACTTGGCACTCGAATCTAGCAGCAATAGTAGAGAAATTTTTCACAAATCTCTTATAAAACCCAGCTAAACTATGAAAACTTCTTACCTCGGAAGCACTATTAGGTGTTGGCCATTCTCAAATATCTTTCATGTCCTCCTCATCAACCTCAATACCACGTGCACTCATTATAAAACCAAGAAACACAATTTTGTCAATGAAAAATGTGCACTTCTTAAGGTTAGCATATAACTTCTCTTTCCTAAGCACTTCTCAAATAGCCTTAACATATATGTGTTCATCTAAATAAGTGTTGTAAATCATAACATCATCAAAATAAACAACTTCAAACTTGCCCAAGAGGTCTCTCAAAACATGGTTTATCAAACACATGAAAGTGCAAGGTGTATTAGTTAATCCAAAAGGCAAAACCAACCACTCATAAAGACTATATTTTGTTTTAAATCCTATCCTCCATTCACCCCCTAGTTTCATTCTAATTTGATGGTATCCACTTTTTAAATCAATTCTAGTGTACACCATGTAGCTCATCAAGCATGTCATCTAACCTTGGGATAGGATGTCAATACTTTAGCATTATCTTGTTGACTGCACAGCAATACACACATATCCTCCATATTTTATCTTTCTTTAGAACCAACAAAACTGGAATAGCACATGGACTAATGCTTTTCCCTCACGTGCCCTTTGGTTAAAAGATCATCTACTTGCCTTTGAAGCTCCTTTTGTCTCCTTTGGATTACTTCTATAAGCTGGCCAATTAGGGATGCTAGCTCTAGGCACAAAATCAATTTAGTGCTTAATCCCTTTCAGCGATGGTAGTCCACTTGGCACCTCATTGGAAAAAAACATCCTCAAATTCATGCAACAAAGAAACAAATCCATTAGCAAATATGGGTTAAGGTTAGCTTTAGAAAGTAAAACCTCCCTAAACCGTATCAAAACCATTACTCTCTTAAATAGAAAAGCATATTTCAAATTCCTTTCTTTTGCATAGAAAATATATTTCTCTCCACTGTCACTTTTGATTATTTCTTTTTTTTCACACTCTTCAATATTCTCACTCTTTTCTTCTCTTTCATTTATCTTTCCTTTTTGCTCCTCACTCTTCAAATTCCTTCCTTTCTTTTGACTCATAATTGGGCCCTTATCTTTGTTATTTTCATTCATGGCCTCTTTTCTTTCTTGTTTTTCTTTATCTCACTCCCCAATTTCTCCTTAAAGATTGTTGAAGCTTTAACTGATTAAGATATACTTCTTTAGGTGATAATGGTACAAGGGTAAATTTGCTTCTATTAAGCTCAAAAGAATACTTGTTCTTATATCCATCATGCATCACACACCTATCAAATTGACATGGTCTTCCTAACAACAAAGGCACTACATCAAACACCACTTCATCACTATGCTTCCCAATGGAGATTGCAACTAAAACTTGTCTAGTAACTTTCACTTCTCCACTATCATTCAACGACTGCAACCTATATGCATTACAATGCTTATCACACTTTAACCCTAACTTCTCTACTAAAGTGACACTAGTAATGTTGGTGCAACTTTCACTATCAATAATCAAACTGCATACCTTTCCACCAACCAAACACCTAATGTAAAATATGTTTTCTTTTTGTTCTATGCCATCCTCCTTAACATGCAAATTCAATGCACAATTAGCGACAAGAGATTCACCATGCAAAACATACTCTACATGTTCATCATCGTTAGAACAGTCCTCCAAAGATGGCATACTATCATTACCATCAGACTCCTTACCATTATTAGATTCAGATACAACTTCACCGCTCTTAATGACCATCTTCCTATTGTTTGGGCAATCAAATGCATAGTGACCTAAACCTTGACACTTGAAGTATTTAATATCTCTATATCTAGAAGTAGCAGTAGAAAAAGTGAATTAGAAGTACCTTTTTCTTTGCTATGACCAGTCTCTTCTCCTTAAAATCTGGACCTTTATTTTTCTTTGTGCCATCATATTAGGCCATTTTGAACCCTATTTTGAGTCGGAATTTAAAAATGCCTCGGTTGCTCTGCTTTGATTTTGCTATTTCTCAACCTTTATTGCCATGCTAACCAAATCCTCCATCTCCACATAATGATGTAACTCTACTATATCTGCAATCTCCTTATTTAGATCACCAATAAATCTTGCCATAGTCACCTCTGAGTCTTCCTCAATGTTGACTTTAATCAGAAGCATCTCCGTCTCCTTATGGTAATCCTCCATTGATTTTGAGCCTTGGGTTGGCCTATGCAACTTCTTGTGTAACTCTCTATAATAATATGCCAGCACAAGCCTTTTCTTTATCAATCTCTTCATTTCTTCCCAAGTCTTAATAGGACGTTTCCTATTCTTCCTCCTAGACTTCACAAACTCATTCTACCAGATCAAAGCATAATCTAAAATCTCTATTATAGCCAGTTTAACTTTCTTCTCTTCAGAATAATTGTGGCATGCAAACATCAACTCAACTCTCCTCTCCCATTCTAAGTAAGGTTTAGCATCAACTCTTCCCTTAAATAGAGGTATTTGTATTTTGATAGCACTAATGTTGCTATCCTTTTTTTTCTATTCCCAGACCTCCTATTCCTAACCAAATCAACTTCATGAGACTCCTCCTTAGAGCTCATGGTTGGAATCATTGTGATGTCGATTCCTCGGATCAACCCTTTTACTATTGTTGGGCATATTCTACATCACTTCCTTTCTCCACTTATCCATCTCATCCAATTTGCTATTCAACTTCTTAAATTGACTAGTAAAAGCCCTGTACATAATCTTCATGTCAGGTGTCATATCATAGTATCCTCCTCTTCATAAGTTTCCTTTCCGTCCTTCCTTGGTGAATTGTTGGCCATTCTAATAACTTGCAAAAATGTCAATAAAAATAATCTCATAAAGCACTCTTTAACATGTTCACTCAAAAATGATGTACATTTATGCTTGCACTCAAACTTGGCTTTTACCCTCTTTTGTGCTCACCACTCTTGACTTCTTTGGTTGTTGCACTTCTAAAACCAAATATACTCAAACAAGGCAAATTCACAAGTAATATTTAGGTGAAAATAGAAACACAAACCCAACAAAAGAGAAACTCAAGTCTAGGATTAAAGAAAACACAAGACTAGCAAGGAAAGAAAAAAAGGCACATGAAAAGAAACTAGGTGCAAAATAGGATCAAGAATGTAACAAAAGAAAAAGACTAGATCATTGACAACATGTGACTAGCAAGAAATAAGAAACGAAAAAGGAGAAGAAAATAATGTGTGCAAATTATGAATCAAGAACGTGATAAAACAAGAAGATTATGCAAGAATTTGATCAAAGAATTCACAAGATCACCATCCAAATGCTGCACTTTTTTTTTTCCTATTTTTTCTCACTTTTTTCTTTTTTTCTCCACTTTTTTTGGGTCCATTTTTGCTCTTTTTTTTTTTTTTTAATCTGAATCAGAAACACAACAGAATAGATAGAATAGAAATGCAAACCAAAAAAGAAAAAAAAATAACAGAAACATAACCAACATGAACATAGATAAATTGGAATTTATCTACAACCTGTTCTGATACAAAAATACGGGACCCCAAGGATATAATAATCCCAAAACCCCAAGCACATACTTTGATAAGAAATAGGCAATAAGATGAACACCCTCCCTGCTAAACCCCTAAGAAATCTATTCTTAGAAACTTAGATAACTGAGATAAGAGATAGATGAAAATAAACAAATATCACAAGAGAATTTACCTTTGTAATAGTTTATTCAGTTTCTTGATGCAACAAGTAAAAATAATCACTCTTTGCTTGCACACACTTGGGAGTCTTTTTAGAAGAAACTAGAAAAATGATATTTTCAGTCAAGAAAAAAGCTTTTATAGGTGCTAGGTTATGAGGTATTTATACCTCTTACTAGGGGAGTAAGCGGATCGGGCCAACTCGATGAACCGATCAATCTAAACTGAACCGATTAAATTGGTTCTAGTCATTGAGTCAATCAGGTACGATCCAATCAGAACTGACCAATGTTTGGTCCGATCATCGAATATGGGGTTTTACAACACAATACCCAACCCGACCCAAACCCTCTATATTCTTTTTTTTTGTTTCCTTAACAAAATAACACATTACAATGATAATTGTTTGATATTTGTGTTTCTTTTAATTGTGTTAATAGCAATATTAGAATGATTTAGCCTTTGGATATTAGAATAGATTATGAAATTTGCTTATATGAAAATTTTGATACTTTATGATTATTTTTTATTGTATTTTTTGGCAGAAACTAGAAAAAAAAATTTAAATGGGTAATCCAATCACTCGAATTGAACCAACCCAAATTTGATTAGTTAGATTTGATAAAAAAAAATTTCATAAATCTGAACCAAACCAAGCTAATTAAAATTGCTCAGTTTGAATTTATTTTTCCCTCAAACCCGATTCGAACCAATCTGTTTACATCCCTACATTAAGTTAAGATGTTTCCTAAGCCTACTAGAAAAAGGCCCAAGTTGCTACACTAATGATTGGGCTGAATAAACACTTCAAAATAAAAACATGTCTTAAAACATAAACTAACAAAATTATTTAATAAAACTTGGCCCAATATAGGCTTAATACATTTTATTGTCATTGGCCCATTTAGCTTTATTTTTCTCTTATTTGACCTATTCTTATGCATCTTTTCCATAATTAATTGTGCCAAATTCCCAAAGCTATCTCTTAGCCTCTTAGCTCTCACCCTTGTGATATATCACACAGGCATGTTGAAATCTCTACCTTACCCTTTTGTGCTGGAATGTCTATTTTGCCCTCCAACGCTTATATCACAAATGATGCCTATACATTAAAACTTCTGACATTGAACATACTATTGTAGGAATGATTGTGGTGTTTGGGTGTCGTAGTGGATGATCTTATCTCATTTGTGCACTTCATATGATTTGGAGATAAAAATGTTAATTATTTATTTGATCAAAATTTAGTTTTTGAAAATTTGTTTAACAACTTTAAATTGACATTGTTCTAAAGAACTTAGCATAAAGTTAATGATTACGCAAAATTGCAACTTGAAATTGCTCTAGTGTTGAAGGGCTACAACCCCACAAAGGATGATATAATTAGCTCGCAGTTGATAGTATGAAAACAAAGAGAAGGAATGTCAGTAATGCCACCGAAGATTAGGCCATCTCATTTTTTGGTTGAACAAATGTGTCAAATTAATTTGGTGGTGTCAACTTTTTGGACACACATCCTAAAGTCACCCATTAGCAAGAGATATAGTGGAATTTTTTTTGGGATGTAATATATTATTAATTATGGCAACCTTGTTACACATTAATTATTACCTGATAAAATATCTAATAATCTTAACCCATTAAATAATTTAGAAATAGAAATATTTTGGTCGACTTAAAGATAAATTCAATTTTTAATTTTTTTAAAAAAATTTATGCAAATTAAGTATCAAAATTTAAATCACAAAAACTATGTTATAATGAGTTAACATATTAATGTAATAATATTTAAATTTTAACTTAATGTATGCAATTAAATAAAGTGTCACATGAAACTAATTTTTCTTGACAATATTATGATTAGTTATTGGTGAGTTCTAATATGCACCTCATCAACTATAGTGTGTAGTGCTCTCTTTAAAAATCTAGGGTGCATCGTGGATAAAGAACTCATCCAGACTGTTCAATAAGGGTCATTAATAATGGATGGTTGTTTTTAAAAACTAGTCACCTAACTGGCTTAGGACCTGAAATTTATGTTTTTATTATTTTTCTTTTTCAAGTTTTAAGGGAAACTTTGTGAGAAAGATGTCACTTCGATTGTTGAAGGTTATATTGAGTATTGAGTAGTGGCGAAGCTTCTTGAAGACAATGGGGCCCATGGCCCCCCCCCCCCAAAAAAATTTTCTCAAAAAATTATAATTTACATACATATAAAAAATTAAATCTATATGGAAAAAATTAATTTATATACATATATATTAACTCAAGTCTATTTATCATTCAAAATGTCTTTATATATACAGATAGAAACTTTGTCTGATAAATAAGCTTGAGTCTAAAGATGCTACTCTATATAAATGATGCTTCTTCAATTTAAAAGCTTATGACCTTTAGTTTTGATTAAAAAAACTAAAAACTTAAAAAAAAAAAAAAACACATTATAATTGAGCATCATTTTAAAGTGAAAATAATATTTGTTACAATAGATAAGTATTCACAAGAGTTGAATAGCATGTTCAATAACTAAATAATAGATTTGTTAACTAAAATCTGCTTTGATTCCTAAAGATGCTTGCAAAATTTTTGATATTGTTAAGTGTGCATTTGGAAATGGAAGAAAATATTTTTTTTCAATAAAAGTTATTTTGAAATAATTTCACAGATTTGAGTAAACAATTTGAATGGACTAAAAGTGCCAAAAAAATAAAATCTAATTCTAAGTTTAAAATCTACCTATAAGTGAAAGCAGATTTTTAAAGTTTTTATTATAATTAAAAGTTGATTATTTTAGAATTATAATATTTTTACTAAAATAACCATAAGTATCAAATATTATAAAATATAAACAAATCATTTCATATTTTTTTTAGTAATTTGTCATACAAAACCAATTATTTTCATGCAATTCAAATAAAACACACTACTTTAAAACTTCTTTAAGTCAACACATCTCTAAACATAAAATTTATTTTCAACAACTTATAATCTCACAACTAATTCAAACACATTAGCATTTGTACTCTTGTTGACAAATACTATCCTATGAACTTCACTAAATAGGACAAGAATAATTTGCCTTTTAATTTTTTGTTTTGCTGTGTTAATTATTTGTTTTAAAGTTTATATATGTGATATACACTTAATTTTAATTTTTTGGTATATTGGCAGCAATGAAGTTTAAACCTAGGACATCATGTACTTAGTTTTAATTTGATTATCATTATTTAATTTACATGTTAAATTTGTTGGCCCCTCTAAAAATTTTCTTTAAGCTCCGTCATTGGTATTGAGGACAGAGCTTGTTGTGTTGTTGGTTGACGACATGGACATCTACTCCGATGAGAGCTACTCAGTGCTGCTCACCACAAACCAAGACCCAAACAAGAACTACTGGCTTGCAATTGGCATTAGAGGAAGAAAACTTGAGACCCTACAAGGCCTAACCATTCTTAAATACAAGTTAATCTATGCCTCTAGTCTCCCAACATCACCACCCCCCATCATTCTCCAATAGGATGATTTTGAGGGCAATAAAGCATTCCCCAAGAAAATCATTGCCAAGTAAGGTACTCCACAACCTCCAAAGTTGTCTCACCGTAGGATTCTCCTCCTCAAAATGCAAAACAAAGTTGATGGGTTCACCAAATGGGCCATAAATAATGTTTCCCTAACATTGCCACCAACTCTTTACTTGGGATCCATCAAGTTTAACCTGACTTTGAGCTTCCACTTCCACTTCCACTTGAAGACTTTGCCGATGATCATGTCGATTTTTCGGGTCCGATCTATTTGCTGGTGGAGGGGTGGCATCGTCGGTATCCATTGAAACGGCACCATTTTTGTCATTGACACTATGAAAGTGTTAGATCTTTAGTTACACGCTACATTAGTTTCCACTTTCAACTAGAGGTGCTTCTCCACCATGCACCCCAAATTTTTAAAAGGAGCACTACACATCATAATTCACAAGATGTACATTAGAATGCGCCTTAGTCACTCCTTTAAATTTGACTACTAAATAATTCGAAAGTAAAAATATTTTTTGTCTACTTTAAAAATTTTAATTTAAAAAAAATTCAGATTTTACGCAAATTAATTCTCAAAATAAAGATAAAAAATTTTAAACCATCGAGAGAACAGCCGCAACCCTCCTCGATCCTTTCCCCAAGCCAAAAAACACTGTTCGCGTTCTTTCCTCCTCACCGCCACCACAGACGTCAAGCTCCCTCCACCCATTGCGTCTCAGGCACCGCCGTCCGCCATCAGCCCTCGCCGCCGCAACCCCCCACCCCCGCAACCGCTCGCTGCCCTCCACTGGCCTGAATCTTACAGGTAATACTAGGACCCGTTTTGGACAAAATTAAATAATGGGTGTGCTAGTGTTTTACTTGTTATGGTTCGGTCTGCAAACATTAATTTGTGAGAATAGGAGAAGATGACAAACCATATTTAACCACGCTATAATGGTAAATGTTCTTACTGCTGAGCCCTTTCGTTAAGATATTTTCGTTTGCTTTGTCTTGGTTTTGTGTCTTAGTTTCTTAAATTCTAATGATAAATGATAACATATTCTTATTCTGTGTCTTAGTTTCTTAAACTCTGATTACAAAAAACTGTGGTATTCGGTGTCTCTATAACTGAGATTCAACCCCATCTTTCCCTAATTTAGCTGTAATGTCTATTATGATATAGTTTGGCTGTGTAAAGAACTAAGGATATGCTTTTAAATGGGAACAAAATTGATGTGATATCTTGAGGTCAATAATTAGAATTGGCACTTGTTCATTTGTTCAGTGGCTGTAATAGATTGATTAATCATGTTTATTTCTTTAATTGTGTACATTTCTGGCTGTTTGAATTGTGTAATTCCTACCAACTTTCATTATCATTAGTGATACACTGTAGTTGCTAAATGCTACTTCTCCTGAACTTGGGATTTCAGAAACTAAAGCCAGTAACTTGAAAACTTAACTATCCCGTTCATTTTCTAATTCTAGTCTAGAGAGATTTGCTGCCTTGGACAAATGAACTGCTTGTTCGAAAGAAGACAATGCTGTGGTTGTAGTGACATTTCTGTTGTAGGTCTTGAACCCTTCAGTGGCAACAGCAAATGTTTAGATTTAGATTTCTATCAGATTCTTATATGCTTTAAAAGCAGGAAATCAATGATATGGAAGTTTTTTTTTTTTTCCTAAGTAAAATGTAATGGAAAATGATACTTGTTGGATGAAGTTATTAAATTTCTCTTATTATTATTAGTTCATGAAT
Organism: Pterocarpus macrocarpus; assembly: GCA_031439585.1. Classification (NCBI taxonomy): domain Eukaryota; kingdom Viridiplantae; phylum Streptophyta; class Magnoliopsida; order Fabales; family Fabaceae; genus Pterocarpus; species Pterocarpus macrocarpus. Next base: position 19,234,165 of record CM062513.1, on the reverse strand, counting down.
GAAATTCATGTCCTTCACTTTGATATGTGGAGTGTGTGTGTGTATGTGAAATCTATATTTAACCAAAACCTTAGTATTCTTGTTTGAATACTGACTTGGGTCTATGGTGCAAATACAAGGAGCACAAAGAGAAAGAAGCAAAGACAACCACTAAGCCTGTTTAAGATGTCGAAGCAAATGACACCAAGATACAAAAGGGTGAAGCTTGCAAAGAGTTAAGGGTGGCCATTAGTTTTCCAAAAGTTTGAACCACCGAAATCTAGAATTAATGTTGTATTGTTTTTATTACAATCACAATTACAATCATTATCATAGTGCAAGGTTTTTGCAGTTCACAATCTCCAATACAACATTGGAATTGGATTGTTCCAACAACTATAGTGTCGCTGTAACACATTACAATTATTTTTTTTTTTTGGAAGAAAAAACAAAAATAAAAATAAAATGCGGAGGGTGCTAGGGAAGATTGCTGGGTTGTTGAGCAGTCGAACTATGGTGGGAGTGGACAAGGCTGGGAACAAATACTTCACCAGGAAACAAGAGGTTGACGGTATCAGTAAGTGCCTCTCCTCCTCCCCCCCCCCCCCTCAAACAAAAAAACAAAAAAAAATTTCGGTATGCATATGCTGCAGTTATTCTAGCGTTCATATTGAATTGTGTTATCATTTATTCTATATTATTAACGGGTTTTATTGTGTTTTGAGATTTTGGGTTTTATTTACCTTGCCTTGTACGAATTCTGGTGTTATTTAGCTTGTGTATGCAAAAAGGGTGTTATGTTCTTATAATATTTCTATAATGGGGTTTCTTGATTTTTGAGATTCTGAGCTTGTACTCTGGTGTTATCCAGCTCCAGTTTGAGTATGCAAGAGGTGTTTTTGCATTGCAATGATCGTAAATGAATGGTCTTAAGTTGTAATTGATGAAAGCTAAATACTTTACTGATATGATGTGCCTGATATTGATGAGTTGTCTTGTTCTTGTTGATATGATTATTAACTTTAAAGGTTAAATGGTGGGCTTTGAGAATTGAGACTAGTGGAGTTGGGGACTAACTGTGCAATGAACGTAGTTTTCTTGAGGTTACAAATTCTTGATATCTACATTCACTCTTAAAATTTGGTGAAATTTTGAAAATGGGTGAGCTCATCCTGACTTTGGGGGGAAAAAATGATTTATAGGCAGCTAAAGTTTGGCAATATTTTCTGCTGCTAGACAAACTGGTGCTGAGTTACTCATGTCATTTTGATGTGTGAGTATGAATTTGGAATTTTAAAACTTTTAGTTCTGCTTACATTTTCTTGGCTGTGTGATTTTGATTTGTATGTGAAGTTCATTGTACAATGAATCTGTCTGATTCTGTCATCTTCTTTTGTTTTACTAGTGAAAGAGAAAAGATGGGCGGTGTTTAAGGGAGAGGAGGATCCTACCTCAATTCCAGGTATATATTTTGCAGTACCTATCTTTCAGCTGCTAAATTATTGGATTTTCTTTTACTTCTTCCGTTCACTATATTATGGAGTTGCTCCATCCGATTATTATATCTCTTTACTAAGTTTATTTTCAATAATTTTCTGTTGCTAAAGCTATTGCTTAGCCCTCACCTTCAGTATGACATGCATGATTATGTTGACCTTATTCAGAGACAGTCTATGTTTCTTTATCCTATGTTGACCTTATTCAGAGACAGTCTATGTTTCTCTATCCTATTTCCCGTTGTTGATGAATAACCACTGTTTAATTACTTTAGTTGAATGGATATGTTGGCTGAACGGGCAGCGTAAAAAGGCTCCAACTCCAGAGGTAAAAGCTGTTGATGTTTATATAATTTTTGGGTCATGGCTAGGCTAGATGACATGATATTGCTTGCAATGATTTTCCATAGAATTTCTGTTAGTGGGTTGATTTGTGCTGAATAAATATATAATGATGCTGTTATCCCTGTATGGTAAAAACGTTGTGTCTCTTCTGTTCATTTCCTAACTCTATTTTTGTATAGATACAGAAGTATCATTAAAAGGAAGCAAAGAAGTACAATAGGGCAATGATAAGGTATCCTCAAGTTCTGAGAATAAAAAATAGAACAAAACATAACTAAACCAAGAAACCAAGGGATGCAGTAGATTAGCCTGATCCTTTTGCAAATAAGATAAGGAAACACTCTTGAAAGTTGAGACATTATGTTCTGTAATTTCCTTACAATCAGTGCATTCTCTTTAAAAGCTATAAGCAAGTTGATTGAAACTATGCTTATTGTGTATCAAATTGTTTTTAATATAATAATTGAATAGCACCAATGATTCTAGACTAACTTGTAAAGATTATTTATCATAAACAAATTAGCTTGTTCTGCCATGGACAGTCCAAAAGATGGTGTGCCATGGTGACTTTGGAACTATGTGGTTCTAATGGCAGAGTCAGATGAATGTATGAAAAGGAAGTTAGGGACCTGTTTGATTCAGTGACTGTTATATAGTTTTTTTTTGTCATGTGGTAATCACTTGGGCAAGTCATTATATTTCAATTCTTTGACGTGAATCTAGTTTCTGATCAATTGTTTGTTGGATTCCTTCCCCCTCCTCTGTGGAACTATGTTTATTCTGTTATTTTTTTCCTTTGCTTTTTCTTGTTTGGGGTTTTCTACTTTTTTTGTTTTTGATTGGTTTTAAATGGGATTATGTGATGAACTGTGTCATTTTAGTTGCCTCTCTTTGACTTTCTAGGCATAAATTTAGTTCAGATAAGGACTTTAAAGGGTTCAATAAGTGAGGGATAGTCTTTCATCAATATTTTTAGTCAAATCAACTAATCCATGAGTTAGTCACTCCTATTTGTAAATTTGTAATGGGATAACAGAATATTAAACTAAACCTTATAATATTTTGTGACTGTTTTCTGCATAGTGAAGCTTTTATGAAGTGGCACTTTGGCATAGTAATTTATACTGTTGTAGTATTGCCTGATAATACTTTATTATTTCTCTTCAGGAAATGATGGAAATGGAAGCAATGCGTGAACGTGTTAGGCAGAATGTTGCTCGTATGTGTCACTCATTTCCACCATTAACTAATCATTGTGTGATAGTTTGGCAAAGTTTAGTTCTATAAGACCTTGACACACTTTTTTTTTTTCCTTTTTTTCTCACAAAGTCCTTAAGAAAGAAGAAGAGGAAAGGAGAGCCAAAGAAGGCAGTACAGGCAAACGTGTCAGCACTGGTCAGATGCTTAAAATTTTCTTGTATTGTAATATTTTTGTTGTTACTTACCCTCAGGGTTTATTGACTAATTTATATTTTTATGCAGGAAAAGTTGCTGGTCCAGACTTGAAAAGTTTTATTCGGCAATTTCCGGTTCCTTCAGAAGGTCATCATACTTTTTTTTTTTTCCTTTTTGTCAGAAATGTTGACCTCTTTATTTTTTTTTTTTTCTTTTCCTTTTTGTGTGTGTGTGTGTGTGAAGAAAAAATATTTGGCGAAGCATAAATTAACCATATAGTGAAGCTTGATCTTGATTTCAAGGTAGTAAATGTTTCTCCAACCCCAAAGCAAAATGAGACAATCGTTTTTTTGTCCCCTCTTTTTGTTTGTTCTGATAATGATAACAATTGGAATTTTTATCACTTCATGCAAATGATTGTTTACTTATTGGTTATGATTGGCCTTCCAGAAGTGACGATTCTTTCAATCTACTTATACACTACTTGTCCTTTGCATAAAGTTTTTGACATGTTTTCTGCTCTATAGGTAGTGAGGTTGAAGAATCATCTGATGCAATGGGTGGCTTGAGGTGAGTCTCTTCGAATTGATAGTTTGATAGACAAATATCTAGTTAAAAATGCATGTGCTTTGTCACACTGTGTTGCAGTCTTTGGCCAACGTAACAGCTTTTTTTCATATATGTGTAATTCATTTATCAGAATTCGATTTAGGCAGTTCACTCTATATTCCTGTTGCAATAAAGGCTGAGCTTCCCTACGGAGTAGAATCTAATAGAAAGTAAATTCAATTACTATACATATGCACTAATTAAGGGTACAGTGATATAAGTGTGAGTCTCTGATTGTGTACTATGGAAATGATATTCTTTGGTTACCAATGTTGTGGTCTAGAAATCCATCTTACATAGATGTTACTTTGTTCTATTTTAGATGTTCTTTAAACTTCAATTGCTGTTAATGTCTTCTATTTTGATTAATTATTTTTTCGAATTTCCTGATGGTATTTGCTGCGAAGTCATGCTCTTTGTTCTCATTTTTCATATAAAATAGTTTAGGAGCAACTATTCAACTCATAGTAATCATACGATCTTTCTGCAGGAACTCTCAAGAGAACATAGCCGAGAAAGCAAAAGTAGAGCCTGAGTAAGTCCGCAACCACATGAGTAGAGATCCAAGTCAATGAACATTATGATTGAGCAAAAAAGCTTCCATAAGTCATAATTTTAGTTAATAGCTACAAAAGTATGCTCTTAAACACAATTATTTCAAAAATGTTGAATGTCTTTATCAGATAATCATTTCCCAAGGTTTTTTGGTTTGACATTTCCCAAGTTTTTGACCCACATATATCATATCACTACTTTATTAAATTATTCTCTGTTTGCAAAATTTTGTTTTCAGGTCTTCAGAGCCAACAGGATCTGGTGCAACTTTTAGACCAGGAACCTGGCAACCTCCAACTTGAGTTTTGATTACAACTGAGGGCCTTGCTGACACCAACATTCATGCTGTATTTTTTGAAATTCCATGCATGGTGATTTATTTCTTCCTAAAGGTTTTTGATAGAATTCTTGTTTTGCAAATTCTAGCAGTTTCTTATTCATTCATAAACATTTGTTTAAGGAATGTGAACACCAAGACAACCTGACACATTAATGCCCAACTGAGTAGCCTGGTTCCTTCCAAACATCTCTTTAAAAGTTTACCTCTACCCCCATGTTAGGATGAACTGATAAGACCTTAGTTGATTGTGTACCCTGAATGAAACTTCGAGGGTTGAAATTCAATATTAGTTTATTATATAATATTTTAAATTCAATTTGGTGGCATATTTTCACATTTCGTGTCATGCCTTATATTTTTAGTAGACGGATGAAATATTGGAGATTTTTTTATGCACTGTACTTCGAAATGTTTTTTTGACAAGTACGCACCATTTGAACCTACTTAAACCTTTTTTGCCATGAACTAGTAGAAGGGAAATGACGATCAACAGTAGGAATCAAATGAAAAACAATTTCGGATTTGCACTTCTCAAGAGATTAAATGCTTCTCTTATTACTTAGTAGAGTGGATATGTAATTTAGTCTCCGAAAAATGTGTGACATTAATTTAGTTTCTGAAAATTTTTTTGACATTAAATAGGTCTTTGAAAATTAATATGCGACATCATATTATTGTTTGAAAGATATTTGACATTAAATAAGTCTCTGAAAATCAAAATGTGACATTACTTTGGTTTTTGAATGATGTATGTGACATCAAATAAGTTCTTAAAAATTTCTTTTAAAAGGATTAAAGTGATATTATATTTTAATTTTTAGGCATTCATTTAGTATGTGTTTGGTTTTATTTTTATAGAATTGATTTTATTGAAATTAATTTGGTTAGAATTAATTTTGAGGTAAAGTGACTTATATATTTGGTAGTTTATTTAAAAGTAATTTTGACATAAAATAAAACATCATCAAAATATATTAGAATTGATTTTGGTGATTTAAAATCAATTCTTGGATGCCCGTTTGGGGATCCAAGCACACTATTAATGTTATAATTTAATTTTTAAGATTTTCTTTGATGTCACATTTTAATTTTCAAGAATTTATTTAATGTTAAAAACTTTTGGAAACTAATATAGTGTCACGTTTGATCTTTTAGAGATTAAATTAATGTTATGCAAATATTTCAAGAGCTAAATTGCATATTCACTCTACTTAATACTTACCAATGCTTAGGGCCTATTTGGTTTTGGTTTTTGTTTTCGTTTCTCGTTTTTAATCTATTTTTTGCTTTTAAGAATTGTGTAAAGGAAATAGTAAAAATAGAAAATAATTATTATTATTTTTGTCCTCACAAGTTCTTTCACAAAATCTTAAAAAACAGATTAAAAATAGAAATTGAAAATAGGAAATTAAAACAAAAATTAAATAGACCTTTACTTTGTTTAAGTAGTTAATTCTTGTTTTCTTAAACAAGGTCTTGGGAGTCAAATTAGTTAGACTTAAATAAATTTTAAAATACTAGTAATTTATTAAAAAAAAATTCAACTAACCTTTTAATAATTATTATATAAATATAATAAATATTTATGTTCTAATTTTGATCAAATTACTAATAACAAATTTAAGATTATAGTCCAAGATAAATTAAACCACCTATCAATACAATTGATACAATAATGAAGATTAAAAATATTTTCTTCAATTGCAAACTCTAAAACAAAGATGTGGTGAATAATCACAAAGGGTAGATCTATATTATATTCTCTTTTTGGTATAAGGGTAAAAATATCGGTTAAAATTTCATGAAATAGCTTCGTATATAAGTTTTATGTGATCAATCGCAATGAAAGTGAGTTGTAATCCAAATGAATTTTGCCCGCAATGTAGGAGTTTCAATGATGAAGTCATTCTTTTGGACACAACTTTACCCAATCAACCATTCTTGTCTTGAAATTACTTGCTTAAGATAAACCAAAAATAAAATAAAATATTTTTTTGATCTTTTATATTGAAAAAGAAATATTTTTTTAATACAAGAAAAGTAAATAGTTTACTTTTGATTTTGAAAATTTATTTTGTTGGCATGAATGCATGATGAAGCCATGTATTAAATTTAGTATTCAAAGGGGAATGACAGAAAGCAAACCAGCACAAAGCAGCACCTCACTGTTTCTATTTCACAGTGGAGTGCTGTCGTCTCCTTCCCAATTTCCTCTATGATCGATAACATGCCCTCGACTCAAGATCCATTCTACGTTGCTGAGGCCGAGATTCAAGAATCTATAAGTTTTTTTCCCCTTTAGTTTCAATTTTTCCTTAAATTACCTAGGGTTCATTCTCTGTCTAATTTTGATTAGACATTTCAATTCTTCTAGAATAATAATGCTGCAAACTTGACTGAATGATTGTTATTGATTTTATTTTATAATTTGATGGTCTTTTTATTAAAGATTATATATTACAAAATAAAAATATTGTCATGCATAAAAATATTAATTATGTATTATTAGAAACCATACATGCAATGATAGCAAAATTGTATTGTTGAAAATATAGGACATATACCTATTTGCAACATAGAGCATATGAGACACAATTTTCAAGCAACTCATAATCATGCTAGAAATTTTTGAGAGATTGCTACAATGATCATTCCACATTTTTGCCCAATCCAAGGATATGGCTTCATTGCAATGCATGGTTGTTCTATCGTGAACCACTTGACATTTGTTGCTATGCCAGAAAAATCACCATCCCACAAGTAAATCCTCCTCCAAAGTTGCTTGAATTTTTTTTGGACTCTACAAGAGAAAGGAAGAATTTTAGGAAACATATTAGAAGTTACAACCATATATTTTCCTTCACTTCATGTGGTGTTCATATTGATGAAAGACTAGCCATAGCAGACTGTGGGATATATAGCTTTTGTGCACAAGGAGCCATACACCATAATATAGGAGGCTTCTATCTCGATGAAGGTTCTAGACCATGTTTCTTGCAAGGGTACATATACGACATAGAGCATGAGTTGGAAAATAGGATGCTGGAAAATCTTGATCTTCATGAAACATTAATTCTTAAATTACAACAAATTATTCATCGGTATAACCTGTTTGTGCATGTATTTCGACAACTTGCAGTACATCTAGGTGTTCATGATTGTAGTCTATTGATTAAAGAGTGTCTTGTTAATCAACCACAATATAATCTCCCAATTGCTTCACAAGTTGCAGCAATTATTCTTGGTGAAGATGTGGATTCAATGGTACATAGAAGAGATATTAAGGTGGAAACCCATGCTAGAAATCTAATGACAATTCAAGAAACTGTGGGATATTATGATCCATTACAGTATCCTCTTTTATTTCCTTTTGGGACTATCACGACCCTCCATGGGCCGTGACTAGCACATAGGGAATTTCCATTCCCTAGCAAGCCTAACAAAAAATCTACGTAAAAACTGACGGAGTTTCCCCTAAAACTAGGACATTCCCAATTATATAAAAATCTACAAAAATTATCCAGACAATCCAGCACAACTTAAACACAATTATACATATCTATGTACATACATATATATATGGTTTGGAAACCTTACGTACATAAGGCTATCAAAAAGAGTTGTGTAGCTAAAGTATGTTCAACAAAATAATACACATTTGCTTCACTAAGCCAAAATGAAAAACTAGATTGATACAACACAATTCTAATCCAACCCCGGACCCTACCTATAGTTCATGAAGCACTATATCATCACAAGCCATACATGACTATACAAAAAATAATCCAAAAGAGAAGTCAAGGCCCTTCCAGTGGGCTCACCAAAAAGGGACAAGCAGAAATCCTAGTGAGCAGGAGGAGTAGAACCTGCCTCAACTGTTAAATCTGAAATAGATAAGGAAACCACAGAGTGAGTTATAAAACTCAGTGAGAAATAATGTACTCATAGGTGGCATGAGACAAGCAAAAACATCCAAACTATACTTTAGATTATGAAGACGGAATACAAATATTTTCTCTTAACAAAAGAATCTCTGAAATATTGAGTTCATATCATGATAAAACTTCAAGCGAGAATCCTATTCTAGAAATAGCTGCCTGACTGGGTGGCCCTGTGGCCCAACTCCAGCAGTAAATAATAACTCCACGCCTGTGCGTGTCCATAACTTCCGAACATGTTGGCCGACATGCCGGGCTAGCAATCACCCTGCTAGCTGGGTTTTACGAGGTGCACCAAGGCTAATACTACTGTCATTAGCAAACAATTCTGTTACAGTTTCCTCCCTTTTGGAAAACTTTACTCATAATAAAATCCTTGTCAACAAACTCTTCTTTTAATATAACTTATACATTCTTACTATAGCATTAATGCATAATGAGAATTTAAAAAACTCCCACATTCTAACACATGAAATTCTTAAGGCTTGTCTCATACTCATAACATTTAACATCCACTGAATGTAAATTCTAATTACTAAACTAGAGTTTAACATAGTTTCATGAAGAATTAAATTCCAAACTAAAAATAATATAAATTTGAATCATTTTTCAAAGTGGTTAGCAACATGAATTTGTATCATACATGTATAACTTCATATAAAAATTTAACTATGAGTACACTATTCACTCACAACCAAGATCCCAAATCAAGAGCTTAAGTGGGTGGTGCCTTTGAGCCAACCAGAGCCTCCCCGGAAGAGTCCAAAGTTACAAAACATATAAAACTAACATAATAAGTTTCTAGAAATCAAACTCAACCCCAATCAACACCCAAACATAAAATCCCCAATTTGAGCTCTAATCTTCTTCACCCCAAAACCCATACTCCGCTCCAAGCAACATAAAAATAACCAATCTATGGCTAAAAGGAGGTAGAGAGTATTGATAATTTACCTTAAAGCCTTGGAAGGAGGAGTAGAGCAAGGGAGGAGTTTTGAGTCTCCTCCACCTTCCTCTTTCTCTCACTTCAAGAAGGTAAAGAGAGAGAGCTCAAGGAAGATGATGGTAATGGTGATGAAGAAGAAGAAGATGTGAGAGGATGGATTTGTGAGGAAATCCAAAGGGAAAGATGATAGATTAAAGGGGTAAGTGAGAGTGGAGGGTTTTTAGAGATAGGAACCTAAGAGAGAGAGAGTTTGAGTGAAAATGAGGGAGAAAGAGCCGAAACTTACTCGAAAAGTCGGACAGTGGGCGCCTAGGCGGCCATCTTCGGGCACCTGGGTGCCCAACAGCCTAAAACAACGCCTTCAATTGTGCTGACAGCGGGTACCTGGGCGGTAGTTTCTAGCGCCTAGGCGCTTAAACCCTTGAAACCCAACGTGTTGATAACACTACTGGCACCTAGGCGCTGGCATCCTGAAATTTTTTTTTTCCACACACATTTCTAAACATATATCTAATCCAATAACTTCTAAATACACAAAAATACTAATCTAAAAGATTATATCAAATCCTAAGGCATGACAGGGACCTACAGGTGGGACCTCAATACTACAAATCACAATAGTAGAACAATAACATGTTGAGAATATTATAGCTACATGCTTCAGGTACATATTCATATATATTCTACATTATTAAGTTATGAAATGCAAATGACAAGATATGACTCTCAAATCATTTACCACTTACCAACAATTTGAACGATTATAGATTCAGCCCAATGATTAATCCTTAATATTAAGAGCTAGCCGACTTCTACAACAATGCGTTGAGACAATTACGTCAAGGTTGAATTAGGCAGGTTAAGGTGGTTTCGGAATCATCAAGATAACATTCGGTCTGGCATGTATCAAGGTCTGCAAGATGGTTTGCAGATAGGAGAAACTAATCTAAGTACACATTTTTATAGGCAGTAGTTAATATTATATATATAAGTTATAATAATTCATGGAATGATATGACCTTATACATTTTGCTTTTATAGAAAATGTTGGACAATGGACAATATTGCCATCAACATTTGTTGGTGGTCGTCGAGACATCGCACAACATTGTGAAGATGGAATGGCTGTTGTTCTTAAGTATGGCAAGCTTGATATTTTCCTAACAATGACATGCAATCCTTCTTAGAATGAGATCACATATGAATTTCTCCCTTTACAAACTCCACAAGATTGTCTTTCGAGCCAAATTTTAGCAATTGAAAGATGATGTTATTAATAAAGGGGTATCGAGAATGGTGAAAAGCTACATCTACGTCACTAAATTTAAAAAAAGAGTATCGCACAAGCATATGCTACTGATATTAGAAAACAATGATAAATTGCAAAGCCTAGAACAAGACAATAGTGTTGTCAGACCAGAGATACCATCTAAGGAAGAGGAGCCACAATTATATGCTGCTATGCTAAAACATATGATCCATGGACCTTCCAACAAACTTAATCAAACATCTCCATGTATGTAGAATGGACAATGTAAAAAGAACTTCCCAAAAGAATTCTCACCAAAGACGCGCCAAAGTGATGACTGATATCCCTTATATAGAAGACGATTCAAGGAACTTGTGCCTCTTAACGAAAATGTTACAATTGATAATAGATGGGTAGTACCTTACAACCCTTGGCTACTACTAAAGTATAATTGTCATATCATTGCTGAAGTTTGTAGTAGCATCAAGACTATAAAATATCTATATAGGTATTGCTACAAAGGTCTAGAGATTCATAGGGGTTTGCATATTGATAAGGTTCAACAATTTGTTGATGTACGATGGATTTGTGCTCCAAAAGCCTATTGGAGAATGTTTAGATTTAACCTTTACCGAATGTATCCATCTGTTGAAAGGTTATAAATCCATTTGCCAAATTGACATCATGTGCGATTTTATAACCACCGAAGGATTCATAACATACTAAATGATGATTATTACTCTAAAACGATGCTCACTAAATTCTTTACATTGAATCGTAGAAATCCAAAAGCTAGACATTATTTGTATAGAGAAATTCCAGAGCACTACAGCTAGCACCAAGGGGATAAGGAACGACATAGGTGATAATCACAAAAGAAAGTCATCGGGCGAATTTATATAGTGTCTCCTTCAGAAGGAGAGAAATTCTACCTATGTGTTCTACTATATAATCTCAGAGGTCCAACCAGTTGGAAACACTTACTTATAGCAAACGATACATGTTTCTCCATATTCAAACAATCAACTAAGCATTGGGGCTTATTAGAGAGTGACTATAGTATTCGTGAATGCTTGGTTGAAGCATTTTGCATACGAATGCTGTGTGCTTTAATATTTTGTGAACCAACTGATATTAGAAGCCTATGGAATAAGTTCTTCGCCCACATGATAGACGATTACCCATCAGCAAGTACTAGCACGAGATCAGGCTTGACTAATATGTTGTTACAAGATTTGAATGACATTTGGATTCAACATGGAAAGCAACTTTCAAATTACGATTTGCCAGCTTTAACATTAGATACTGCTGAAGGCATAGAAGATTTGTTGGTCCAAGTACCTCTTCAAGATATCAAAGCTGTACACAAGTTAAATGTTGACTAATCAGCAACTTTTAAAACAATTATGAATGTCATAGAGTGAAAATAAAGTCAAGTTTTTTTTTTTTTTTGTGGATGGGCCAAGTGGATTGGTAAGACATTCCTATATCATGCTCTTATTGCAAGTTTGAGAAGTAAGGGACATATTGTCTTAGCAATTGTTATAGCAACTGTCATGTCTGAAATAACTGCAAGTTTATTACCTGGTGGTCGAATAGCTCATTCCCGATTTAATGTAACGTCCAAGAAATTCTATCCTTAATAACCGAGTTATTCGGTTTTTATTGAATAAGTGGGTTTAATCATAATCTGATTAAACACTTACTTAAAGCCAATTAAGGGTGAGTTGAAAAGATTAGGCTTGATGGAATTAGGTTAGGAGTGTAGAAGACCTCACAGAAAAAAAATTTCAAACCGATTTACCGATTTAAGAGAAATCGGTAAGATTTCGGAATTTTAAACTGTCGGAACCGGATCAGTAGAAATCATGCCATGAGTGCCCTAGGATCAATGGCTAAGATTTAGCCAAATAATCCATCCAAGTGGTGCCTAAGGCGGCCCTTGATGGTGGAAGCTAAATCAAATTCTATGAAGAAGTTACATCCACTAATCACATGCATTCAACATTTAATTATCTCACCTTTTTCTCTCTTTTTCCCATCCAAAATTTCGATCAGCCAGCCAGCCCTTTCTAGTGCTGAAGCCCTTATCTTTCTCTTCTCTTCACTCTCATCTCCACTCCATTTCCATCTCTTCTTCAAGTCTCATCCCAAGCTACTACCATTAAAGGCACAAAATCAACACAAATTGCATTAGACAAGGTAGGAAATCCTACTTCCCTTCTTGTTTTCTCTGATTTGGGGCTGCATGGTGAGAATGTTCAATCTGAAATATTAATGTTATATAGAGTGATGATGATGGTTTATGACTAATTTTGCATGTATGTTGTGAGTAAAATTGGAATTGAGAGCAAATAGCTTGAAGGAGGGAGACAAATCTAGAAGCTGTTAGGGTTTTTCCTCGGCGGTCTGTAGGCGGAGTGTACGGCTCTGCCTAACGCTGTTTAAATTTGATTAAACCATTTTTAAATGAAACTAGACATCTTGGGCTTTCCATACATATAAAATATAATGTCATTGGATTAGTATAGAATTAGTTATGAATTTTTGAAGTTAGACCTAGAAATCTGTGTTCTTACCCGGACAGCATGAGTTGAGAAGGGTGTAACTCACCCTATACAACTCCAAATTGAGTGCAACTAAAGTTGTATGAAAGCTAACATATGAGAGAACATTCCATAAAAATTTCAGAATTTAATTCGTTGTCATTTGTTCCCAGCACATCAATGAAGTTGGCTTAGGTTTAAACTAGCCTAGAATAGGGCAGCCCAGTAGTGTAATATTTCAAGACTCATAACTCATAATCTACTTAGGAAAATGATATGAAACTTAACTCATTTTAAAGCTTGTTGTGTTAGCTTTATTTTGATATAAAATTCGCATGATTTCATCTAGTTTTCAATTTTTAGTGAATTTTCTTCTATAGGAACCCAATTCTAGCTAAGAACAGGGCATGCTGAGATAAAATGTTTATATCTTGAGTTATACAGCTCAAAATGAGATGGGACTAAAAGGGTTAGAAACTAGACACATAAGGCTACAACATATCCAAAAATTAGGTTTAAATGAGTTAAATTGAAATAAAGGTGGGATATACCATAACCGGGCAGGATAAGGCAGAATGAACTAAAAGCCCTATTGATGCTTTGTTGAAACTAATGAATGAATCTATGAATGTATATGCATAATTGTTGGTTTATATTGAATTGTAAGTTGTACAATTGTACTGGTTGTCTGGCACTATTCATGGGGAAGCGGACTCGATCCGTTATGCTGCCGAAATTTCGGTAAGAGATTCATATGTGATGCAATTTAAAATAGCATGAGTATATGATATATGAAGACTCAAGATAGATGTGCATTCAATTCATAATATTGTAAAGGATTCCATATCACTTGGGCCAGCCCCGGAATAAATTAAGAGGAATAGATCAGTGGGAAGGTCGAGGAAAGTAAACCCGGCAATCCTGTATAGAAACGAGCTCGGTCCTGAAAAGCGGACTATTACCCAGGAGTATATGGCCAAAGACTTCCAGGGGACCAAGGATAGAAATAAGTTCTAATAGGCGAAAACCTTCAAGAATAAGATGCATTTCTAATTGCACATTCATAAGCACAGTGTAATGCTTATTGATTGACTGTCTTAGATACCTGTTTATTTTTCATATATGCTATCGCTCCTTTACAATTACTGTTTGATTGCCTTAGTATTTCTGTTAATTAAAATTGAGCTTGTTTCGGTGTATGTTTTTCAATAAGTATTTAAGTTCAATATCATTTTGTGTTGTACCACTGGAAAATTTTGAAAGACCGAAACAACTGGGAATGACAGCGATGATAGATATGTAGAACTAGGAATTCCTACTGAGAAATTTTTATTTATCACCCTATTGTATGTTCCGCGTCATTCTCAGATCATGGAGCACGCAGTGACCGGAGTGCTATTCATCGAGTTCCCTAAGCTACATATACACCTTAACCCATTTTTGGATTCTGTATATATATCCGGCCGGTGTCAGTTCCGTCTCTACTTCCTTTTCCAGAGGGACTTCGCCATCCCGTTTATGCACCCTCTTTTTGATTCTGCTGTCCCCTACATTGCCATATCTCTTCACATGGCCTATCCATTTCCACCACCAGCAGCACCAGCTTCCATGGCTCCTCCTGCTTCTCCACCACAGCAGATGCTTTCTGCCTCTATGTCAGAGGAGGACCCATCTGAGGCAGCGAGTTCCTCTTCGTCTTTTGCTCCTAGCGCGGGCCATCCCCCTGCAGACGCACCCATGGCCAATGGGTTTCTTTCCTCAGACTCCGGTTAGACAGCAGATATGCCGTGGTGATAGTAGATGTACAGGACGACTCTCTTTTGGCAGCTTGGGCCATAGATGAGTATAGATTAGGAGTAGTATATGAAATGTCCCATGGGGACCACTTAGGGTATTGTGCTTAGGGACTGGCCGTTTTATTTTGTGCTAGCGGCCTCATATTTTTTTACCTTGTATTATTTTGTCAAACTTGAAAAGCAGACGTTTATGTATATATTTAAGAGGTATGTTGCAGTAGTTCCGTCCTTATTGCACTTTTATTTATGTTATGTTGTTTACAGTATACTAATTAACTAGTATTTATGCCGCTGTCTAGCAGAAAATATTATTACGTGAATAGTCACCTTTATATGAGTGATTAATAATGATACAGAAGATAGAATTTAATCAGTTCACTACACGTAATCACTTATCAGATAATTTATTATGACTTAAGCATAGTACTTTGTCTGGTAAGGTGTTACATTTAAGATACCTATAAATCCATAACCGTCTTCCTTATACCCAATAAGAAAACAATCCATTTTAGCAAAGCTAATTAGACAAACAACAACTATTATTTGGGACACTGACAACAAACATATATGCTTTGGAAGCATTAGATTGTACGTTAAATGACATTCAAAACTGTGATGCTCCATTTGGGGGAAAAGTGATGGTTATGGGAGGCGACTTCCACCAAGTGCTTCCTGTTATTACAAAAGGGAGTAAGTCACAAATGATAGCAGCATGTATTGTCAAGTCTCATTTGTGGGCTTATACAAAAGTCTTACACTTGCACCAAAATATGCGATCATTGGAAGATCATGAATTTGCACAATATCTTACGTGCATTAGAAATGGTCCTGAAATTACCTTAGAAAATGATATGATACAGGTCCCCCCTTCCAAATGGCAATACCATGAGACGAAGAAAGTGCAATACAAAAACTCAAACAAAATATTTCCAAATTTAGAAACCCATGGATAGGATGCATCTTATATAGTTGAAAGAGTTATACTTACTTCGAAAATCAAGATATGCAAAAACTCAATGACCATGTTATTAGTCGTTTCCCAGGAGAAGAGCACAATTTGGTATCATTTGATGAGACTGAAGGAGATGCAAATAACTCATATCAATAGGAATAACTAAGCTCCATTTTCCTAGGCAGTTTGCCTCCACATATTCTCAAGGTCCAAAAAAAATGCTCCTTTGATGCTTTTGCAAAACATAGACCCTAAAGCTAGTCTATGTAATGGAATAAGATTATTATATCATGGAACTTTTTGTGAACATGTTGGATATGGAAATTTTAACTAGTCACCACTCTAGACGAAGAGCTTTTTAGCCCAAGATCAAACATAAGATAACAGAGAGTGCAGAACTACCTTTTGTACTCATTAAAAAACAATTTCCTGTGAAACTTAATTTTGCACTAACGATAAATAAGTCATAAGGGCAGATAATTCCCAATGTCAAGATTTATCTTCCAAAACAGGTTTTTAACCACAGACAATTATATGTTGCTCTATCCAGAGGTGTTTTTCAATGTACCACAAAAATTCTAATTAAAGAAGGAAAAGTTGAAAAAGAGGATGGAGAATTTACTAGGAATGTTGTGTTTAAAGAAGTTTTGTTATCTCAATCTCAGGTAATGTATTCTCCATACACACCTTAATTTAATTATAATTAATGAATAATAGTGCAGTCTTTTGTTATTGTTAGGTGATATCTTTCTTCCCCATGTATATAGGCTTGCTTTATTAGTCTAAATTTTAAATAAGGTTGGGACTAAATACACACCCTATATGCCTAGGGACACACTTTTTATTCTCAATTGACAAAATATTCTCTACTTTTCATAAAATCTAATGTTGTATGACCCACTTGTACAAGGGATATTTTTGTCAATTGAAAATAAAATATGTGTCCCCAGCTATATATGGTGTGTATTTAGCCCTAGCCTTTAAATAATAGCACGTTCTTATATTATTATTAATCTTAAAATGATTGCAAACTTATATATTATCTTCATGTGCAGACAAATTGAAATTCAAGGAACTCTTCCAATTATGTCAGGAGCTAAGAGAAAAGAATTTATACATGTACTTTGCCTGACAAGTAAGTGCTAATTTATATTTATATTTTTTTAATATTTTTTCAAAAATTGTTTAAATAACTTTACATATCATTTACAGAAGGGAGAATTTGAAAATCTCTGGAGTACTTGGAAAGATAAACAGTCACTCGCATCAATTAAAGCAATTGACAACAAGGTAAATTTAAATGCTATAATCAAATATTAACATTGTATTTTTAATATTCTATTTTACGAATATTAACATTTTTTGTAATAGTTTAATCGTCTCAAAATTTATTGCTTTAGTTGGGGAGCCACAGTAGTAATGGATAAAACTCAATTTTGGAAGATGATAAAAAAAGAATAGTTGTCCCAAAAGAATAAACAGTAATTCAATATTTCTATCCAATTATGCATAATTGATGTTATTGACTTGTAGTGATAAAAAAATTTAGAAGCATTTTTATACTCTATATATATACAATAAAGAACTTCATTGCTCTTTAGAAGCTGGAAATATGAAGATGCAGCATTATGTGATAGTGGAGATATTCAGGATTACAAGTAGTTATTATTCAATGGGTCCTATTTTTTAACAAGATTATAATGTTTATTGTTAGTTGATAATAATAATGAATTTAGGGTGTGTTTATTTCAGATTTTGAAAAAAGTGATTTTGAAATTAAAGTTATATATGTAATTGGAAAAATTGAAAACTGATTTTTTTCAAAAGCTACTCTTTTCATTTTCTATAAAAAAATTGAAAATAAATTTTTTTGAGATTATGATTATTTTTAATAATTTATTCAAATATGTTAAAAGTGATTTTTTTAGTGAAAAAAGTAATATTTTTAGCAAAAAAATCTTATCCAAACACACACTTAATTGGTCAAAAATTTTTTTTACTGTGTGTGCAAATAGGAAATTTCATGCAAAACAAGATATATGTATGCTACAAGTTTTATTATCATCAATTATTATTAGTTTGTGAAGCCAGCATTAACATTTTATCAATTTTTAAAAAATAAGTTATTTTGCAGTTCTTCAAAACTCAAGAATTTATTGATAATGAGATGTATAAAGAATTAAGAAGAATTCTTACTAGGTATGTATTTGTACATTTGATAACTTTTCTTTTAAATCTTGATTATGACTAATTTTTAAAAAATATTAACTATAACAATTTCTTTGAATAATATGCAGAAAAATGAAAAATGCTTCAACTATGAATTCACCTTTTGGCCTCTTTGTGATATTTGAAAATAACTCGTTTGTAAATAATATTTGTAAATATTTCATTTTTATTTGTGATTTGACAAATATGACGATTATTATGTATGTTTGTAGATTTTATTCTTTGAATTTGTCCCAACAAACTTTACATAAGGCCCCATAATTTTTCTACCAAAACCCGAAAAATAAAAAATGCGGGTTGACAGGCATGATCATGCCTATCAAACTACTAGTAAATATAATAAATATTTATGTTCTAATTGTGATCAAATTACTAATAATAAATTTAAGATTATAATCTAAGATAAATTAAATTAAATCACCTATCAATACAATTGATACAATAATGAAGATAAAAAATATTTTCTTCGATTGCAAACTTTAAAACAAAGAGGTGGTATAAAGGGTAGTTCTATATTATATTCTCTCATTTTAGTATGAATTTGGTATAAAGATAAAAATATTGGTTAAAATTTTATGGGATTTTTATGGTAATATTTAAAATACTCACCTACAAAAGTGAATATTTAATATTTACTTAATTTTTAAATATTAATTAAGTTAAAAAAGTAAATCTAACGATTGTTATTACACAAAAATTGATTATAATATTTTATATAATATTTAAAATATAAGTGATCTTTTAAAATTAATTATTATATTTATTTTTTAATTTAATCAATAGTTAAAAGTTAAATAAATATCAAATATTTATTTTTTATAGGTGAGCATGATATAATCCAATGTAAGTTTTATGTGATAGTTGCAAGGAAAGTGAATCGTAATCCAAATGAATTTTACTTGCAATGTAGAGTTTGAATGATGAAGTCGTTATTTTGGACAAAACTTTACCCAATAAACCATTTTTGTCTTGCAATTACTCGAGTAAGGTAAACAAAAAAATTATTTTTTTAATCTTTTATATTGAAAAAGAATTATTTTTTTTTCTTTGCAAGAAAAATAAATAGTTTATTTTTTATTTTGAAAATTTATGTTGTTGCTGTGAATGCATGATGAAAGCCATGTATTAAATTGAGTATTCGAAGGGGAAAGACGGAAAGCAGACCAGCGCGAAGCTGTACCCCGCTGTTTCTGTTTCATGGTGGAGTGTTGTCATCTCCTTCCCAATTTCCTCTCTGACCCATAACATGCCCTCAGCTCAAGATCCGTTCTACGTTGTCAAGGCCGAGATTCAAGAATCTGTAAGTTTTTTTTTTTCCCCCTTTAATTTCAATTTTTCCTTAAATTATCTAGGGTTGGTTTTCTGTCTAATTTGGATCAGACATTTCAATTCTTCTAGAATAATAATGCTGCAAACTTGACTGAATGATTGTTATTGATTTTATTTTTCAATTTAATGGTCTTTTAGCAATTGAGATTGTTTTTCCCCCCTAATCTCTTAGGCTATTGATCTGATTATGCTTTTTACTATGAAAATTTGGCGTTTTGAGTAGAACCCAGATGCTATCTCCAACTGTAAAGTCAGCAGCATTTCTTACGGATGTATATGTAATTGCAAGGAATATTATGAAAATTTTGGGTTATGAATTGACACTCAAATGCTGTATGTAACTGGAATAAGAAAATATTGAAAAGAAATGTGAACTGTTGAATTGTTTTGTTGTTAGCATTTGTTTTTTTGGAATGATTTTTTTTTTTTTTTTTTTTTTTTAATTTTAAGGTTTAGTTGTCTGATTATTTGTCATTTTGTGCCAAGATTGATACATTGCAATCTACTTTTCACCAATGGGAAAACACTCTTGATGCTGGGGACCGAGTACAGCTTTCAAAGGAGGTTCTTGCTGGATGTGAAAGCATAGAGTGGCAGGTAGACTCATTGCATGTGCAGAATCATTGACAAATTGACATACCAGCAAATGAGATATTGTTTTTTGTTTTTTCCCCCCTCCTTCTTCCTACATGTTCTTGCCATCGTTTACATGAATTCTGAATGATTAGACATACTTTGGCGGCATTTGGTGCATTGACACCTAGGTGATTTATGGGTGGGAAGGAAATTGAGTGGTTTGTACTTAGCCCACCAAAATCCTTCAAATGCTTACTTTTATAATATCCTCTAATATGATTCATTGGGGAGAAAAAAGAAACTTAGTTATTATTGTGCCCTTCGATGTATTTCGGGATTTCTTCTAGATAATCATTGTGTCAGGTGGTCGACAAAGATCGGAGATGTTGTTGTAATCACTGTCGAAATATAATTAGACGTTTATAATGGTAATATAAAATATTAATAATAAAAAGATAATAAATTTGTAAAAAATTATCGCAATTAATTAATTATTTTCATTTAACCTTCCTTTTCCTTCTCCCTGTTTAATTTCAAACATCTAGCCTAGGGGAAGTGAAATCTTCATTTATGCTCCAAATGTCCTACCCTTAGCTTTCCTCCCAACTCCCAAACACACCCTAGGGGTGCTTTTTAGGAAGGTGCAAAATGTGGAGTGGAGTTAAAATAGATTTGGATGTAAAGATTTTGATTTTCACTCATCTTTTCATGATAAAGGGTGAAAAATGGATAGAAAGTCACTTTCAGCTCATTTTTATGCTATTCAAGAGTCCCAAAATTGTTTAATGGAGTGAAAATGAGTTGCACTCCATTTTCAACTGTGTGATAATTTTGCTGTCCTAAGCTGGCTCAAAGTAATTTTCAATCAAAATTTCCATGTGCTTCATTTCAGCCCAACTGAACATACACTTAGTCTATTAACAACCTATGGCCTCTCTTCATTACACATAAAAAGGGCTAATGGTTGGGGTGAATCCTCTATTTGTTGTGCATGGTCTTTTCTTCTGCAACCTAGCCTATGTGCAATTGCTGAAGTCTTATTTTGTGATAGAAAGGTTGATGAATTGGACAAAGCAATTGCTGTAGCATCTAGAGATCCTTCTTGGTATGGCATTGATGAAGTAGAGCTTGAAAGCCGGAGGAGGTGGACAAGCAGTGCTCGTACTCAGGTATCCATAATGTATTCCAAGTTTTTGTAAGTAGAGATGATACAATCAATCAATTTATTCTTGATTCAATACACAGTTGCTATTATTTATTATGATGTTCTTATTACTATCATGCATAAAAAGATTCCTTTGTTGCATTATTAGGTAGGCACAGTGAAGAAAGCAGTGGAAGCTGGAAAGGGCTCAAGTACAACAAGCCATGCTAGTGTAAATGAGATGCACCGAGAACTAATGAGGCTACCTGATTCCCATCTAACTGCTTCATCCAATAAGTATGCTGCCCAAGATAATGATGATTTCATACAATCAGAATCAGATAGACAGATGCTTCTTATAAAGTACTTCTTCTCCCTCCTCCCCCAATCTTCTCTCTCTCTCTCTCTCTCTCTCTCTCTCTCTCTTGTCTTTCCTCTCTCATCCATAGCATGAATTTGTCATTTGTTTTACTATGACATAGCAATACTCATTTTAATTGACTTGTAATTCATGAGATTAAGCTCTAATCATGGCCACTTCTCTGCATATGTGGTGGGAAGAATGACTAGGTTGTTTGTTTTACCTCTTTAGTCAACTGAATTATATTGCCCACTCCTCCATTGTGTTTCTCAGACAGAAGTGAGCTGCTTTCTATTTGCATGAACTTGTGGAAAAATGCACATATGTGTTGGTTTTAGCGCTGCTCCTTTTGTTGAATAAACTTTGATGATAAATTTAAGTGATTACATTGTGTCTGTATGTGTGTGATTGAGTCCCCATCACTGTCAAAGGTGTATTTTAGGAAGAGTTTTGGGAGAAGCAGGCAATCTGATCCCCAAGGCAGCATGGGATACATTGTGACTTCAGCTAATTAACGGCCTATCTGGAAGATGGTGCTGACTGGAGGAAAGGAATTCTGTTAGATCAGATGGGTACGTACAGAAGAGAAGAGAGGGTTGAATGTGAGGGCGATGGAAAGCATGAGTAAGGTGTAGGAAGGAAGAGAATCAGGCACTCTTGAAATTGCCTGATCAATCAGTATTTATTTATTTATTTATTTTTCTGTTTATGTTCATTGGTGCTACACATTTTAGGCCCACTATTTCTGGTTTTTTTTTTTTTTTTTTTTTTCAGTACAGCAGAGGAGATATAATTTAGTTTGTTCTATTTCTTATTATTCTGGTCTACTTATCTATCAGTGTAATTGCAGTCAAAATCTTCTGCTATCATCATTTCATTATTGTAAATTTTTGTGTGAAGAAAATTTTCTCATAATCATTGTTGCCAATTATATGGGTGATGATTGGTTCTGCTCTTTGTATTTGATAAGTTTCATAACTGAAATGGTTGAAATCCTTCTTCTTTCCTGTGAAAATGAAAACAGGAAAAAGAAAGGAATAAAGCCAATATTAGGTAACATTAAGACAGTTAAAAACATGAAATACACTGCTAAGTGTTTAAATGACCTTTTGGGCATGCTATTCTTTCTTGGAATGCAATTTGCCTGTGTTTGCTATTTTAGTTTTGATATATATCTTAAATCTATTGGTGCTGATAGGAAACAGGATGAGGAGTTGGATGAGCTCAGTATAAGCGTGCAAAAAATTGGAGGTGTTGGACTTACAATACATGAAGAGCTCCTTGCACAGGTAATGGTTTGAGCGGTTTTACGTTCAATGGTTCATGCTATTTTGCTTTGAAAAATAGGAGACTAGGCTACACTTATGTCTTTTATGCGTTTCCTTCAATCGTCTTGACTCTTTAGTCTTTAATAAATTTCTCATTCTATTTTTATTTCGAGACATTTCTCATTCCAAAATTGTGAAAATCTTTATTCTTCAGGAAAAGATTATAGATGAACTAGGTGCTGAGATGGACAGTACAACGAATCGTCTGGATTTTGTCCAAGTGAGCTTCTGCATCTAGTTTTACATTTCTTATTCAAATTGAAGTTGTATAATTTTATCTAACCTTTCAGAAAATTACTTCTCTACCAATAAGAGAAACAAAAGACAAAATTTCACTATAAGGTTGCTGTTGTTAATTAATAATGATAATTAAAGCAAAAGAAAAATGGTGGTGCTGTAAGAGGTGAAATGTTGCTCTCTTATTATGATGCCTGCAGAAAAAAGTGGCAATGGTCATGAAGAAGGCAAGCGCGAAGGGCCAGATCATGATGATATTGGGTTTGTTGGCCCTGTTCGTTTTCCTTTTTATCTTGGTATTCTTCACCTAGTCCTTGAGATGGAGCCTGTTCCTCCTGTTTGTACATGGGAATGGATCTCACTTTTTATGGAGATGCAGCAACATTAATGGGAAATGCGATATGTCAGTGGAAGCCTTCTTGTTTTCTGGAAGGCAGTAGAACATTCTGATTTTGATGAAAATGGGAAGCAATGTACTTGAAGATTCAGAATGGGATTTTGATTCTGGACTAGTTGGATTACATTACGTATATAATTGGCTAGTGGTATTCATTTATTAAACCATTTTCTGCTGCATGTAATATTCATATAATTGTTTCTTATTGCTTTGTAGATGTCCTAATGTAGGCTTATTCGGTGAAATAACGAGGGACGGACACAGGATAATGTTGCAGTGGATTTAATTAAACAGATTTTTTTACAATAATAATCGGTTGACAAACTATTGCTTTGGACAGAATATAATTATTGTATATAAAATAAAAGGCACCATTTATCAATTTAAAGGTTATGATTTTGTGTTTACGAAGTGTCCTTTTACATTAAAGGGTTGAATATAAATTGTATTATTGTATATTGAATACTCTATATGCATATTTAAATACCTACAATTATCCTAAAATAAAAGCCTAGTGGCATTTACATTATTTAAGCTTTGAAATCCGAGTAGTGTCCTTAATCTAGCTAAAGGAATCTGCGACTAAGTAACATACAATATTTTATTTCAAATATTAATGGGGATTATGTCAAGTAGAAGGATCTAGTTTTTCACGTGAAGAATTGTGGTTTGAATCCTGATTGAAAAAGTGTTTACTTTTAATGTTTAATTATGCTTCGAACAAGATTATTTTTGATTAAAGATTCATGTGAAAAATAAAAAATTTCATTTCAAATAAAGGTGAAAAATAAAGGAAAGAGAAAGAGAAGGATGTTTATATTTGATTATAAGCTACAAAGCACCAAGAATAAATACAATACTAATATGATATGATATTGATACGAAAATGCAGTAAAATCTTAGAATTATAAGATATGATATGTTATATATATAAACCAAAAAATTATAGATTTACTAATAAAATAAAAAATAAATTATCGATGATAAATGAGGGACTAAGACCAACCCTTTAGACATAGCCTATCAAAGTATAAATAATATATATTGACCAAGATAAATAAAGGGAAAAAAGAAATATGCATGCTAACTTAAAAATATTAAAATATATAAAAATAATCCACACACTGACCAATTTTCATATGATGAGAACTGTAACACCCTCCTAAATACTGATCTTATCTTAACTCATAGTCACACCTGGAGTTATTCTTATTACTGAACAGACCTTATCTGTCAAAGAACTTCACGCTTTCGGAAACTTCTTGAACTTTCTGGAGACAACACGGAAAATAGGAGTGAGAATTATAAATTCTCAGTAGGATTAACTAAAATACACATGTAATGTCATCGTTGTCATCTCCAATTTGCTTCGATTTATTATGAAAAAGGTGAACATATCTTATCCAAATCAAAGTTTATTTTACTCATACACTTGGCATTTGAGAGGGCCCATACAAATCAAGTCATGAATAATGACTGAAACATAATGAAATATAATAACATCAATACACTAGAGACATAACTTCTACACATAACTTTACTTTCCTTGAATGTATGCATATACATAACATTCACTTCTCTTTCTTCATCTTTCTTTTCATCATAAAATCTTTACATGCCACATTCCAGAGTATGGTCGCCATGTCATACCCCATCAGAGTGTGATCGCCATGTCACGTTCCTTAGGAATATGGGATCTTCATTCGGTACTTATACTAGCTGGGTCATGCCATGCCTCATGTAAGTGGGGTGCTTGCATATACTTTAATCTCTAGTCTTTAGTCTTTAGCCTTTACTTGGCACACCTAGGTGTTACGTATCGCCGTCCCTAAGGTGCTTTTACTGCCCTTGGGTAGCCTAGCCTTGGAGTGAGCTCGTCAGCTTCACCCGTGACCGTCGTCACACCGACTCACCCACAAGGGGATTCACGTGCCTCTAGTCTTTGAGGGATCTTATTCTGGTCACGTGCCTCTAATCGAAGGGATCTCTGCTGGTCACGTGCCTCAAAAGTGAGGGATCTCATCTGACCACGTGCCTTCAATATAGAGGGATCTCATCTGACCACGTGCCTCCAACGTAGAGGGTAGCTGCCTGCACAGGGAGGGATTCAAAGTGCAACTGCCTCCAAGTGAAGGGATTCGTATCTTTATCTTTTAACTGCCTTCACCGGGAAGGATTTAATGTGCAACTACCTCCAGATGAAGGGATTCACATTTTGTCATTTAACTGCCTTCATAAGGAGGGATCTCAATTAACTGTCTCCAAGTGAAGGGACCCACATTCAATATATTTACATTCTTTCCTTCTCATGCATAATCTAGCATAAACATGCGGGATGTACTCATGTCGTACTTATGTCATTCTTGCATATATGCTTCATAATTTATTCTCATATAACTCGTATCATACTTATGTCACTCTCGCATATAGAATTTCCACATACATAATCATAATTGTGTGGTTGTTCATATCATAAATTCTTTGTAATCTAGACACTCATATTCTCCTAGACTCCTGCCATAAATTCGCAAAGATAACGGATCGATTAGTCTCCCCATGAATAGTGCCAGTCCTCACAGACAGTTCAGTCATAACAATATAGTCAATCTATTCATAAATATGGATCAATGTAAAACTGGCAACCCTCACTCAAACCTTATGTATCGATTGACACTTGCGTAACCATCAATTTGGCCATTCTGCCAATCTTACTCAGTTCTGCCGAATTTTGTATAATCTGCCTTTACCTCTATTCAACTCATTTAAACTTGGATTTTGGATATGTCATAGATCTATATGTCTACTTTCTAACCTCTTTGGTCCCATATCATTTTGATTTATAAAACTCAAGATATTTAACTTTTGCCTCAGCCTGTTCAGTCACTTGCCTGAATTACACTCTTGGAGGTATAAATTCACTAAAAATCGAAACTAAGCTCAAATCATGCGAAATTGGTTTCATATTAAAGCTAACAGGACAATCTTTCATTTTCCACAAGTTTAATTCCATTTGCTTAAGTATACCTCGAGTTATAAGTCCCGAAATTTGAACTTCCTGAACTACTCTATTTTGGCCTAGATTAGACATAGGACAACTTCCTTGAATCACTGGGAATAATTGGGACGATAACAAAATTTCATATTGGTACGTTCCCCTATGTGTAAGCTTTCTAACAAAATTGGTTTCATTCAATTTGCAGTTGTATAGGGTGAGTTATGCCCTCCTCAAGTCACCCTGCCCGGATGAAAGTCCTGAATCCTAGGTCAAACTTCAAAAATTCATATCTCTCTCAATACTAATCCAATAACCTTATATGATATATGTGTGGAAAGTCCTAGATGTCTACTTTCATCTAAAAATGGTTTCATTGAATTTAATTGGCTGTAGGCGGCGCCGTACACTCTGCCGTACGGACTGCCGTGGAACTTCTCTCTTAGACAGCATTCCAAACCTTCACTTCTCCTAGTTTTCTTTTTCTAACCTTAACCCCAACTCATTATTTCATATTAATCCAACCATAATTCATCATATACATCCAATATATCATCAAATATATATAGAAGAGTAATCTTTCATGCATCCTCAGTTTAAAGAAATTAAGATTAGAGATTGAATCCTACCTCCTTAGAGTGTGATCTTGCTGAATCTGAGTTTGGATTGATGGAACCTTGACCAAGCTTGGAGATTTGATGGAGTTGGTTGAGAGAGGAAGGGAAGAAGAAGGCTAGAGCAAGAGGAAGAGAAGGAGGCGTAAATCAACTGGGAATGAGGAGGGAAGTCTGACTTAAATACATGAGAGTTGTGGTGTTGATTGGTTGGAGTTTTGTGGTTGAAATTCGGCCATGTCTCTCACTTTTGTGGCCAAATTGCTCTCCACGTTGTCCCAAAAGTGGGATACGCTTCTGTTCTATTTTAAATCGGAACTCGTCTCTATTACACTTGAAGTCGGAACTCGTGTTATTTAACTTGAGCCTGGAGATGAAGTCGGATGTCGGAACTCGTCCTATCTCGTTGTGACTTGAGGAAATCTTGTCTGGTTTATTTCGAGACTTGGAAGCAAGGTCAGATGTCGGAAGTCATACAACTTACAATCACCTAATTTCGGAACTCCAAATTCAAACTCGGGTATACCAACAGATATGGAAAGCTCCTTGGAATAAACTCGGAGATCGGAAATCGTGTATAACTTGGAAATCAACCCAAAAATTCGAACTCATGTCCATTCTAGTTGAGTTCAACTCCAAGGACGAAGTTGTTCAAATTGAACCCGGAGGTCGCTTCAATAAACTCTAAAGTCAGAAACCGTGCACATTTTATTTTGAAACATGAAGTCTTAGGTCGGAACTCGCGTACATCTTGCTTGAAACTTGGATATAAGTTATGAGATCGGAAATCGGGTCCATTTGCTTTAAGACATGAAGTCGGATATCGGGAATCACGTCCATGTTGTCTAACTTGAAGTTTAAGTCGGAAGTCGGGAAGTAGGAAATTGTGCCACTTGAAGTCGAAGGTCGGAAATTATGCCCAATATACCTTAACTCGAAGTCGGATACGGGAACTCGGAAGCCACTCCACTTAACTCGAAACTAGAACATGAAGTCGGAAATCTGAAAAAATCAAAATTGAAGATGAAGTCGGAAATCAGACAGGACGTGAAGTCGGAAATTATGTGGAATTCGAAGACGAACTCGGAACTCGGAAATCGAATGTTACAAGAACAACAAAAGTGAGGGAAGTCTTAAACCCTATAGGTAATGCCCTTTCCCACCTTTGTGGAAGCTTTATCTAAGTGAAAGGCGAATGCTATGATGCACCTTGCTATGTCAAGGTGCATCACGCACTGTTTGATTTTACCTGCTGTTAGAGATGAGTTCTGGTTTCCCATTATTTCTTTTTTCTTTATTTTATTTAACCTATTATCTTAAATCTTTGACTCTTTTACTTGGTATTCTCTATTACCATTACCCTAGTATAGTAAAAGTTTCCAGTCGTTTATTTTTTTTTAACTTATTACCTTAACTCTTACACTTTTACCCCTTATCCTCTTTGTCACCATTACCTCAGCCCTAGCAAAAGTTTCCAGCTACCAATGGGTGGGTGGAGAATGGAGACTTAGTGCACCATCGTCGCTGGGAAGGGCGGTTTGTCTAGAGTTATTGGGAACACTGATCTTGACTTCTCCATTGTGATTATTTACATTAGCTAGTGGCAAGAGAAATTGGAATATTGTGAGCATTGACCTTGCTGTGCAAGTGTCCTTGGTTTATGTAAGTGTTCGCTTAAGCAAAGTATGTACTTGTATTGTGTTTTGTTGGAGTTTGTGAGTCTTAGATCTTGTAGATTTCAAAAAATTTGCGAAAAAAATGTGGTTGATGTGTGGAGATTGGTGTCCACCACAATATTGAAGTTTAACAAAGGCTTATGTTTACTGCCACAATAGTTATTGAGCAAACTAAAATGCAATAATTGAGTAATTGACCAATTTTTGGACGTGGTTAATCTCAGTGGTCTAGCATGAATTAGCAAAGTAAATTGTTTAAGTATTGAATGGCATAGTGGGTGAAGTAGGTGTATTTGTTTTAAGGTAATTGAAGCTACAATTTTGTCATATGGATGCAGATGATTCTCTAGAGTATTTGACAGATTAGTTTGAACTAGGAGTATGGCTGACTTAGTTGAAGAGATCATTTGTTCTAATGCCAATGTACTTGCGGTGCCGTAAATTTTCTCTAAGTATATATTTTATAGCATATATAGGTTGGAATAAGTATGCAATGGGGCGAATGTGTTTTAGTTTATTTCTTATGTTACTAATGAAGGTAATTACATTGTTGAAAGACATGGAAGCAATGTCTTTGAATCACAAAAGTGTAAAGGAAAATAATGATGAAGTTAATGTAGAGTGAAGTGATTTATTTGTTGATAGCATAGAAAGCATATGGAATGTTGATTTTTAGAGTGTGAGCGTTGAGGATGTGGAAAAATATGAATTTGCTAGTTTGGAGGTGGCATATGAATTTTACAATGCTGATGGAAAAATGAATGGTTTTGGGCATACGAAGGTATAAGGTTGGATGAGATGTGAACAATTCTATACTGTGACAGACATTTGTATGTTGTAGACAAGGGCATCAAGAAAAAAAAATGTATTTGGAGAATGCTAATCGTCGAAGAGAACCTAGACCATTGACTAAGTGTGGATGTGAAGCTTAGATGCGAGTTCACATTGATTTGTTGACTAAGCAGTGGTATGTGAGAGTGTTTGATGATAAACATAATCATGAATTATTGAGTCCAAAGTTTTATGGAATGCTCAGCTCACATAGGAGAATGACTAATGGCAATGTTAATAAGATGAATAGTATGAGAAATGCTAGAATTAGTACACCAAAAATATATGGGTATTTTGCAAGTCAATTAGGTGGTTATGATAAGGTTGGGTTTCGAAGAAAGAAAATGTACAATCAAATCGACAAACAATGACAAATGCTAGATGAAGATGCTATTGAGGCACTGTAGTACCTTAAGAGGTTGACAGCCATGGATCCAATGTTTAATTGGAGGCATGAAGCTAATCGTGTTAAAGTGTTGCGTCACTTATTTTGGTTTGATGGAAAGAGCCAATTGGATAATCATATCTTTGGAGATGTCCTAGCCTTTGATGCCACATATGGGAGAAATAGATATAAGTGTCCATTAGTGGTCTTCTGAGGCATGAATAATTACCTACATAGTATTGTCTTTGGTAATGCTATAGTTTGTGATGAAAGTGAAGAAACTTATGTATAGGTTCTAGAGAAATTTTTAGAAGTGATGAAAGGGAAATGTCCAAAGTCAGTAGTTACTGATGGGGACTTGGCAATGAGAAATGTGATAAGAAAGGTATTCCCAGATGCACATCATCGTTTGTGTGGGTGACACTTGTTGAGGAATGCAACAAGCCATGCTTCAAAGACAAAGTTCACCCAAGAGTTCAAGAAGTGCATGTTAGGAGATTATGAAGTAAAGGAATTTGAGGAGAAGTGGGTAGCAATGGTAAAGAATTATGGTGTGGAAGATATAACTTGGGTTGAAGAAATGTATGAGAAGAAAGAAATGTGGGCAATAACAAATATAAGAGGTAAGTTTTTTGCTAGATTAAGGACAACTTGGAGGTGCGAGGCATTACATTCCCAAGTTGGTAGGTATGTCCAATTGGGATATAAATTATCAATATTCCTTTGACCCTTTAATCATTGTTTGGAATTTATGCGCAACAGTCAGTTAGAGGCAGATTTCAAGACTTCATATAGGTTTCCTATGATGCAAACTCATTTGCAAGGTCTGGCGAGGCCAACTACATTGACATACACGAGAAAGGTTTTTGCTATGTTCCGATCTCCACTACTAAAGTCTCAATTAGTGAAAGTCGTTAATTGGAAAGAAACACCAACCAATGTCATTTATGTTGTGAACAAATACTATGACCCCTCTAAGATATGGCATGTGTCTTATACCCAAGATAGCAATGAAATGAGATGTTCGTGTCTACGTATGAAATCATTTGGCATCTCTTGTGTTCATTTATAATGTTATGGTTTATTTAGATATTGACTAGTTGCCAGAGTGTCCTATTTTAGATAGATGGACCATGAAAGTAAAGGCAGGAATTACAATGACTAATGTATATGGTTCAGAATTTGGAGACAGTTGCTACAAGAGTCGTGTGATTTCAATGAATAACAGTTGACGAGAATTGACCAATTGGCTTGTCGATATTTGGAGGATTACAATGAAGTTATGGAGTAGATCTCCAAGAGAAATGCAAAACTGTGGGCAAAATTGGAAGCCCAATTTCGAGCTTCTGAACCTGCTAAGGGACCAAGAAACTACAATGTGAAGGACTCAAGGTGGGTAAGAACAAAGGGATGTGGGGTAGCATCCTCATCTAAGAGGGGAAAGGTCAAACAGGTTGTGTGATCTAGCTATTGTCGGGTTGTAGGTCATAATTGTAGGAATTATCCAAAACAACCAAGGAATAAGAACAATAGGAGGTTTGGGAGAGTGGTAATATAGTAGCTGAAGGGGAGGATGATCGGGATAATTGTGATGATTCAAAAGATCATAACATGGTAAGTGATTTATAGTCTTTTGGCCACTAATTTCCAATTACTCAAGTAACCTGCTTCCACAAGTGTTTAAATATTGGAAAATTGATGTTGACAGGATGAGCATATGTCTCTTGGTGATAAGATTGTTGATGTTGCTGGACTGTGAGATATGTGTATGTTGGGAGCTTGCAGGGTGACGGAGGTTTGCATGCAAAATATATTAGGGCTTAGTCAGGTTTAGAGTTTAGGAGTTAGTTAATGTTTGTGGATTAGTTTGGTGTGGTAAGTAGGAAGTAATATATTTGTTAAACTTGGCATGTAAAAATAGATGTAGAATGTGCTTGCTTTTTGCATTAGGGGTTCCAGGTCAATCGTTCACTTTGGCTTAGCATTTTAATGCAATGATGTGAACTTTATTATGAAGTTGTAAAATTAAGGTTGGGTTGAAGATGATAGTTAAGTGGGTTATGGCAATGTGTTGCTATAATTTTGTTGTGGTTGCTCTATCTTGCATTGTTGTGATGTTACTTGATAAATCTGTATTTTAATATTAATATGTAGCCTACTTTGACTAGTAGGGTTTATACCTTCTTGGGGATTGGAATAAAGGGAAAATTAGCACTTTTTTCTTGGCATTAAGAACACCAAGTGGCAGAAGTGAAGTTTGGTAGCTTATGCGTTCAATATTGTCTATTGATGTATTAAGGGCAAAAGTTATTATCTAAAATAACAATGTTAATACTTCAGTGTGTATTGCTTATAAACATGAATTCAATGAGGTTGTTGTCGCATGTTGTATGATCGTATTGGTTGAAGTTTTGTTGCAAATATGATTTATGCAATTATTTAATGCAATTTGTTGAATTAGAGAGAATGTGAATGTGTCGGTGTTGTTTTTTTTTTTTTTTTCATTTGAATTGTGGATTGTATAGTTTTTTAATTTAGTTTTGTCAATGGTAGGCCTTCGAAGCCGAAACCTGTAAGCCTAGGTGATAATACGTTATAACGGGTGCTATTGTGCCTTGTAAAAGATGAAAGACGTGTTTCATTATATATGTTGAAGCCCAATCATTACATCGTATCATTTTATTATTCTTTTCTCTTGAACTTGTTTTTTTTTTATATATTATGTAAATGGTAAAGATATACAGAAAATATTATATATAAATATAACTTGTTAAACAATAATAATAAACATAACTTATTAACTATTTAATTAACAAGCATAACAGTATGTATATTAACCTGTAAATTGTAATCTAATTATATTTTATTTAATTAATTGGAGAATATTATTTGAAATAATAAATATAATCCGGACATTATAAATTTATAATGAAGGGTCATTGGTGTCAAATCTTAAAATTAAGTGAGTAATAATAGAAGGTATTTTTGTTAACCCTATTTGTTCTTATATATTTTCTTGCAATTAATTATACATGTGACAATAATAAATAATAATTATTAAGGAACGATGTGATGGTGGGAAGTCTGTTACTTATTATTGAGGAATTTTTTTTTTAAATTCAATGGCTGCCAATAATAAATAATAACATTATAGAGTAGCTAGTGGCAGTTGACAATTTTATTTTTGAAATTAAGGTATATAAAATATTACTTGGGATTAATAAGGTTTGTTCAAAAAAACTAAATTACACCTTATGATATGCCTTACTAGTAGATTATTACGGGAACTGGAGGCATTCAAATTATTCCTCAAAAAATAAGATCTAATAATTAAATCAATCCTAGCAACTGGACAAATATGAATTGTGATTTACGAAAATAAAAGAGAAATATCAAAGAGTACTTAAATTAGGCGAATATAACTTAGGAGTTTTATATTTAAGCAAAGCAAAAGCCATAAATCATGACCTAACATTACATCATTTGGTCGCAGATACATATTGCGAAAAGCTACACACCACGTCATTCATACTAGGGGCACACACCATAAAGCATAACATTATTACATTCTAAAAGCCATAGTTAACCTTAACACCTAGTGGGATTTTAGTAGTAGTAGCGGTCATGTAAATAGTTTTAAACACCAAAAGCGCCCAATTCATAAACATGGAGCTTTGCTTGCTCTTTTTGTAGATTGGGCAAAAGGATGCTAGGGAAGGACATCCTACTGGTCAAGTGGGACGAGAGCATTCCAGGTAATAGTAGCTCTTACTTCCATGATATCTCTTATCTCATTATGAGGGCCATGGATCAACTCCACAATAGTGTGCATCCTTACCTTATTCGGCTTTAGCTATAAGGTCCACATGAGAGTGCAAAAAACAACCAAATAAGTTAGCCACAACCCGATTATTACTACGGGTATAAGTAGAGACTAAATAGGTATGTAACTAGTTCATTATTGATTGTTGCACTGACCTCTCTAACATGATTAGGGGTAAAGTAATTGATGGTACCAGGGGACTTGAGAAAGGGGGTTGAATTAAGTCCTTGATAAACTAAAACTTTTTTTGCGCACTTAACACAGTTCAAAAAGTTCACACAACTAGATTATTTAGTAAACATTTAGTAGAAATCTAGTAAGTGTCTATTAGACTTAGTTATCAAATAACTCAAACGTAAGCAGAATTATATCACAAAATATTATAGAAATACGAGTTCAAATTTAAGAGATATAACAAAAAAACAGGAATGTAAAAAATAAGGGATAGAGGAGCTTGTACCAAGAACTTATATTGGTTCGATCTTCACAACTTGGAGTCTATGTCCAGTCCAAAAAACCTTGTGGGATTTTTCACTATAAGTATTCTTTGTTACAATAAGCCTCTCCAAGCTCTATTACACTTTCACTCAACCTTGAGCTACTTTTTTCTCACTAACTAAGAGACCTCTCTTAATGGTATTTTCCTCACTTGTGTATCTCACAAGATTTTCCTTTCTCTCAAACTTCACTTACTTGAGTTACAACAGATGTAGAATACAAGATGAGTAGAAGAGGTATTGAGTACAAGAAGCACAAAGCTCGCATGAGAGCTCACAAAGAACTTTTGTCACAAAGACCCTAAACTAAGTTTAGGAAACAAGTATTTATAGAAGCTTTAGCCCATGCAGAGACTTGGACTCCACCCAATTGATTTGAACGTTGGGGAGCTTTTCAAGAGTCCATGGAGTTGTTTTTTTATGCTGCCAGATGTTAATCCATGTACCATGACTTTTTCTCTTTCATGATATGAGTCAATTTATCCTTTTCTCCATTTGGTATATCATCTTTTTGCTTCTTCCTTTTGTATTTCCATTTTAGTGCAATAAAACCTAGGAGAATACAAAAGATGTTTTTCATATCAGCATAGCCATTGTAAACACTGCATCCTTTAGTCAACTCTTTGGTTTTTGTGCTTTTGAGTCTCAAACTTAGTAGTGGCTATATTTGCTACTTCTATAGTAGATTTTGCTTTAGGATTTTCACTTCCTGCTGCTGGAGTGTCTAGTTCCTGCACACATGAAACAGAACCTTTCCAAGATCAAATGCAAAGAACTTTTATCACACATTTTGCATCATCATTATAATAAATGTTACTATAGATCCAACAATCTCCCCCTTAATGATGACAAACATGTGTTATATAAAAGGGAGGTCATGAGGAAAACAAAACTTACTCCCCTTAAATATATTCTCCTTTTTATATATGCAACAACATCAATTAGAGAGGATCCAGAATTTTAAATGTTCTCCTCTGCTGCTTCCCAATTTATCTCAATAAAATTGAGGCTCACTAGAGGAATATCAATGGGCCCTATTACTTGCTATCCTTGCATAGCATAAGAAATTACAAGCCAAGGCGAACATGTAATTGAAATATCGTCTTCATCCTATTCTCCTTCTTCCTCAGAAGAATGATACAAGGAAAGGCTTTTTCAAGCAGATACATTCATGCAAAACTTTAAGATTCTTCATATCTCAATCGTGGGTTTAACAATTTTTGACATATCCATTCAATCAACAAGACACAAGACACTCAGTGATAAGTGCATTTTATTCACTTATTTTATATTCTTTTCTATGCTTGTTCATAGCTTTAATCTTGTAAATATAATGATTTTATTTACTATTTGTGTTTTGTAGGAAAATAAAGCTTAAGGATGATTTTTGAGCTGAACAAGAGTAAAATGATTCAATTTGGAGCTAATTCAAGGAAATGCTAAGAATTGACTGCTGGGCAGCATGAGCAGTATGTCTTTCCAAGGGCATAACTTTTTGGTCCGAAATCAAAATGACATGATTCCACTTGGAAATGAAAGTAGACATCCAGAGCTTTAATTTGACACCAAGATCACTCAAAAATTCCAACGGACTAGAAAGATTGAAGCTACCAAAGTTGGGCCTGATGCTGACCCATCACTGCATTGAATGTAGTTTTGTTCAATTCAGTTCTCCCTTGATATAAGCCCAAATGGGATGATTCTAGAGCCAAAAATGAAGCCCAAGATGTTAACTTTCCAATGGTGGTCGAATTACTCTCATTCAAGTCCATTTGGTCAATGAAATTTACGTGTGAAGCAAAGCTGCCAGAAAAAATCGAAACTGTCCATTTTAATTAATGAATGGTGGGCCAATTTAGTGTAATTCATTTGTGGGTTTTCATTGTCTGATTATAGGCTATTAAGAACTTAATTATTAGAATTATTTCTGATAATCACCAATGCTTTGTGAGAATGTAACCTATGAAGCTAGTTTAATGTGGAGTTACACTTGGAGCAGTTACAATTTGGATGGCTGAGATTACATTTTTACAAGAGACTAATAGCCACAAGGGAGAGAGGAGAGAGATGAGCAATTTGATTCTGGCTGGAGAGAGAAATTTTCGTGGAGAGAGAAGGAGGTTTCAGCCACTCATCCTTAGAAACCATAGTTACAATATTGGAGTTGGAGGAGTGACAATTTCATCAAGCTTGTAGCTGTGGACATCACTTTTTGCTGCTCTTCAGGGATTTAATTGAGGACAAGAAGAAGAGATAGGTGCTGAAGATTAGAGTTTGGGCAACTTTGCTTTCACCCTTTAGTCTGCACATGTTTTCTTTCTTTCTTAACTCATGTCATGTATTCTTCAATTTGTGATATGATTTTCTTTAGAATATTAGGCTAAGTTATTTTTATGGTTATGGGTGAACTTTGAACCATAAATTATCATGTAATTAAATTGATTTTCAGACCTCTATTTTCTGAGAGTTGATTATATTCTCCTACCCACTTCATGATTATGGTAGTAATGTGACATATTTGGATTGGCCACCCTTATATTTCATGTTAT
This sequence comes from Pterocarpus macrocarpus, assembly GCA_031439585.1. Lineage (NCBI taxonomy): Eukaryota > Viridiplantae > Streptophyta > Magnoliopsida > Fabales > Fabaceae > Pterocarpus > Pterocarpus macrocarpus. Next base: position 19,197,051 of record CM062513.1, on the reverse strand, counting down.
GGCTGATTACTAGATTTAGGATTATGATATTCATTATCCTTTATCCATATGTAGTAACTTGTGTGCAAACTTAATGGTCAAGTTTTGATTGTATGCAAGGGAGAATATAACCTAAGTCACTTAGTCCTATGTTAGAGACCAAAACTTAGATCAATCTGTCCTTCTAGTTGCAATTGTTAATTGAATTTAGTGGATGTTCCCTATGTCAATTAGTGATTAGAATAGGTTAATGGATGTTCCTTAATCTATTTAAAAGAAGGTAGGTAATAGAATGTTTCATTGCCTAAGATTGGTAACTTTAAAAGGAGAATTGGAGGCTGAAATTGAGAGCTAATTGCATGATATAGTTTGGTGGGGAAAAGGGATCCCATAACCAGTTTTAATTGATTTCAACAAAACAGCATCATTTGCTCTTGTTTATTTTTTTTATTTTTGTGTAATTTTTTTTCATATAATTTTTGTTTGAATTATAGAAACAACAAAACCCCCCCCATTTTGTGATACTTTGTCTTTTTAGAATTTATTAGAATCAGAATCTAAAATAAGCTAAATGATTAAATTAATTCAATTCCTTGTGGATCGACCTTTTGCTAATTACTATACTAATTTTTTCTAAACCAAGCAAAGGTTTTAAATTTGGTAGTTTAACGACATATCACTCAGCAAGCAATATATGTCAAAAATTACATTATAGACAGAACATATATAGAGCATATATTGAGATAGAAAATAAATCAGCTCAGGGCAATGCAAAATCTATAAGATTCATATTAGATGGCTAGTTTGCATAGAGCAGATATAGACTCTAAAAATTTTACTAAAAATTTACCAACACAAAGTAGCACATAACATGTTACTTTCAGCATAGCATGTCTGATGGCTAGTTCACATAGAGCAGATATAGAATCTAAAAATTTTTACTAAAAATTTACCAGTAGAAAGTAGCAAATATGAGCAGCAGCGCATAGCATGTTACTTTCAGCATAGCACACAATAGATAACACATCATTTTCTCCGCTTTTTGTCATCAATCAAGGGATCTAAGATAAGATAAACAACACACAAAGTTAGATAACATAAGCATTAATAGGGCATAGATAAAATATCAAATGTACACCGTCAAATAACCAAATTCCCACAAAATCTAGAATATAGCCCAAGAAAGTCAAATGTTTTTCAAAAAGTTAAATAAAAGTTTAGAAGTGAAATAAAACTAATTAAGATGAATCAAAGGTAGAATTGACATTCGAGAGCTCTTCGGAAGATGAGCACAATGCATGAGACTTCAGCGCTCTTGGCAAATACAAAGTTCCCGATTAGTCTTGATGAGCTCCTTTGCCAACAACTTGACAACTCTTCTCTGATTCTTAGTGAAAGTCTGCAACTCCTTAGTGAGTTGCCTTAGCATATGACGAGTGTGTTTCAATTTCTTGAAAGTGGAAGAGTGCTTTCTTGTTCTACACCGAGAGAAATGCTAAGCCATGTACTCAAGGTCGTCTTCATCATCAGAGATATCAACAAATGGAGCTTTTCCTTTTTCCTTTAGCTGCTATTTTCCTTGCTATCCTTTGAGACTTCACCTATCTACCTTCTATCACAGTCTTCACTTCAAGTCCTTCTTCTCCTTCTAGTTCCACATTAAAGTATTTGAAAATACTTGTTAGGAACATAGAATATGGTAGACTTGCACCTCTACTAGATGAGGCATAATCTGCCATATATTTGATCATTATGTTTGGAAAGGAGAAAGATGTCACGTGTATCAAGCAGTGCATCATTAATGTATCCATGTAGGTTACCAACTGATGGCTTCCATTCTTAGGTAGCAAAAATAGAGACATGATTCTGTGAAGCTATGCCCATATGGGACCAACAGCAACATGTGAGGGTCGAGCATCATCTAGAGCATTAAGATCAACGCACATTCCTGAAATAGCTTGTTCAAAAGTCATAGGAAAAGTATTGTTCCATGAATGGTGACAATAGTAATAAGCATCATCAGAGTCTAGACAATACTAATAAGCATCATCAGAGTCTATGACACCAAAAACATTTAACAAAACATCAGCATCAATAGTAATTTATTTTCCCAAAACAAAGGAGGTAATTTTAGAATCCAAAAATATGACATTTGAATAAAATAGTTTCACAAGTCTAGGATAAACTTTTTCTTTTGTTTGAAAAAGACCATACCATCCTTGATCAAAAAACAGAAGCTCAAAGTCAAATCCTTTTTTCTTGAAAGAGTCCAAATCAACTAGAACAGATTTGGAGCATGTTCCTTTCAAAAACACCTTTTTGCACTTTTCATAATTTTCAAAAAAGGAGAAGAGGTGTCGATTATTGGAAGAGATTATATGAGAAGGGGGGTTGAATCACATCTTAACTAAAATTTTTGAACTTGAAAACTTTTCAAAACAACTTTCTCAAGTCTGAGACTTGGAAAAAAGCAATGTGGTTAGAAATAATAGGTGTATATTTTATGCAATAATGTATTTGAATGATTTAAAGGCTGCACAGAATAGAGAATTCAATAAAGACAACAAGTAAAGAGAGAAAGATAGAAAGATCATGCAACAAGGTTTATCCTGGTTCGGCCAAACCAATGCCTATGTCTAGTCCCCAACTTTTTGTTGAGATTTTTATATTATGAGTGTTCTTTTTCCAAACCTCTCTAAGCTTTTATAGTTGAGTAGTCTTTCTCTAGCCTCTCCAAGGTTTACAACCAAGTAGTATTTATCCTAGCCTCTCCAAGCTCACTTTGACCATTATCGGGTCTGATTACAAGAGATTTGATAAAAAGTTGTGTTTTACACTCACACTAAAAGCTCTTTATAGAGTATTGATCAAATACATACATCATGTGTGGCTTCTCTAAATTCTCAAATGGAGAATGTTATCTATTACACATCAATAAAGAAGATTTTAAAATAGAAGTCACAATAAGTAACTTTCTAAAGGATTCGAAAGTTAAGAAGGTTGAAGAATGAAATTGTTGCAGCTTTGAAAATATTTGACTTCTTCTTCTTTGTGTTGCAGCTTTATATAGACTTGTAGATGTTACCATTGGGCCTTGTAGATCTTGAGCCTTGTGCTTCCTTGATCTACTAGTCTATGACTAGAAAGAGAAGATACAACTTTCTTCTTCAACAAGTTGTGATAACACTAAAGAGAAAAAGTAGTCGTGGAAGTCTTCACCAACTTTTTAAACTTGTCTTTGCTTCTTTTGCAACTTATCAATTTATATTTGACTTTTTGAATTTCTTAATGAAGCATATGGAAGAAGCTTTCAAGGTGAGATACTTTGTGAGAAGACACCTTTCTGGATCAAGTCAACCTTCTAAATGAGGTGTAATACTTCTCGTGACATGTTTTTCCTTTCTAGTGTTATACCATCATCCTTTTGAACTTTCTATCTCATTCTTGAGTGAGTAAACATATAGGACACAAAGCAGTTGTCCTAACATAATCATATTCAAATGAAGTACCATGGATTTTGACGCTTTGTTTGGTACAAAAATCATTTAACTTCAAAGTAGATGATATTACTCATTGAAGAATGCATTAAGCTAAAACAAATCGTTTACTGTTCAAGAAAATGTACTTAAAGCTTAAAAATAAGACTATTTCAGTTAGGTATTAGAGCTTACAATCTCCCTCTTTTTGATAATGGCAAATCAATATTTAAGAAAAGTTCTGGTTAATAAATATCATTTCAAAAGAATATGATTTGTTGTTTGAAATAGGTTACTTTCTGAAGTGATAGGAATAGACATGATGTTCATAAACTTTAAAAAAAATGAGCATAATAAAAACCTTCTCAAACTAGATCATTTTGAACATATTTTAAGTGCGAGTTGCGTAGAATTCCTATGACACATAAGATCACCATGTTTGCTAAGAGCCAGGATACAAAATGTTCAGTTTAAAAGTTAGAGTAACAACTATAAAAAAAACTTAGTCATATAGATTTTATGATTTAGTAAGGGAGTTTAACTCAGTACAAATACACAAATATTACTTAGTAGGAACAACCATCTGATAAAAATAACTATGATATCAGAGCATTCAATAACACATAGATTACTTGAGTATCAAAGAGATATGATATCAGAGATATGATGTGTTGCAGGAGATACAAGATTAGATTATAGAATATTAGGGCGTAATCATCCTAGAGATAGAGCATTAAAGTGATAATTATAACCAAACTACATTGATATCCACAATCATAAATTGTTCAGAAATGTATGAAAAAAAAAATGAAATGTTTCTTGTATATATAAAAAATAAGTCCTAAGACTGACATGATTCAGATGAAGCTGTAGCAAAGATATGCTCCCCTTAAAGATATGCTTCCCCTCAGCTTAAGCTTTTCTTTAATTTATCTTTCTCCCTCTTTGACATCATCAAAAAAATGAAGATGTGCGATCATAGAGAAGCCATCATAGATTGCCCTTTCCTTTCTAAATAATAGTCTTCAAAATCTGCAACAGAAGATTTTCCATCTTGTCCATTCTTCTCTCTAATCTTTGCTGATGAGCTTGAAGTTCAGCTTGATTGGCCATGATTGTATGTTGATTGGCCATCAGTAGATCCATCTGGGCTTCAGCAGCATTTGGAGAGACTTCAGTAGACAAAGGGGCTCTAGAAGGCAATTTTACCATATGTTGGATATGGCTTGCTAAGGATAGTTAATGTTTTGAAACAGCAAGAGTAGCTGTTCTATCATATTTGGGAGTGGATGTATGTCAACAACAGCAAGGTTTGTGTAGTGACAAGAGTTGCAGGAATCTCTTGAGAGGTTATGGCAATGGCTAGGTGTGGCATTGGAGTTCTCAGAGGTGCAAACTCATATTCAGAAATAGCAGCTTCATTGCCAGTATCTATCACCAAAACAAGTGTCCTTTCAGGCTCTATTCTTTCTAGTGTAGTTTTAGCTCTATGACCAAATGATTCTTCTTGACTAAAAGGAATCTGTGGCAAGCTTATAGGTTGGATAGCAGGTTGTTCTGTTCTTCTTTCTGTTAGTTTAAAGGGTAGCACAACCCTTCTTATTTTAGAAGGTGGATTGACATCTTCAATGATTACATATTGTTGGTCCACCTCTAGAGAAGCAAATGAGCTTCTTATTTCTCCAACTGAGGCACCAATTCCAGCTGCTTTATCTTTTTGCTTTTGTATTGAAGCCTCTAATCTCATCCTGTTCTATGCTGCTTCAAGCAATGCCCTTCTAATAGGTGAAGGAGTGGATTCTCTAGAGGGGTGCACAGATGCTTTTTTTTAAGGGCTTTTTCCCTTTTTTTCTTGATCTTAGGGTCCTCATCTTTGTTTGAAGTTTCTGCTTCAGCTTGTTTCTTTTGTTCTTCTTAAGGAGCTTGTTTCCTAATCACAATCCTTTTTTCCCTTAGCTCTAGAAGGTCTTTGTACAGATTTTGCTAGTGTAGCAACATTCATTGGCTTGGCAGCGATGGCAAACATTTCATTTTCCGCATTGGAAAAGGAGGAAAGGAGCTTGCTTCTTCTTTGGGTCCTTCTTCTTTTCTTCTTTCTTCTTTTTCTTTTTCTCTTCCTTCTCGAGACCTTGAGATTTCAAGCCCATGGCAGAGAATGTTTTCATGCTGGTGGTAGGGCATTTTCTCATCTTTCTTGTGTTCATCTATAAGAAGTTGTGCTCTCATGAAGATTTGAGTGAGGAGCATGCCATAAGGTAGAGCAGCATGACTCCTTCTAGCAACATCAATAGCCGAGAGCATATAGTCCAGAATCAGCCTTATCAGGTTTATCCTTCTTTTGGTCATGAGGTAGAATGTGACCATACAGTCCACCTCGGTCATAACATCAGTGTTACCCATTCTAGGAAGCACTGTGTATTGGATTATAGAGTAAACAACCCTAACATTTGAAAGAAGATAGGAAGTGTGAATAACTCTTACTTGCATGTCTCTTTTACCAGTAAGAATTTAAGAGATTTTCTCTTCAGTGGCTCCAAGTTGTTCCCACCATTTGACACCACCTCTACATACGACACCTTCATTGGGTATGTTGGTGATATGGAAAAGATCAAGAGGAAGCACTTGAATCTCAAAGCTTCCAATGATGCTCCTTAATGATGTGTTGTCTTCATCAATTGAAGCAAGAGTACTGTAGAAGGCAGCAACTAACCCAGTGTAGACATTCTTTGATATTCTTAGAAAATTATTCCATCCTTGGAACTCGAAAACTTCAATGATTTGAGGAAGGGAAGAGAAGTTATTCAAATCAAAACTCCTTCCAAAGGCAATGAGCCTGATGAAGAAGTTTCTTTGCATTTCATCATCTTCGAACCATAGGGGAATGCTATAATCTCCCTTTTTTGTCATGATGGTTTTAAAATGGTAGAAGGTTGAGGATGAAAGAGGGTAATATATGTAGCTAGAGTGAGTGCAAGGAAGATGAAAGTAAGCGATTTTGAATGAGGAAGATAAACAGTGTAAGGTTTTCTCTTGTAACTTGGGAAATGAAAAGTTTGAGTGAAAAGGTGATTTGATGGATGAAGGTTAATGATGGCAACTGATGGTTAAAGGATGTGAATGGTTATCAAAGAGAAAACGACATTGTTTCCAGCTATTTGATTTCCTACTAGTTTAAATAGTGATGTAGTGGTAATGAGGGAGGTAATCAATTAACCCATATTTTGGAGACAATTTTTGAGCAGAAGCAAAAGTCAACTTTCTAGTAAAACCACGTTTTTGATTTCAAGAGTCTTATCAACTTTCAATACAAACCATTATGAATTTTTCTCTTTTTTCAAAACACTTTGATCCCCCTATTTAATTAAGTCACCACCCTGTACTGAATTTTCTTTCTGAACTAGTTCTTCAACCATTCTTGATGTGATCTTTCTGGAGCATGCTTGAGTTGTCTTTTGATATGGAACATTGAGAATCTTTCTCTAGAAAGGAACTCCAGTGCAGAGCAGCAATCTCAGCTTTAATCTTAGTTAAGGAGGGGAGATACTAATGCAATATGAATGTATGTTTAGAAGCTAGTGATGTTCAAAAGGTTTCTTAAATGACAGAAATGATCTTCAACTACGGGTTTAGTAAAAATGTTAGCAATTTGTCCTTCAGTATTGAGCTTAGCTCAATATCTCCTTTCTGAACATGATATCTTATAAAATGATGCTTAATATCTATATGCTTAGATCTAGAATGCTAAATGGGATTCTTTGTGAGATTAATTGCACTAGTGTTGTCACATAAGATAGAGATTTTGGTATACCTCTGTTTGCAGTAGACATATATTTAGCCTCAGCAGTTGAAAGAGTAATCGAGTTCTGCTTCTTGCTCGACCAAGTAATTAGTGACTTTCCAAGAAAGCAACAGTAGCCACTTGTGCTCTGTCTTTTAATTCTGTCTCCAGCAAAATCAGCATCATAGTAACTTGTAACATTGCAAACAATACCTTTCTCGTACCAAAGACCAAGATTAGTAGCACCTACTAAATATCTCAAGATTATTTTAGCAACATTAAGATGAGATTGTTTTGGATTAGCTTGAAATCTAGCACAAACTTCTACACTTAATTGTAGATCAGGTCTAGTCACTGTAACATAGAGTAGAAAGCTAATCATACCTCTATAAAGTTTCTCAGAAACTTTCTCACCTTCTTCATCAGCTTCTAGAACTTGAGAATGATGCGTAGGAGTACTGATGCTCTTGGCTTTGTCCATATTGAACCTGTTGAGTAGATCTTTAGCGTATTTCTCTTGATGAATGAGGATTCCTTTCTTCTACTACTTGATTTGCAGCCCCAAAAAGAACTTCAGTTCACCCATCATGCTCATCTCAAATTCTCCCTTCATTAGCTCAACAAAATTCTTGTTCAAATTTTGATTAGTTGCACCAAGTACTATATCATCAACATAAATTTATACAATTAAAAAATTATTTTTCTCATGCAAGACGAATAAAGTAGTATCAACCTTTCCTCTTTTAAAACCATTTTAAATAAGAAACGAGCTAAGTCTTTCGTACCAAGCTCTAGGAGCTTGTTTCAAACCATATAGAGCTTTAGAAAGTTTAAAAATATGGTGAGGAAGGTTTTCATTTTTAAAACTAGGAGGCTATTTAACATAAACTTCCTCAAATATGAAACGATTTAAAGAAGCATATTTTACATCTATTTTAAATAAAACAAAACCTTTGTAAGCAGCATAAGCAAGTAGTATTCTGATTGCTTCTAGCCTTGCTATGGGAGCAAATATCTTGTCATAATCAATGCCTTCTTGCTAGTTGTAACCTTGAGCCACTAACCTTGCTTTGTTTCTGATTACTTTTCCACTCTCATCAAGTTTATTTACAAACACCCATTTTGTCCCAATAGCATATTGTCTTTTTGGTAAGAGGACTAGTATCCAGACATTACTTTTCTCAAATTGATTTAGTTCTTCCTTCATAGCCTCATCCAACTTTCATCTTGAAGAGCTTCATCAATATTTTCTAGTTGAATTTAGATATGAGAGCCAGATTGGATTCATTTCTGAGTGAAGATCTGATTCTAATTCCTTGAGAAGGTTCACCAATGATTTAGTTTTGAGAAACAACTCTCAAATCTCTTACATCAGTGTATCTTCGCTTGGTAGGTGTACCTTCTAGATCTTCAGAAATATCATCAAAAATATGTTGATGAGAAAGGGGGGTTAGAAACATCATCATCATTATTTCTTGTGGCGATCTGAAGGTTCTACAGATATTGGGCATTGTCATTTAGTGACATATTCTCCATTTCTTCTTCCAAATTTGCAAATTTCTGATTGAAGTCATTCCTTCTTTCCATGAAGCTTATGTGTATGGTTTCTTCCAGAGTCAAAGTCTTCTTATTGTATACCTTGTAAGCTTTTACACAAAAGAGTATCTTAGAAAGATTCCAAGATCAGACTTAGGATCAAACTTTGAAAGCTTGTCCTTTGCGTTAAGTATAAAGCATTCAGATCCAAAGGCATGAAAGAAAGAAATATTGAGTTTTCTTCCTTTCCATAATTCATAGGGGGTTTTCTTGAGAATTGGCCTTAAGAAAACACGATTTTGAATATAGTAGGCAGTGTTAACTGCTTCTGCCCAAAAATCTTTTGATAAACCACTTACAAGAAACATGGTTCTGGCCATTTCTTATAATGATATATTCTTCCTTTCCATTACCCCATTCTATTGAGGAGTTATAGGAGAAGAGAAATTATGCGAAATGCCATTTTCATTACAAAAAGTTTCAAAAGAATGATTTTTAAATTCTCCACCATAATCTGATCTGATGGAAGTGTTGCAAAAACCTTTTCATTTTGAATTCATTTCGAAATAGTTTTGAAGGCCTCACAAGCTTCATCCTTATAAATCAGAAATATTACCCATGTAAATCTGGAATAATCATCAATTATGACTAGACCATATTTCCTACTACCTAAGCTAGCAGTTCTAGTTAGACCAAATAGATCAAGATGTAAAAGCTCAAGTGGTCTTGTAGTAGAGACTACATTTTTACTATGGAAAGAACTCTTGGTCTGTTTACCTCTAAGACAAAACTCATAGGATGAGTCATTTTCTTAACTAATTTTGGGTAAACCTTTAACTAATTCCTTCTGAGAAATCTCAGAAATTAGTTTCATATGAGTATGACCAAGTTTCTTATGTCATAACCACTTTTCATTCACAAAGGATGCTAAGCATTTTACATTTTGATCTAGAAGGTCATCTAGGTATAATACATATGTATTATCACGCCTTCTAGCTGTAAGAATGATCTTATCAAAAGTGGAATATTTAATAACACATTGAGAAGGTTCGAGCATAACTCTGTAGCCTTGTTCACAGCATTGGCTAATGCGCATAAGGTTGTGAGTTAGTCCTTTTACTAGCATCACCTCATTAATTAAATCAGAATCATGCTTACCAATATCACCTATACCAATGATTTTGGATTTGATTCCATTAGCAAATTTTACAACTCCACCATCCTTGGGTTTGAGGTTTCTGAACCAGAATTTATTTCCAATCATGTGTCTAGAACACCCATTATCCAGATGCCACTTCTTTTCCTTCTGATGTTGTGATTTAAGACACACATGCATTAGAACCAATTTTCACTTTAGGCACCCAAATCTTCTTGGGTCCTTTTTGTGTTAGTTGATTTTTTGGGCTTTTTCACTTTTTGTTTAGCTTTCCTTTTGAAGAAGCATATTTTAGAAGAGTGTCCTCTTTTGAAAGAGTATATACATGCAGGAATTTTAATCTCTGGATCTTTGGATGAAATCTCATTTGCCTCTTCCACATATCCTAATCCAGTTTTGTCAAGATATAGTTTTTGGCCTCCAAGCATAAGATCAAGATCTTTGAGCCATTTACCATTTTCTCAAAATCAGATTTGAGAAGTTTAATAAAGTTCTAAAGTTCAGAAACATTGGAAGATGTGTTTAAACTAGCTTTAGAAGCTTCTATTTTTAAGATATTAATATCCTTCTCGAGGATGTCATTTTCTTCTAAAAGCTCAAAATTTTTATTTCCTAACTTCTCATTCTCAATCTTGATCTTTTCAAAATCTGATGACAGTTTCTGAAAATTTTTCTTTAGAGAAGCAAAATGGGAAGCAAGTAACTAAGAGTAATCCAAAAGATCATCATAGGATTTTTGAAGGTTTTACAAGAGTAAGTTCGAGTTCAAAATTAGATACCTTAGTTTCTTCTTCTGAAACAATATCAGTCATGAAGTGGAGATTTGCTAGAATCTCTTCTTCATCTTGTGATTTAGCATTCTCCTATTCTTTATCCAGATCTTCCAATGTTGCTATCATAGCCTTCTTTTTTGTAGTCTTCTTTTTAGAGGCTTTCTTCAGTCTAAGACATTCAAATCTGACATGCCCAAGCTCCTTGCATTCAAAGCAAATGATATCATCTGGTTTGGCCTTGCCCTTCCTGTCTTTCTTTGGAACAAAGCTCTTTTTCTTTCTCTCTATCCATATTTTTGAGATCTTTCTTGCCAAATATGCAATCTCATCATCATCATCATTAGAGGAGGAAGAGTCTTCTTCAGATTCTTCTGAAGATTTCATGGCCTTGGAAGATTGAGTCCTTTTCTGAGTAGACTTCGGAGCAATAGACTTCCCTTTTCTGATGGTCTCATTAAAGACTTCATTAAGTTCAATCTTATGAGTTTTCAAAAACCCAATAAGAAAGTCTAAGTTTAGCACATTCAAGTCCTTAGCTTCTTGAATAGCAGTTACTTTTGGACACCAAGCCTTTGAAAGACTTCTCAAAATCTTTCTTACCATTTCTACATTAGTGTACTTTTTGCCTAATGCCTTTAACTGATTTATGATATGCATAAATCTAGTTGTCATTTCATCAATGTTTTCATGTTCTAGCATTTTAAACATCTCATATTGATGAACTAGCATGTTTATCTTGGTTTCTTTGACCTGATTAGTTCCTTCATGAAGCACTTGGAGTTTATCCCAGACTTCCTTTGCTGAATCACAGGATATGATTTTGTCATATTCACTATTGCTCAAGGCACATGTGAGGAGATACTTTGCCTTGGCATTCATTTGAACTTTGGTCTTATGCTGATCAGTCCATTCAAATACGTACAGTGTATATGACTTCTCTAAATTCTCAAATAGAGAATGTTATCTATTACACATCAATTATAACACCCTATTAATTCAATGTTATGCTTAAGTCATAGCATAAAATTAAGTAGATTGTTTTACCGTGTTAATACTTTTCTTACGTTTCGTTTATCCATATCATTTTTTTTTTTTTTGTAACAGAAGAAATGGAACGCTGTATAATGAACGTGACAGAGTTTAATTTATCACAATAGAAAAGATAAGAATAAATAATACATATGCCATCAACTGTATATATATATATATATATATATATATATAAGAAGCCACTATTTCAGTTTATGTACAAGTCTCAAAACAGGATACATAAGTGGGGCCGTGTACCAAAAAGACGTAAGGCTCGTGTCAGTCAACATGATCCTATGTGGTCCTCAGAGGACATTTCAAAACCTACCGCTAGGTCTATGACCCAAAGCTGCATGCTGCCAAAAAAAGGGTCACGCTGTACAACATCATCTGCTGCTGACCTACTCAGTCAGATAGCCGTTGGCCATGCTAGGCTCGGCTGGCGAGTAGTCAGTACTGGGTCCTGAGGAGGAGGAGGATGATGAGCTGGTGGCCTCTGAAGGGTTGCTCTCAAAGCTGAGCGGGATGTTAGGTACCACCTGCGGAGATGACTCTAGCGCAGGATCAACAGGAGTTGCGGGTGTCGCGGGTGCGGGAGGTGCTGGTGGAGGGTATGCCACGTGTAGTAGGACCTCAAAGTATGGGGTGGCAGGATCAAAAGCAGAATAGTACAAAGGGACGGTAAAATTCCCATCACTAAAAAGGTAAAGACGGAAATGGCAAGAGCCGGCAATATACAGAGACCCTACTGCAGGATCGTGGTGGAGCTGCAAGTCTGGAATCTCAATGAAGAAAGTAGCCGTTGTGTCCATCGTCAACGTCTGAAAATGATGCCGAAATGCAAAACGAGGTGAGAATTTGAAGAAATTCTCAGTAGGGTTCGCGTATAGTGTTTAACCGACGTCGCATTCATTCTCAGTTGCCTCGGGTTTTATTTAATTATAAAAGCATGAGATCAAACTTAACTATTCATATTTAACAAGGTTGGGAAAATGTCTAGTCCGAGGCAAGATCCAGTTTTACTTAAAACAGCATAGGAAACAGAATAACTACTAACGGTAAACCATAGAATAAAGAGCAAGATAAATGAATATACAGTAGTAAGTAAATATAACGGACAAGCTGCAAATATCTTGTAATGACATGTTCAATACAATCATGCACTTAATGTAATCATGCAAATCTCATTCTTGAACCTTTCTTTATAAACTTTTCCATTCTTCATAAACTTTTTCCATTACTTGGTTCCCTGGGAGTTCTTGGCCAGTTTAGACTCCTTGGTAATAGTCTGCTTTTCAGGATCGAGCTCGTTCTTGTATAGGAATGCCGGGTTTACTTTCCCCGACCTCCCTACCGATCTATTCTTCTTAACTTTATTCCAGGCTGGCCCAAGTTTCATGGAACTTTCATCGTAACATAGTCTTTAGGTTCATCATAACATAACTTTCTTAACTTTCTTGAAAATGCACATGTATTTACATGTATATCATCACTCATGCATAGGTCTTGTTGAAATTTCGACGGCATAATGGAACGTGTCCGCTTCCCCATGAATAGTGCCAGTACATCAAAACACCAATTTCTCATATAAGTCACAATATTGCATGCATAATTCATCATTGAACTCATAGAAACATTAGTCCCATTAAGGCAGAGTTACAGCCTCAACATAATCATTCCACCCGATTTTTGTAAATCAAACCATAATTTCTATTTAACTCATTTGGACCTCAATTTTGGATATGTTAAAGTGGTATGTGTCTATTTTCTAACCTCTTTGGTCCCATCTAATTTTGATGAGTATAACTCGAATTATTTAGGTTTTATCCCGGCCTGCCCAGCAGCTAGCCAGAATTGCACACTTAAAAGTAAAAATCTACTAAAAATCAAAAACTAGCTCAAATCATACAAAATTAGTCTCATATTAAAGCTAACAGAACCATCTTTCATTTGCAAAAAGTTCCATTCCATTTGACTTAGTAGGCCTCGAGTTATAAGCCCCGAAACTTAACCTTCCTGAACTGCCCTATTTTTACCTGGTTTGAACATAGGGTAATTTCTTCGAATCACGGGGAACAAATGAGATGATAAAAAACCCGGGATTTCTTTGGAGGATGTTCTTCTATGTATAAGCTCTCTAACAAAATTGGTTTCACTCAATTTGGAGTTGTGTAGGGTGAGTTACACCCTTTTCAACCCTCACTGCTCGGATGAATGTCTTGATTCCTAGGTCAAACTTCAAAAATTCATATCTTTCTCAGTATTAATCCAATGGCCTTATATAGTATATGTGGAAAACCCTGAATGTCTAGTTTCATAGAAAAATAATCTCATTGTATTTAATCTGCAATAGGTGGAGTTGTACACTCCGCCGTACAGACTGCAGAGGGTTTTTGGTTTTCCAGCCCCTCAGCTCTTCCTAATTTCATCCTTTCTTGCTTCCAATTCGAGTTTAATCCCACAAACAGCCAATAATTCAGCTATATATCATCATATTCATTCAATCAATATATCAAAAATTGAGAAAATTAATCACCACCAGTCATCCAAGATCAGAAAATTAAGACAAGAATTAAAACCTCTACCTATTGTTATGTTGTGATTTGGCTTGATTTTGGAACTTAGATGAACAAAACTTGATTAGGCTTGATGGTTTGATAGAGTTGGGAGAGTGAAGAAGAGAAGAAGAAAGCTGAGTAAGGGAAAGGAGAAGTGGCATAGAAATGGGTCTGAATGAGAGGAGGAGAATGTATTATATAGGCATGAGTGGTAGTTAGAATGGGTGGCTTTGATGGGTGAAATTTTGTGGGCAAAGTTCAACCATGTCTCCCTCTTTTGTGACAAAATTGCTCTCCACATCGCCTAAGAAGTAGAACTCGCTTCCATTGTATCTGAAAATGACATCGGAACTCGTACACTTCTTAAAGTCGGAACTCGTGCGAAGAGATAAAATTGGAACTCGGAAATATTGTCTGGTTTATTCAAACCTTGAAAGCAAAGTCGGAGGTCCGGAAATCGTAAAGCACAATCACCTTAAAATCAAAAGTCAAGGACCGGAATGTGAAACCAAAACACTCAAACCCGCAAGTCAGGGGACATATGTGAACTTGAATCGATTATGAGCATAACATCGGAGATCGGGATTCAAAACATTAATCTTATGTACCAGGAAATCGGAACTTATAGAATCTCGAAACTCCAAACTTAGTCTCGGAACTCAGGAAAATCAAGAGAAATGAAAAGCTCTTGGTAGTAAGCTCGAGATCGAAACTCGTGCAAATTTTGCTCGAACTTAGAGACCAATTCAGGGATCTGATCTCGGGTCCACTTCTGGTTGAGATCAACTCAGATGTCGTATTTCGTGTACATTTTAATTCACCTAAGGTCGGAACTCGTATATTATGTACATAAGGTCGAAAATCGGAAAATAAGCCAGTCCATAAGATTAAGTCGGAAATCGAAAATTCTAACATTTTATTCGGAAGTCGAAAATCGGGACGTTACATCAATAGAGAAGATTTTAAAACAAAAGTTACAATAAGTAACTTTCTGAAGGATTTGAAAGTTAAGAAGGCTGAAGAATGAAATTGTTGCAGCTTTGAAAATATTTGAATAGTGTCTTTATCTTCTTTTCATGTTCCACCTTTATACAGACTTCTAGATGTTACCATTAGGGCTTGTAGATCTTGAGCCTTGTGCTTCCTTGATCCACTAGTCTATGACTAGAAAGAGAATATACAACTTTCTTCTTCAACAAGTTGTGATAACACCGAAGAGGAAAAGTAGCTGTTGAAGTCTTCACCAACTTTTCAGACTTGTCAGTGCTTCTTTTGCAACTTGTCAATTCATATTTAACTTTTTGAATTTCTTAATAAAGTGTTTGGAAGAAGCTTTCAAGATTAGATACTTCGTGAGAAGTCACCTTTTTGGATCAAGTCAACCTTTTGAATGAGATGTGATAATTTTCGTGACATGTTTTTCTTTTCTAGTGCTATATCATCATCCTTCTAAACTTTCTATCTCATTCCTGAGTGAGTGAACATATAGGACACAAAGCGGTTATTCCAGTGTAATCATATTCAACTGAAGTACCATGGATTTTGACGCTTTTTTTGGTACAAAAATCATTTAACTTCAAAGTAGATGATATTACTCACCGAAAAATGCATTAAGCTAAAACAAATCATTTATTGTCTAAAAAATTTACTTAAAGCTTGATTTAATGTTCATAAAAACCTTAAAGTTTGAAACATCCAAAGTTATAAGACTGTTTCAGTTGGGCATTGGAGCTTACATCGATCAAAGAACTCTTCAGGCCTAGATGCATCATGGGTTAATGTATCCTCGACAGTAGGGTAAGAAGGTGGAAAAGTGGGTGCATGTGGTGGTAAAGGTTGAGGTGGAGGTTGAGGTTGTGATGGAGGAGGTGCTGTGTTTGCGATGGGGGTTGTAGTGTTTGAGTGAGTGGAAAGTCCTCCATATCAGTGTTGGTGATCTCTTCAGGAATGGTGGGAGGAGCATCTCGGGCATGCTTCTTCTTGTGAGCAACACATTTGATTCGTATGCTTTGTTGAGGAGTAAGAAAAGTAGAGGACAGTAAAGGGTTTGATGGTGTAGGTTGGGAATTTGGTGTTGGTAATGGTTCAGATGGAGATGGAGAAGGGGTTTGAATGGAAGTTTGCTTTTGAGAAGCCTTTCTCCTTTTAGTTTTCTTCTTTCCCATTTTATAAGAGATCACTGAAAGGACATGGGAGAGGAATGGTTATGGACAATTTTAGGGAGTGCATGAAATGGAGAGAAGAATAAAGAAAGTTGAGGATGGTGAGTGGTAGTGGGAGGTTAAAGGGCAAAATATAATGAGATGGAATGTGTGGAAGGAGGGTGCATTAACCATAGGATAAAGAAGAGTGGAGTGAAAGTAAACATGTATGTGAGTGAAAGGATGTGATTGGACAAGTCTGTGTATGCACTTCTCGAGAATTGAGTGAGAGAAAGAGAAAAAAAAATAATACATTGGGACACACAAACAATACAATTGCCTATTACAAATGTTAATCAAAACCCACGACCTAAGATAAGATACAACTAATTTCCAAACAAATAAATAAAACAATGCTCAATAAAAAATATTCTATCAAGATATTAGCCTAAATTTGCAAATTGGTTCAAATCCAATTGGATCAGTTTTTTATCCTTAATGATACAAGGTCCAACAAACAAATAAGAGGATTATAGTTTATGGGCTCATCGTGTAGGCTACAAGACATATACATATTACAATAATTTCCTTTTACTTGCATCAACAAGATATATGGGTAGAGAATCCAAAAGAAACAATTCATAGAGCATATAAAAGGAAGGTCACATGTAATCCAAGATAAGATTATATTCAAAACAATTCCCTTTTAACATATCATTCAATTATGTGACAAACAATTAAATGAAATATGCTTTAAATATGATTCACATCAATCGAAATCATGCAAACACATATTGTTTGACTTTTGAAAAAAAATTCAAATTCACACATCTCACAAATTTAAACTTTTATGATAAGACAATAAAGCACAAAAAGGTCACAAGATCATGAAAGTGTTCTAAGTTTAGCATTTTTACCTCAGAATCTGGTGCCCAATTACTAGAAATCTGGTAGATACCTTGTAGACTTAATTCATCTCTCTTCTTAAGAGATACGAATTGCTTCCAAAATATCACACAGATTATAAAATTTCAACAAAATATGCTAATGATTAGTCCACACTCGTAGAGCTAAGCATACCAATTTCCTTTCTCAAAAAGCAAAATCTTTCTTCCAAAATGGGTTTAGTCAAAATATCAGCAAGCTGGTTTTCAAAGTTAACAAAACAAACTTCAACATTTCCCTTTTGACCTATAAAATAATGTCTTATTTCAATAATGCTTAGTTCTAGAGTGTTGAATAGGATTTTTAGTTAAGTTAATGGCACTCATGTTCTCACAAAGCAATGGTATATGATCATATTGTAAACTACAATCTACCATTTGATGCTTCATCCAAATAAATTGAGAAAAACAACTAGATGCAGCCATATATACTGCCTCGACAATTGAAGGAGCTACAATGCTTTATTTCTTGCTAGCCCATGACACTAAAGAGTGTCCAAGAAAAATGCAATAGCCACTCGTGCTTTTTCTGTCAATTTTATCACCTACATAGTCTGTACAAAACCTAACAAGATCAAACATATATGTTCTTAGGTACCAAAGGCCAAGAGTTTGAGTTCCAAGTAAATATCTAAAGATTCTCTTAACCGCAGCTAAGTGAGATTCTTTAGGACAAGATTGAAATCTTGAACACAAACCAACACTAAATGATATGTCTGGCTTAAAGGATGTTAAATACATGAGTGAGCCAATCATACCTCTAAACTTGTCTTATCTACACCCTTACCTTGTTCATTTTTATCCAACTTACATAAGGGATGAATAAGTGTAGCCATAGGTTTTGCCATGTTTAATCCAAACCGCTTGAGTAATTCTTTTATATATTTTTCTTGGCTAATAAAAATACCTCTTTTGGTTTGCTTAACTTGCAAGCCCAAGAAAAATGACAAATTGCCCATCATACTCATATCAAATTCGTTAGTCATAAGCTTAGCAAAGTCTTCACAAAGACATTCATTAGATGATCCAAAAATTATATCATCAACATATATTTGAACAAACAAGAAATGAGAATCATAATGCTTAATGAAGAGAGTAGTGTCAACTTTATGCCTTTCAAATTTATTTTCAATTAAAAATGTGTTAAGTCTTTCATACCAAGCTCCTGGACCTTTTTTCAAACCATAAAGTGCTTTTGAGAGTTTTAATACATGATTTGGGTGTTTCTTATCTCCAAAACCGAGGCTTTGTTTGACAAAAACTTTTTCATTAATATAGCCATTAAGAAATACACTTTTAACATCCATTTGATATAATGTAAATCCTTTGTGAGCTGCATATACAAGTAACATTCAAATGGCTTCCATTCTTGCTACCGGTGCTTATGTCTCATCAAAGTCAATATCTTCTTGTTGGTTGAATCCTTGGGCAACAAGTCTTGCTTTGTTCCTCACTACTTTTCCATGCTTATCAAGCTTGTTGCGAAAGACCCATATTGTAGCAATTATTGTTGAATCTTGAGGTCTTGGTACAAGCTTCCACACTTGATTTTTATCAAATTGTTTGAGTTCTTCCCTCATAGCATCTATCCATGCTTTCAATGCTTCATCTATGGATTTAGGCTCAATTTGTGAGATGAATGCCAAATTTCCTTGCTTGAAGGATGATCTAGTTCTTATTCCTTGTGATGGATCTCCAATAATAAACTCATAAGGAAGTGAACTAGATGATTTCCATTCTCTTGGTTTGCTTCTTCTAGGAGTTCTCTAAATGTGTCTTAGAAACTGGTTCAAAGATAGTTGGGCATTACTTGAGAAGAATCTAGTTTCTCTGAACTAGAAATCTGGTTATCAGTTGATGGATTTTCTTAAATTTGTGTAGTTACCATTTCTATTGTACTTTGCTTTATTCCAGGTGGATCTGTATTATCATTATCTATAGATCCACCATTTATGTCATCATTAGGGTTAGATTCACAAAATACAACATGCATGGTTTCCTCTACCATTCTAGAATAAGGAATATACACTCTATATGCTTTACTTTTAGTAGAATAACCAATGAAAATACCATCAAAAGTTTTATCATCAAATTTACCAAGATTATCCTTGTTGTTAAGAGTGAAACATTTTTATCCAAAGACATGAAAATAATGAAGTGTTAGTTTAATTCCATTCCAAAGCTCATAAGGAGTTTTCTTCAAAATAGGCCTTATCAAGGTTCGATTTAAAACATAACAAGCTGTATTTATAGCTTCAACCCATAAGAATTTCCGTAAATCATTTTCACAAAGCATGGCTCGTGCTATCTCTTGTACGGAGCTATCCTTCCTTTCAACTACTCCATTTTTTTGTGGAGTTCTTGGGCAAGAGAAGTTGTGTGAGATACCATTTTCTACACAAAAGAATTCAAAATGTTGATTTTCAAATTTTTTTCCATGATCACTTCTAATAGAAAAATAGAAGTATTTTTCTCATTTTGAATTCTTTTGCACAACATTTTAAACATCTCAAAAGCTTCATCTTTATGAGCATGAAATAAAACCCAACCAAATCTAGAATAATCATCCACAATAACCATTCCATACTTTTTGCCACCCAAACTTTGTGTCTTATTTGGACCAAATATATCAAGATGTAAGAGTTCAAGTAGTCTAGTTGTAGACACAACATCTTTAGGTTTGAAAGAACTTTTTGTTTGCTTGCCTTTTTGGCATGCATCACATATAAGATCTTGATGAAACTTTATTTTGGGAACTCCTCTAATTAAATCTCTTTCAATTAGTTTAGAAATTTGGTACATGCTTGCATGACCAAGTCTTCTATGCCATAGCCACTTTTCATTCCCAAAATATGCAAAACATCTAACATCTTGATCATTTAAATCCTGTAAGGTTACACCATAAAACATTTCCACATCTTTGGCCAACAAAAAGTACATGGTTATCATGTTTTTCATGAATGATGCGGTTAGATATTTCAAACACAACTTGGTAACATATATCACATAATTGACTAATACTTAACAAATTATGCTTTAGTCCATCAACTAAATAAACATCATCAACAGTAGTAGGAGTTCTTTACCAATTTTACCTACACCAATAATCTTTCTATTAGCATTATCAACAAAAGTCACATAACCTCCATCAAACTTATGTAACTATTTGACATTGATGGATTTCTAGTCATGTGCCTTGAACATCCACTGTCTAGGTACCAGATGTCTGCTTTTGGTTTCTTAGACTTTAGGCAAAGCTGCATTCAAAGAATTTTGTGACTTAGGTATCCAAATCATTTTGGATCCTGTAGTGTTAGAATTAGGAGCTACAAGATAATATTTATCACCAATTAACTTCCAAAAATACGGACAAGCTTTGAATATATGACCTTTCTTTCTACAATTATAATGAACTTGATTTGATTTAGCTTTGGTGATGTGATTCTTCATTTTCTTACCATGAGTTAGTGGTTTTTCTTGGATCTTTTGTTTGCCTTTATCTTTTGATTTATCAAACAAGCTCTTATAATACTTATTTTGTTCATTTTCTTCATATCCAAGACTGGCTTTGTTAAAACTACATCTTTGTTGGCTTAGCAATTTGGCCAAGTTGTCTCTACCTTGAATAAAGCTGGCTAAGACTTTATTTAGCCTTTCAACCTCTTCATGCAGAAGTTTATTTTCAGCTTCAAGATCTAACGAGGTTGATTCTTTATTTTCAAACACAAGAAGTTTATTTTTAAGCATACTAATTTCACTAGCTAGCAACTTATTATTATTTTTTTAAAATTAGCATACTTAGATAACATCATTTCAGAATCAACAAGCAAATCATCAAAAGCATTTAGCAGTTCATCATAGCTCATGTTACAAGGAGATACCTTATCTTCTTGATTTAGAATGAAGCAAAGCTTTGCCACTTCCTTAGCTTCATCATCTTCATCGGAAGAATCATTTTCAAGATCTTCCTAAGTTGACATTAATGCTTTCTTCTTCTTTTTCTTAGTGTCCTTTTTAAGCTTCGGACATTCACTCTTGAAATGTCCTTATTTGCCACAATTGAAGCAAGTAACATCATCTTTGTTACTTGATTTTGTCTTGTTGCCTTCTTTTCGAGAGGTTTGCTATTTCTTTGACTTTTCTCTTTTTCTCATCATTCTGGCTATTGTTTTTGACCAAAGAGCGATTTCATTACTTAGATCAATTTCATTTTCTAATTCAAAATCTTCCTCTTCTTGAGACTTCAGAGCTTGAGACATTTTCTTTTTGTCTCTAACTTCATTTCTCGAGTGAGTGGTTTCATACGCAATGAGATTTAAGCTCATCATAGGTAAGAGCACTAATATCTCTTCCTTCTTGTATAGTAGAAATTTTTTATAGCCAAGGTCTTGTGAGACTTCTAAGAACTTTTCTCACAAGCTCTTCAACGGTTAGAGTTTTGCCAAGAACATCAAGGTTGTTGACAATGACTGATAGCTTTTCAAACATCTCGTTAATTTTCTTGTCTATTTTCATGTGAAAGAGTTCATACTCATGGGTGAGCATATCAACCTTTGTTTGCCTTATTTGCCAAGTTCCTTCATGAGTGAGTTCAAGTATGTCCTACATTTCCTTTGTTGTTTTGCATTGTGAGATTTTTTTTGTATTCTTCAAAGCTAATAGCGCAATCGATCATGTTTATAGCTTTGACATTTAGTTCAACTTTCTTCAGATCTTCAGCATTCCATTCTTCTTCAGTTTTAGGCACTTGCTGTACTTTAAAAGTTTTCTTTGGAACCTTAGGTTGGCTCACAATGATTTTCCATAATGCATAATCAGTGGATTGAATGAAAATTCTTATTCTTTCCTTCCAATATGGATAGTTTTCTCCATTGAAGAATGGAGGTCTTGTAGTGGATTGACTTAAGGATAGTGTGTATGGAACAATATTAGACATCCTTAATCCTTGAATCTTTTCTCAAAGCGGTTAAGCTTAACCCCAAAGAGACTGAGCTCTAATACCAATTGATGGTACTACAGGATTTGAGAAGGGGGGTTGAATCAAATCCTTGATAAACTAAAACTTTTTTTACACACTTAACACATAATTCAAAAAGTTTACACAACTAAATTATCTAGTAAACAGTTAGTAGAAATCTAGTAACTGCTTATTAGACTTAGTTATCAAATAACTCAAAACGTAAGCAAAATATGTATCACAAAATATTATAGAAATATGAGTTCAAATTTAAGAGATATGACAAAAAAATAGGAAATTAAAACATAAGGGATAGAGGAGCTTGTGCCAATAATTTATACTGGTTCAATCTCCACAACTTGGAGTCTACATCCAGTGCCCACAACCTTATGGGATTTTTCATCATGAGTATTCTTTGTTACAATAAGCCTCTTCGAGTTCTATTACAATTTCACTCAACCTTAAGCTACTCTTTTTTCACTAAGAGACCTCTTTCAATGGTGTTTTCCTCACTTGTGTATCTCACAAGATTTTTCTTTCTCTCAAGCTTCAGCTACTTGAGTTACAACAGATTTAGAATACAAGATGGGTAGAAGAGATATTGAGTACAAGAAGCACAAAGCTCACATGAGAGTTTACAAAGAACTTTTGTCACACAGACTATGCCACCAAGACTAATGTCACAAAGACCCTAAACTAAGTTTAGGAAACAAGTATTTATAGAATATTTATCCCATGTAGAGACTGGGACTCCACCCAATTGATTTGAACATCGGGGAGCTTTATAAGAGTCCACGGAGTTGTCTTTTCATGCTGCCATATGTTGATCCATGTATGATGACTTTTTCTCTTTCATGATATGAGTCAATGTCCTTTTCTCCATTTGATATATCATCTTTTTGCTTCTTCTTTTTGTATTTCCATTTTAGTGCAATAAAAACTAGGAGAATACAAAAGATGCTTTTCATATTAGCAATTTTTGCTGATATAGCCATTGTAAACACTGCATCCTTTAGTCAACTCTTCAGTTTTTGTGCTTTTGAGTCTCGAGCTCAACAGTGTATTTGCTACTTTTGTAGTAGATTTTGCTTTACGATTTTTACTTCCTACTGTTGGAGTGTCCAGTTCCTGCACACATAAAATAGAACCTTTGCAAGATCAAGTGCAAAGAACTTTTATCACATATTTTGCATTATCATTATAATAAATTTTACTATAGATCCAATAGTAATATTCCATGTGGAGCCACTGGAGAAGCCATAGCGGTGAGATAAAGTTGGAAAAGGGAACACATGAGTCATATACTTGCCAGGCTAAATATTATTTAGCAATTGTGAACATTGAATTTTATCATGTTGGGTGCTTTTCTAGCACACACCTTTCTCCGCAGTTAGTCACTCCTCTGGCCTCATAAACTAGCCACTTGTCCATAAGGGGTTTATTATCCAACAAAGCACTTAATCCAAGCTTGGTTTTCAATATTTCATCCAATACCATGGCCTTTGCCATTATCCCAGCATAACAAATAGGTTATATAGCAAGTGAAGGCATATGCAACATTTACTCTAATGCCCAAGTTGTTTATTTATTAAATTACCTTGTTATTCATGACTCAGCACTTACAAGAAGTTGGAGAAGTGTGAAATGAACAAACTAAATTAGAAAAGAAAAAAAAAAAAACACACACACACACACACATACACACCTCCTAGGCAAATAGTGCTTACCACCACGCACATTGCGAAATCCTTCAATGGCACTCTTCCTACCTTGAGGAACAAGTCTAGCTGATAAAGCTGTCATTACCATAAAAAAACTAGTGGAAAACTTGAACCACCTATGGAGCATAGATTTGCAAGTGTGTTCAAATTATGCACAACTATTAGTCAATTTTCCTTAAAGATATTTATGCTTATCTTGAAATAGTAGTCGCAATATAGCAGTGTTAAGAAAGGTGTGTTTGGACTTACATATTTCAATGTGAGCTAGGCTTCATCCATGTTTGGCCATGTTTACCCAATATGTCGTCAACCTGAAGGCCCCCAAGAACTTCCTCCTATGCACGATTAAATAATCCATGAGCATGTGCTATATTAAGGACTTGGCCTCGATTCATATTTTCATTGACAAACCATTGCCTTACCCCGAAATAGGTAGGGGAATCCAAACATGGAGGGTAAGAGAGTTTCGCTGGGTCCACAAGGTTTTAATTGACATAACCATCAAAATCTGGTATAGTTTATTGAAGTTAGATGTAGAAAAAAATAAACTACAAATAACAAGTGTATGTGCATGACTTCCGAGGCCTACCTTTGGATCAATATTTTTACCAGGGCAAAGGCACTATAAGTCACTCTTGGTAAGGGAGAAGTTCCCATTCTTGAAGAGCATCTCTCTGATACAAAATCTCGTGTTTGGTCATAATAGTCGAGGTTCTTTGTAAGAAGTAATGACATTGTGACTAAATAATGATAGTTTACAATATTGAATTTTACCTATCATCAAGATTACTCCCAAACATGTACAAGCAAACATGGCATGCCTCAAGACTTAGTTTCATGTCCAGGGTTGGGCGGAACTTGCATTTCAAAATCTTCATTTCATGGAGAAATCTAAATCAAGGTTACAATGTAATGAAAGGAATTAGTAATGTGCATTTTAGTAACAAATCTTACCCTTGGTACAATATATGCTTTCCCCTTGGTCACAAAGTTATGAGCATGTACCCAAATTACTAGTTGCTGGCCAGGCCACTCGTGGGTGAGCGTTGGGTCAGCATCAGCCCTCCTTTTTTTCAGCAGCACACTAGGTTGTGAAAGGGATATAAACATTTTCTTTTCCATAGCCTTTGTTGTATTTGGAGACTTAGAGGCTCATTGCAAGAAAAGATAACATGGCATCGAAGTGTTAAAAGAAGGTTTTGTGAGTAAATAGCAAGTTTTGGACTTTAATGCATTACCTTTGAGTGAGTCAACCTACGATAGTTGCTTATGGCATATTATAAGAGCTTTTCCTCATCGATGTCAATGACCTTAACTTTAGGGTGAGACATGCCTTTGTATACTCAGCTATAGATGCTGGGAAGTCGGATTCAGCTACCACATTTCAGGTGCAAAATATCTCAGCATCGAAGGAGTCAAGGTCAGGTTCTTCATCGAAGCCTCCTAACACAATGTAGCTATTATTCGCTTCATCAACTTCCTTGCCCTTATCCCTATGTCTATCATCGGTAGCAGGTTTATGGCCACCCCTCGGTTGTTTGTTGGCATCGGTGTGTTGAGGCTAGGTATTTGGTGTAGTTTTGGCACCACCACATGCTGTTGCAATGCAAATAATCTCCTCCATTATCTTCGTTGAGCTTCTTATCTTAGTGCACGTACATTCTACTTTACAAAGCCTGATATTCATGTTCTGCACATAAATAAGGGAGATTTAGTAGCCAATGTGCAGTAAAATGGTTGGGCAATGAATAAGAAACTCCACGCATGCAAGGGCCCATTAGCGTTGACGGTTTTACTTGTTTTAAAGCAAAAAAATGCACAAAAATTGAAAGGATTTCTTTTGGGATTTGCTAGAGATACAAGGATCTTCCATACCTCCATCATTTCAATCAACACTTGAGTTAGTTCGATGTTTGGCATCAGCTCGACCTACTTCAGATCCAGGGGACGGACCTACCCTATTAAAGGTGTGATAGTTAAGCTACAATTATGAACATTTACTTGCTGTAATTCATTTTGCAGAGCCACGAGCTAATAATTTACATACCAGTGTACGCAAGGCTTCCTCTGCATTATCTATTGCCAGTCCACCATGTAGTAGGTCTTGATCCATTGATATACCACCTTGCATACTCTATTGATTTGTTAATAGCCCCCCATGTAGCATTTTCTATTCTTCGTTATGGTCATTGCAGCCAAAAGTGGAAATAAAAATAATTTGTAAACTAGCATAATGGAAAACCTTGCATGTCTCACTATACAAAGCAGCCAATACATGAGTGTTGGAGAGTATTGTCGTTAACTTACTAATTGACGTCCCTCAACAATGTTGGGACCGATTTGCGTAGAAATGCCTCCTTTTCCATAGTTGCTTGGTGCATCCATCAAGTGAGGTAGCGAAGGGAAGAGTGAAAAGATGGTCTTAAGTTGATAGAACTTGTGTTGGGAGGCAAAGGCTTTTGCCCTTTACTCCATATATGCATGATTTTGGTAGCAAGGTTGTCCAATGCATTTAATGCTATGAGCATAGGCCATATAATTATCTAGGATTAGTGCCTAATTCATTGTATTTATTAGGATGACAACTATTACAACTACACCTTTACTACAGCCATAATTACCAAAAATATTTTTTATTAACCATAATATGTAATTATCAACTACTTTATTCATCACTAGATAATGTTATTATTTATTATTGTTACTATTACAAGACTCTGAGAATGTGGTTACCAATGGGGATCCAGACCCTAAACCCTACAAGTGAGGCAACGTGTGATTATCCTCGGTTTTCAAATTGCGATGCCATGCATAAACTAAACGTCCAATGTCCAACATCCAAATGATTTGCACAATTCCTCATAAATGTAACTATTTTCGTATCAATTCCAACAGTAATGCCTGAGTGTTACGCATGTTGGCTTCGACATAAGCAAAAACCATGAGCCTATGAGTCATTAATTGTCTCTGGCCTAGCTTTAAGTTGCCCCAATTTTTTGGGTCCATTTTGGATTTAGACACGGGCCAGGGAGTAGTATGTGTAAAATGAGAATATCCAGCCCCAACAGAACTTAGTTCATGCAACAGTGTAAAAGATGGCAATTTTAGACCCCATGCGTGGTTTCCATTTTTTTGTTTTATAATTTTATCTATCAGTGGAACAAAGATGTGATTAGGATTAACAAATATTTACTTAAATTTGAAATTAATTACATATGTAAGAAAATTATTTAAATATATTTCTCTTCTTACATATACATAATTGCAACCGCAGATATGCCTGAAAGGGTATTAAATTCTTCATATTTGCTAAAGTATTAAATTGTGGAGATAATTATCTGAAATAATATTAAATGCTCAAAATTATCACAAACAATCTAACCTCCCAATATATCATGTGCGAACAGATGGATATCCATGTGGTATGGTAATAGAAATTTGCAAACTAGCCTACAATTATGTTAAATCTAGTTATAGGCATCAGATTTGAATCCACTCCATTGTGTGTTGTCACATCAACTGAAAATAGTAGTCTATTTTTCTTTTTTAACCCCTTATGTGAGGGACTTTCAGTGGGAGAACTAAAATTGAAAACCCCCTCCCCCAAATTTTGAGCAGTCACAGTATAAGCAACTTGTTTATCCTTTTGCTTTTCTTTTATTTTTTTGACAAATGACTTAATAAGATATTAATTTCCTTTCATAGTTTTATTTTATTTCAATATGCACGGGTATATTTAATGTTGCATTTATGACATGAGTGGTAAACTTCATCAAAACTTAAAAAATTACCGGACAAAGGCTCGAATACCTGAAACTTTTGGGTAGCATGTAGGCTAGGGAATAGCCATGCAGCTAAAGTTCCTAAAAAAAGACTAGAAAAGGGAGAAAATAGAAAAAATGACATGGAAACATATCCTTCACTTCAGCAACACAACTAACCAAAAAATGGGGACCATGTCACCATTGATTGGGAACCTTTTTTTTCCCACAAATATGTACATTATTTGAGCCTTTCATGCGAGTTTAGTTAGAATATTCACTCAAATGTAAGTCACTGAGCAATATAATTTATAAATGTTACACACCCATACATATTTAGGAGCAAATGTAGACTGAACCATTAACACAACTTCAAGTAAACAAAGTATTAGGAGCAACATTGACATTATGATCATAGACACTTCATAGTAGTACAAACAATGAGATTGCCTCCCTGGAGACCTTGTCGGAGATCAAAAACAAAAAGAAACCTTAACACCTTATAGAGGACCTATTAATGGTAACAGTTAATAGTAACATAATCCACCTCAACACTAATGGCACGCAACTTCAAAACATTATTTTGCACAACAACAACAAAATAAGCAATATAAGAGCTAACCCAATGACGGCCCATAACACCACAAGTAAGCCAAGCATGACCTCCAACATGGAGGCACCCAAATGACCATTATCTATAACCAGTGGTTGTGGACCCACCCTTAAATTTTGTACTGCCACTTGTTCTTTGATTGACACTTTGTTTAGGTCCCAATACTTAAGCAACGCAGTCTCTGCATCTTATCTACTGTTGTAAGCTCGAAATACATCTTCGTTAAATTTGCAAGCTTGTTTGTGGCATTCCAGCTAGGTCACAGAAACTCTTGGTAGTCTCCCCTTGAAAATGATGTAGGTCCTCTCCTTCGATGCTATCAGAGGTGGTTGGCGATAGGCCATTTTGTTAAGTCCTATATGGGGTTCAAGATGAGTATATTTGTGAGTAAACACTTGTAGATTTTGATCAATTTATAACCCATAACATATAAAAATAGGTGCATGCTCTAGTGAAGTTGATTTTGTTTGCTTCACTATGAAGAGCTCATGTGGCGAAATACTTGGGAGGCATGTGGATAATCGGGTATAAGACAGTCAAAACTATTAAGGGCGATCAAATGTTAAGTGAACAATTAGTGGAGTGCACCCTTTTGATTTGAAACAAAGTAATACAAAGATCAAAAACCCTTTTTTCATCCCCATTTGTTGCTCCCCCACTAAGATGAAATAGGAGGCTAATTCCGATGACCTTGTTCGTTTATGCCATGAAATCCTGACCGTGAAATCACTGTTCATGTTCAGCCTTGGTGAAAAATGGACGTTATCCATGTTTTTGCCTCCCATTTGAAAGTTGCAATGGCAAACCATTGGCCGGCTAGAAGATTTAGGGGTGGTTTCTTCTTATGACGGTGGAAGAGGTAGGTACGCACTATATTATGCTACATTAAATTTCTTCCATATTATGGTAAAGCATTGTAATGCTATAGGTGTGTTTCCTGTTTTTGCTTTGTGTTAAATTTTTTTTTTTTTAATGTTTGGTTTAACACCTGTGTCCGTAAGGGGGCATTGTAGTTGTGTTCTTATATATCATTTCTAACATGTGGAAACTGGAAAGATGTGACAGTGGTTGGGACATTAGCTGTAGCTAGAACAAATTGGATATTTTCTGCTTGCTAATTGGTATTGAAGTTGTAGTTGTATATTTATTTTGTTAAATTTGTGGAATATTTTCCTTGATTTGGCACATTAGCGGGTGATGTGACGTCCAACGGTTTAAACTTGGATTGTCCTTTTTTTTACTATGTTATTTTCAACTTGTGATTTTTTTTTTTTTCTACTATTATAGTTGTCCATCTAATGCTATTCCTTATTCCTTGCTTCTACAATCATGTTTCATTAGTTATTAATTGCATATTCATTTTTGGGGATAAAATGTTGTTTTTATTCAATCTATGTCTTGTTATTGTTGCAACAGAGCTTTGAAGAATTAAACCCGAGAAAAGAAGATGGAAAGCTATGCAGTGGAGGAAGTTGATCATAACGTCAGTGATGATTGTAGTAGGACTAGCTCTAGCGATGGTTTTGACTTGGGGCAGGGGATTAAAGATGCTAATCTAGTGGAGAATGCTGAGTCGTATGAACAGGAGAGTATAGTTGCATTCTGATTTACATAACAAGGAGTTTGAGAGCAATGAAAAGGCATATGAATTGTATTTAAGAAATGCCAGATATGTTGGATTTGGTGTTTAGGTCGTGATATGTCATGGCATTTTGGTAAGGCGTAAATTTTTCTGTAATAAGGTAGGCTTAAGAGAAAAAAAAAAAAAAAACACTACATGAAAGTTAATAGAAAAAGGAACCACAAGCCAGAGACTAGGACAAATTGTACAAAAGTAATGTAACATGGAAGTTAACTTGTTGGAGGAAGCCCACAACCATGATCTGACCCCGCTAAGATTTGTTCACGTAATCCCAAATCACCATCGGATGTCTGATGCAGAGAAAGCACAGATTGTTTAGTGTGAGTGTTAGTTTGGAGAGGCTTTGTAAAGACTATTGATTTGGACAACTTGGAGAGGCTAGA
This sequence comes from Pterocarpus macrocarpus, assembly GCA_031439585.1. NCBI lineage: Eukaryota > Viridiplantae > Streptophyta > Magnoliopsida > Fabales > Fabaceae > Pterocarpus > Pterocarpus macrocarpus. The sequence continues at coordinate 19,166,604 of CM062513.1, read as the reverse complement.
AGAAGTACTTTAGGTAAAAGGTTGGAGAAGCTTGGACAAACAATACTTGGTTTATAAAAACCTCAACAAAGTGTTAAAGACTGGACGTAGGCAAGTCGTTGGCTAAACAAGTATAAAATTTCTCTGTGTGATCTTTTTATCCCTTATAGTCTTTACTTCATTTATTCATTGAGCTTTGTTCTATTTGCTAACTTATTCACTGCATATCAAAATTTCTATGAATTCAACAGCTTTGCTCCTAACTACTTCACTTTTGAATTCCAAGTCCAAGCCTTGAGAAAGTTGTTTTAAAAGTTTTCAGGTAATAAATTTTTATTAGAAGCATGATAACCCCTCAGGAACAGTATATTTGCTACACTTAGTTGGTTACAATAAGCAGAAATTGTAGTTTGTGTTTGATACACTCACACTAAATCTCTTGAAAGAGTATATACACTTAGTTGGAGTATGTAGTGACTTCTTTATGCCCTCAGGAATAGTATATTTGCTAATATAATGCAAAAGAAAAGATTTTTCTTTTCAGAAGTTAACTCTCAAAGCATGAAGTGCAATCAGTCCACATACAAAGTGTACCCAGCAAATGACAATCCGTACAGACTCTGTAATGACAGCAAACAAAAACAAAATCAACCTCAGTTAGTACCATTTTGGATCATAGACAACTTGCTACTCCATAACATGCTTCAAATATAGCATGCAACAGTAAACAACATATTATCTAATTTTAGCATGTCCAAGGATGTATAATTTAATAGCTTCATTTATATGTATTTTAGAAAAGCTAAATTTCATAAGAATTCCTTCTTGGTGAAAAGAAAGGTCTCCAGCATAGCATAAATTAAATCTCATAAGCATGGTTTCTGAAATCAAAATATGAAAATAATAATAAGAAAACCTATGATGCCTCCAGTAGGTGCTAAGCATATAATGATGTGTTTTAACATCGTCAAAAGGCTCAACATATATAAAGGGAGAGTAACTACCCAGGATGACAACAACAAAGACAGATTTCTCGACAAAGCTGAGCCAAATCATGGCCAGTTCTTCAATCATAACAAGTAATGAAGCATCCAGACAAGCCATGCAACATAAAAAAACAAGAGAGCTCCTACATTTGACAATACCAAAATGAAATTAGCAACAAAACCAACATTGTCTAATGTATGGATAAAGCAAAATATGAACTCAAGATAAAATAAAATAAAAACCCCAGAATTTACCCATCATCCCCAAAATAAAAAAGAATATTAATTCTTGGTATAAGCATTTTGATTACTACTACTCAAGTTCATAATAATTTATCATATATGTAGTAAAAATTCATCTCACTCTCAAAACCGCAAAAAAGACGAAAGCCAATACTGCTAGTAACCATCTATTACATAAACCAAATATGCAAGTAAAGCAATGACTTGCATAAAAAAGGAAATAAGATGCCACCATGTAGAATCAGAATATGTATGCAATTCATAAATTACAAATGGTATCAACGTCACTAGGAGGATGGAAACAATTCACCTACAAGCTGAATTGCTAGAAATATAAACAAAATGTCTTTGGTGACAAAAAATCAAAATTTCAAGGTACACTATTTCCTATTAGCAGCACCATGAACACACAAATGATAAGGAGCCTTGCAAGTAGTGCAATGAGCAAATGCAAACACTTCCTGCAAGAATATTCAATAATATCCACTTATTTGTTAGGTCAAGTGCTATAAAGTATAAAGTGCACTTCTCTAAGAACTATTGGCAACAAAATTGAGGATGCAATTGCTTGTATATTATATAATATAAGGAAAAAGCCATTAAAATAAAAGTATATGGACAGTGAATATCACTAAAGAATTTTTAGTATAGCCATTAAATTCAAATTAATTTGCATCTTATAGAATTATAAAGACAAGCACGCTCAAGATAGCTAAGAATCCAAAGATGTGAACATGGGAAGAGATCCCAAAATTAAGTTGTAGAGCAGAGGAAATATGTCATAATTTTTAGGTGTGGAGGAAATATATGTCACATAAACAACATCCTTACCTTAATGGCTCGCCAATGATCCAAACATTCTCGATATACATATTTGATGTACCTTTGCACCTGCAAGGAGCTATGAAATCTTTACCTAAGGTGAATTAAAGTAAAGTAAAATAAATAAATAAAACAAACAGGCGTTAACTAATAGGATACATCCAAATGTTAAAGCTTAATAATGAAGTCTTCGGTCTTCACATACTTGCTACCAGTCAATACATCATGGAATGGCAAATTGGCAATAATCCACTCTACTAACAAATTGGACCTCAGAATTCGACCAACTAGCTAACATAGTGCCTAAAGTATAAGATACAAAATAACATAGTGCTTATGATGTACCTCAACATGAAGCATTCCTTATGCTCATACTACCATGTACATACTTTGCAAACCCAACTACCACACACCGACCCCAACAATGCCTTTCCTGATTTTCTCTCAAATCGTCTCCTCTTTTTATCCTTTTTTTCCCCTCTTCCCTCGCATAGGCATGTGCTAACAATTACCATAAACAAGGCTACACTCACAATATGTCCACTGAGGTTAGCACCGTCACTTTTCCTCCATATAAAAACTACACAGACACTAGCAATCGAGGTTACTACGTTCCTTCCATCTTCACTTCTTCGCAATGTAACATTCTCCTTAACCACATCGCAATTCACCATGGAAACTCAATGCTTGCCACACCCACAATGCTCGGATAACCGTCTTGGACATCAAAACTCCTACACCACCAATATTAATCACACTGCTTTGTTTACTTACTCCCACGATGTAGTTTTTCCCCTTTCCATTTAGGGTTCAGAGTTCGAACATGAGTAATGTGTAATGATAATGATAAATTAGTTAATATCACGTTAATAAATTAGTTAATATTGCATTAATAATAACATTTACAACAAAAAAACTAATAATTTCCACCCTATGCACCTTAACCTATAATCCAAGTTTCCTTTCTTTCATCTTGCCCATTCACTTTTATCGATGATATTTGAATGGCTGAGATCAAATACTCTAACAAAGGTGCATAATGCACCATGGGGCTCGAAGAGCAGGTTAGACGACGCCCTAAGTGAACAAGCACTTTCTTATGTTATGATGAGTGACCAAAAATGATGAGATGTAGTAGAGGCAGCAGTGTGCTGGACAAAAAACATCACTATCTTCACCTCTATCGTGTATGTGCCATATTTCATCTTGTCCTTCCCATTTTCTGTAATGTCCCAACTAAAATTGATCTCGAAAAAGGAAAACAGTGGGAAGGCGGATTCAGCTATGTCCATGTTAGTATAGGACATGACACATCCTAGATATCAGAATGGAAAGGCTTGCGACGTATCTGTGCTATATATTTATAGGTAATTTTGATTGTCTATTCTTTTTGTGCAAAAGCTTAAAGTAGGTTTGGAATTTTTTAAATTTTAAGAATATGTTATTAAAAAATTTTATTAGTAAAATATTGATTATAAGTTATTTAAATATAAAATAAATTCATTAAAATAAATAAACATAAAATAAGAATGAGATGACAACTTTATGATTAATTTTATTTATAAAATTGTATTAGCAATTAATCTTTAAACTTTTTATCTCAAATTTATTTTCATACTAAACTAACAATAATGATTATTATTTTTTTTCAAATTAAGTAAAAAGCAAGGTTGGAATAAATTGTTCTCTAAAAAAGTTACTGTTTAAGTTTTGAATTTTGTTAATGTATAATCTTAAAATACATGTTAAGAATATTAAAATTTAAAAATCATCCAAATTACTTAAAAAATGTTTAATGTTTTTTAGATTTTTAAAATAGTAAATATTTACACTTTTAACTTTTTATCTTTAACGAATGTATTTTTTTTTTTTTTTCAATGGGAAGCGAAAGTGTCTCGAACCGGTTTTTCTTTAGCAAGTGCCACAATTAAAAAGGGGGGAATTTTCAGTGACTTGACAAATGAATGCTTCATTTTCAAATTTGGATGATTCAACGAATTGAGATTGATTTTTCAACTTCCAACTCCAACTTTCAAGTTCTTCAACAACACTGACAGTAGTAACTGACTGAATCTGAAAGAGTCGTTAACTTCAGAGTAATCCCACCCAAACGGCACCGTTTTGATTTGAATTCACCGATAATGGTGAAGGGTCTCCACGGCCAGAACCTCCCCGCAGATGTGGCGCAGGTCGTTGATCAGCTGGAGCGCCACTGCATGTCTCCCGATGGATCTCTCATCTCCAAGCCTCTCTACAACGATCTCCAGCTCGTATTTCTCTCTCTCTCTCTCTCTCTCTCTCTCTCTTGATTTTAGGTGTTTGTGAAATTTCCCGACAGAATTGAAAATTGGGTCTTCCATTTTATCTCCAAAAATTCAAACTTTTTTTTTTTTTGGGACCCATTTTGTCAAATATCCAATAACTTTAGTTGAGTACTGATTTGCTGTGTTGGTTTGCAGGCCAGAGAGGAAATGTGCAGGGAAAGACTGCGTTACCTGGAAGCCATGGTAAAGTGTTATTTACAGAATGAAATAGAGATTTAGTTTTATGTTCTGTCATGTTTGGACTCATAAAAATTGTAATTTTTGGGTCTAAATGTTTGGTATTTGGTATTGCAGGGATGGGAGTTGGTCAAGTGTAGTGTGATTCTTGATAGTTCCTTTCATGTTTATCTTTTACATGACATATTATGTGAAGAGAGAGATAGACACAATCGCTTAAATTGGGCCTTGCAAATTTTAGAAGGGTCCCACAAGTGCTTAAGTGGTTGTGTCTATATCTCTCTTCACATGATTAAAGAAACATGAGAGGATACATTCCCGTTTACTGATATGTAGTTTTTCATACGGTGGGTTGGTTACACTTGCAGGCAATATATTCTGAGGCCATTGGGATGGTGGAAGAGTATCAGCAAGCCATTTCTGTGTCTAGCCTCGGCGGAATTCGAGATACCGGTGGTCTTTATCCTCAGCTGGGATTGAGGAACTCTCCTCAGGTTTGAGTTATTATACTGGAAAGTTAGTTTGATTTTTGAAGAAATATGTGTCTTGTATGAAAATGCTGTTGATTTTGGTTCTAGAAAATCTGAGTTATGTATATGGAGAGAACAGTTATGCTCTTTACCATATTGCCCTTTATGGGAATTGCATGTCATATGAATCATCTCCTTTCTCTTCATACCTTAGATGATAAGTTACAGGGAGGGCAGTGATATTTGAACAACAGTATAATGAAGATAATGTTCATGTTAATTTAGGTCCTATGAAATTTGCTAAGTTACAGGGAGGGCAGTGATATTTGAACAACAGTATAATGAAGATAATGTTCATGTTAATTTAGGTCCTAAGAAATTGATAAGGAGAAAGACTTTGTTGAGTTCTTCATGAAATTATTTTGGCCCTAATCTAGAGGTTCTTCCACGTATAATGGGAGACAGTTGTAAATTATAAACTCAATATCACCAAACTGAAGGCGGGGGTTTCTGGAACCAATGATAGCTATTGATGCCATTGGCAATGCAGCATGTATGTAAGATTGACAATCCATGTTCAATTTATTAGAGGTGGAAAGAGTCTTCAGGAGTTAGTTACCTAAGTTCTTTATTGGAACATAGAAGGAGTTGCGACATATATAGTACCTCTTCCTGAGTTCCTCTTGACGATTTTGACTTGACTCCGTTTGTTTTAAACATGTTGGAGACTAATATGTTGACTAGGTTGTGTTTCCTAAATGAGGAGATGTGGGTCTATCATTCTGCTTATAGAAACTATTCATGATTGTTCACAGAGGAATTAGCTAAAATATGGGGAGTTTCATGTGGATTAACATTGCTTGGTATTGCTAAAGATCTGTCTTTGGTACTTGGCTTAGAGAGGACTAAGACTTTAATCCTTATAGAAATATTTATATTTTTTGGGTCATGTTTTTAGAGGATATGTTGTATTCTTTCTTCTCACTTCTATTTTTTATAATTCTTGATATGTCAAGCTTCATTTGGTCACGCATGGTAACTGAATGACGCTAATGTGCATTACGTGTGCATTACGTGTGCATTACGTGTGCATTTATACTTTTTGGGCACAGGTCTTCATTGACTTAAACCAAATTTACATGTCCATCTGTTGTCAGGTTTATGAGACTTTAGAGCATCAACTGGTTGTGGCTGAAGCAGCCCAAAGGTTGAGACTACCTCTTATCTCCAAGGATGGTGAAGTCAATACTGAGGATATTGAAAAATTGAGTGCAGTGTCTCGAAGCTTCCTTGAGAGTACTAGCACCAGTTCCACAATCAACTCAAGCATGACTTCTGCTAATTATACCACTCCAAACAGCTCAGCCAGTGTGGTTAATTCTTCCCTTGCTGCCATGTATTCAGTGGAACCTGGAGTTGGTGGTGTACCTAATCGTTTTCTTGGAATTACACCTGCTTATTTGTGGCAAACTCAGCATCAACAAACACCATTATCTGTGGTATCCTATTTAACTGAATATGAAAGTCAGCTTCTAAGCGTGCACTTTCTATGTTAGGTTTTATTTCAAAGTGATTAACTTGGTTATGTCTTTCCTTGTCGATGCATGAAACATATCTTTAGGATATGACAGAATATCGCATGTCCCTCTCACATGAAGTAGAGGCCCGCTTGAAATTGAAATGTGATAAATTATCCGATGCCTTTGTTTTGGATGACAATGGTAAGTATGACCTGCATATTACTGATCTATATGGGGATTTGATGATGAATTGATGATTTTCTATGTTCTGTCATATTGGTTTTATTTACTAGCTGATTCCTTTTCTTCTTGATTCAGATTCTTCATCATCTAGAAGTCAAAGTTCAAGTTCTCGGCTTCCAGAAAGGTTTGAGCTCATTCCAATATCTTAATCCTTTTAATTGTTAGCAATTCTTATTGAATTTTGACACAAAAAATCATCAATGTGTTTTTATTGGATAAAGCAATAATTTTTTTGCAGTTGAGAAGTGCATATATTTAAGGCCTAACAGTATATTTGAACCCAGGTTGGAATCTTATGTCATGAGAGTTGAAACATTAGTTTCTTTATGGACAGTCAATCTAATTTAATGCCCCGCAAAATCATGTCTAGCTTCTTGTGGAAGTTGTTGGATGAGGTCTCAATCCATACATTTTTCTTTTATGAGTGTGTTAATGAAAATGATCAATGCAATTAATATTACTAATAGGCTCAAAATTTGCTTTAACTTTTGTTATCCGAGTAACAAGTATCAAGGTTATTCGAGTTCTGGTTTCTTTAGCTGTACAAGATGGAGGTTTATTTACTATGAAAAATAATCACTTTTTATTTTGGCTTCTAGGTAATGACTTAGCTTATATTTGCCATTACTTATGTCTTATGTGAACCACAAATATCTGAGCTTTGAAAGAACTTACTAATATGAAGTGAACAACATAACATTCATATGTTGATCGCATGCTTCACTACTTGTAAGTTCCATACTGGACATATCCAAGGGCTACAATCTCGCACTCTTCATATCTCTTCTTTTACCAGGGTGAAGTTGTTGATTGAGGAGATTGAAAGAGAAGAAGCAGCACTGCGAGATGATCTTTATTCTGCAGATAGAAAATTTGCTGAATATTATAATGTACGTGCATAGGCATTTATTACAAGAACTATCTTTCTTGCAGACACAGATACGTTTTCCATAACTCCAACACTGAATTGCTGTTTGTGTGTAGCTGTGCTCACGCGTGAGAGAGGGAGAGAGAGAGAGAGTTTGCATGTGTGGTGTATTGTGCATTATATTTCCTTTTTGGCAGCATGTTCATGCTGACATGTAGATATTGAAAGAGATTATTCTCAATTAGGTCTTGGAGCAGATACTTGGAGTGCTTATTAAACTTGTTAAGGATTTGAAATTGGATCATCAACATAAATATGTGAGTATTTATTATTTGATAAATTTTATGATTTGATAGCTAAGGATGTATCATGACTTGTCCCATTGTATTTGTAGGATGAGTTGCAGAAGACATGGCTTTGTAAAAGATGTGAGACCATGAGTGCGAAATTGAGGTTTGTGTTTTCTATGCTTTCAGGGGTTGTGACTATTTATTATTTCATTGTTCTTCAATATTAATATGCTTTCAGGGCTGTGAGGTTTGAGATAATAGGAGATGATCATCTTGTATGCAAGTTGGATACAAAGCATTGCTTCTAATTAAAGGTTAAAGATGATGGAAAAAGAGAAATTAATTTTTTTTTTAGTGCATAACATTAAGATAATGTAAGACTGACCTGATTAACAAAAAGGCAAGCTGGTTTTGGTTCTAAAATTTATACTTTCTATGAATTCAAATTATTTGAGCATTATTTTTTTGTGCCATTTGGATTCCTGCACTTTTAGTTTTAAGTAAATTTCTTATCTAACAGCTTTCAGAAAGTTATGTTCTAAAGAGCTTACAAAGAGGTATGTTAACTGGAATTGTGTACATGCACGGGTAATTAATGAATTATGAGAAGATTTCATAAATATTGGGACACCAAGAGAATATAAAAATTTGTTTAACTTCTCAAACCAATAATAGAAGATTTCTTTTTCTAATTTTTTGTTACTCTAATAGGAACTCAGTCCAATCAATTTGTCACTTTGGTTAAAATACCAAAATTTAAGGAGCAAGATTGTAGTAATAGGGTTTCCGTATTTTGTCTGGAGGTAATTCTTAAAACTTTGCTGAAATTAATGTTGCCTAAATCTAAGTTAAATTTAAATTGGTGGTTGTGCTGGATGGTAGCAATATTATTACAATTGATGTACTAAATGGATATAGAATGGTGTGGATAAAAGGAAAAAGTGATGAAAAAATTAGATGGAGTTGAGTGGTAAATGGAAGAAGGCTAAATATGCAACTTTGACCCATAATTCTTGAAAATAATTTGTCCTATATTCAGACGACTAAATTTCTATTTCAACTCTCTGTTCTTTTTTTTTTTTTGGTGTCAGATTATAATCCCAGATAGTAGCTGGTTTACCGTATATATACTATATTTATTTGTTATTATATTTGCAGCAATTGGTTAGTTTTTGCCAGGTTCTGGATTTAATAAATGCGATATTTGCCATTGCATATCAGGGTTCTGGAACATGTTCTCCTGCTTGAAACTTACACTAAGGACTCTATACCTGCCCTTCATAAGATAAGGTATAAAATATAAATAACGAGACCTCATTAACTTTGTAAGCAGTTCTTGATTTAGTATTAATCAACCATGTTTCCTATTTAATCTCAGGAAGTATCTTGTTGAAGCTACTGAAGAAGCATCTATTGCATATAATAAAGCGGTATGTTCCTATGTCTCCACTTGTATGTTTGAAAACATTGGTAACTAAGTGGTCATTAATTTTAGTTCTATTTAGTTTGTTGCTAAATTGAGCTCTTCATAAGAAAATGCGAGTGCAGTAAGACATGAGACTACTTTGTGAAATTAGCTCAGAGTACGTCATCCCTGTTGAGAGTATCTTGTCTTTCATTATATGTTGAAGGTAACAGATTGATGTTTTTTCGCTAATGTCATGTCATTTTCTTTTCTATACGTTCCACCTTGATAAATATGGATGGACATTGGACTTTTAATGAGCTCATCATAGCTTATCTGCTCAACATCCGATGGAAAATATAGAAGTTTTCATTATGTGTCAATTAAGAGTTGTAGTAATTGAGTCTTAAATCAGTGTTGTTTAAGTGTATTAGATATTTTACTACTCAAGATTCATTGTTCTATGTATATGATAAGTTATTTTAGTCCAGAAAAGTCCGATCTCATTAGGGATCTAAGTAATTAAAGGCTGTCCAAAAGTTAGCAAAAAGTCTTTAATTAAGAATATTATGATGGATATTGCAACACAATAAAAGAGTGAGAAATAAAATATATACTCAAAGGCTAGGGCAGCTTTATAAGATGTAAAGCAAATTGTGAAGTAATACTATCAATTCTCTGGTGTAGAAGAGTAGAAAATTCCAGTGAGTGCTGTTAATGTTGTATATTGACTTATGGAGTATGTGCAAAGGGTTGACAGTTAATATCGTATCCAATAGGGCCAATATCTAAGATGTGATTTAATTTTGGTTCTAACTTTAAAATGATTTCAGAATGTGGTTGTGGCTACATGCTAGTCATCTAGTATTATGTTTATGACTCTTATCGATTGTGTTTTCCATCATTGTTGTGATTGTTCATCATCAAGGTTGTTAAACTCTCGTGCGAACTCTTAAAACTCTTACAAGTTCGAGAGTTTACGATCCTATCACACAAAAACAAGTTAACTCGAGCACAAACTCTCTTTTTGTCAAACTTGTATGGGTTTAAGTAAATTCTAACAAATTCAGTAAACTCTTGATTTTACTAGCGGGTTTGAGTCTAAATTTATACTTGATTTTGCTCTCAAAATGTGTAATATTGGTCACTTTTGTTGGGTATTTCAATTTATTTGTTTATCTTATGCAATATTTATTTGTTTTATTTAGCTAATTTTATCTATTTGTTATTATTTAATTATGTTTTGTTGAACTATAAAATTATATGCATATGGAATAAAGTATGATATAAAAATTAAGTCATGCATTGGGCTATATTTTATGATATTTCTTTCATTTATGTTGTTATAAAGTTAAAATTGTTCAATATTAATCATAAATATGCTATTTAATTATATTTAGTTAATAAAATATATTTTTGAAGTAATATTTTTTGGATCTGTTATGATTCGAGTTTATGATTCGAGTTTGTTATGACGTCACGAATTTACCTAAACTCTCAAATTTGTCAACCTTGTTCATCATATTTGTGTTAGTTTAATATTTTGACCATTGTACCAGGTAACTCGCCTACGTGAGTACCAGGGTGTTGATCCTCATTTTGACAACATTGCACGGCAGTACCATGACATTGTAAAGGTGATATTAATATTGTTAAAATGTATACTTCATTCATATGAAATTTTATATTTTATATATAAGATATATCAATCAACCTTCTCTCACGAATATTTCTGTTCTGTTTGTCCTGAAACTGAAACTTTCCTCATTTGGGATAGCAATAATGGTGACATGAAAAATTTGAGGATATAATGGATAAAAAATATATACCTATCGAATAAAATTGAAACTTCGAGAAACGCAGGGAAGGAGCATACTTTTAGCATATCAATTTTCCTGCAGTAATTATCTTTTCGAATTTCTTATGATATTGTGCAGAAATTAGAGAATATGCAATGGACAATCCACCAAGTTGAAATGGATCTGAAACGTTTACCAGACAGCCCCAGCACTTAGGAGCTTTATGTTTTGTCCCCTTAACACTGGTAGGTTTGCTTTATGTAAATGGTAATGAAGGTATTTTTTGGTTCTTTTTCTAACTCTGCATTCGTTGTCATTGGTGATTAAGAATGATGTGTAATTTTATTTTATTTTTTTTGGTCGCGATGTAGTGTAAATTTTCAAGCTTTGTGCTTGTTCAAATATTTGGACAACTTTTTTAGGGGGGGATCCTGGAATGTGGAAGTACAAGGGCATTAGCATCAACGAAGGGGAAAAATGAAAACGAAAAACCCGGCTTCAATTATCGCTTCTTGTTTATGAAATTGAAATTTCAGTGTTGTTGCGGACTTGGAGTTTATGCTTAAGGGGCTACAGTAACTAATTTGTTGTTAATACTCCCTTGCTTCCCAACTTTTCATGTGTGAATCACTTTTATTTTTTATTTTATGAAATTGTCAAATTATTCGTTCATTTTGTAAAATGAGTTATGTTAGTTTTTCTCCCTATATTCATTAGTCTATCATTATTTTTTTGTTGATATATCATGTTAAGGGACATGTGGCATATGATGTGGCGTCATTTTTATATAAGCTCAAATTAGGATGGTTGCTTTGGTGCTAATTAAAAAAAATCTGATTAAAAAAAATAAGTACTGTGAAGATAGTAGTTATATGAATGATATGGAAATGGCCTATGATGCAATTAATCTCATATAGTGCACTAAAGGTACTCCTTCGAAGACTACACCAGGCATCACAAGTCGCCTAGGCTCTGCCAGCCAAAAACCCACCATTCAACCCCATGTCCCCTAAGATCAATGCTCGATTTTTTTGGAAAATCTCACGATTTCAAGTCACTTCATTGGCCAAAGTTGAGATTTGTTTTTCCCTGCATGTAAAGTTGAGTCGCCGTCTCTTGGTGCCCCCATCCTGGCTTGCCTTGAACACCATCCACTCACTTCCTTGCACACAATCATGCTTCCACTTGCAAAAGCCCATCATATTCTCACCATGGCCCCGTATTCATTCAAAGAAATTAAAAGAGCAAAAATCCAAAGTCAAAAATATGAAAATAATAATAATAATAAAGAGCTCATTTACTATTAAAAAAAAAGGAGCTTATTTCTTCTTCAACGAGCTACATCGTCGACAGGAAAGAAACATGAGTCAACCAAGGTAGTGAGATGTGTAGAGTTGTATTTGCTGCATCTTATATATATATTCAGTATTTTGTTTTAGTTTTAGTTTGATTTGATGTTAACATATTTGAAATTGGGCATTTTGAATGGGATGTGTGGAACTATACATGAGAGACTATGAAGTTGCAATCTGCCAAGAAGAGGTGATGGGAAGGGGCGAGGTAGATGGCAGTGATGGTGGCTTCTTCCTTCCACCTCAACCACTGACAGTCAACCATTGCGCATCTCGATGGAAGCCACGGTAGCAACGTTGTATATGTGAAATGATGGTAGTAGTGACCTTTTGGAGGTGACCAAGTCGCCCCATATTTTCGATGTGGGAGCAGCGGGTGCCGTCAACAGCAAGGGGGTCGGTGCGGATGGTCGGTGCGGTAGCAACTACGATGGTCGGCGGTCGGAGTGGGTGGTGATGGGGTGAGATGACAAGGAAGAAGAGGCGAAAGGTTGGAACGATGATGGTGTCAAGAAATAAAAGAGGGGTTTATGATGTATTATATTTCATCAGTTGTATGGTATACCTTGTAATGCCCCACTATATCTATCATTCACTCATTTGATAGAACTATTTCTTCATGGTGCAGATTCATTTTGATCAGCACCGGAGCAACCGCCTCAAATTAGTTAATGAAATTTCTAAAATGTGTCAAAAAAGTATATTAAATTTCTAAAATGCATAAAAAAATTCTTGAAATTTCTAAGATATGTCAAAAAATCCCAAATTTTCAAATCTCTTCTATTCACCTTTATAAATTCTAAATTCTCAATTTTTTCTTAAATTCATTAATTTCTCTTCCATATTCACACCTACTGAGATTGGATGCTCTTTATATAGAATAATAAAAAGAGAATATATAGAAATGAGACTGTAAGATGCAATAATTAATGCAAATATCTTTATAGTAAATCCAATCCCAATAAATTCTTAGGTAGGTATTTTCTATCATGTTAGTGTTTAGGCATTCTATTCATAAGTTGACATGTGTAAAAATAGTGGCTCATATATCTCATTTTTTTTATTAATACTATAAGCTTATTAATTGCTTTCTATTTATAATATCTATCTATCAATAATTGCTAATATTCAAATATAATAACTATCTTTTCTAAATTATTATTAAATTATCATTAAATCATTCAACCATTAAATATATCTGAGATATCTATAAACTTTCAAAAAATTACGTGTTTGGTTTTGTTTTTGTAGAATTAATTATAGATAGAATTGATTTTGTTAGAATTAATTTGGTTAGAATTGATTTTGAGAAAAAATAATTTATATTTAGTAGTTTCTCTAAAAATGATTTTGACAAAAAATAAAAAATTTTCACTTCTCCTAAAATCAATTCTAGATATAAGAGTTGATTTTAAGCAATGAAAATCAAGCATCACAAAAAATTAAAAGAATCAACTTAGGGTCAGAATTGATTTTAACACCTGGAAACGGATTTCCAAACATGATGAAAACTGCTATGTATTATAGTTTTACGTGAAAAAATTATAAAATGAAGAGAAATTGTAGATCAACACGTAAATTGCAATGTATCATTATTAATTAATTATTTTTAAAACACTTAATATAAAATAAAAATTATAGGTATAAAATAAATAAAAATTGTAGACTTGCTTCTTCAACCATATTTCACAAAATATCTTGTGTTTTCTTGTGGTCTTGGGACTTGAAAACAAGATTGTAACAAGACCGCATAATTGCATTACGGTGAACTAGTTGAGAATGATAATTTTTATCTTAGATTAATTGTTTCAAAATAATTAATTAACAATGATACAATAACAGTTTACGTTTTGATCTTTTTTGAAAGTTTATAGGTATGTGTATATATTTAGTGATTGAATGGTTTAACGATAATTTAATGGTTTAATGATTTAATGATAATTTAGAAAAGATAATTATTATATTTACATGTTAGTAATTACTGATAGATAGATATTGTTAAAAAAAAAAAAGCAATTAATAAGCTTATAATATTAATGAAGAGTGAGACACATGGGTCAATATTTTTACATTTGTCAAAATATGAATGAATGCTTAAACACAGACAGAATAGGGAGTGCCTACATAAGAATTTCCCTCCAATCCCAACACATTCTATTCTACGTGCATATTTTGCAACTAAACAATGGGATACAATTTTCAGCTTAACTTTTATATGCTTTCAACTCTAATTTTATTTTTCAAATAAGGACTCATATGATTATATATATTACAATTACAAATTAAAATGGATGATCTTTTTCATTTGTTTTTGAAAAGAAATTATTCTTGCACACTTTTTTCAGCATGCATAATCAAAATTTTATACTTTTAAGTCCTAGTGGCTCACATATGTTCGGTTTTTCATATAAATGAATGAGATAATATTCTCATGTAAGAATCAAAATAATACAACTCTAATATTTCAATAGTAATAATAATACTCTTAAAAGGATACTTCATGTTGAAAAATCTCAATTACTGTTTAGTTACAAATACTGTCTTTAGGAATACTCTTGAACTAATTAATTATTAACATATTCTCATCTAAATAGGGATGGTAACAAAATAAATAATTTTAGGATAGAGATCTTCTATCCTACTTAATTAATATTATTTGCTCTAAGATCACTTCTTCAATTCTCCCCTTTCTCCCTATTTTCCACTTTCTTTTAGTGTTTGATATTTATGAGTTTTCATCTTAAGTTTCTTAGAATCATTTTAAAACTCTTACAATAGACTAATTAGTAGCTCATTTAATTGAAAGCTAACTTATTTTTTCTCTTTTGAGTTATATTAAAATTGTTTATCGTATCCCATTATCTCATTTCTATATATTTTGCTTTTATTATTCTATATAGGAAGGATCTGGTCTAGTTAAGTGTGAAAATAGGAGGAAAATGAGTGGATTTAAAGAAGATTGAGAATTTAGAATTTATAAAGTGAAGAGGAAAGATTTGGAAATTTAGGACTTTTTTTGACATATTTTAGAAATTTCATGAATTTTTTGATACATTTTAAAAATTTTAGAGACTAATTTGATATTATATAAAATTAGCGTCATGTTAGATGCCATGTGCACTAACATGACATGTGGCATGCTATGTGACACTAATGTGACATGTCAGGCCATGTGGCAATAACATGATATGTTAGATGCCATGTGGCATGTCATGTGTCATTTAATATAACACATCAGCAAAATAGTGATGGTGGATTAATGGATATGAGGGGAGAGACTAACATGACTCATGTTGTACAAAGTGATGGATTAATTTGATAGTTTCAAAAAGTCAAGGACGAAAGCGACTTACATGTAAAAAGTCAAAAACAAAAGTGAGTATTAACTCAAATTTATAATGACATTAATTTTTATGCATTTATATCAAATAATAGGATTGCAAGAAAATGTTAACTTATAGTGTGGGTGGTTATCATAGTGATATTTATCCATTATAATTTAGTATTTTGTTACATTTTTATTAATTAACAGCATAAACTTATTTTATATGTCAGTATATAGAAATTAAACTCATTTATAATTGCTTTAACAATATCTTTATGAATTCATTTTGTTTTGCTAAATTCGGATGCCGGTTAAGTACTATTGCCAGTTTGACCTCTTTTTAAGTTTTTTTCCCTATCGTAAAAAGTAGTTATTTGTGAATGCGTAAAAGTTTTTTTTTTTTTCCTTTTCATGACTGAAACAAAAAGTAACAACTAACAAGAAAATCGGTTTATATAATGAGATTAATTTTGATATACTGATAGTGTGAAAGAATTTTTATTGTTATTCAATCTTTTTTTTTTTTTTTTTTTGTAGTGGATGGTTGACTTAAACAAGTTTATTAATTTGATAATATATAATTAGATATTTGTGTAAAAAAATTTTATATCGATAGTGTATCAAAATCAACTTCTTATATAATATATAATATATAAAGACAGTTCAATATAATTTTGAAAATATGTTGTTATGTCGTTATGTTTATTATTATGAACGAAGGTCAAGTAAGAATAAAATATATTAAAAATATTTATCAAAATTATTTTTCAATGATTTAATTAGTTTTGTTAATGCATATTTGAGAATAGATTTTTCTTAAGAAAATAATCACTTTTTCCTTTTTAATAGTTGTTGTAATGCCTCACTAGGTAGTTATCAATTTACCATTCCTTTAGTCGATTCCATTATTAATAATCTAATAATCAACCAGTTAAGCACTGCTAGCCTTCTTTCACTTATTTGGATTTTTTACTTTTTTAAGTATGACTAATTAGTGTTCAAATTCATCTTTTCCTTTAATGTTGAATTAGCGGAAGTTAATGTTACCCATCCATTAGTTAATCTATACAAACAATTCTAGTCAATCAATATGACTAAGAAGGTAAGTAGTGCCATAACCATATACATTCAGACATTCACATTAAGTCAGAGTTAGGGATATACAAGCATCTGACAAAATACACTAGAAAAGTCACGCTGTCTCCACTTGGATTATACACAAACACAAAATGATGGATAACAAGTGTCTACTGTCTACATGGGGCTTCTAGGTCCTCCCATCACTCTGCTACCAGAAAACACAGGTGCGGTACTGAAAGGAGTGACGGAAGTCTACAACAAACCAAAGAAAGTTGTGGGGATATGTTCAAAAAGACGAAAGAATGATCGTTTACAATTTTTGTTGATAACTTGCCTACTTCTATGACAAAATCCTAGTTATACCAAATCTTCAAATTTGAAGGGAATGTGGTCGATATTTATATATCAAGAAAAGTAAGAAATACTTCTTCATGGCCTCTTGCTTTTATGAGATTTGAGACAAGAGAGGAAGCTTTAAGGGTTGTGAAGAACCTTGATGAGATAGAGGTTCTAGGAAACCCAATGGCTGTGAAAGAGGCAAAATTTAAGAGAGGGTCATTCGATGATGCACAGTTATTAAGGAGTGGCCGATTTGTACAGAAATATGAAGTTGTGGGGAAAAGTATGAATGGCAATGTGGAGAGGAGGCTTTACAAAGATATGTTGTAATCTGACAAGAATCAAGAATATACAAAATAGGATTAGTTTCAATCAGGCAGGAACCAAGCAGAGGTGGAGAAGGTGCTTTATGTTTTTTTTTTTGTGTTTTTTTTTTTTTTTTTTGGTTATAGGAGAAGGTGCGTTAGTGGAAGTATGCAAAGACAAAGTGGTTTGGCTTAATGGAAGCCTGGTTGGTGAATCTTTGAAGCCTTCAGAATTTGATATTCTTAGTGAGAAATTGTATAAAGAATGGTTGTACTTGACTCAGATTAGAACTGTTGAGATTGTGCCATATTTGTTTATAATACAAACATTAATTAGGGATATGTAAATATCAATTAGGATAGATTGTTTCCTTTATTAGAGATTGTAATTATGTGAAAAGATTTGATTATTAGTAATATATAATTCTGTGGCTGAGGAAGTTTGTCCTCAAGCAATTCATCACAAACACTCTCTTAACTTGGTATCAGCTGGTGTCATGGTGAAGGCTACTGAAAATTTAGAACGATACAAGCATGACCGCTGAAAGTTTACTATAACATGGTTGAAGTTTTGCTTTGGCATAGCTGGGATTTTAGTTTTACTTTGGCACGACTTGGATCTTAATTTTATTATGACTGCTGGCTTGAAATTAGACTTTTTACTTATTGCTAAATGTTGATTAAACTTATTGCTTATTGAACTCAACCGATGCAAATCCGCTAACAATAAATAGGCAAAACTTAACCCCAGTCTAGCACACAGTACAGGGAAAGATTAAACCCATATATAATAAGATGAGATCATGAGCATTGGTGTAGAACCAAATTCAGATTATAATTGAAGCAATGAAGAGGCGAGCATCTTACAACCCCTTTTGAAATAAGACGAAAATGAACAGACGTTAATAATATTGCCATTGGCGACATCAGTTCGCAAATTGGCTACTATTGAAAGCATCATACACTCATAATTCGTATAATTAGTTTTATACACAACATGCAAGATGTAGCAGTCATCAATATACATCGTTATGCTAATCCTATGCCCTTAATCCTCTATATAAATTACACTCGTGGAAACGGGATAACGCTTAAATCTACCTTTTATATACTTAATTTTAGCGGCAGAGTGAAAGCATAGCAAGCTCAATTCATCTGCTCACTATCCTGCATAAATAACCAGTTCTCCAATTGACTAGGCGGGGTAACCCTCTTCCTAACCAACATTTCAACTGTAGGACACTTTCTCTTCCTCCCACCCCTTGGCCTTGACCTGAATTGTTCATCAGCTTCTTCAAAATCCCCCTGTATCAAGGGAATTTCAATGAGTAAGTTAGTGCAAAGGCTAAGCTATCACTTATCAGGAATTTTTTAAACCACTAGAATATTAAGGCAAAAGAACTTACATGGGTAAAAACATGTTTCCCAGTTTTTTCATGTTTATCTCTCACGTGCTTGTAAGCAAATCTCATGCCACAACCAGGAAACCCACACACATAAGGCTTTTCTTTAAAGTGCACGGCCTTCTCATGCTTAAGAAGATTAGATTTCTGTTGAGGCATAACCACAAAAAAGAGTTAATTAAAACCAAGTTCGAATTTTAACCAAAATTGGAAATTCAGTTAGAACGTACACCCAGCAGTTTAGAGAATAACGAGGCTTACACTTGAGAATATACAGCTACAACCCTTAAATTCACATTTAAACACCTCCAACGATCTGTCAGCTTCATGCGTACGAAGGTGCCTTTTAATATTCTTCTTCAATTGCTTGCTTCCACAAGCGTCACAGGTGACATATTGATGGCAAGATTCAATATGGGCTTTAAGGCCCTGGTCATTAGTGAAATGTTTCATGCAACCAGGTTCCAAGCACACTACATCTACCGACTCCAGCTTAACTGCAGAACACAAGTTTCTTCACAATTATTCCCAACATTTTCAAAAATACAAATAAAAGACCATTTTCAATACACCACATGGAAACTTTGCCAATTCACACAGAAAATCAAACAGATGGCAACTTGCCATGAGAATCTTCATGCTTTGAAGCTTTGATGCAAACTTGAAAACCTTTCCACAGCCAAATTCTGGGCACACAAACTGCTTCTGACTTTCAACATTTTTAGATGCAGAATTCTCATCATGAATCTCCTTAACATGTCTTTTCATATTACCTTGTAAAGAGAAGTTCAGGTTGCAATTCTCAATTGGACATTTAAAAGTTTTCCCTTCATGCTGTAGAAGGTGACGAGTCAAATGGTCCTTTCTTCTGTAACTTGCCTGACAATCATCAACAGTACACACATATGGCCTCTGGAACCATTAAAAGAAATGTTAAAGCTACCAACTGAAGACATAATGAGTATCAATTTGGTTTGACAATAACAAGATGTAGGAGAACAAATCGCCAACCTCATTCTAAACAAAGCGTGACTGAGGCATCCTTGATGGAGCTTCACAGGAGGTCTCCCTACCTGATACTGATCCATCAAGTCCAAACATGGTGCCTCATGCATTTTGGAGTTCTTTGTCTGGGATCCAATGCTTCACACTGTAACATGATTATAGTATCTCATAAATTACTTTCCTGCAAAAATATGTACTTCAGTGATACAGCAACTTAAATCATCTAGTGTTAACATATAGCAACTTCTTTCAGCATACTAATATTTTACAAAGAATAATAGCATGCTGGATTAATTTACCCTATTTAGCTCTCCACTCAAATTCTCCAACCATAAAAAATTTATCCTATAATGTAAAATCTCAATAAATGAATGAGTTACAAAAGGGCTTGGACCAAAAAAAAAAAAACATTGTCATGTTTAATTAAGCAAATACCTCAAGTGAATGGCTTTGCATGTGCTGCAACAAGTAGGCACGTTTTTTGAAACTAGCACCACATTCTTGGCAAGTGTTGTTGGGTTTTACACACTGTGCTTCATTATTTCCTTCAGTTCTAGCTTTTTCCATCTCCTCCTGAACACATCAAAAAAGGTTAACAGAATGATATGTAACTACATAGTTAACTTAGAAATAGAAAGGTCAAAAAGCAAGCAACAAAAAGCCAAAGGATCTGGGATTTATGGTTCTCTTAAAACCTAAAAAAAGATCCCAATACAACTTCAAACTTATAAAGTGGCCCAGTTTCCCTTATTCACGCACATTTATGATACAGCATCTCTAACACAACTAGTTAAACATATTAACGCATATAAAGGGTTTTCATTATGGAAACCATGTCACCCACTTGCACCACATAAAGTTGATTAAAAAAAAGTTGATTAAAAGAAATTGACACGAAAATAGAAAGAAAGAAGTACCTTGTGGTTTGAATTGATATGGGAGGTAATCAAGGTCTTTTTGGACCTGTAGATGCCACAGTATTCACAGAAATAGCATCTGATATCTCTGAAAACTGGTCTTTTACCACTTTCCTTGGGTTCATCCATCTTTATCTCAGGCATTGACAAGCAAAACTATCAGAGATTGCAATGATTCCACGCCAACCGAACCAAACAAATCAGTTTGCACACAGATTAACCAATTGGTTTGGTTTCTTTTCAAGTAACCGAATCAAACCAACACAGTACCTAGAAGAAGGAAATATCAGCAAATTGATGGCAAAGTTAATAACTTAGTGAACAGATTTGGGAAAACAGAGAGTGAAGGGAGCATGAGAATCCTGGGTGTTCACATTTCACGCCGCTTTGGTCAGGTTTTGGGGGAAAAACCCCGACCGAACCAAACCAATCAGTTTGCACAAAAAGCAAACCATTCGGTTTTTGTTTTTGTTTTTTTTAATAGAATTCGGTTTTTTTAATAATTTGCAATCAAGATCTGTACATTCATAACACTAGTCTCCTTCAATTATGCTAGGCAACCCAACCCAACCCAACCGAATTTAACGGGTTTGGTTCGGTTTTGAAAGAAATACATTCAAAACAAGAGAGGCGCAAGAACAGAGAGGAATTGACTGAAAAACATGCTAATCAAGGCCAAATAACAGATGTGCATTCACTGAAAAATGTCCATGTTTTCCAACTGGCCATTGTTCTGCTCTTCAACATAACAAACACAACCTTCATCCTCGTCAAGACCCAAGAAACAATTCAAAATAAATAAAAAGCAAATCACCCAGCCCAATGACACAACCTTCACCCACTTGACTTTGCCACACCCCACAGAAAACTAGATCACCAAAATATAAGAATAATAATAATAAAAGCACATCTCAAGCCACAAAACCAAGACACATCAATAACACATACCCAATCTTTTCCCCAGACAAGAAGAAAACCCCCCCCAAAAAAAATTTAATTTGTAAAATAGAAAACCCTAAACTCAAAAGAAAAAAAAATGTCGCATTCACTCTGCTTACATAGAGAGAGAATACTGGATTGAGAGAAAGAGAGAGCCGATAGATAGACAGTTGTTGGGTGAGACTGAGAGACAGAGAGACTGCCGTGGGAAAGGGAGTGGCGAGGGTCGAACGGAAGCGCCGCTGGAGGGTGCGGGTCGCGAGGACTGAGAAGGAGGGAGGGAGGGTGGCGCGGCGTCGCTGTCGCTGTTGAGAAGGGAAGGGTGGAGCCGGAGATGTGAGAAGGAGCGCCGGCTGTGCCACTGTGAGATGGTCAGTCGCAAAAGATTGAGAGAGAGAGAGAGAGGAGACAAAGGGAGTACGTGAACTCGATGCGGGAAACGCAAGAGAGAGGATTGCGTAACAGCGAGAGGTGCGAGTTAGGGTTACAATAGGCATGCGTGGGCATTTTTGTCTGGATGATAAAATATTAGCGTATAATATGTCTTCAACTTATGTGTACATAAGTAACATATAATATCTTAATAATCTAATTATATACTTAAGTCGAATTACGGCAATTATTAATTGTTACTTTTACTTTTGTGGAAACTTAACTTGTTTATTAAAATACTCTATGTAGAAAATAGGGATAATTTTTTTTATCTATTATTGAAATTAAATTTTGAAAATGTGAGCTATAAATACGTCATAATCGTCATATAATCGGTACATCTTATACTTAGAAAATTGCATTGCAGTAAATAAATGTAAACATAAATGTAAATAGATATTCTTACTTCATTAGCATATATATAAAATAACCATAGCAGTAGCAATAGGACCAACATACCATATTCGGCTATACAAATATCTATAGTCATGAGAGAGATATAAGTCCTATGCTAAGCAAAAGAAAATACAAATAACTAAACTCCATGAATCATATGATGACATACATACTATAAAATATATGCAGCCTAAAACTATAGAACAAAAAGATAGCTGCACTAGCAATCCATAGCTTCGCATGCATGAGGTATGCACCTCCACCTCGTGCACACCCTCATCCTCGAGGTATCGCCCAAGTACGAATGAAACCTCGTCCACATCTTGGATTGGGCACTTTGCTCTCTGCTACAGATGATACGTCTGATGTCAGCTAGATTATTGATAGGTAGGATGCCTTTGTAAGGTCGGACTCGATGGTATACGTCGGCGTTAGACGTGTGTCGAAGTCTGTCTCCTCATCTTTATGGTACATAGGAGGATGGTGTAACACCCTCCAAACATATACGTTATGCTCGAGTCATAGAATTATATCTAGAGATTGTTACAGGCACTGTAAAAGATTGTTAAATAAGGATTTATGATCTCAAATATCCGATACATATAAGATAAAATAATTACAATTTAAAAGAGACTTGAGTAATATTATATACAAATTATGTCTCGACCTACGATCCTCACTTCATGGTTATCGGTCACCCACTTTAGTTACCCAAGTTGGGCTCAAGTCCAAATCCTGCGTTTTATAAATATTCAAAGACATCCGCTGTAGACTCAAAGTCTAGTTTATATACTGGAATGTTTACGAAACATACAAATAGGTAATAAGAACTTAAAGTTCTTAGTAGGTATACTCAACCCACTAAACACATTGAGTCTCATCATAAAGAGTTCAGCCGCTTCGGTTTATTGTGAACATGCAGACACATACACAGAGACACTGGTTTAATTTTAAGTTTGAAAACGTATTTCTCGAAGCAGGTTATATTTTAACAATCACTTAATATATTTCATAGTAAGCATAATAGCCATAATAGAATAAAATCTCAAGCATAACTATAATGGCATTGCAACATAATAAGATATTTAGATATGCATATGCTAATTAACATACTTGACTTATGCAAGTACACTTGACTTTCTTATCTCTTCCTTTAATTTGCAACTTGAACTTCTGTACTTGGTCCCCTAGAGGTGAATGACCTCTCTCACCTCTGGATAATAACCTACTTCTCAGGACTAAGCTAACTCTCATGTCAACATATTCCCCTTAAATCTGTTTAGGGGTTGACCTAAGTGATTCTCTGAGATAGTACCACCCTCACCCACTACGAGGTGGAGGCTCGGTACATCTCTTTGCAAATCCTTATTACCCTTTTTTTATTCTTGTACATAGTCATGCATGAACATGCTATGTTCACTTATGCACGTGCTTCATATCTTACTTTCAAATACTCGTAGCATTCATATACTTCTACCAAAAAATTCAACAACATAACAGCTGAGATATGAAGGTTCCCAAAATAGGCAGTGTATTCAATTAACCAGCCAGTCATATAATCATAATCATCATCAACGTTATACCAGCATACATCACTTTGATATGGAATTTACATAAATATTTGTGTCGTTGAACTCCTCATAGCTTATAGAACCCCTAAATCAAGGCAACTCTCAAGTTATTCCACTTACCTTAAATCTATCCTATTTTTCTAAATTGTGCCAAAATTTTATTTTAATTCATTTTAATCTAGAAATTTAATAGGTTATAGCCCTACTAGTCTACTTTTAAACCTATTTAGTATCACTAAATTTTGAGGTGTATAACTTAAGTTATTAAAGTTGTACTCAAGGTTGCTTTCTTTTAGTACAGATTGCACACTTAAATTTGGAAAATAACTAAAAATCTATTTTTCATCATTTTAATTCGAAAATTATACCAACATGTATCTATTTGGACCCTCTTTCAATACAACAAGTTTCATTCTAATTGGGTAAGTAGAGCTCAAGTTATGAGCTCCTCAATTAGGCTACCCTATTTCTATCTAAATAGAGCATAGGTCAATTTTAAGGAATTGCTGGCAAAAGTTTACTCATGGTCTGATTTTGAAATTTTATGGATATGATTCGCTATGTATTAGCTATCTAAAAAAATTTGTTGCACTCAATTTGAAGTTATATAGGGTGAGTTATGCCCCTCACATCATGCTCTAGTCAAGATAGAGAATGAAATCCAACAACCAACTTCTAAAATTTATAACTATTTCATTTTAAGTCCAATGATCTTATACTTTGTATGGTTGGATTCATCTTAAAGTCTAGGTTCATTTAAAATTATCTTCATTTAAATTATCTTCATTCCGATAGATTTCTCTATTTTGGGTTTTACTTGATCTTTTGACCTATTATTCTTCAACCTAAACGAACTATCTCAAATCACTAGAAAATAGTCATATTAACATCATACAAGATTAAATAAAGGATGACCCAATGAAACCATATCAACCACAAGACCCATACAAGACAATAAAACTAAGGATTTGAGTTACTTATCTCAAGATTCTTAAAACTATGGAAGCAAAGAAGATAAGAGCAACTCCTATCCCTTCTCTCCTCTCATGGCAGTAGACTATATGGAGGTGGGGAAACTCCACTTGATACTTGATCATCAAATTGATAGAGGGCTTTTATAGAGGAGGAGGTGGAAATTGATTTTTATAAAAGGAGCAAGAGGTTTTGTGGTCAAAAAGGCCATCAACAATGAGCTTGAAGCTCATGGCTATGGAAATGATGAAAGGAAGAAAATGAAGATGGTAAAATATTGGGGGTGGTGGCCAAATTCTTAAGGGCATAATGGGGAGGAAATGTTGGCTTACTGCTTAAGATAGGTTGGCTTGTTAGTTAAGTTAGTAGGTTAAATTTCATTGGTGAGTTTGAAACAAAAATTAAATTCTTCTAGGCTAAAATTTTAGTGGCTCATCTCAGGCCATATATTTTGATTACTCTTCTGACAAGTTTATCAAATCTTTGTAGGGTTATTTCCTTGGATTTGTCATACCCAAAAACAATATAGGACCCTTGGAGATAAATTCAAAGTATCCAGCTATCAATTTAAGTATTCTAAGTTACTTGAGATACTGTAATATTATGTAAGTACTCCCACACTGTTATTCAATAAATGTGGATAGAAAATCTTAGTTTAAAGTTATTACAGGTATTTTAGCTATTTACTAGTGTCGTGGGGCCCACAAAATCTCGAAATTGGAATGTTTTTTCTATGATGGCCCTTCTCAAGAATTGTAGACTCTTAATTACAACTTTGCTATTATAATCTAATAATAACAATTTCGCCCCTTTTTTTTCTATGATTTACCTATTTACAGTTTTGCCTTTGCCTTGGGCCTGAGATTCCTCCTATGCTGGTCTACCCTCAGAGCTCGGGATGTTACAGATGGAAAAGGAGTCGCACCACACTAAGGTGATGCCATCAAACGGGTGATGGGGGTGGAAAGAGGGACTCATAATAAAAGATCTAAACTGATGCTTATAGAAGATATAGACCTTTATCGTTGCCCATGCTGTTAACATCGTGGCATTAAGCACCGAGTTAAAGTGCTAATGCCACATTGGGAACTTGATATAAATCACCACACTGCCCATCGCCCTCCTCCTCTGAAGACGGCATAAAAGTGGGTGTGAGAAATAGAATTTCTTGGTAAGACTCTAACTGGATAGTTAAGTGTCATTGATGTTATCTCAACCACTTCAGGTTTTCTTATATAAAGGTGAGCGTACATAAGTTCAATTTTAATTAAGTTTGAAAATCATTCATTCCTAAAGTAGATTGATTTAGTCTTTCTCTTGTAAGTATATCATAATAAGTAATGGCATCGTAAGGCATACATGTACATGCATAGGCATAGATAAAAGACATTCATAACAATAAATATAGAAGAAACATAGATGCATGCACATTTTATGCAATTCCATTTACTTTGACTTTTATTTGACTTTAGCTTACTTTGACTTTGACTTTGACCTTAGTTCCTCTTTGACTTTACCTTAATTTATACATGAACATCCTTTATACTCCCTTAACTAGACTTTTCTTAGGTTATGAGACCTATTGGTGACCGTCATCACCTAAATCTAGTACTTAGTCAGACATCTTTCTCTAACATAAAAACTAGATATCTTCTTCTAACTTAAGATGATGCATTAAATCTTATGTCATTCATGTCTTAGGATGAGGGACTTAAGTCTTTCTTATCTTAACACAAGTTACTCACATACGTATAACAAATATTTCTAAGTCCACAATTTTGGTGAAAATTCGACAACATAACTGCTAGACTGAGAGATTCCCCAAAATTGCAAACCTACACATAATTAGTATACAGAGCATTCATTTCATATTTAATCATTCACAAACAATCCATCACATGCATAGATCATGATTCTTGTGAATTTCTCCTCAAGAATCCCAGTACTCAATCCTAGTACAGTTATAATACACAAATCAATATTCTCATCAACAAACAACTTCATCATTTCTCACATGATTAGGGAATAAAGCACACCAATACACTTAAAAGTCTTATGGATATAGTTGGGTGATTATGTGTAATCTTTTAAATTACTATTTTACTCTCTAAGTCTTAAATTGATCTTGAAGAGAGGGTTTTAACTTCTTATCTTTGCTTATTAACCCTTAAAGTTTGCATTTTTACTTAGTATGGTTTCTTTTAACTCCTATATTTCCTCTTTATAATTTTTCAAGGTCGTGACTTATCTTAGGTTTTCTAGCAAAATTTTATCTTGTGACTCTTATTCAAGAGACATGCATGTATCCCAAATTTCATGACAAGGCCAATAGCTCTAATCACTTCTCCAAGGAGGCTACAAGGACTTCACCTTGCACTCTTTGGATTATGACAATTCATGACTAAGCCATAACACTTGGAACAACACTTATCCAATCACTTAGATTTATCAAATTTTGTACTTAATTAAAAACATCTCTTTTCTTTCTTTTCTCTTTATGGCCAAATCCATACCTAGAATTTTCCTAAGTTCTTAAATTTTTGTTCCCTTACTACAAGTTTCAATAAGTTTTATGGATAACCAAGATTCACCATTTTAAAGTTTCAACTCATTTTTCCTTGTATTTTCCTTTATAGTGGCTGAAACCTATATGGTTGCCAGGCGTCAATTTTTATTTTGTTTTACTTCATGATTTCACTTGTTTATGGCTTATTAAGGCTTATGGACATGAATATAAGCTTAAAATGCTTTACTTTTATGAGATACTTGATAAAAATTAAGTGTGTGTTTATGAATAACTGTAAGATTAAAATTATCTCAAAAATCATTTATTTGTATAATAATTTTTTTTTTATATAGTTGATTATGTGATAATCAATTTATGTTTGAATACTTTAATTGAAAAGTGGTTTTAAAATAATCTATTTTATTTAGATTATATGAATAAAGTTACTTTTGTACAGTAAAATTACTAAAATGAATATAGAATGATTATTTATATTATATAATATTTGATATTTAGGGTTAGTATAGTAAAAAATAATAATTATGAAATAATCAACTTTTACTTATAATCATAAGCTTCAAAGAGTTACTTTTGATTATTTATCCAAAAACAGCTTAAATTATTGGATTCAGATTAGAATTTTTCCAATCTAAATTACCCAAAGATCTTTACTTTTCACAAAACAACCTTTTTGTGAAAAAAATGCTGTTTTCATAAATTCCCAAGCATGCACTAAATATTTTCCTTGGTTCATATTTAAGACCACTTTCTCATGGCCACTTTTCCAACAATCCACCAAACAACTCAAGAAAGCAACTTTATTAAAGGTGTGATCACAAAAATGAGAAACAAGCTAAAGAATCAAACTAATTCTAAAAAGGGTGACAACTTTAGACTTTTCCAAGAGGTAAAAACAAGGAATAAGCCAAGAGTATCCTAATCATGGCTAAGGATAGGTGCTGATGACTAAAAGTGAGTAAAGATCAAAACTTTACACACTCTTTCCAAATATGAACACATTAGAAATACAAAAGAGTAGTAGAAACATAAAAGATGGCATTTTTCTCAAGAGCCTAGAAACTTAGTGACAAAGCTTGAAGCTCTAAGCTATGGTTGAGCTTGAGCATTCATGGCTCGTCATAAAAGAAAATAAAGCTAGTTAGAGAGTCATACCCATAAGATGATGAACCCAAGCAAGAAAGGTTGAAGCTTTGAAGTGAGAATACTCCTCCTTACTCCAATATAGCTCACAGTTTTGGGCTCATGACGAAGGTGAGACTTGTTACTTCATTTGCTTGGATGAGAGTGTGTATGAAAGTGTTTGCAAGAGCTAGAAAATTGTAACTCTCACAAGGTTTGGTGAGGCTAGTTATGGAGATTTTTGGTTCTTGAGGAGAAAGATGAACAAGATGAAGAGGTAGAGAGAGTTTTTGGAGAGAACTTAGTGACAAAGGATTGACTAAAATAAAAATGTAAGTGAGTGTGTGTGTTAGTGTTGTGGCTGTGGGGTTTACTAAGGGAGGAGGGTGAGATATTTTTCTTTTTGTTATAATTAAGAGGACAAAATGGATAATTAAAGAGTTTACTTTAAACAAACCTTAGCACTTGTTTTACAAAAAGCAATATTGTCTTCTATTTTTTCACTTTGATGGTGTCATCCTTACTTTATTATTTAGTTGACATTTTAATTTAAATTTGATGATAAAATTAAGTGTTCTTGTTACTTAAGTGACTTAAGTGACTTAATTAATTAAAGATTAGTGATTAACTCATATTTTCATAATTAGTGAAATTAAAATTTGATTAAGCTTAATTAACCTTAATTAAGCTAATTATGGGTAACTAATGGTTAATTAGTCTCTTGGGGATTTGACTCACTTGATTAACAAGTTTCTAATCTTAATTAGGCACTCTCTTAATCTCTCTCTTCTTAATTACCTTTTTTATCTCTTGATTAAGCTTTTATTCTTCAATTAAGTGCCTAATTACTTAAGACTACTAAGATAATTTAGTACAAGAGAAATTGGAGATATTACACAGCAAACCTCCAGCTATGACAATGCAACAACTCATAGGGTCGAGGTAGTGGCGGTGATGCACAAGATAATGGTGGCCAAGGGGTAGGGTGATGCGTCAACTAGGGTTATTTATTTATTCCTTTTTGTTGCATATTATGTAATAACTTAATAGTCACCCTATTATAAGATATAAGCTATAATTTTGAAGGCGTTGATTATTTATTAGAGTTTATGGTAGCCTATATCAGAGGTGAACCTTTTTTATTAGTTAAAATGGTTTATTTTATAAAATAAACAAAAATGAGAAAGCATTCATACTAATTACTATATTTTAATTTTTTCCTTAAAAAACCTATGTATCATGTAACTAATTTTATATCAATATTCTAAAAATGAAAAATACAATGCTCGTCAAATCGCTAGTATTATATTAAGTAGAGGTAGATGTTTTTCAAATTGTTATATTTTTTACAACATATATTATATATAGTATTTTTCACACTAATCACATTAATAGAAAATAAAAATTATACATCAGTATAAAACAAAATTGCTGTTAGCAATAAGTCAATAAATCAACCATTGTATAACTTCATTTACTTTCCTACAATAGATTTATCAACACAAACCAAATTCTCAGATATTAGCTTATTATTAAATTATCTTAAATTATATTAATTAATTGATTAATAAAAGTTGTGGTTACATTTCTTAGTTAGTGGGCTTTTGAAGATAGTGCAGGTAGTAGGGTTCGTAGGACTAATAGATAGTGAAAAGTAGCAACCAATCAAAATAACTTGCCATAAATAAAATTTATTTTTTTATAGAATTTTAAGGAAGCAAGCCAGGAATCTGCCATTTAATAGAACTTTTCAAATTATGTTTATATTATAGTAGATAGATAATTATTAAATTTTTTTTTATATATCAGTGAATTCTATTTTCTAAAACCTAATTTTATTCCACATCCCTCGTACTTCATAGTTAGTTACCTTCACTCATCTTTCTCTACATTTCCTCTCGCCTACATCATAGGCTCACAGCCTACTTGCGTCGCTCACAACGTCTCCCTCCACCTTCAATTATGATGGACAGTCGGCGCTGCACAACACAGTGCAGCCCACCTTGGCTTTTTCACTCATTGTCCACCGTCCTGAATAGTGCCACTGCATCGCTTGCCATTGTCTTCCTCAGGAGGCTACGCCTTGTTCCACTCTTCATCAAGTACTCTCTGGCTCTGCCCTCTTCCAGTATTTCCAAGTGATTTCCAAGATCAAGGCTTCCAATATTTATCCATTTTCAATTTTAAACTACATTGTTGAAGAAGTTGAGTATTTAATTTCAGATTTTTTTTTGTCATGTGAACCATGTAATAATAGTTCAAAAAAAAATGAGAATTTTAGTGTCAACTGAGCATTTTAATTTCAGATTTTTTTAATGATTATATATTTTTTCAATGCTTTTGAGTTTTTGCTTAGTTTGATGTTTTATTATTTTTTTAAACTGCTTATTTGATTATTTGAGCTTCTACAATATATGTACTATTTATATTGTTGGTGTGAGTTTTCCTAATAACAATGTTGCTGGCTGTTTTGGTTATATTGAATTGAGGTGCCTGCCTTTCTTTTTTTTTTTTTTAATTAATTTGCAGTATGTTATTTCATTACCTTAAAATTTGTAATATGACAAGTATTGAAAATCTATAAATAATGACCGGATATGATGTTAGTTCAATTTTTATGACTGGTGTGTTTGAATGCTATAATATTAGTTTAAATGATATGTTATTGTTATGTTTATATATTATGGTGTTAATTTTTTATCATATAAAAAGGTCTCCTTTAGATAGGTCTTTTAATTTATTGGATATATTTTTCTTTTAAAAGATATAAGGTGATTGTTGTATAAATTAAATTTAAAAATTATATAGGTATTTTGAAAAAAGTAGCAGGTAGAGGGTAGGTAGGGTACAAGTTGGGGTGAGTTATCTACAAGTAGGATACAGGTTTTAATAGTTAAAACTCGTGGGTAGGGAAAGGGATGAGTTGAGGGTTGCTCAATAGGATGCACGACAGGGTCAAGTTGAGCAAAAACTAGCCCCAACCCCACTCCATTGCCATCTCTAAATTTGTCACACCTATACTGTCCAACTTAGAGGACTATTCGGTGTCATGCTCACAGAGGTAGTTCATGTCATTTTCTATCAAAATATAAAAGTATCGAATGTAAATATTGCCTAACAACTAATGAGATTAGTGTAATTTTTGCATAGTGAGAGTTATCATATGTAACTAGTGCTTTGCAATGGGTCATTTATTCCTACATCAATATATATGATATATGATGATAATATGTAATGAAAATTAAAATTTGAGATAATAGGAATAATAGTAATAGAAATCAATATATATTTGAAACTGAATAATTTGTTCCTACTAATTTTGATATATTGTATGAAAAGATATTGCAAAAATATGTTAGATCAAAAATAAATTCTGTAATTCAAAATATACAATTGACAACAAAGTAGAAAGTATTTTGTTTATAGCAACTTGAATCAAAATGTGTTTCAAGGCTGCACTTTGGGAGATCTACAAAATCTAGATTTCTTGTAATTTTTGAAATAACTTTTTGCAAGTGACATATACTATCACTAGTTGAATGCCAACTATTGTGAAATGAGTCCATAAATTGTTATTTGCAAATTGCCTACAACCATTAAGATGTAAAAAATTAAAATATAAAATATAAAATATATATGAA
Organism: Pterocarpus macrocarpus; assembly: GCA_031439585.1. Taxonomy (NCBI): domain Eukaryota; kingdom Viridiplantae; phylum Streptophyta; class Magnoliopsida; order Fabales; family Fabaceae; genus Pterocarpus; species Pterocarpus macrocarpus. Next base: position 19,134,155 of record CM062513.1, on the reverse strand, counting down.
GCATTGAAAGTATAAAATGCGTACAAACATAAACTACATACCTGTTACCATGCGTAGCTAGATGTTATCAAATACTTCCTTAAAAACCACATTTGATATCTTATTGGAAGTATTCCCTTCTTCATCTAGGATTATTTCAACCTATCTCTAGATTTTACTCTAGATACTGCCACATATAGTTGTCCATCAGTCAAGACTGGTTTAGGCAAATAAAGTCCTACATGCGAAAGTGATTGGCCTTGACTTTTGCTTATTGTCATTGCAAAACAAAAGACCAATGGAAACTATCTTCTTCTAAATTTGAAAGGAAATTCGGAATTTGAAGATATTAAGTCCATCCTTGGAATATAAACTTTATCACTAAGATTCCTTTCAGTAACAACAGTTGCAACAATCACATTTTAGCCTAATTCATTGACTATTAACCTTGTTCCATTATGAAGACCACTTTGTTGATCTATATTCCTGAAATGCATTACAGCTACTCCTACTTTCAAAGTCAATTTGTGATTAGGAATACCTGAACACTTGGCATCATTGAGAAATTCTGTTGTGATCCATTCTGCTTAAACATCGTCATTTTCACCAGCCTGGCAAATTGAATCAGAACTGAGATATTCTTTTTCATCTCCTAGTATCAAAGATAAGATATGCTCATTTTCTTTTTCAATATTTTCCAAAGTAGAAGCAAGAATTGCTTTGCTCTCAAAAATTTTGTAATCAGTCATGTTAATTAGCAAGTTTGGATAAGTCACAGGATACAATGACAAATTAAGAAAAGAAAATACCTTTTCAACTTCCAACTCAATAACAATGTACTTGATTAGTTTTCCTTCTCTCTCAATTTCCTTTCCAGTATCAACACCAGAGAGCAATCCCATGACATTTAGAATAGGGAAAAATAAAAATTCACAAATAAATAAACAAAATGTATATAATGTTAATTTTAATTAATTAATTAAGTTAACATGATAAAATACATAATATTACCAACTAAATAGGAAGTGTCAAATCCTTTTTGCATGATCTCGTCCATCTTGGCAAAAGTAAAACCATAGATATGAATATTGGATGAAGGCAAATTCTTAACATTAGTTCCATGCTTGAAATTCAACTTGTATTGATGCTTAGCTGTCTTAAAATTACCAACATTACAACCAACACCAAAGTGGGACATTTCCTTACCTTCACGCAAAACATTCACAAATTTGAAAACCAATGTCTTTCTTATAGTCGCAGGGATCTTATCTCCCTTCAAAAAATTCATTTGAGAGATGGTGTTAGTAAAAGAATAATTTTAGGAATGATTGTTTCATAGGATACAAAGATTAACAACAAACTATAAACACTTACAGATTCGTCAATGAGCACCATTTCTATCGAGAATGGAAGTTTTGAGTTTCCTAAGCTGGCATGTTCCATAATCGAACAATTCTAACATGGAGAGACCAGGACTCTTTGAAAGTATCTAATTTGCAATTGTATCCAACGTAGAAGCCACTACAGCTCCAACAACAATAGCAATCAGAGGAAAAATAGAGATCACCAATTATAAATTAGAAATTATATTTTAGAAAACCAACAGGAATGTTGAAAGGAGAATGGAATAGTAAGACGGACATAAACCCTAAACCATAGATGAGCAACGCAGTTAACAGAAAGAGAGGAATAATTGTAGACCTACACTATCTAGCATGCGAATTCAAATTACAAAAATGAGATAAACAAAATGCCCTTAACCATAGCATTATATAGATGAGCAAGATAGTTGACAGTAAAAGAGGAATAATTGCAAACCTACATTATGAAGCATGTGGATTCAAATTCTAAAGATAAGACAAACAAAACCTCCACATTTGATATTTGATAGATGTTGAAGAGGAGAAAGATAGAAGGAACAACCTACCTAGCCATAACGTAGAGTGGTAGACAAAGAGGAAATCCCAGAGGCAAGAAGTAAGCTCCATTGTGTGATTGGGCAACTTCTTTGTATGCATGATGATAATGAAAAAATTGTAGGGAAAGGAAATAATCCAGAGATTAAGCACAACTTCTCGAGATACTACAAGCCCCTTGCGTGTCATAGCATAGGAAGTGTGTTGTGGTAGTCTAGAGTCATTTCTCTATTCTTTATAACAGCCCTTAAGGCTTTGTTTGGGAGTTTGGTTTAGGGAGAAAGAAAAGGGAAAGGAAGGCTTTGGGCTCTTTTAAGATGTTTGGGAGTTTTAATTTAATTGGAGGAAGGTGTTTGAGGGTGTTTTGAAGCCCTCTAAAATCCCTCATAACCCCTCATTTTTAGTTCCCCTATTTTGGGGGGTTTTAGTGTATTATAATTCAGAATGATCACTTTACCCTCCATTATTGCCAACCCAAATCATCATATCCATAATATCAAGTTATCAACCCAACGTTCTGAATCTTCTCTACTCTTGAACCCTAGAGCAAAAAATTTCCAAATCATAGTAGTATTCTCCCTCTTCTAGAAGCTGGGAACAAGCTCGTAGATCCTTCTTCCTCCGTTGATCAATTTCTCCCTCTTCTCGATGTAAGCATCCTCTTTTTTTTCTTTTCTGTTAATCGATTTTCTTTTTTTATTTCTGGTTCTTACTCTTTTCAGCCTCATCTTGCTCATGATTGCCTACGGTCTTGTCTTATTCATAATCCTTTCTTTTCTATTTTGTTTTTTGTGATTCTGGATGCTCTAGCTTTAGGATGGTTTATGGCAACTTGATGTAGCTCTTTATTCGTAATTTTGGATATCTGTATTCATTTGCGTTGAATTTTGGATATATGCGTTCTCGCTAAATTTTTTAGGATTTGGACGTTTTATGCATTTTTTACAGTTAGAGAAAGCTTGTTATTTGATTTCATTGTAGTTTTAATTTGGAATTTTTTTCTTGGTTTCTCCTTCTATTTTGATCTGGCCGATTGAAAGTCCTATTTGGCCTTTTATTTCTAAGTGTTAGATGGGGCTGTGGTTGGGACATCATTTGTTTCTTACTTGCTTTTAGTGAAGAAGGTGGCTTGGAAAAAATGTAGGTTGAAAAGGTGAAGGTTATTGTTTGCTACTAATTGACTGAGCCATTGCCCATTGTGTTTTTTGTTGCTTGTGAATGGTTGATTTTGATTATGAGTAGAATTATTCATATGTTCCTACTGTAGTATGCTTCAAGTAGAATGGTATACATTATATAGCAACAATTCTAGTTAGGGTTTGAAATCGATTTGTCCTAATATATTAATTTCATTTTTGAGTAGTTTCTTTTTTTAATAAAAGATAATAAATAACAAGCAGAAAGTAGTGATATATTATAACTAAACTAACCATTAAAATTCATTCACCAAGCACAAGCCTTGTCAGTTAGACCCAAGAAGAGTTTACAAATTTAAATATGTTTTCAAATTTCAAATTCATTCACCAAGCACAAGCCTTGTTAGTTAGACCCAAGAAGAGTTTACAAATTTAATTATGTTTTCAAATTTCAAATTCATTCACCAGGCACAAGCCTTGTCAGTTAGACACAAGCCTTTTGCCTTCTTTTCATGTGCTTTAGCACCATCAGAGCTCTTCCTAAGAGAATCTTTCATCTCATCACCCTCAACATTCTAATCAAATGTTACAATGCATTTTATTCTTTAGCTCACTAAATTACATAATGGCATGATGCACTCAAGACCTGGGAAATTAAGTTGTAGTTTCACACATGAACAATATTTTAAGTGTGTCCTTTTCATATACTTTTGTGTATCTAGCAGCTTAGTCAATGACTTTTGTATTATGGTTCCTTAGATTCTGCTTAAGTGCATGATAATTTAAAATAATCCGATTAGGATTTAAGGTTTATCAAATGAGTCATTTTTTCGTTCTTATTTTCTTTTGTTGCATGTGCTAATGTATATGCCTTGTTTGTACTAATAAAACAAAGCCATCGCAAGTTTGTACTAAAGTGGGATGATTAGAGAATAATCACATTTATATTCTAGCCGAAAAGTTCTCAATCTATTTGATACAAAGCATTGGTTACAACAACCCAATAAGTGTTTGTAACATAATTTGTTGTACTAGATTCTGCAATACTTCTAGATTAAAGTAATCTCTCCAAAATTGTTGAATGCTGATTATAGTAGAATTCTTTTTCTCTCTGTTTTCAATAAAATCATTGATGAATTTTTATTTTAGTTTAATCTTTTATAAAATCATCCTGTCTGTCCTTCAAATATCTATATGACTACTTGTTTTCCCCTAAAATTTCTTTTGCCTTTCCAGGGAGTAGTGTATGAGAGTGTTTAGCATTATGTTCATGATATAAAGCTTGAACATATTTAACTTGAAATATTACATGAACTATCAAGATTGGGGGTGAAAATCTAATCGGTAAAAAAATTATGATACATACTACTCTATTGGAAAGATATGCTGATTAGAGCTCCAGTTACTACATCATTTCTGTTTTGGCCACTTGAATGCGACCATTATCTCAAAATATGGCTTGCTTGAATAAATTTAAATAGGAAACAAAAAACTTTATGTGGATATTGAACAACCAAGTGCACCATGTATAGTTTGTCAATAGATGAATATCTTTTCTATTATTAGCACAAATTTACTTTTCTTCCCAAAGGTTACTCAGACCTGAGGGAAAGCATAGCTATAATACATACTTCTTTGTTATTCTTGCACTATTCTTGTCTTTCTTGATCCATTCTCTGATATGGTTTTATCAAGGAGCCTCCTTGCTAAAGCTACAACCTTTAATTTTGATGTTTATCGCATGTCAAAAATGGTTCCTTTTTGTAATGTATTACTTTGCAGTGATAACAATGGTATTGCAAATGAGATAGCCTTATGCACCCCGTTGCATAGAGTCTTTGTATGAGAGTTTAGTCTGTGATTGTGCTCATGGACCATGTATCTGAAAAAATGTTTCTAACAGTGCCATTTTCTATCTCAAGTTTGCCATTTATTTTTATTTGCACTGAACTTCATGTTTCAATCTATTTGGAATTTTAATAGGCACATTTGCTTGATGGCTAGGTTAGTGTTGGTGCTATAATTCATGTGAGGGCTAGCATAGGCACATTTATGTGAGAGGTGTTATAATTCATGTAAAAATCTTACTTAGGCTTAAAGGCATTAAACAGAGTAGTAGAGTTTCTACTAGCAGCTTGTCACCATTCAGTAATGCTGTTAATAGTATAGCATGCTTTTAAAGATTTATGCCGTTAGTAGTCGTGTCTTCTTTCTTCTTGACGGTCACTCACAGTCACAGTAATCACTTCTGCACTATTCATCCTCTTTGTCAACTGCTTCCAGCTCGCCTTTCTCAAGTAAGTTCCATTCTTTGGTTGGAAGATGCTTGAAGATTTGCAAATTGAGAGTGATTTGTTCAACCGTGTATACTTGTATCTTCTTGATCATCCTGAGAGGATTAAAGCAGTGATTGGTTGTCCTCAGGACAAATGCAAGGGGTTGCTATTTGAGATAGTGTTTGGTCCTGGTGGTCCTCAAAGATAATTCACGTAATTTTGCTTCACCTGACTAGTCTTGTTTTTTTTTTTGGGGGGGGGTAAACTTATCTTTTTATAGACTTTATGTAATTATTTTGTCACTTATGTTTTAGGTGTGCTTCTATGTTTGAAATTCATGAGGTGGATGATGAGGTCTTGTCCATGTTGGCATTTGCAGATCTCAGAGATATAGGGATCAATGTTGTTAGGTCAAGAAGGAAATTTAGAAACTTGGAAAGGGATTCTCATCAATTTTGCCTTCCTTTTTTTATTTTTGATTTTTTAATTTTTATTGTTAATTTGGTTTACATTATGTAGTATGAAAAGGGAACTTTAGTGTCTATTGAGGTATTAGCTTTAGATCGGAATATTTTGTTCTCTTGCAAATGACGATTGATGGTGTTGGACTCTTTTAATTAATAAGAGTATTTTTTTTTTTTTTTTTTGTGTTTTGCTATGAGAAAATCAAATTATAGCTTTCATTTTCATTTTGTTGAGTACACATTTTTTTTTTTTTGACAAATATAGATTAATAGAGTAGATATATTGTATTATTACTCATTAATAATTTTTTATAAATATAATTTTCTTTCAAATTTTTTATTAAAAAAAACTTGATAGACTTTTTTCTCGAAATACTGATGAGAAAAAATATTTTTAGAGATAAAAAAAAGAAGATAAAGTTTTTGAAATGATTTATTTTGTAGAAAAAGAATTATAGTGAGAAGTATTTTTATAAATAGAAATATTTTTTAAATATAGAAATATGTATTTTTAACTAAAATAATTAATTTATTCAAAATATAAAATAATTAAATATTTTAGGGACAAGTATTTTTAGGTCTAAATTTTTTTAAATATAAAACATATTTTTAACTAATAAAATAATTAATTCCTTTTAAAAAATAAAATAATTAAGCATTTTAAATATTACTAATTAAGTTAAGGGTTAAAATGTTAAAAATACATTATAAACCCTCAATTTCTCTCTTTTTTTTTTTTTTATCTATTTTGCACTTTCAAACAAAAAAAAGAAAAAATCTCAAAATCTCTTCATTCCCATCCCCTTCTTTCCCCTTTAATACATTTTCTTTTATTTTCCTCCCAACTCCCAAACAAAATCTAAAGTTAATATTTGAAATTAAAAAAAAATATTTGAAAATATATTAAAGCCGAAATGTTATTAATGCTTGCGTCAGTTATCAGTGTGTGATTGGTTAGTTGTGGTGGTATTTACAAAATTTTTAAATTAATAGTTTGGAGTAGTTACTTTTAAAAATTCCTCAAAATATGATTGATTTATTCTAAAAATGGAACCCTTTTTTTGAAGTGTGCGGAAAAAGTTTTCCAAATTTGTTTTTATTTGTAATAGAAATAGATATAGGTATTATTTAACTTTAGAGAAAGGAGGTGTAATTAATTTTTTTTTTATAGCATTTAATTGATATATTTTGATAATATAAAATAATTTTATATTATCAATTAATAAAAATAAAAAAAAATAAAAAATTATAATAAATTTTTTATTATAATAAATAATTATTTATATAAATTGATATTTTTTATTATTTTTATTAATAAATAATATAAAATTATTTTATATATTTAAATTAAATTTATTTTTTATAAATTTATTATGATAATTTAAAAATTGAAAATTAAAGATAATTTAATATAAATTTAATTAATATATATTAATAATATAAAATTATTTTATATTATTAATTAATCAAAATAAAAAAATAAAAAATTAAGATAAATTTTTTATTATAATAGATAATTATTTATATAAATTAATATTTTTTTTATCATTTGTATTGAATGATGAAAAAAAAAACTATATTAAATTAAATTCATTCAATATTGGCGCTGCAGCTAGGGACTCGTTATTCTCTCTGTGGAAGGAAGCCCTCGAAGACCCTTTGGCCGCCATCGCCCCCACCTCCCCGCCATCGCCAACTCTGCGCTGCTGTCAACCAGCCGCCGCCGTCACGCTTGCTGTTGTAAGTACCTCTTATCTCCGAAACTCTCTGTTAGTGTGTGTCTTCCTACATTTATGACACCATCTTCTTTCATTGCTATTTGGTGTGTGTTTTGGTATATGACTCGGATGAATCCTACTTTCCCAGATGGATTGCTTTTGTTTCCGTTATCTACTTGGCTTTGTCTGTTCTTCTTATTGCTCTTTCTGAGTTTCACTTTAATGATTGATTGAAAAACGAAAAAAAAAAAAAAACTTTTGTATTCGTGTAGATGAGGGCATTGTTGGTTCTGTTGTTTGTACTTGTTTTAAAAATGTTCAATCACGTTTTATTGTTTTCTTTTGTCCAGAGAATCAGAAAAGTCTTCTGCTCAGTCAGAATAGCTTTGTCTGTCACTTTTCTCTATGTAGCTTAGTTTTAGGTGACATTTACAAAAACAATATCGGACCCTCTCTGCAGGTATTGCCCTGTGACCCAGTTTTCATAACGTGGCTCCGGCAATTTCAATGGGAAGATGAACAATCGAATATTTAGGCCTTTGACACTCTCATGTTGCATCCCTAGTCCCTTGATCCCACCCTCTCGACTATTTTCGCAAAACCATGATTTTGTTCCTCAATCTACCTTTCTATCCAATTCTCTGCAGCACTACATCAATTCTGGTAATCCTTCTGGTGGCCAAAAGATCCATTCCCAGATTCTGAAATCTGGTTCTGTTCCGAACACTAATATTTCCATAAAATTACATATATTGTATTTGAAATGCAATTGTTTAAGATATGCATGCCAGGTGTTTGATGCTTTGCGTGACAAAACTTTATCTGCTTATAACTATATGATTGGTGGCTATCTCAAACAAGGGCAAGTTGAAGAATCACTTGGCCTGGTGCATAGGCTTTTAGTGTCTGGTGGAAAGCTTGATGGGTTTACTTTTTCAATGGTGTTAAAGGCATCTACTTTGGGGGTTAATGTTGCGCTGCTTAGTGGTCTAGGAAGAATGGTACATGCCCAAATAATCAAATCTGATGTTGAGAAAGATGACGTTCTTTGTACATAACTGATTGATTCTTATATTAAGAATGGGAGGGTTGCTTTTGCTAGGACTGTGTTTGATGTTATGTCGGAGAGGAATGTGGTATGTTCAACATCCCTCATCTCTGGTTACATGAATCAAGGCTCTGTCAAATATGCAGAATGTATGTTTCACAAGACATTGGACAAGGTTGTAGTGGTGTTTAATGCAATGATTGAAGGCTACAGCAGAACATCTGAATTTGCCATGAAATCTCTTGAAGTTTACATTGACATGCAGAGATTGAACTTTAGGCGAAATATTTCTACATTTGCTAGCATAATTGGTGCTTTTTCAATGCTTGCATCATCTGAAATTGGTCAACAAGTACAAAGTCAACTGATGAAGACTCCATTTTTATAGACATAAAATTAGGAAGTGCTCTTACAGACATGTATTCCAAATGTGGTAGACTTGTAGATGCTCAAAGAGTTTTTGACCACATGCTTGAGAAGAATGTTTTTTCATGGACATCTATGATTGATGGATATGGGAAGAATAGGTTTCCTGATGAAGCACTTGAGCTGTTCCAAAAGATGCAGAAAGAGTACTGTATTATACCCAATTTTGTGACATTCCTTAGTGCTCTCTCAGCTTGTGCACATGCTGGGCTCGTAGATGAGGGTTGGGAGGTCTTTCAGAGTATGGAGAATGAATACTGGTAAAACCAGGGATGGAGCACTATGCTTGCATGGTTGATCTGTTAGGACGAGCAGGGAGGCTGAATCAGGCATGGGAGTTTGTCATGAGGATACCTGAAAGACCCAATTCTGATATGTGGGCTGCTTTACTTAGTTTGTGTAGACTCCATGGTAATATAGAGATGGCGAAATTAGCTGCAAATGAGCTTTTTAAACTGAATGCCGATGGAAGAGCAGGGGCATATGTTGCAGTGTCTAATACTTTGGCTGCTGCTGGGAAATGGGATAGTGTTAGTGAGCTTAGAGAAATAATGCAGGAGAGAGGAATATCGAAGGACACTGGTTGCAGTTGGGTTGGAGCTGATGGTGCTTGTTAATTATAGTCCTCATGACAGGTGCAAAGTTGCACAAGGAACTATTTCTTACTTTAATGATGCTGCAGCCTACCGGGTAAATTATTACACATGAAAAATTTGTATGTCAAACTGAATACACAAGCACATTTAATAGTCAAAATTGCCGTGATCTTTATCTTGCTGGGATATGGTTCCCTGCCTGAAACCTTTGAGAAAAGATCTATTGAAGGAAGATTTGTTTTCCTGTCCATACAATGTAATGGTCTAATTTATTTCTTGTCTTGATTCAGAAGTAACAGCAATAATATGATGCAGTTTTTGTTTGAACTTGTTATAAGTGTCCCATATTGAGCAATTGAAAGAGCTCAACACGGTATTCAGTATGAAACTCTTTCACTTAACAATTTGAATTTTTAGCTAAGTTCTCCCCTTAAACTTTTTGTCAACAAATTCTTCTCATTGACTTGAGTAATGACATGTGGCATTTTTGTTTGTGGTCCATCTAAGTTTCCAAGTTGCATGTTGAGCCTGAGTTATAATGCTCACATCTCTAATTTAAGTAGAAGTGCTTATGGTGCTTGTGATGTTGACAAATGTGATATCAGTCTTCTGTACAGGTGTTATTAGTGTTTATCAAAGACAAATAAAAATATCAAAAACTTGAGTCCACTCTGCCATGCTTGATTGTGAGATTTTATTTCCATTAATAGACTCTATTGACAGAAATATAAGGAGTTAGAATACTTCTTCTAAAATTGTGCAAGTGTGTGCTCAAAGACCACAAGTGACTTGCAAACTCTCATGTTAAAAAACAATCGAGATATTGTAAGAGACCAAGTCCTTGAGGGGTTCAGGGATAGTATGGGGAAGCAAAATAGTAAGTTGGGGGTGAATTTTGTGGGGTCCACTGTGTAACTAACTTGCTGAATATATGGTAGGAGAGTGAGGAATTGGAGTTTTAGGCTTCATTTTGGTTTAGGCTTGGAGAGTAGGAGCTGAGTGCTCCACACTTGTTCTTTCTATTTCTGTTATACTTTTTCCATTTTCATTTCCTTCCTAATCTGATATCACACTTATATCAGTATTAGGGTGTGAATAATATATACATTCTTCATTTTCTAGCTTGTTCCCTTTGTGGTTCCTTACAATGGTATTAGAGCCCTGTTCTTGGGGTTGTGGGGGCCTATTGTTGAAGCTGCCATGGAAGATAGGGTAAAGAATTTGGAGAGGAAGATGGACGAGGTTGAGTGGCTATTGAGAGGACAACACCATGTTCGGCCTGGGGAGCGATCTCCGCCACGGAGACAGCATCACCGGGTGGACCTAGAGGATTGATGGGATGCCGGTAACAGAAGGGTAAGGGGATTACAAATCTTTCCTCCTCTTCCTCGAAAGCCCACTTCTCATTTCTAATATGGGGCTTGGCCTATTAGGTTAGAAATTGGGCTTACCTTGTAGCATTCAACTTCCACCCCAGTTTCTATCTCCTCCTTCGTGATTCTATCGAAAATGGGTTCTTCTTGCTTCTCCTTCCTTGTGCTGCTGTCGGTGGGCAAATGTTTTGGGGTCACCATCTCTACCAACGCCTTTACTGCTATGATTGTTGTTGCCTTGGGATCGGGTAGTTCCATCGGTGGTCGAGCCTACTGGAATGAGTTGGGGCTGCGACTACTATCTCAGTCCATACCTCCGCCATAACTATCTTAGTGGCCTCGAGCTTTAGTGGCTCTGGTGGTGGGTGCTGGTTTAGTGGGTGTAAACATCCAATCTTAGATGGGTCTGGCGGTTTTGGCAGTGTAGGTGGTTCCAGCGCCAAAAGCTTGGTTGGTGATCTTGTAACCCAGTACTCCACAACAGTCGCGAACTCCCCTCCTTCCTTCATCAGTGGTTCCTCTTTGTGCTTTACCCTAGCGGACAGAGCACCTTTCTCTTCAACTGCTTCATATTTTACTTCCATCAATTCACCCACTTGATCTTCCACCTTGGTGTCCTTAGGAACTAAATTCTGAGAGTGGAGTTCCATGGTTAGCTCTCCCACTGATTCATTCACAGGGAGCTCCATTATCCAATCTCGGTCATGTCTGTGCGGTGGGTGACTTCCTCGCTGTGAGTTTGGCGATCTGTTCCCCCACGAAGATGCATCCCCATAATGCGAAGGACTACCATAAGAATCGGGGGAGGGTTGCTCCTCTCAGTGGTGGTCCACAGAGACGTGATGCTCTCTGTGAAGAGTGAAAGAGTGTTGCATTGCCCTTTCTCTTCTGCTACCCCTATCCCTTTGATCCTTCATGTCTACCCAACGTTGCTCTCTTCGTGGCGAAGATCGCTCCCTGGGTTGAGCACAATGTCACCCTCTCAATAGCCGCACAACCTCATCCAGCTTCCTTTCCCACACTCCACTCTTGACTCTATCCGATTCTCTGTAGTCGCTTCAACAATAGGCCCCCACAGCCTCCAAGAACGAGGCTCTGATGCCATTGTATTTTCTTTTTCCTCAAATGAGCCATACTAATTCATCTTGAGGGTGTTAATAATACATTCAGTTTCTTCTATTTCCTGGTCCCTATTTGTGGTTTCTATCAATTGGCATCAAAGCCAGGTTCTTAGGGCTGTGGAGGCCTATTGTTGAAGCTGCCATGGAAGCTAGGATAAAGAATATGGAGAGGAAGATGGATGAGGTGCAGTTATTGAGAGGATGACACCATCTTTGACTTGGGGAGTGATCTCCACCACGGGGAGAGCACAACCGAGTGGACCTAGAGGACCGATGGGATAGGGGTAACAAAAGGGTGAGGGGATCACAAATCTCTCCTCCTCTTCATAGAGAGCGTCGAGACTTTCAATCTCACTATGGGGAGGAGTGATGCTCCCCTCATTCTTTGGGGAGTCCCTTGCACCATCGAGAGGGGTTAGCTTGGGGGAGTAGGCTACTTGAACCTTCTGGAGACTGTAGGCTGCCATGAGGTCACAACGGAGGACAAAGAAGACCAATTGTCTACAATGATGACCATCAAACCGTGAGGGCCACAATGCAAGAATCATCATGCAGCAGGGGCGACCGTGTGAGGATGGAAAAGAGAGAACTCTTGGAAGGTGGTCGACTGCCGCGGAAGCCACCAGTTTCAGAAGTGAGCATGACAACTGTCGAGACATCCGCAGCGGATCTGTGGGCAGAGTTGGAAGCAACCGACGAAGATCACCATAGCTGCTGCGTGAAACAAGCTCAACCGTCGCCCCCAAAACTACTAGACCCAAGCCCGAGGTAGCCGACGAGCCACTGCCAAATGCCGACAAGCCACCTGCGATGGTGAACCCCTTAGGGACTTGGTCTCTTACAGATAATTTTGATATTTATCAAGGAAATTTTATTCCCTCTCATAAAAGTACCAGTTATACTGCTGTAAAAATATCAGTTATAGCTTGTTTCACAAGCCCATTCATAGTAGTTTACTTTGCTTTATTCTTTTTGTGGCTAGTATTCTGCAATTTTCCCTTTTTTTGAAGCATTATTTCAATTGATTTAATATTTTCATTATATGTGGGTTTTTTTGTGTCTATTGCAAGAAAAATAATTGAATGCTGGCCTATTGTGTTGTTTTCAGTTTGAATTTTTGGTATGATGAAAGGAAAAAGCAAAACAGAAAAACATGCTGTGGAAAAGACGAGGAAAAGGAAGAGAGAAAAAATTGCTGATGTTGAGACAGATAGTAAATTGAATATTGAAGGTAGATATATTTCCATAGCTGATTTTTTTTGTTTTTAAAACATTATTATGTGGCTCTTGTTGAGTTAGCAGTAAAATAACTGGTTTACTGTGATGTGTTGCATATACTGTTTCAGTGGATAATGGAATGCAAGTTGGAAAGAAGAAAAAGGAGAAATCTTCTACCGATAGAAAGAGGATGAACAAAGATAGAAGTCTAGTTGGAATACAAAGTGTTAAGGGTGAAGTTGATTTAGAAGAGAAAAGTCATGAGTTGGTGTCAATAAGCATCAAACAGGACATTTCTCTTTTAATGTTTCAGCAAACTATGTCATACAATGAATGTTGATCTTAATTTTTGTTTCCCCTTTTATCAGATGGGGTTGTTGACAACCATCCTTTTGAAGTTCAAGAGCTCCAAGACTTTGAGGAGCATGGAGATGCTGATATCGGAGCAGCTATCAAACCCTGTAATTCAAACATTTTCTTGTTTTCTTTGTTGCATAATAACATGGCACTTCTGAAGTTCCATTCTTTTTACTGATGGAGTTCCTTTTTCTTCTTTTGTAGGTCGGTCAAAGAAATCTAAGAAGAAGAGGAAAAAAGAAGAGAGTTTTGTAAAGGAGGTTGAAAATTCTCCAGAAAAAGGAGAGGGGCATGATCAGGATGAGATTTATGTTATTTCTTCTGGAGATGAGGACTGCTCAAAAGGAATGAAAAGTATGAATTGTTAAATTGAGGGGATTATTTTACATTTGTCTAGAATCTCCAAATATTGCCCACCTAAAGCTTATATTTGCATGATACATACATGGATAATGGGCTTATATTTTGCAATGTTGCAAGTTGTAGCATGATTAATGTATCATCAGGCTATTTACATGTCCTCAAGCAAGTTGGATTTGGATGCGTCTTTTTATTTTTATGCACTGTATGCTATTGTCAATTAACTGTTTTGTCTGCTATTGTTTCTGATTTGCGGCTACTTAAACTGCAGAGTGGATCATGGAATACCATGAAAGTAGACTAGGGTTGAAGGTATTGCAACAGCAAATTGATGAATTTATAACTGCTCATGAGGAAAAAATGGAGGAGGTAAATGTTTTAACCCTCTTGCATTTTTATGCATGTCCCTGGCTCGTATTGAGACCACTGAACATACTTATTTTCCTTCTATCTTTTACTAATGTTACCTTTACCCTTAGAATAATTCAATGAAGAAACATCATTAGGATCAAAACAGAATGATGGAATGCACACATTGTAATACATAGTCATTGCGTTGAAATTTGGCTATTTTCTGTAGAATTATGGCCAAATGAAGGGGCACTGAAGTAAAGTTATTTGTGTGGGGATCATATCTCAGCATTAATTTTAGTTGTTTATGTTGAAATGGATGTTGATTAGTATCTAACTTAATTGGAGGTGTCAATTCCTATATTAGTTTCAACTTTCTAGCCTTTGAAAAATAACAAGTGAAATTTCTCTTCATTACCAATGGTGGACTTCAACATAGCAATCCAAGAGGAATAAATGTATTTCTCATAGCTAGCAAAGCCAAAGAGATGTAGCATATCAAAAGTTAACTTTTGTATCTTTTGTTCTTGTAAGCCATTGTGATCTTCTCTTTCTCTCTGTCTGGTTGTGTTTGTCTGGCCTTGGCGGCATAACTTTGTATGCTTCATGTTTGCTTGGCATCTGTGCATTATGACACACCAGGAAAGAAAAGCAAGAATAATTCATAGATGAAATAATACCATAACGCACCAAGCCTGTTGGTCATCTTTTCAAGAGAGACCACTTTGAGCACTGCTAATGCTAGTGCCTTTCGATTTCACTAGTCATCATTATGGGACCCTGACCAGTGAACAGTCATGCTGTTAATCAGTGATAATTTCAGCAAGTCCTTTGGTGTAGTCCATCTCATATGTTGATGCCATTATTCAGCTCCAGTTACTTAGGAAATTGAATTTTTCAATACAATCCCTTCTGTCCAAAACACAGCATTTGAGTTCCCCTGATTCTGGCATTAGCCTAAGCAAGTTTATATGTTGTTGAATTATATTAAATAAATTAGTCTCTTCTTATGATAATTAAATTTTTAACAATCCATGGTCAAATTTAAGATCTTTATGATCCTTCATTTATTTAGTCCTTATTTTTGGTTCTAATATGCTAAGGTTATTTTCAATGTAGGAAAGAAGAGAGAGAGAAGAACGTGCAGCGGAAGGGGGTTGGACTGTTGTTGTACATCATAAGGGTAGGAAGAAAACTACTGACGCTGAAAGTGGAGTAGCTGTGGGCTCTGTTGCCCAAGCTGCTGTGGAGAATAAAATGGCCAAAAAGAAGGGTAAAGAAGTGGGGGTAGATTTCTACCGCTTTCAAAAGAAAGAAGCCCAGAGAAATGGTATGAGCTGCTTTTATGTGATCTTTAGCCATTTTTCTATCCTGAATAATTAATTTACTTTTAAACAATTAGTCTATAGTCAAATGTAGACCAAAATAAAAAAATGCTGGTGTATGCAGAAGCTGATGCTTTTTTATTTTTATTGTTTTTCTATTTCTTTACGATGAGACAAAATGGCGTTGTTTGATCCATATAGACTGGTTTTCGTTCTGTATATTTATTTAGTTGGCTTCTTCAAGACTATTTCTTATCTGATGTCTATGAACATTTTTCCCTTCCTGATGAGTTCCTCTTTAATTCATAAATGATTAAGGTTTTTATTTTTCTAGTATCCATGATTATTATATTATTATTTGACTTTCCCTTCATTCAACTGTCTGGGGTTCAAATATTCTATTGATTGCTTCCTTTGTTTGGCTGAATAATTTAACCAGTTTCGTTACTGATTGAAGTTTTTTTTTTTTTAATTATTATTATTACCTGAAAACACTAGCTAACTATGTTGTCAGTAATGTTTGGGACTGCCTAAGGTACCATACGATTTTCTTTTCAGTTCTCGTGCTCACGGATTATTTTTCTATTGGTAGTTTCGCCATCTTGATTGTTAGAAGTATGCATGCGACTAATGTATTATGTCGTGTTTAATATGTGGGGCATTGGGAATATTAGACTCTTAGGAAATAGCTAGTCATTAATTATTCAGTCTTGAAAATTATGCTATGTACAATTTATCTGTCTAGATATATTGATTTAAGAATGTATATCAAGTTGTCCAAATGGACAGATAAATTGAAACAGAAGGAGTATTTATATGGTTGCTAGGTGTCAATACAATGACCTAAGACCTAACTAATTCTGTCATACTTTGGTGTTTCACTCTTCTCACACTCCTCTTTATTTTCCTACAAATTCAACATTGATTCTTCTGCCCTGCCTCGTTTTCTTTCTTTCGTTCTTCAGATGCTATTGTGAATTCTGGCATTGTGACTATGTAAATGGGTTTTGTTTGAATTTGTATACTTATTCTTTTAGACTGAGATAAAACCACTTATGCTATGCTTGCAGAGATCATGATGCTGCAGAGCAAATTTGAGGAGGATAAAAAACGACTTCAGCAGTTGAGAGCTGCCAGGAAATTTAGACCATATTAACAGTTTCTAGCATACAGGGCCAAGATTTATTTATTTATTTTTTTTCCCCTTCTTTTGGATCATGGGATAGATGCCTTGTGAGTTGGAGTTGATTTACCCTATAGAGATGGAAAACCTAAAACGGTTTTGACATTCCAATTTTGTCTTGTGTAGCTGCTATCAATTTAGTACAGCAAATTGTTATTCTAATTTTGAGTTACATATTATTTTGCAAGGTTGGTGAAGCTGCTTACGTTCCTCCTTATGAGCCAAGCCCTGTAACGCCGTTTTGACCTTTTTGCCTAGATTATATAGCTTTCATTTTTTTTTTTTTTTTTTATATTGATGCCTCTGGCCAAATGAACTAACAACAGTGTTTTATGGTTGATAGATATAAAGATTATTAAACTAGAAGGCCATGCACCTTGAAATTGCAATTGTGGGTTGAAAGTTAATTCTTATCCAACTCTCTAATTTGGTGACTGTGGGTTCAATTTTGATTCAACTGGGCAATTGAGTAACTTACGGTGATCGCACGGGAATGATATAAAATTAAAAATAAAAAAATTGAATTTTCAGTGGACCTAAGGAGGAATAATAAGTTAGATAATAAATATAATTTACTATTTTATATTTAATATAAATTGATAATAATTATAAAGTGTGTAAATTATTACCTATATAATATATATGTTTGATATAACATGTGCAATGTATATGTTTGATATTATCAATTTAAAATGCAATATTAGTGAGAAGATTGTTCTATGGCTAATTACTTTTGGCATTCAAGCATCATTCTTTTAAATGATATGAATTTATAGTGTAAGTTATAAATATCTTATAAAATTGTTTATCGGTTACTTTTTCAATGCATTAAATTCATGGTATTTTATTAATCAAATTGCTTATTAAATTTCAAAGTTGGAAACATTCTTTGTTATAAGATTTAAACTATATCAACATAATTTGTTAATAAAAAATTAATATAAACTGATAATAATTATAATATATGTAGATCATTTTATGTGTAATAATGTATGTGTTAGGTATCTCCCATGCAAAATATATGTTTGATATCACCTATTTGAGGTGTCAATATTAATAAGAAAGCAATTTTATGATTTTTTTTTTTTGTCATGCAAGCATTATTAATTAAAATAAGATTTTAATATAAATTTATAATATAAGTTGTAAAAATCTTATAAAATTACTCATTTCCTGCATGCTTTTTCAAGCCATTAAATCCATGATATTTTTATCTATGAAAAAGTAAATAATATGGCTTATTAAAGGTTAAAGTATCTAATTTGATAGATATAGTTATAAGATATAAATTTATGATTGGAGTATTGTAGGATTAAAGTACTTATATAAATTGCTTATATTTTCTAATCAAAGTTTAAAAAATAATTTATCATAAGAATAAAAATATTTTAATGTAATATATTAAAATAAATTTAATATAAATTGATAAAAGTTATAATTAGGTAAATAAATCATTACCCTATAATGTTAATATTTAGTATCTCTCGTATAAAATATATGTTTGGTTCACCTATTTGAAATATATAATTACTTTTATCTTGCGAGTATCATTATCTAAAATTATATGAACTTTAAGTTATAACATAAATTATAAAGACCTTTTAAAATTGCTTATCTCTACTTCTTTTAGCCATTAAATCTATGTTTATTTTATTAGTAAAAAAATAGATAATATTGCTTATTAAAACTTGAGTATCTGATTTAATAGATATTGTTATAAGATATAGATTTGCAATTTAAGTGTTGCAATATAAAAAAAAATTAATAATAATTTAAATTTTTTATATTTCTTTATCAAAGTTAAAAAAATTTATTATGAGGTAAAAATATATCTAAATGTCTATTAATTTAAATTTAATATAAACTGATAATACTTATAAGATAAGTAAATTATAATCCATGTGATGTATATATTTGGTATCTCCCATGCAATGTATATATTTGGCATTATTAATTTAAATTAAAAAGCAATAAAGAAAATTACACTATGTATTAGGAAGCTGAAAAATCTTATGCAAGAATCCAAAAATTGATAACAGAAGTCGCATGATAAGGCATAGAGCTATTAATCAAGGAGTACAGAGTTAATATAACACTGAAATGAAAGAGGATTTTAATAATCAGTATTATTCAAAATGGTTGTAGTGGAACAATTATTTGTGTCAATAAAAGATGTTCAATCATTTCTTTTTCATCATCAGTTGGAATCATCAACATGATATCAACATGATCTGCAAAATAGAAAAATATGTGAATGTTAGTTAGATCATGAAAGTCACATGAATTAAATTGACTTAAGCTTAATATCAAAATAAATGCTATAAAAGAGCTTCGATAGTATGAGCACCCCAAAAGTTTCTCGTCATTGCTCTTTACACGATCTCTTGCAACAAAATCCTACTTATTCTTTAATATGATCTATTATAATCTCATCACCAACATAGCGATTCATATCTCTCCCACCTAATTCATGCTGTAGTAAAGTGAAATTGTAGTCATTTATATAAATGGCAATAACCAAGGATTTCTCATCTCATACCAACAACATCATGACAAAACAATGAATTCTCATAAAATAACTATCAAACAATCTAGGTATGGCGTAATAGCCTACAATTAGGATCATCAATCAACGTCACAGACAACATGCATATGATGCATTTAGTCATTATTGATTAAATCCAACCAAGTCAGCAAAAGACTTGCTACCCTTCATCAATGTATCAGCCCTTCATCTTATTTTTGGTCCCCGTATCTCAATAAACACTCCAAAATAATCAGAGGTTCTGTCACTATTCTTGATATTTATTAACTACATCCACATTTCGTTTTCTATGTTATCTAGTATGAAGATCATAATACCATCAACATCACACAAACAAAGCAATCTTATTTTACTCTGCCTTTTATACTGTCACCATTCTTGATATTTATTAACTACATCCACATTTCGTTTTCTATGTTATCTAGTATGAAGATCATATACCATCAAGATCGCACAAACAAAGCAATCTTGTTTTACTCTGCCTTTTATACACTTCCATTACCATAGGAGCATGCAGGGTAGGGAAGGGAAAAACCTAATGAGTGGGTGGTAATATTTAGCATTCCATCACTTAGAGAATAAATAAAATCCTTAATTATCATACATCACTAAGTAAAATTTATACAGAGAATATTAAAATAATCTTTTCATCGCATTCAACGCTTGAAAAAATCACCCGGGTCTTCCTCTCCATGCCACATGGAGGTAACGGTTGAAGGGGTGACTCAAAAAAACTGCAACACAATGAGAAAACAAATTATTCAATAAACCAATGTACATCTTTAAGATATTATAAAGTACATGGTATGAATCTATCAAATTTTAGACACTGAATTTATTTTACTTCATAAAAAAGGTGAAAAAAATTGATAAAAGTGGCATAGTTTAATATAAATTGTCATCTCAGAATATAACTTTGTAGGTCATTGCTTTCATTGTCTAAACATAAAGCCCACTTTATAATGGGTAACATCAAAACCAAATTCATTAGAGTATGAAATACAACAAAAAATTAACCATCTCCTCATTTTACAAAAAAGAAAAAAGAAAAACCAACTTAACAATGACTTTGCATATCAATTAACTCATATGGTAGATCATAGTATTACATAATATTAATCCAATTATTAGTAAAATAATATGCTATAACACTTCTTTCAACCTTCACATCATGGTATCCCCTTTTGTATCTCTAAACAATACTTGAGAACGAACTTCATGATTGCGATGCTTGAAAAACAATGAATGGATAGCTGCATATTTATAAAAAAAAATTAAATTAACAAAGATAAGTATCAAAGCATCATGAAAAGTGAAATTACAGATACAAATTTTGTAATTTCAAGAATAGAACATAGAGACGATATCAATTACTTGTAGTGGACCAATCTCAATCCAAAATCCAAATACATCTTATATACCACAAAGGAATAAGAGCATCAAGGTCTTTGACAAATAACAACTCACTGAAGATAAAGCATCCAGCATGAAAAGAGAAAAACAATCATTATTAAAACAACACCATAACTGGTCCTTGATAGACAATAGCTCATAGAAGATAAAGTATCCAACATCAAAAGAGAATTGTGTTCATGGGTATAATTTTGGCTTGAATGTATAATGCATAGACCGATTACATGACAAATTTTACCTCACCAAATAATGACAAAATGTAAACAACATCAAACTAAATGTGAGCACACACCAATAGAAAGAACTTATTTCTTGCTCTAATTATAAAGGAAACAGTAAATGTAAAAATAAAACAGATATATCACACAAAATTACAAAAAATAGAAGAGATAAGAAGAAAAACTAAAACCAAAAAGTTTAATAAATTCAAAGAGATCACAAACAAACAGAATATGAAAAACAATTGAAGAAGAATAGACAGATCACCTATGTGCAAATGCCATATTGTCATTGTGAGAATGAAACCTGAGATTAATATGAAGAAAAAACACAACAATCAGTTAAAAACAAAAAATAGAATAAGAAAGAAAGAATGATCAAATAGAAACAATAAATGTAAAAAGATTAAAATTTTAATGGAATAATAAAAATAAAATTGATAAAAGAAACTTATCACGGCATGATGATAAAACATTACCTAGTGCTTAAACATTAACAAACTCCTTTTGTAAGACAAAAAGAACAAAATTAAAACTTCAGTGGAATGAACAAAATAAAATGATGAAAAACAATGAGATGACTACAATGAGAAACATTACCCAGAACTTGTGCTCCCATGAACTGTCCTTTGCAAGATTAAAAAAAGATCACACTTTATTTGAAAGAACAACAAATATAACGCAAAAAAATACATCACAAAAGGGGGAAAAAAAAACAAAGATAAAAGAAACTGCATGCAAAAGAAAACCATAAACTCCTCACGAGAACAGTGTGACAAAGAAAAACGGTGGAAATATAGAAGAAGATGAAGAATGAAACATAAATTTGATAACTTACCAACAAACAAAAGGCCTGGTGAGCTACCACACCACAAATAAGAAAGAGATGAAATCAAGAGCTGTGTTTTCTATAGAACTACTGGAAGATAATCGAATAATCTAGAAAGGGTTCATAAGGAGAAATGTTTTCAAAATGCAAATGAGAGGGGAAAAAAAAATCCATTGGCCATTGCAAGTTGTGATTGATAGATAAGGAGGTTAAATGTGATTGATAGATAAAGAGGCCAAAATTTTAATTTTAAAATTTATTTTGAATTTTAAATTATGATTGGTTAAAAAGGGTGGCTGAAATATGTGATTGGTGGATAAAGTGATTGAAAGTTGTAATTGATAAATAAGGAGGATGAATGTAATTAGTAGATAAAAAAGCTTAAATTTTAATTTTAAAATTTATTTTAAATTTTAAAGTATGATTGGCTAAACAGTGTGGTTGATACATATGAATAGGGCTGTTAAATGGGCCGGATAGCCGGTTTAAGCCTGTCCCATTTAGGCCTGTGAAATAAATGGGTTAAACGGATTGGTCCGTTTAGCCTGTGAACCAAAATTTTCTAACCTAGTTAAGACCAGTCTGCGATCTTAAATGGGCTAGCCCATTTATGTTGTTTTTTTTTTACTTTTTATGTCTTGAAAATTATTTTTTTATTAATAAAAAATATTTGTATTTAAAAAAATAAAAATTCTTATTTTTTATTAAAAAAGTGATAATGTTCTAAATCTGATTATTAAATCATATTTTTATATCTTAAATTTATACAATTTTACTTTAAAAAAATAAACACGAATAAATCCAATGGCTTGTTTACTCACAAGAGTCGCCTGCTTAACTTGCAAGTTAAACGGGTCATTATTTTTTAGGCCCAGCCCACCTATTTTTGACAAATAAATGGGTTTGACTCATTTTAACAACCCTGCATATGATTGGTGGATGAGGTGATTGAAAGTTATGATTGGTAGATCAGGAGACTGAATGTGATTGGCTGAATTGCATTTTTATTCATGCAATGTATAAAGTGAAAATAATCAGCAAAAATTTTGAAAA
This sequence comes from Pterocarpus macrocarpus, assembly GCA_031439585.1. Lineage (NCBI taxonomy): Eukaryota > Viridiplantae > Streptophyta > Magnoliopsida > Fabales > Fabaceae > Pterocarpus > Pterocarpus macrocarpus. The sequence goes on along the minus strand of CM062513.1, from coordinate 19,111,250 downwards.
GGCAAAGCTTCTCAAGGAAGCATAATCTTTTTGATATGCATGCATTGAAAAATTAAAAAATAAATAGTACATAAATCTTGATTGGTTGATATGGGTGGCCAAAAAATTGGAGGGAAACTCATTTCTTCTCCTAAAGACATATCATCAACTTCACTATCTTATTAACCTCTTTTAGATATAGATATATGATATATCATATAATATATGATATATGGTATGATCTGTTCGCCACTGAAGTGTAAATTTTATGTCTTTTCTATTTGTACATGCTTGAGTTTGAATAACTATTTTATTTTATGCTGATTGTTGTAGATTATTGTTTGATTTTGGGAGAACCACAAGAGGTTTTTAGATCAAAATGAGAGTAAGGCTTGGTTTGGTATTGCTATGAGGCTTGATTTGGTATTGCTGTGACTTTTTGAAAGCAGCTAAGCTTCCTAAATTCTCTAAAAACTGCTCTTAAAAAGTCATAATAATACCATTTGATAAGATAATGTAAAAGTTGCTCTCAATAAGCAAAAGCTATAAAAGCAATGTTTGGTAAAGTTACTCTTAAAATCTAAAATGACTATAATTGATATAAATATTAAAGAGAATAATTTATACTTTTAATATTATTAATGAGATTAAAATTATATTAGTTTTTTAAATTTTAAAGAGCACAAACCAATTTTAAAAAGCATCTCATGAGAGCTCTCGAGAGCATCCGTGGCTTTTAAAATTCAGGAGCAAAAATATCTCAACTTTTTGGTTTATCAAATAGAAAAAATTAGCTTATATTTTTTATAAGTTAGAGCAGAGGTGGAGCTTTATAAGGATAATGGGTGCCATGGCCCCCCCAAAGTTTTTATAAAATGTTTAGTAGTACATACATAGTTAAGAAGATTTGGATAACTCAGACGATAATATGTGCTCTCTTTAGTTTTTACTTCAACGAGAGGCATGGGTTCAAATCCCAGCCGCAACAATTTTCAACTTTCAACAAACTAAAGGTAAAAATTAATGTGGATCATCAAATATATTGCCCATGGTGGACTGCCCACTAGCGCCTAAATCAATTGAAAAAACAATAAAACTATCCCGCCGCACCACCATTCGTGCATCTTTATGTTTTTTCCTTTTCTTTTCAAAATCTTCAAGTCCATCTCTGCAACACAAAACTAAGGAGGGCATAGATGATATACATGGCATAGGTGACAAGCAAGTGGCAATATAACAATAATACAATTGACTCTATTATCTTTTTTGGTACTAGTTTCACTGTCTTATGTTCTCTTATTTTTCTTCAATTTTTAGATCATTTTTTTTGGGAAAAAATTTAATTTTTATTATATTATTTGTTGTACTTTCATCTACATAAAAATGTCTAAGAGGGTTTCTTAATGTCAATGTTAAAAAGTAGTGATTTTTTTATTTTAAGTATTTAATTAGATACATCACTTGAATTTCTTATCATCTTTTTGACTCTTTCAATCTTTCCCTTACTTTTTTGCAGTTTCTATAATTCCAAGTTTCTAATGATGAAAAATCAAAGAACTGATGCATTTTTTAAGAGAAAAACCAATGTACAAGAGGGGGAAAACATACCTTCAACATCATTATGGGTTGTTGATTGTTCTACTGCTCCAGTCATTAATGAAGAAAGTGAAAAACAACCTTCTAAGATTCAAAGAGTCACATCTAATGAATTCGATCTTAATTCTTTGGAATGAGATCCAGGAAAATGGCTTCAAATTTGGCATTATCCACCAAATCAAATAGATGAGGTTAGATGAGCTTATCCAAAATGGGGTCCATACCAAAAGCATCTTGAAAGTTATCATTTGTCTGAAAAAAATCATCCAAAGCGATTTCAATATACTTGGTTTGGTATTTTTCCTTCATGGCTAGACTATTCACCTTCCGAAGATGCTATCTATTGTTTACTTTGTTATTTATTTAGCAAGAAACCTAGTGGGTGTCATGGATCTGATGTTTTTATTTCTATAGGATTTAGAAGTTGGAAAAAGGTTAATGATGGAAAGAATTGTGCTTTTCTCAAGCATATTGGAAATGATCCTTGCTCACCACATAATAATGCAATTAAAGCTTATCAAGACTTGTTGAATTAGGCTGGCCATATCCAAAATGTTATTCATGTCCAAAGCTCTGAGCAAATTCAAAAGAATCGATTACGTCTTAAGTCCTCTATTGATGCAGTTCGTTGGCTAACATTTCAAGATTGTGCTTTTAGAGGCCATGATGAGACTCTAGAATAGAAGAATCGAGGTAATTTTCTTAAAATGATAAACTCTTAGCATCTTATAATGATGAAGCTGCAAAAGTTATGTTAGAAAATGCTCTGTATACTTCACATCAAATTCAAAAGGAGATCTTGTATATCATCTTAAGTAAGGTGAGAAAGCATATTCGTGAAGAGATTGGGGATTCAAAGTTTTGTATTATAGTTGATGAAGCTTGCGATGAATCCCAAAGAGGGCAGATGACACTTGTTTTCAGATTTGTTGACAGAAATGGTTTTATACAAGAGTGTTTCTTTGATCTTATGCATGTTAGAGACACTACATCATTGACTCTTAAGAAAGAATTATGTGCTATTCTTTCTCGACATCGTCTTGATGTTTCTGATATTTGTGGTCAAAGATATGATGGTGCTAGCAACATGAGAAGATAATGGAATGGACTACAAGCATTATTTTTAAATGATTGTCCAATATGCATATTATATCCATTGCTTTGTCCATCGATTACAACTTGCATTGGTTGTTGTATCTAGAGAAGTTATTGCAGTTCATCAATTTTTTTTTCAAAATTGACTTTTATTGTCAATATTATTTGTTCCTTTAGCAAGCGTCATGATCAATTACAAGCAGCCAAGATAGATGAAATTGCTCATTTGCTAGAGATTGATAAACTTGAAATTGGTAAAGGGGCAAACCAAGTTGGCACTTTGAAACGAGCTAGGGATATTCATTGGAGTTCTCATTTCTCTTCTGTTTGTAGTTTGATAAACATGAATGGTGCAACTTGTTCTGTTCTACAAAAAATTATTGTTGATGGATCAACTTATTCTCAACATGGGGATGTCGATAGTGCTTATAATTCCTTGACTTCGTTTGAATTTATATTGAGCTTGCACTTGATCAAAGAAATTATGGGAATAACGAATGTTCTTTGCCAAGCTTTGCAGAAACAATCTCAAGATATAGTTAATATTGTGCAACTAGTTCAATCTACAAAAATACTTAATCAAAACTTGAGAGATGATGGTTGGGATGATTTATTAAAAAATGTGAAATCATTTTGTGAACAACATAATATTCTAGTTCCTGATTTTACTGTTTCCTATATAGCAAGAGAAGGAAGTTCTTATCATCAAAAAGATCATATTACAGTTGAGCATCACTTCAGAGTGGAAATATTTTTTGTTACAATTGATAAACAATTACAGGAGTTGAATAGTAGGTTTAATGATTAAGCATTGCATTTGTTAAGTCTATGCTCTGCTTTGATTCCTAAGGATAATTACAAAAATTGACATTGATAGCATTTGTACTCTTGTTGACAAATATTATCCTATGGACTTTACTGAGTAGGAGAAGGTTAATTTGCCTTTCCAACTTTGGCATTTTATTCTTGATGGTTGTCAACAGCCAGAATTGAAAAATTTATTAACTATTCTTGAATTGTGTAGATGCTTGGCAGAAACAAAAAAATCTAAAGTTTACCTATTTGATTGATAGATTGATTCGTCTTATTTTAACTTTTCCAGAGCTACAGCTACTATGAAATGATCATTTTCAGCAATAAAAGTAATGAAGACAAGATTAATGAATAAAATGGAAGAAGAGTTTTTTACAAATGGTATGGTTATTTACATTGAAAGAGAAGTTGCTAAAAACTTCAATTGATTTAATTATTGATGATTTCAAGTCATTGAAAGAGCGAAGAACAGCACTATAAGGTATTTTATAGTCCTTATCTTTAAAATTATTTTGTCGTATTAGTGACTTGCTTCAAAGTTTAAATATGTGATTTGTAGTTAATTTTAATTTAATTGTCATTATATATTTTACATATTAATTTTAATTTAGTTATCATCATATATTTTATATACTAAAGTCTTTATCCTCTAAAATTTTTCTTCAAGCTCCGCCACTAAGTCAGAGCATATAGCACTATCAAATTAGGCCTAACTCTTCCTTCGTTGGTAACTTGACCATAGTACTTTTAGGCGAATTTTGAATTTCTGCGCAAGAACAGTTCATCTAATACAGTTTTATGTTTTTATGAACATCTTGCAGTCCTCCCACAATTGTAACCCGCGATAATAGGAAATTTTAGAAAAGCATCCACGCCTTCTAGATACAATGGATCATGTCCACAGAAAGCACAACCTTTTGATCTCACCACTATACGGGCATCTTTTGTCAATCCCTCAGAAAGCATTGGCTCGCACCCCGTAAGCTACATTTGGTAAATATTCAAACGGAATCAACAAGCAGACCCACATCTTTCTCCCCAACGTATTCATCACAGCTTTTGCAAATTGTATGTGAAAACCCAACTTCAGTTGCACCTTGCTATTACTAACAGTATATTAATCATACAATAAATAAAGCATGGAAAAGAACAATCTGACAACAATCTGAAATAAGAATAATAAACAGTAATGCGAACTACCGAAATGCTTAGGAAAGTATGGAGATGGCAAGGAACTTATTCGATGACTGTCGACGCAGAATTCCACAATTAAGATGGTGGTGCATTCGGTTTCGTGTGGTCTTAAATAAATGCTGAAGAATATATTCTATTGGCAAAAGGTAACTTTTCATTTTTCTTTTGTCCAATGAAGTATGATGTAAAACATTTGTATGATCATCTGGAGTCTTTAATTTTTTGAGAAAAGCGATTTTTTTAGTCAGTAAAAACTTTTAAAAATAATAAAGCAGTAAAAGATTTAAGTGTGAATTTTTGCTCGCTATATCAATTGCTTTAGATCAAATTACATCATTATCCTTTAAGAGTTGACTCGATTCACACTTAATCCTATAAATTAGTGTGAAATTGGTTTTATAATTTGATTGAACTTGACATTCACATTAGACCTTATAAATAGAACAGAACCAACATAACATAGAACATACCATACCACGGTATGCACCCTCTTGTACATTAACATAGTGCCTACACACTAGATATTCACTACATTTTCCTCCTCACAAGCTAAACACATAAAACATAAAAATATCATATTAATTGGATTGATTTATTACAAATAATTTCATTACAACATCGAAAGCCTGTATTTCTTTATTTCACCCTCTTCGGTAGCCCAGCAGTTGCAACATGACTAAATCATAATGGTGTTCTCCGTGCATTTGTAATTGTCTCAGCCAACACGAAGCATATACATATTATATTATTATACACACTATAGCCCAAATAAAACCGAAGCACAATCCACGTGTTTAATTAGGTTGATAAATGAAGGAATAGATCGAAGTGAATCATTTTTAAGCAGGTTTGACCTTGGCTCCAATGATTTGCAGGCCTCCCTTCCATTTTCCGCTCCACACTTCATATAATCCAAAATACAGGGTGGAATCTGAGGCATCTGGTTTCACTGAAATTTCAAGTCGATCCGATGGAATAATGGTCTCCGAGCCACCAGGTTTCAGAGTCACTTCTTTATATTGATACTTTCCATTTTTCCCTGGTTTAGCCATCACGAGGACTCGGGTGCCATTCCAACCGAACCCGTCCTCCTTCACTTTCACAGTAAATTCAACTGCATATTTCTTGCCCTTTGCTACAGTCACTTGACCCGATACTTCCAACCATGAAACTTGTATCAGCTCCGCAATACCATCCCTGAAATGATATGGACGCAGAAAAAGTGTGTCAAATTCATCGGTAGTGGCTGTCAGAGTCTTAAGTTGCAGTTGAGACCGAGCAAGGGTTGCATCGGAATTGTGGCAGTCACAAGAAACAAGTACATAAAAATGAAGCCAGTGTAGTATTTGAATTCTCAATTATTCTTCTTTTAATAACTGCTCTAACTGGTGTGTGAAATATTTAAGAATCTGAAATTTGGAAATCAACACACACACACAGTATATGTATAGCTCGTATGCTCACATTAGCATATAGCGTCTCATATGATATTTATGTACCTTATATATTCAAAAAATATTTTTCTATATTTTAACGACTGCTTTCCATCATCACACTCATATATTCTTAAAGAAAAATGAATAATTTTAGAGAAGTATCGTCTAATCAAATGTCAAATGTAACGGACTGGAAAATTGAAGAAATATTCCTCATACTCTTATAAATTAATTAAAAAACATTTATCAGAGATATAGTTGACAGTTCTGTAGATTGCATGGCTGAAAAACCCTACATGTAAATAATTTTGGAGTTTAATTTTTACATGTTATTAGTGACATCTTTTACGCCATCAATTAATCACATGTTAATACATGTATGATTTTTCAGATAATTAGTTTGAGTTAAATATTTTTAATAACTTAATTTTGATAAACTATTAATATAAAAGTTTTTTTATGCTATCATCCAATTATGCATTACACATCAGCAAAGTTTATTGATTCTCACAATTAATATCTTAAAAGTCACATTTATAATTGTACATAATTAAATAAAAATCCAATATATCAAAATTAATCTCTATTTTGGTAACAATATATCAAAATTAATTTCTATTTTAGTCACATTACAATTCATAATTAGTTGATAATACAAAAGCTTTTATGTTAATCGTCCATTAAGATTAAAATCATAACTTTTACATATATTTATATGTGGCTGCGCGCGTGCAAAATTAATGGTGATATAATTCAAATCCAATTGATGAGATCAGGCACCAAAAACAACAATAAAATAATTATACAACGAAAATTTTAAATAAGCATATAACATTCAATTTCATTCTGGAAGTGAAAAAAAAAAGGAAGTATGTAATTCAGTTGACTATTTGATACTCACTCTAATATTTTCCAATATCGAGGATCGTTGCCCCAGACGATGTTGAGTCCTTTTGGTTTTATATCAAACCCGTCACCACGCTGCACTCATTAATAAGGCTTTATTATCATCACCATCATCAACCAAAAATCGAATATTAATTTTTATCCGTTCACAGTATATAATAATATAATTTTATACTGTATACAAAAAAAATTTGATGAAACTATAAAAAATAGATAGAATAAGCCAATTTTCTATCGGTATTTGTAAATAATCCAGTTCAGTGAACTTTATTTCATTTCTTTTAATTTTATGTTGGGCCAGTTTCGGTCCTATCAATCAGTTGGGATTTGATCTAGTGGCAAGGAGACTAATATACCCTAATACGACAAATCATAATTCAAATCTTAATTAAGAGAAATAGTCCACATTTAGGTATCTATAATACTCGAATAAGTTATCTTTAATAAGAAGATACCTATAAAAGAAACCAACAAAATTTCGTTTCGACCAAACATGTGCATCTTTTTTGGATAGATCAACCCCGTGCTCCTTACAAACATTAAAATGCCATGTTTTGAAAAAGGAAGATACAAATAAAATTGACAGATTACTATAAATAATGACCAATTCTACTATAGTAAAATGTATGCTTTTCTTTTTCGTACCCGTCCCTATACCATGCTCCTTTGCTATGAAAAACAAAATTTTCATACTTACATTTTGGGAAATTACTATCCCATTGAAGATCATGTTTAATCATGCGGAGAATACGTCCCATGGGACATCTAATAAATTTTGAATTATGTATAGCACGTATGTAGGATGAACGAAATTTGTATCTGTATATTTGAGAACATATATACTTGCCTCTTTCACGAAGTTCGAACTGAAGTGTGATGAGGCTTATTGAAAGGCATTGTCAGAAATCAGCCAGATATGTTTGTATCGCAGCTCCTTTCTTTCTCCTCTTTTCTTCTTCTCCTTATGTGTGTTTTCCCTCAACGAAGATGCTATGAGGGAAGTTTGTGTAGCGAGCCTTTATAATATAACAAGAAAGAGAAATGGAATAGTATATTTAAGTGAAGAATCTAATAAAGTTGCCTTAGTGGAGAAAAAAAGAAAGAAGAATAGAACAACTTTGACACAAAGGAATCGAGAATATGGCTTGAGCTTTCAAAAGAATTTGTTCTTTCTACATTATCGGACACCTGTTTCCAATTCGATAAAGAAACACGTTTCTAAAAGAAATGAAAATAAAAATGATTAGCGAAAAACAATCTTGTGGAATTCTATTCGAGCAAGTATGACAAATAAATTCTTGTACTCAAACAGGTATGAATATAACGAGCAACACTTCATTTTACAAGTTTTATTATTTTAAAGTTGCTAGAATGGAAATAGTAAAACAAATATTATTTTAAAGGTACTAGAATCTACATGAGGAAAATATAATTAAAAATATTTTATTTGAAATTTGCCAACATTGAAATAAAAAATAAATTTAAGTCAAGAAAAATTTCATTTGGAGGTTAATAACTTTGGAATGACAAAAATTGCATTTCGGTATTTCTACATTGAAATAAAAAATAATTGAAAAATTTATTTAAATTTGTCAACATCGAAATGAGAAGAAATAAAATTTTAAAATACTTTATTTCAAAATTATTATCATCTATACAGCTATTCATCCATAAAACATAATAAAGGGGATTGTTGGAAGGTAACTGACTTTTCATATCCAACTTTGTTTTCTTTTCCCTATTCTTACCCTAACAACTTAACATTGGGTTAAAAAATGTAACTTTAGGCATTGCACTACCCCATCTCTATGTGCAGTTTAAGTTCACCACCTCACGGTCAGTTTTTTATTCCATATTCCCATTTATTGGAACTGCTTTTAACTTCGCCTTTGTCTCTTTCAACTCTTGAAATATTCTTTCATTTTCCCCCGTTACTAGCTTTCAAAATTGCTTCTACCATTTCCCATTTAACCATTTGTCCTAGGAAATAAAACTACCCACATTCTTATGTTTCTTCTGTTCCAAAAACAGATTTGATTTATTTTCTTCCACCTCTTACCTTTTTTTTTCGTGATTAAGTGGGGCATAGCGCCCAAAGCAAAACAAAACAAACTAAGCAACTAGCTGATGCAAAGCTACTCCAACCAAATCATCTTTGAGAATAGGAACAAGACAAGGAGGGGAATGCAAAAAATAACAAACACCAAAATTTGTAGTGTCCGAAACTAGCAAGACAATCTGCTGTTCGGTTGGCTTCCTAATAGACATAATAGACTCAGACTAGCCAATCCCTATGAAGAAGAACATGAACTCTAGTTATAACCATGGCATAAGGATGCTTGTTGTCCATACCAACTAAGATGAGTGATAATGTTGCTGTAGAGTCCATTTCCAAAACAACCTTCTTATGACCATCCCACCATGCTAGATCAAGTATATTAGGTTGTACAAGTAATAAAGTGATGAGAGAGTTATCATCTCATGAGAATAGATCAAGTATAGAGTAATTAACAATAATAACTATTTGGTCCAAAAGAAATCAAATAATTAAAGAGAGCAATATAATTTTGAGGTGGAAGCTTCATCAATATCATCGAACTAAGTGCATTAAGGTGGAATTATTTATCCCTATTTGTTCCTCTAAACTAGCCCAAAAGGAAGATGAACATGGACATGCGCTTCAAGGTTTCAACAAGTAAAGGTTCATTTTAATCCCTAATGTTATAGGCAGTAGACACACTTCACTTTAATTTCTGAAATCAATAAATTAACTATTTATTCTTTGAAGTTGCAAATCATATGTCACTTTAGCCTATAAAAAGAAATGATTTGAGGATTAAAGTGATACATGATTTACAATTTTATTGAATAAATAATTAATTTTTTAATTTTAAGGATCAATTTCAGAAACCAAAGCGAACCTTTATTCAAGCTTCAACCTTGTATCTACTTTCATGACAGGTACAAATAATCTCAAATATATAATATTTTTGGTTGTCAATATATAATTTTACTTAAATACGAAATCAGTTGGACAATAAGATTTACAGGTATTCTTTTTACTACGTTCAAATTGTTTACTTCCCTCCAATATTTGAGTGAAAATTAAGAAGAATAGTAGGTGTCACATTCCAAGAGTCCAATGGCCCAGTTAAGTGCCAATGCAAACAATCGTTCTGAAGTTTAGCATGTTGGCTCTAAACATGGGTTGTAGATGAACACTAGCACAGATCGTCCATATTTGCTTTTGAATATATATTTTTAATGACGAAACATTGGGCACAGTTTGGTAGCTTGTCTAGCTGGCGGTTTGGTCCTCTCTATGTTCAAGGTTGAGAGTACAAGTATCACTCGCCCTCTTCTTTTAAATTTTGGCAATTTTTCTATTTTTCAAAAGAAAAAATAGGAAAGAAATAGCTTTTTCCTTTAATTCATTTCATTTTGCTCTCCCACTTTTTAGTTCAACATCCTGTTAATAATTCAAATGAAAATATTTTTATATGTTAATCATCAAAATTAACGTTTAAATATATGGTATATTCTTATAGTATTTAAGTGAAAATTCAAAAAAAGAAAAAAGAAAGAAAGAAAAAATTACTTGTTTTTTCACTTTCATCTCTTTTTTTAATTATTTTAATTAAAAAAATTTTAAAATGGAGCATATCCACAATATCTATTTATAAATTATTTTATCTCTGAAATCAGTATAACCTTTTTTGATAAACAACGGGGCTAAAACCCAACAAACAATGAAAGCCAATCACCCACAGTCTGAATGAAACAAGTATTAGCAAGGTCTACTAGAAGAGCAATAGAAATAAAGGGAGGAACATAATTAAAAGTTGTAACACCTCTAGCAATAACATACCCATGCTTAGCCAACAAGTTCGCAAACCCATTCCCCTCACGATACACATGCATCACTTGAGTAGTCCAATCTTGAGCTAAAAGAAGCTTTGTATTATATCTCTAATTAGAGAGGAGCACGCATGTCTCTCCTTAGCCCCTTACAGAAGCATTTTGCACAGCTACCTTTCAGTCCATCTCTACAGTAACCTTCTTGAAACCCAATTGAAAAGCTGATTTAAGGCCAATGAATGCACCCCATAGTTCCGCAATGGTAATGGATCATGGACCCAAGTTGGAACTATAAGCGAATAAGAAATTGCCGTGATGGTCCCTAATAATGCCTCCACACACCGCTTCACCAATATTCTGAGTTACCAATCCATCAGAGTTAGTCTTCACCCATCCAACCAATGGCGGAGTCCAAGATATGATCTTCACCTGAAAAGATCGAATTCAGTGTACCTAATCCCCATAAATTGTATGTAAAAAATTTAATTTTTTTTATCCTACCCTCATACTTGTTGATTTAATTATATTTTATATAAAGCTCATATGTTTTTTGTGGCAAAAGTTTATATTTTAAGTCATTAAAAGTTATTAAATGTCACATGATTACTTTAAAAAAACACATAACTTTATTTATTTAAAATTATTTGATTTATTTTTTATTTTCAATTTAACAAGATGGAAATTGTCTCTTCTTATCCATTAAGAAAGAGAGATAAGCAAAATAATTTAGCTAACTAGAATGGATTATAATAAAAGTTATTGATAATTTGATAGAAGAAATACATTGATATCAAATTTCAAAGTGTTAAAATTAAATTGATGTAAAAAAGATTTTCAGGACCGCTAATGTAACACCCTTCCAAATATAAGACTACGCTAAGTTTATAATATTATATCTGAGAGTTTGCTACTTGTGGAACGTTACCTTTTATCCAACTATGGCTAATTCTAGTGAGATTCGATCTAGTAGAAATATGAGTTATAAATTTTCTTTGTTTATGTGACAACCAAATTTTGCGAATCCATAAGATAGAGCATAGTAAATCATAATATTAAGAAATTAAAAGACACAGAAGGTAATTTACAATAGATATTAACAATACATTTGCATAACTATATATATTTTCATGTATTTAGATATGAGTTTTTGGGTACAAAATGGAGGACCGCCAAAAATCATATCTCCATTTCGCATTTGTTCATCACAATCTCAGAATATGTCCACGCAGGGACTACTACTGGAAACATGTAGGAACACATCAGAACAAAAGAAAATAATAGCTAAGTTTGTGGCCCAAGGTTATACAAAAAAAAAATCCAAAAGAGGACCACTCTATACAAGAAGTATTATCTAAATCCGCATTGATGAAATAGTCTCCAAAAGGTCCTGTATCATCCCTCTAATTCGACTCGGGGGAGAGGAAACCGCTCACTAAGATGCCCAATGATCCGGTGTCACCAGGTGGGTGCCCACTACCTCCAAAAGTTGAACAGGAGGACGAAGAGGCACTTGCCTTTGAAGGATCGATCTCCATAGAGGCTGGTGGTGAGGGCTGAGGTGATGCCATTGCTAGGGGAGCCATATGCAGAGGGATCTCGTCAAAAGGGCTTGTAGGATTGAAGACCGGACTAAAAACCCAAACTATGAAGGGACGCTTAAAGAATATGTACAGGCGCACAGGGGAAGTCGCTTTCAAGTACAAGGAATCTAAGGTAGAGTTATAATGCCACTACCATTTAGGAACGTCGGCAAAAAATGCCATCTTTGCCATCTCCACCATCTAAGGCTGACACGAATATATACAATAGGAATGAGAATTTAAAATTCTCAGGAGGGCTTCCTAAACTATCACATATAATGACATAGTCATCATTCGCAACTACTCCAGTTTATTTAAAAAGTAAGAGGTATAAATAGTAGAATACAAATTCCACTTAATAAGTTCCAAAGCCATATTCATCCTACGTAGAGTCATTTTTATGCATACACTTGACATTTAGAGAAGCGATTTCATAATGGTGACATTGAATTAATAAAAGAAAAGACATTATGCATAAGTAGATGCGTATGCCTAAAGATGCAAGTGCACTTGACTTCTTATCTTTCTTTAACTTGTCATAACATCAATATTTTCCCCGGGAGTAATTGGCTATTTCAACTCCTGGGTAATAGCCCTCTTTTCAAGGTTAAGCTCATTCTTATACGTGATTACCAGGTTTACTTTTCTTGACTTTCACACCGACTTATTCCTTTTAATTCATTCTGGAGCTGGTCCAAATAATATGGAATCATAATCATCTCATAAGTTCATAATTCATGTATAAAAGTGCTTAATATGCTTATAACTATGCTATATAACTCACTTTCACATGCTTAAGTTAGGAATTTGGCAACATAACAGCTATAATATGAAGACTTCTAGATAAACAACATAATTAACAGTCAGCCATACATAGAAATAATAATCTCAATATCACCATCAATACAATATCAAGACACACATGACCTCATTGTGGTTTATACTCATGCTACATTTTAAAACTTACCTAGTCTTGTCCTCTTTAGGAACTCATAACTCAAAACTCCAAGACTGGGAGGCTCAAGAGTAGTGTCCTATTTAACTCGAAACTTGGGACATGAGAGTTGTGGCCCATTTAACATCGGACCTCGAAGACTAAGGACATGGAAGTCATGACCCATCGAACTCAAAATTCGAGGATTAGCGACATAAAACTCATGACCTGTAACTCAGAACTTCGAAGCTAAGGTCACAGAATTCGTGACCCTTCTAACTCGGAACTAAGATACCTTTTCTAATTTGATTACTAATCTCTGTAGGTAAATGGGAATTTGGGACACCTACCTCGGTTTGGTTTCTATTGCCTTATCAGGAACTCATACCTCAAATCCTAAAACTGGGTCATGGCAGGAAAGTGGGTGAGTGTTCTGAACTCATAACCCGGTATTTAGCTCGTTGCTACTCTATTTTAGGATAAGCTTGTACATCTAGAATTAGGAAATCACTAAAAATCCATCTTATATTCTTTTGTTCTGAAATTTTATTAGAATATACCTATACAAGGCTAGTTATATGGAATCCGCTAAGAATCAAAATATGAAATTTATAGGCATGATCCCTATGTGTTAGCTTTTTATCAAGGCTAGTTCCACTTCAATTGATGTTGTGTAGGGTAAGGTATGCCCTTTATACCATGTACTGGTTGAAATTGCGGGTGTAAACCAATAACTCACTTTGAAAAATCATAACTCTTATATTAAATCCAATAAACCTCAAATTTTGAGGGTAGACTCTTCTATGAGTGTATTTTCATCCAAAATTAGTCTCATCTTGACTAGGGTTTCCTAGACTGAGATATGGCCCACTTATTGAGTATCGTTCATGAAACCCTCAATAGTAGATTTTCTATTTTGGATGATTAAGATTTCTTAGTGTGTTTATCCACTCTAAATAAGTTTTATCAACCTTAAATTACTAGAACAAGTTAGATTTACATCATATCATCCCCATAAGAAGTAAAACAACATAAAAGGACAAATCCTAATCATCAAAGAATCACAAAATCACAACAAATCTAGGAGCCTACCTCAAATTCAAAGCTTGCAACTTTCTAACTTTGATCTTTTGGTGCCTTTGCTTTTCTAAAATCCCAAGCTAATCACCAATCCCCTTCTTGCTCCTATGCTTGACCAAATTTATGGGGCTTAAAGGAGGGGGTTTTTGCTTTTATAAGAGTTGTTTGGTGAGGAAACAAGTAGAAAGGGTGAAAAAATTAAGTAAGAACAAATAAGACACAAGAGTTTGAATGAATTTAAGTAGTATGAAGATGAAAATGGAAGCAAAGAGGGAGATGGAGTGGGCTGCCGAAAAGGAGAGGAAGTGATGAATTCTCTTTTGCTGAGTCATCTTGCCTAGTGGTTGGTTCTTATTTACGTGGACTTGAAAGGAAACTTAAATCTTCTTAAGTTTTAATGAGTGGTCATCCTTTGCTCACTAAGATTTACCAGTGGCTAATTTCTAACCACACATCCAAGAGTTTTAAAGAGAATATTCATGTTTTCCTGTATTATAGATCTCTACCACATTAGTTTCACACAATAAACTACCAGTAAGAGAGTTTCTTTGGTTGGTTAAAATATTACTATTTTACTACAAAGAAAATTTATAATCATATCATTCTATGATTAACATTTTCTCTATTACCTTATTATATAACTATAATGTACCTAATAATTAATAATTTAATAATGTTGAGCAAGTGTACTGTTTCTCGAATTGTTACAACTAATGCCAACTTTAAGATGTTAGGACTAAGAAGGATATTTACTTTAAAATTATAATTATCATTTTATTTTTTTTAAATATTATCTTACTTGAAATATAATTAGAGAAAATAAATTTAATTCATACTTAAAAATTAAAAATAGAAAATAAATAAAATTAAATTAAATTGCTAGAGGAATTAAAGAAAATTCTATTTTATGTATTTTTAATTTTTTTTTCAAGTTGATTGGATAGAAATTATCTCCCTTCATCAATCAACAAAGACATATAAGCAACATTGGTCAGCAAATTATGATAAATCATAATAGAAGTTAAAGATGGCTTGATGAAATAAAGAAATTCATGTCAAATTTCAATATGTCATGACTAAGTTAATGTCAAAATATTTTTAGGACCAAATTGATACCAACTTTAAAATATTAGAATTAAAGCCAGTTCTGCTATGCACCGATTTAAATATGGTATATGGTGGACCAATTTAAAATTTGATGGTGCACCATGGACTTAACTTCATCCAAACCATTCATTAAGCCACATTGATATCTAATAGTGGAGATTGAAAGTTGGTGATTGATGGATCACCAATGGTCCTTGCCCCTCCCCTACTCACTCCCTGCCGTCCACCAGAGCTAAATCCACCACATCATCACCGTCGGTCTACTTGCATCACCGCCGATCCGCTTGCACCACCACTATCTTGACCACAGGTTTGCTAGGGCTCCGGTTTACTAAGAAGGAGGGTGGCCCATGAGGTGAAGATACGACAGAGGTGAAGGGGAGGTGTGGCAGGTCATGGTGGATCACAAGGCGGTAACAGTAGTGTAATGATTGGCGTGTTGGACAATGGCGATGCAGAAGGACGCAAAGGTGCAATGGAGGTGAAGCAGCGATGTGGTTGGTCGCAGTGGGTCGCGAGGTGGCGACGGTAGCGCACTGGTCGGGGAGCTGGATGGTGGTAATGGTGGTGTGATGGAGCTGGTCAATGAGCTAGACGACAGCACAGATGGAAGCTGTTGCATGTTGCTGATGGGGACTCTTTAACAAAACTTTCAAGATTTAACTGCATTTCCTAGATGTGGTTAAATGACAAACTGAGCACCCCTTTCCCTGCACCTTGTCAAACTTAAATGGTGTGTGATGCACCATATTTAAATTGGTGCACCAAAGCCAGGAACTAAAAAAAATTTACTTTGAAATTATAACTCTCTCTCTCTATATATATATAAATATATACATATTATTTTTATGATTTAAGTATATACTGGTTTATGGCAACTTGAATTAAATTTATATGTATAAGAGTCAATCAAGTAAGATGAGTGGTTAATTGTAAGAGTAAAAAAAAAAATCTTAATAATTAGATTTAATATAAATAGTCAAAATTAAAATATAAAGTCATGTGACTTTTTTAAATAATAATATGATGAATTTAATTTGAATACACTATCAGTATAAAATTTTTTTACACAGACATCCAATCATATATTGTCACATCAGCAAAAGTCTTTGATATAACCACCCACTACTTGAATGGTCATGTAAATGAAATGTTTTGATTGGATGACAGTGTAATTAAATTTTATACTGTCACTACACTCCAATTAAATTCTAATATGATATTGAAATAAATTTTAATTTAATACTTAAAATATAAATTTTCAGCACAACAAGAATAAATTTCAAAATATATTTTTTTTAAATACCTAAAATATTAAGCATATAACTCGTTAATGAAAGTAATAAAAATAAAATTATTTAATAAATTTTATTATTATATCTATACATCTATACATATAATAAAGGGGATTCTTGAGGATAACTTATTTTTTGGTATCCAACTTTTAAATTCCTAAAAATACCCTTATAAATAAAAAGGTGGAACAAGGTAGTTAAAATTGATGGGTTGCAATACTATAACTGCACCACCATTCTTTGGCAAATAACTTACAATAACCACTTCATCTAGCACTGTTTATATAATGTAACCTAAACTACTCCTAAGCCCTATGAGGCCCACCACAAATTATGCAATCGCAAATAATAGTATTGAAACTAATTTACTATTTTTCAATTGACATTTACTATTGACTATTATTTACAGATTGAACAAAAAATAAAAATGTGGATTGATATGTGCCTATCAATACAGTAGTTAAATATATTAAATAATAATTTAACTACTTTTTCTTTTAAAAAATGAAAAAATTGCCTAACATTTGTAAAATGGGTAAGAGTAAAGCTTGAACAATTAATCTTGGGCCTAGGATCATGCAACCAGATGAATTTATCATTAAAAGTATTTATATAAAAACAAATCTGCACCATTTGCACTAATATTCATCTACATGAATTCACCTTTGAAATATATTATTATTGAAATAATTAAAATTAAAGTAATTCATAGCTCAGAAGGATAATAATTAATTGAAAAAATAACAAATTTGATTTTTTATAAGCCCACATTTATGACAGCAATCTATGAAGTAGATAAAAATATATTCTCTTAATTTTCTCCCGTGTAGTTGTGCAGTTAGTCACCTATGAAGAAGAAGAATTGTCTCCACCAGGGATAATAATAAAAAAATGAAGGAGGAGAAAGAACCACTATGAATAGCTGCCACGAAGGGGTGGGACCAAAGGTTGGCATAATCAACAAACAATAGTGGGTAAAACCGATGATCTCAAATTTTTGTGCTCTCTTATGTTGTATGTTTTATACTTTAACTAACTTAGAATCTAAACTTTTTTATTTGTGAATCAAGGACTTTTAAGTTATTTTTTGGCGATTGAAAAAATTTTATGTGGTAAATTATAATTACATGTTATTAATATATATTATGTAAATTATGTAATGATATATCACCAAATTAAATTAATGAGATAATTATTTTGACACCAAAATTACTTTTTTCCTTCAAATTATACTATTGCCTTCCAAATTTTGAGTCATACGCTTGACTGCATTTATTCTATAATAATTTATGATGTATCAAATTTATTTTTATATTATTTGAAAATTATTTTATTTTTCAAACTAAGTTATGTAGCTGTTTCTAATTGAGATATCAATACTTTATAGAAGTGGTACGCCTTCCTATATTATATACCAATTGATATGTATTCATTTTATTGTATTGCTAACTTTGATATTTATTTTTGGCCATCTTTTACTTTTTCAAGCTATATTTTCCTTTCATTTTACAAATCATCTAAAGTGAGTGATGTATTTTAAAAAGTTAATTTAAAAAATTGAAGATGATTTTATTTAAGCTTTTTAATGAGAAAAATATCACTACAAACAAAATTATTATCATATAGTGAAGATAAATATAAAAAAATATTACAACTTAAATAACATAATATATCTTCTCAAAATAAATCTTTTTTTTTTTAAATCTAAATGGATAGAAAGCAACTTATAAAAAATGCAACTTAAAAACTACACAAAAAAAAAATGAACTTAAAAAAGATAAATCAAAATTCTCATAAAATAGTCAGCAAAAGTGTAAATGGAAAAAGAAATGTCAAGTTTACATTTTTAAGCTAATTAAAAATAAAACATAAAAAATAGTTGACATTTTATTATGTTTAGTTGGCATTTTTTACTGGTTAGGTGATATTTTCTGGTGCTGAAAATTGAATTGATTATATTGAGATGATTAATTGGAACTTTAAAAAGTTAATATTCTTAAATTATTTTTTACCTAAAATTGAGATCCTTTCACAATATTTTTCTATTTAGTTTTGTGTTAATTTATATGTATTGATAGTATAAAATAATTTTATATTAATATTTAATAAAAATATAATAATATATCATATTATAATTTTTAAATTTAAATTTATACAACTATCCGTAATAATATAATAATTTCTTATATTTTTATTAAATAACAATATAGAATTATTTTATACAAATTAAACTTTAGCTAATATTATATTATCTGTTTAGATACGCTTTCGAACTTAGCTAGCAAATGGCAATTGCCAATTGGGCAAATTGGCTCTATTCTTGTCCGCGTTCAATGTACGCGTACACATCCGAGAATAAGGAACAGGAATAGGAATGGGATACCCCATTCATCCACACCGACCTCCTAATCTGCGCACGTCAGCACAATTTGATTCGCCAAACCTGCTTAATCACCGTCCACGTGTACAGTCACGCGATCTGATCCGTTCAAAAACCTGTGGCCATTGCCACTTGCGCACCCACCCACACCGCCTCTCCCCTACGCCCACGCACTATATAAAGGCACAAGCGCGCTTTGCGTGTTCATCATTCCGCACATCGAAGTCAAATTGTTGTTGTCTACGAAGCCTCTAGAAACCTTTAGTTCCCTCCAGGTTCGTCTCTATCTCTATCTCTCCCCTGATCATTGTTGTTCTTGTATTCTCGAGTTGTTTGTGTCTTTTTTCTATGTTGTGGGGTGCTCTTAAATCTTTTTGGTTTTTGGCGATTGCTTAATTGGGTATAGAGTAACATGTTGAATGAATGATCGTGTACAAGGTGGTTGTGTTTGGTTTTTTTTTTTTTTTTTTTCTTTTTTGGTATTTTTTCTTCCTCTTATGCCATAAGCAGTTCTGAAATTTGGAAGGTTTGGAATTTGGCTGGGATTTTATGGAAATAAGATGGGTTGTCTCTGTTTCTGATGAAATATCACGAGCCAATTGGTGTTTTTGGGTATTTTGTATATGTTGTTCAGAGGTTTTCTTTTGTTAATCATTATAAAGCTAGGAACTTTCCGATCTTTAGTTCGACATCAACTTTCTTTGGGGGGTTGTTTTTGCCGTTTGCTTGAATAAAAGAAAATTGTGTTCCATCATGGTTGTCTTCTTACCCTGATTTCATTGAAATCCCTTGATTGAGCTACTATGTATTTATTTTCTTGTTGGTCACACCCTTAAAGATTGGAACTTTTAAATTTATTCTTTTCCTATAATAGCTTGTTTTCTTCTTCTGTCAATCCTGCAATTTTTCTTTGTTTAGGGTTTCTCATCCGGGAAAAACTAGATTATGTGCCAAATGGTAAGTTATTTATAATGAAGACAATTTTTTAGAATTGGTGCTTGGATGTTGACAATCACATAGTAGGGGGCTTCTTAATTGCTTGTAATCTAAAATTGGCACTTTTTTTTTTTCCCGGTCTTTCTTTGCATTTGCTTCCTATAATATGTCGATAGTTTGTTTTCTTTGTTGTAGTTTGTGTATTCTCTTAGGATTTCTCATAGGGATTTCTTATTATTTGTTGTATTCTAAGATTGGCGTTAATTTTTGAGGTGTTTCCTTTCTATGCAGTTGCTTTCTGCGTTCGGTGTTAACCAAGTTTCCATCAAGCGAAGTACAGGGTTGATGTACCCCCCCTCCCCCCTTCGACCCATTCGCTGAGGCTGAAGAATCGGATGCCCCCGGGGCCAAGGAGTATGTCCATATCCGCATTCAGCAGAGGAATGGAAAGAAGAGCCTGACCACAGTGCAAGGGCTGAAGAAGGAGTTCAGCTACGAGAAGATACTCAAGGACCTCAAGAAGGAGTTCTGCTGCAACGGGAATGTTGTTCAGGACAAGGAGCTTGGCAAGATAGTCCAGCTCCAAGGTGACCAGCGCAAGAAAGTGTCCCAGTTCCTTGTTCAGGCTGGCCTTGTGAGGAAGGACCAGATCAAGATTCATGGTTTTTGAAGGACCCTTGGCTTCTTTTATTTATCAAGATTGCGCTTAGTTAAAGTTGGTGGATCTGTCAGTAGGAGTTTGCATTATTTTCTTTCTAAAGTTTGATGAGTGTTGCTGAAATAAGTGTGATTTGATTTTGGTTTCATATTTCGTCCGTGTGCATTCCATGGATGTTGTTGATGGACTTGGATGTATGGAGGGTACTTTATATATAGTAATTGAAGATCTGGTTATAAATCTCATGTCTGCTGCTGTACTCTATGAGTTTTTGATTTGATTCGACTTGATTCAACTCTGTCATGCTCACATAACGGCTGCATTTAAACATAAAATATGTGGCTTTTTAAGATAATTATAAGAATTTAATTTTGATGAATGGCTAGTTTTAAAATATTTTTATATGGATCAACTCAAAAAGAAAAATGCAAATATATATATTTGATATAATTATTTGCTATTCTAAAAGTTTTATAAACAAAATAACACTGTAAAATATTTCATATTAAAATTGATTTCTTTTATTGCATTCGTATAGGCGTCTCTCTCTTTTCTGCGAAATAACTACTCAATTGATAGTCGTGTGTCTCGCGCGGATGCAACATCATATACTTTAGAAATCATCATTACCGGGAAACTTTGCACACAATAATTATGCTACGGATTTTCGAGCATGAGACATCATCGAGTTGAACTTACCTTTCTTTCAGAAACTTGGTATCCTAAAAGGAAATTATTTCCCTATTAAAAATTTTGTCAGAAATTAATTACTGAATTATGTAGCAAGATGTGATTAGAAATAATTCAAAATTAATTACTTATGACTTTTATCTATCTATTCAAGATTTGTTATATGTGTAATCAACTGTTTGCAAATTATGCAGGTACTATTCTTCTTGTTCCATTCTCTGGTGGCTTTGGTGTCAGAGGAATGCCCGAGTTTTTGCTAATGATTCATTGTCCTTTGAAGCGGTTTGCCATAGAATCGTTAAGGAGGTGCACATTATGCACCACGAAAGGAACCAGGATGTTAGTCGAAACTTGCAACGCTGGGTTCGCTGGTTATGGCCTCAAAATGGAGCTGTGAAACTCAATGTGGATGGGAGCTCTAAGGGAAACCCAGGTATGGCTGGTGTTGGTGGAGTTATCAGAGGTGATCAAGGCCAATGGATTGTGGGCTTTCAAGGTTCTCTGGGTATTGCTGGCAACTTGGAGGCGGAGCTAATGGCTCTTTATCATGGGTTGCACTTGGCTTGGTGCCGGGACTTTAGGTATGTGCTTTGTGAAACGGATTCCATGGATGCAGTTCGTCTTGTCCGCTAAACTGTTGATACGCATCATTTACATCATGCGATTCTTGCGGATATCGAAGAGTACATTGATAGAGAGTGGCAAATTTCAATATCTCATGTGCTGAGAGAGGCAAATAGCTGTGCGGACTTTCTTGCTAAAGCTGGTTCATCCGATCAGAATCCTGGGGTTAAGATTTGGGAGGATCCCCCTACTGCTCTTCGGCCTTTGCTTCTGGCAGATCGCATGGGGACGCGTTTCCTTCGTATCTAGTTTTTTCTTTTCTTGCTGATGTACCCAAAAAAAAACAAAAACTGTATTTGACAAATTTTTGGGGTAGTATTTGTTCGGGTCATATAGTAGTGCTCTTTTACCATTCGTTGTGCATAGTTAAGCCAACCATTTACCATTAAAGTGAGTTTGATAGCCAAAAGATTAGCCATGAGAAGATGATGATCTATTTTTTTTTTTTTAAGGATGTGAATCATGTGAGAGCTAATGAGATAGCTTAGGCTTTTGGTTTTATCTTGACCCATGATCTTGATAAATATTTTGGAGCTCCTCTTCAGCATCATTGAGTTAATGCCAACACTTTTAGTTATGTAACTGAAAGACTCATGCAAAAGCTTAGCTCTTGGAAAGCATCGTCTTTGTCTCTTGCTAGCCGACTGGTGCTATGCAAATCTGTTATTTCCACTATATCCACTCATGTAATGCAAATGTCTCTTTTACCTTCAAAAAGTCTCTGATAAAATAGTATTTGTCAATGTTTTCTTTGGGGTGAAACAAAAAATAAGAGGAAACTTCATTTGGTTCCTTGGTCCAGAGTTTATCAACCCAAGTTATCTCAGGCTTGGGTCTTTGACAAGCGGGTAATGTGAGTTTGGCTTTTCACAGTAAGTTGTGCTGGAACATTATTCATGGGAGAGATGAATTATGGGTTCAAGTTCTTCGTAGCCATTATAAAAGTGGTACGGATCTTATTCCTCACATGCAAGCTAACTCAAATAGCTCTTTTAATTGGAAGAGTATTTGTGCAGCTTAGCCTTTAGTTGTAGAAAATTTGGATTGGCGTCTTGGAAATGGGGATTCGATTTCATCCTGGAAGAAGAAATGGGTTCCATCTTGTGGACAATTTTTGGATCATGTTGTCTCTCAAGTCCTGAATATTTTTTTTGGATGCTAATGTTAGTAATGTTGTGACCCTCTCAGGTGGTTGGAATTGGAATTGGAATTTTATGACTACGATGCTCCCACGTCATATTTGTGCCAAAATCGCTGCTATTCCACCTCCATCATAAGTCTCGGGATCTGACACCAAGGTCTGGTTGCCTAGTTTTCTGATGGCAACTTCAGTGTTAAATCTGCTTTTACTGCTATTGCTCAATTAGATAGTGTGTCTTCAGACCCCTTTTTTCATGTTATCTGGAAATGGTGTGGATTGGAAAGAATGAAGTTGTTTCTATGGCTCACAGCTAGTGACTCTCTGCATGCAAATGCCTTTCGACATTTTCGTCATCTCTCGATTTCTCCTTCTTGTACTCGGTCCAATGAAGATCTGCATGAAACAATACTACATGCACTTCGAGATTGTCCATTGGTGACTGAGTTCTGGGACAAGCTAGTATCCCATGGGGATTGGCCTTCTTTCAAGGTTTTGTCTTTACGTGCTTGGTTTATGTCCAATCTACGCAATCGTGAGCTAGTCAATGGACATATCCTTGGGTCAGCTGCTCATTTCCTGTGGTGTATGTGAAACAAGGAATTATTTCAATTTGCAACACCAACTGTAGATGAAATGTTCCAGCGGTTTGGGGTATATTTTCATTGGATTCAGATTCCCAGTTCTTAGTGCATGCGGCTTTCTAATCGTCCAAGAAGACAACTTGCCTTCACCAAATGGAATCCTCTTAATGATACTTGGCCGAAAATTATTAGTGATGGAGCATTTTGAAAATATACAAATCTTGAATTTTTCTGAAAGTTTACTTTATCCTTCCGTTAGATTTTCGTAAATTGTTAATGAAAAATAAGTGCATTGTATCTTGAATTATGTGTATTTTAATTTCAAAATTAGAAAATAATATATAATTTGATATCTTAAATAATCTTAAATATGTGCTATTTTTATTAACAATAAATTAAAAAATTAACGAAAAAGGTTGATTTGTATGTTTTCAAATATTGGGGTAACTTACATCATATCATATATTCATATCTAAAAGTAGTACTACAAAAAACCTTGACTTTTCATATTTTAAAAATGAAAGGTCTCAATAAATTACTTTTATATTCACTCACCAATAAAAATTCTAATAAAAATTTAACTTTTTATACTCTTGATTTCCACTAATTACTAACATAACTCTTTGAAGATATTATCTATACTTATCTATTCTTAAATATTTATTGAAAATTAAAATGGTTCATGCTTCTTTTTCTTTCTGAAGAAATGGTTAAATAAGGTAAACAAACGAAACTAAATGTGATGTGAATTCTTTTTTGATTAAACTAAAATTTTTTTACATTTAATTTCTTAACACATTATACTTAACAAATTATACACAAAATCAAACTAAAGATGACGTCAATTTACTTCATTATATCTTGCTAATCTTTTTTATTTCATATATATCATATATCTATATCTTAAAATAATATTATAATTTTTCATATTCTGAATGCCATAAGTCTCTCAATTAACTAAACGATGCCCATGCATTGCACTGGAAAAGAATTTTTAAAATTATTATTAATTTATTTTATTTTATAACATAACAAATTAATTTTTATAATTTTTTGTTTACAAATTAATTTTGTAATTTTATAATTTTATTTTGAATATATGCATTTTTATGCATATATTGTTATTAGTTAAAAATTAAAAAAAAAAGTAAATTAGACATCTGTTTACTAAAAGATATTTTTATTACACAACTTTTCTTCTATTTTACAAAACATACACCCCAAACATGGTTATAAGATGAATTTTGTTAATCATTTTAAATTTAAAAAAATTGAAGGCAATTTATTTGATAATTTCATTAACTACATAATTTTTTAAAAACAATTGAATTCCCATTAAGATAATAAATTAGTTGAAATGATATAACATAAAAAGATATAAAGATTTTGAAACTAATTAATTAAATTAAAATTTAGATATTTCCTTTATTAGGTTAAATTTAACATAAATACATTAGTCATTGATTGATGATAACTATTGCAATTATTTTAAACTATAACAATGATATTTATATATATTATGATTATCTAATAATTGTGTACAATTATTAATCTTAAGAATTTTGAAATTAATCAAGCCAAGTTATAGATATTGTATTTGTCAAGTTTAATTTAACATAGATTGAACCAATATATAAGATAAGTATATTAAAATATTACAAAATGTTATAAAGTATTTCCCTAAAATAAATAGTTGAAATCACATAAATTGTCCTAAAATATGTAACTATGTTTTTTATAAATTAAATTAAATAATCGCAAGATATTAGTTTTATAGAATAAGACACTCACAAATATGATTATAAAATTAATTCTATTATGAGGTTAAATTAAAATAATGAACATAATTTATTTGACAATTAATTTGATTAACCACATAATTTTTTTAAAAAAAAATAAAGATTTTGAATATCCAATAAAACAATGAATTAGTTGAAAATGATATAATATATAAAGACATAAAAATTTTGAAATTAATTAAATTAAAATTTATATATTTCCTTCATTAGATAAATTTAGATACTTCCATAATTATAGAATAAGTGATAAGCGATATGAAAATTGAAAAATTTTGATTCTGGGGATGAAAAATGGCTATCAATGAATAGGTGGAGAAGCTTAAAATTAGTGGTATAATTATTTAATGCAAGATTCTAGAAAAAAGATAAAAATAAATGTAAAAGATATTAAATTTAGAGTATAAAATTAAGACTTTTGGTATCTAGAATATAAAAAGTCATAATATTACTTTAAGATATAGATATATGATACTCTCAATGTAATATCTTTTTCTTTTTGTCTTCTTCCAAGACTTGCATTAAATACATACAATAACAAATTTAGGCTTTTCCATCCATTCATTGACAACTTTTTATTTTTTTATTCTAAAACCCAAAATTTTCAATTTTCCCTTAATACATGCCTTTCGAAAATATGTTTTTTGGTTCAAAATCAAATGTATTTTCAATTAATTTCTATATGTTTGCAGAGATTTCTTATATAGTATTGTTAGTGTATTGATTACAAAACAAAGAATATATTTTTTTAAAAAAATTAATATATTCATAGCAAAAAAAAAATTTATGAATTCATATTTTAAGTATTTATTGAATTTTTAGAAAAATAAAAGAAGAGAAGAAGTGTAGGTGAAACAACTATGTGCAAAGAAAAATATTTTAATTTAATAGATACTTCGTTTAAACACTCATCAATATATATATATATACTTATGGCTTATTTTATAGAAGTGGAAATATTTCAATTTATCCTGATGAAGGTAATATCTAAATTTTAATTTAATTAAATTCAAATCTTTATATCTTTGTATATTATATTATTTCAATTATTGTTTTTTTTTTTTAAATTATGTGGTTGATCAAATTGTCAAATAAATTATCTTCATTGTTTTAACTTAACCTCATTAACAAAATTAATTTTATAACTATATTTGGGAGTATCTTATTCAGTAAAATCAATATCTTGATATTATTTAATTTAACTCATAAAAAAATGTAGCTATATGTGTTAATTTAAACTTGACAAAATCAAAATCTTGAGGACAATTAAAGTGATTTCAACTATTTTCTTAGATATACACTATCTAACATTTTGCAATATTTTAATATTATATATATTGGTTCAATATATGTTAAATTAAACTTGATAAACACAGTATCAATAATTTGTCTTGATTAATTTCAAAATTCTTTAGGCGAATAATTGTGCATAATTGTTAGATGATCATAATATACATAAATATTATTGTTACAATTTAAAATACTTGCAGTAATTATCATCTAAATTATGACCAATGTATTTATGTTAAATTTAAATTAATAAAGACAATATTTAAATTTTAATTTAATTAATTTCAAAATTTTTATATCTTTATATGTTACATTATTTCAACTAATTCATTATTTTATTGGTATTCAATTGTTTTTGAAAAATTATGTAGTTATTCAAATTGTCAAATAGATTAACTACATTTAAAAAAAAAAGAAAAAGAAAACTCATTAACAAAATTCATCTTATTATAGCCATATGGTTTGAAGAAAAGAGAAGAGTTGTGTAATAAAGATATTTCTTAAAGGAGGGATGTCTAATTCATTTTTTTTTATTTGGTAATAACTAATAATAAATATGTATATAAATAAACAAGTTCAAAAATAAAATTATAAAAAATAATTCAATATATTATAAAATAAAATATTAAACAAATTTAAATAATTTTAAATTAAATAATAATTTAAAAAATTATTTCTCCCTACAGTGCACGGATACCTTCTAGTTGTCTATAATTTAAGGGATAAAGTTCTTTTTCTCCTTGTTATTATTATTATTTTCAAAATACATTGCTTAAATCACTCAGATATGCTAATCTGCGATTCTCCATCGCATGGACATTGCCGTGCATCACATCTACGGCCGACTGGAAACCATGGGGGAATCATCCTAGAGCTATCTATGAACCATTGAAGGTTATGTCCCGAATTATTGCTGAAACTCGTTATTTCCACAATAAGAAATTACAATCTTTCAATTTGATGGAGATCGGGTGCCTGAAAGTGATGATGGAGCTATGATGGGTAGCTAATGGTGGAATTAGGCCATTCAGGTCCACTGGGATCGAATTTTCTGCTTTGGATACCAATAATAGAAACAGAAAAGGACCAAAAATGTAAAAGGAAGTGTAGGATAGAGTGGGGAAATGAGAGAAGTTTGCCGAGAATTTAGAGAATTCAGAGACAAAATGCTATTCTCTCTATTGTGAAGCTATTGAACTATTTCTCACTAATTCAATACGTGTTTAACTATCTGCAAGTGGTATAACCAACCTTATATATAACAACTATAGTAACTAACTCTAATGTATCGAAAAAAAAAAAAATCTAAAAACCAAACTACTATGTCACGTGACTTATATTTCTCCAGTACAATGGTGCTCATCAATCTGATAGCTAGGCCATACGGGCCAAGCGAGGCCTCCCAACACATGGTCTGAGCTATATTGTTCAACTTATACTCTACATATTTGTATGCTAGAGGGATCATTTAAGTAATCATAGCAAACTAACCATGAAATAACATAATTAATTTGTAACTAACTTCGATTAACTAATCATATATTGTAAAAAACTCCATTGTTGCCAAAGTATGATTAACATCACCATTACCATAAAAATAGATTGAGGTGGATCGAGCAAGAAGGTAGATGATCCCAAGCTAGGAATGCTAGTATGATCCCAAGCTCCATCGTTGCCAAAGTATGATTAACATCACCATTAACTAATTATATATTGTAAACAACTCCATCCTTTAGCTTGCGGGAGGTGTTACAAAATATAGTTAGTTCTTTGGAGGTGTTCTATTATTAATTAGTTTATTGTGATTAGTTTGTTGATCCTATAGTATATAAATCATATTATAGCTCAACCCTAGCTACATTTCCCCATTCTATCATGAGAAGTTCTATATTCCTCTATTCTCTCATTTCTCTGGGCTTTAGCATATTTCTGAACAAAAATAATTGTCGTAAAAATGACTCTTCGTCATATTATTGGAGGGTAATTCTATAAAGGTTCAAAATTTTCTAATCAAATGATGTCTTCAAACTACAATAGATTACTATACTTTTCAGTCTTATAACTATACTAAAATTAAAGTTTTCTCTAAGTATTAGGCTATATTTATTTTTGGTGTAAAAGTAAAAATTACCTTAAATTTTGAGACATGCATATAGTACGTTAGTTCACAATTGAAGTAAACAACCCCGGATATGAGCTTTCCTTTACTTTATCCGGTTTTCGGCTACTCGTTGCAAGGCCAACTCGTCTCAATTCCAATGATCTTCGAATTTAAAAATTTTCCTTTCTTTTAGCCATATTTATGTAAAATTTCAGTTCAATTCGATGAACTGAACAGAAAAGGACAACTAATGAAATAATGCTATACTAAATGTCATAATCAATAAGTAACTAAGTTCGCTGAACTAGAAAGTGGATGGCAAGAAATGGCATCCAAAACAAGATTTGGATTGACCTTTAAACTGGTCTCTTTTGTATCAAGCAATCCTCGATAAAAGAATTGCAGCCGAGGATTTCAATTTCAATTTATTCCTTTCTTTTGGCCATATTTGTGTAAAATTTCAGTTCAATTCGATGGACTGAACAGAAAAGGACAGCTCATTTGACTTGGGTATTTTTCCTTTTTCTGACACACTATGGAGTGGTTAGCCATTGGTTTCATTTCTCCACTGCTTGTCTTGTCCCTGTTTATTATTATTACCACTAAGTTGTCCTATGCAAACACAATTTCACATTCAATGTTCTTACAAGGAAAATGACTAAATGAGACGGCATTGTCATTGTCAGGATCCAACCCAGTTAACTCCAAGCAGATCTCGCTATAAGACAATGTGGTTGTCATCAGATAATGAACCAATGCTATACTAATTGTCAAAATCAGTAAGTAACTAAGTTCACTGAACCAGAAAATGGATGGCTAGAAACGGCATCCAAAACTTTAAACTAGTCTCCTTATCAAGCAATCCTCGATAAAAAATTGCAGCTGAGGATTTCAATTTCAAAGACTAGTATAATTTTATTGGAAAATCACCTCTGGTATGTGAGTTTAAAGTGTCCAAAACAAATTAAAAGAGGACTCAGAAATAGAATGTCAGTGAAAAAGAAACCAAAAATGAAATATGGGAGTTGACTATTAGTCATGTGGAACATATTACAAACTCCAAAACACTCTAAAACAGAAGCTTTACATGCCTATATGTGAAACTTTCGGAACTATTTCTGAGAAGTATAAACCTTTCACTAGGGGGGTCCTTGGATAGTGGACACTCACACTTGTTACATGGTGTTGATTTAGAATAGCTTGGCTTGTTGCTGGGTTCCACTCCTCATCATTGCACAGAATTCTTCATAGTTGATCCTACCATCCTGTGGACCCACAAAATTAGTATTATTAACTATTGATCTAGAATAGAAAGTGGTAGCAATCCAATAGAAAAATAGACTTACATTATCTGTATCCACTTCAGATATGATAGTGTCAACTTCAGATATGATTTCCTTGATTGTGGCTTCATCACCCATACCATATTCTTTCATGGCCGCTTGCAGTTCATCTCTTGTAATAAACCTGTAATGGAATCAAACAAAAGCCAGATTAGATATGTTATGCTGCTGAAATCCAATACAAGTTAGGCTATTCATCAAATTATTGATTTTGCAAAAGCAATTGTTCATTTACTGTTACAAACTCAAGTACTCAACAATATTCAAGACTAGTAAGAAGAAATCAATAATGCAAAGTTTAGTTATGGAATTGTTAATGGACGGAATGATGCAAAGTCAAAAGCAACTGTAGGAAAAGATTAGGTTGGAGAAAAAAATCAAGGTGGACGGCTTACCCACTGTTGTCTTTATCAAAATATTGGAAGGCTTTGTTAAGTTGGTCATCTCTTTCCAACTTGTGTCTATGCATTGTAGCTGTGATGAATTCTATGTAGTCAATAGTGCCATTTCCATCTACATCAGCCTAAAATTAAGACCAATGAATGTAAGTTTAGAAGAATTTAAAAGAGATGAAAAAAATGAAAATAGATGACAAAACTAGTAAACTGAGAAGAGCTTACAGCTTCCATCAGCTGCTTGACTTCAGCCTCGGTAAGCTTTGAGCCAAGTCTTTGCAATCCCGCCTTTAGTTCTTCATAGGTGATTGCACCACTTTTGTCAGTGTCCATATTGGTAAACATTGCCTTCAAACCTTGGATTTCTTCTGCAGACATATTCTCAGCAATGACCTAAAAAACATTCAAAGTCCACTGAGTTTTTGAATAGGGAGACTTAGATACCCCTACACCATGAAGTTACATAGATTGGTGGAATTGAGAGTCATAACCAGAAAACTAGAATGACATTTTCCGTTTTTCAATGTTGTAAAACATTGAGTTTAACAGACATCATAAGAAGCTATAGTTTAAAATTAGCCCTTTCTAATTTTTAGCAAAGGATCTATAGACAGAGGTAGCTAATATACTAGCCAAGACAACAATTATATAGATTGTGGATGAACATACCTTCAGGGCAAGTTTCTTTAGTTTATTCATAGCTCTGAATTGCTTCATTCTGGAAAGGACTGCACTGTCTATTGGCTTGTCAGAAGCATTTCCATCTTCTCTAATCCATGGATGCTCTAATAATTGATACAGTATATGAATCAGTTACAAGAGAAAATAAAATCCATTAACCAATAAAATTCATAAGGATGCTAAAATCATGTGATCAGTCGGCAACAATTGTAAAGGGAAATAGGTGTGATTGATTACATCAAAACATTGTTACTGTGTTCCTTAATCCTCAATCATAGTTCTTTTCCATTCAAATACAAATACACAGTAAATAAATAATTAACATGATAAAAGAAAAGATAACAGAAGGAATTGCATATTTGTGATAAATCGATTATGTTGAGTTTCATGTATCTTGTCTGAGAAATCTTATGTCTTAACAACTAATAAGTTCATATGCAGAGCATGGTCTTAAATTGCAATTGTAGTTGCGGTTGCAATTACATTGCAGTTACTATGATTGCGAAAAACAGCAGCTAATGCGGCCGCAATTGTGGCTGCCATGGTGTTGCAGACCACAATTTAGAACCATGCAGGGCATGATGTCTGTATTATCACACCTGTATAGGTGTAGAATAGTTTGTACAAATGTGAAAATAAATAGCCTTTGGGCATGAATTACAATTAGCTATAACAATTTGCAAATATCACAGTAGATAACACAACAGTATCTAAGCCTCCTACTAATTTATCTTCTCAATCTTTACACAAGTCTACACATAAATGGAACTTATGGATGGGAAGTTCGAACTATGTATACTATAAGGACACAGTTTAACAAACTTCAACCATTTATTGAGGACTACCACGACAAAAGTAACATACCTAGAACCTGAGCAGAAGTAATGCGCTTCTTTGGATCCTGTATAAGCATCTTACGAACAAGGTCCTTGGCACTGTTTGATATCTTAGGCCACGGTTGACTTTCAAAATCAATATGACCTTCCAATATGGCATCAAATATTCCCTTTTCCGTCTCTACATCACATATTTGATACAGAATAAGTCATAGAGAACAGAGAAAACCAAAGGTTTTAAATGGTGATGATTCTATTATTATGAAAATCAAAGTCACAGTTTACCTGCCCAAAATGGAGGGACACCACTAAGTAAGATATATAATATAACTCCAGCACTCCATATATCTATTTCCTTCCCACATCTGCGCCTTAGAACTTCTGGAGCAACATAATATGCACTCCCAACTATATCTCGATACACCTTTCCTGGCAAGCATAATCGGAGAAATTTATGTTCAGACTGAAGAAAATCTTGCTTTTTACTCAGATAAATTCTCTGATCAAAAGATAAGTAGCTGCCAAAGATACTAAAAGTGCACATATTGTGTATAATTGATGGGAAAAAAATATATATATATATATATATATATATATATATATATATGTGTGTGTGTGTGTGTGTGTGTGTGTGTGTGTGCGCGCGCGCTTTCCCGAAATGTGAAAAGTCTACTCAGATTGAGGAGTGAATAAAATTTTCAATTTTGGCATTTGAACACTATTCAAAGTTCAGGAACTTTATGGAAACCTAAGAACTCAACGAGTGTGATGTATGGAATAAATTAAAATGCTAAATTGTAGTTCAGCTGATCAAGCGTGACAGCTCACTATTGCTGACTAATTCATTATGATGGACAATGTGAATACTTTTTTGGCTTTCAACCTTTCCATTGCTTTGTACCATGTCTGAAGGCTTAAAAAGGTCTTCAACAGGATAACCACAACAAAGCCTAACAACAAACAGGCTAAAAGCCATATCGAGTGTTCAGACACTGCAAGAATTTAAGTGAACTTTGGCAAATACTAAGTCTATGTGGTGAATTTTGTGTATAACCAAAAGCTTTACTCTGACTCTGTCATAAGGACGAGATAACCAACCAGACAGCACATTAATTTCAATTTCCACAGTTACAGAAAATATGATTCATGGATCATGTTGTTCAAGCTGGATATCAAAGGCATCAGTGCATCACAACAAGGCATAGTGACAAAAATGGCACAAACTGTACGCATATTTGCATACACAGAGATAAAAGAACTTTGATATGAAGCTTTTGTTAAATTAATTTGCAGAAGTTAACTCCAACCTACATCTTGAAGGAAACTGTCCGGTCAAGCAAACTTAAAGGTTCTCTTACGTTACAGGCCAGATTTTGACATAACTGGGCTACCAATGACAATTACTCAATAAAGCCGCTTTTGTATAAATTCTCCCTACCTCCCCCACCCATCTTTAGGGAAGGAATCTAATAATCTGTTGTGTGTACACAACAAATCAACAATACTAGAACCCATACCACTAAATTTCTAATTAGAAAGTTTAGAACAATTTCAAAGGTTTGAAAACCATTTCTGCAAAAGGATAATCCAAAGATAAAATTTGAAATAGAAACCTTTAAAAAAATTTCACTAAAACTCTAGCAGATTATTCAACACTCATTTCAAGCCAAATATCTATGTTAAAGCTCACATATCTTTCTATATAGGCTGCATCCATTTGCAAACATAGAACTCTATAACATCAAGATGTTGAAGGAATTAGAACAAAAGACCAATGAATGGATCAAGATTTTACCTTCTTCAATGAAAACCGACAAGCCAAAATCCGTTGCCTTGAGAAGTACATTTTCATCCTTACTAGACAACAAGAAATTCTCTGGCTTCAGATCCCTATGCATCACACCCATGAAATGGCAGATGTGAACAACATTAACAATTTGTCTGCATATTGAAGCAGCAGCCCTTTCAGTGTAATGCCCCTTGGCAATAATCCTGTCAAAAAGCTCACCACCAGCACACAGCTCCATCACAACATGAACAGAATGCTTGTCCTCATAAGCACCTTTGAACTCAACAATGTTTGGTTGACCACTCAAATGCTGCATGATCTGAATCTCCCTCTTTATGTCCTCTTTATCAGATTTGCTGACAAGTTTCCTCTTTGAGATTGACTTGCAAGCATACTGCAACCCAGTTGAGTTCTCAGTGCACAGATGTGTCACCCCAAATTGCCCTCTGCCAAGCTCCTTCCCAAGTGTGTAGAACTGCTTCACTTCCTCAAATGGTTTCCCAAGGATTGTGTCTTGCTTGGGAACAACAGGTTTTGGGCTTGGGGCAGGAACAGAAGGCTTCCTTGGTATCTGAGGCACTGTTTGGCTGTGAGTGGTTGCAGCATGGTGATGTCTTTCAGGTAACTGGTAAGGTTGATGAGTGTGTGCTCTTGATTGGTTGACTACTGGTTCATGAGTCTTCTGGTTGTGCACACCAACAGAACCAGCATATCTGTAACCATTGTGTTCTGGTTCTGAATCTTTACCTTTACTTAGACATCCACCCATGTCTCCAGATTCTCAAGAAGAAAGGTGTGATCTCTGTTTTTTTTTTAATCAGATGCACACCAATACTTGAAAATGATTCAGTCAAAATATGAAACAGGACTGAACCCAGATGAGAGTTCAAGATCAATTATACTAGCTAAGGCTTTGGATCAAATATCTATAAATGAATCAGTTGCAAAATTAAGAACAGAAAGAAATAGAACCAGTCAAAGAGCTTGTTAGGGAGAGAGAGAAAAAGACCAAGATGGGGATTGGGAGAGAATAAGCAGAGGGTGCGAAGAGAAAAAAGACAAGTTACATACTGTGATTGCCGATGAAGTTATTATAAAGGTGGAGGCTTGAAAGTTGAAAGCGAGTGAAAGAGGAAGGATTAAAAAAAAAGAAAGATATTATTATAATTAATATAAAAATTAAAAATTTTTAATATATTTACAGTATAAAAATAAATTTACATTTACATTACAACAAGATTAAAAAATATGTTAATATGGATATAGTTATTACTTATATGTTAAGATATCTAAATAAATATTATTATATATAAATTTAATATTATTTTTTAAAAAAATTGGTATTATGTACAAAATTAATAACAAAGTATTAATCTAAATGAAAGAAGTTTAAATCCTTTAAGTATGAAATTTTGGTTTGATCTTAAAATTTGCATACATGAAAAAAAAAAATTGTTAGGAGGGATATCATTGAGGGGCTTAACTATATTCTGAGATACTATAGGAGGGAATACCATAAGAAATAAAAATATTTTATATAAAATTTACCATCAACTTAAATTTATGATAACGTAATTCTAAAAATAAAAATAGGGTGTAACCATGTCAACTATTCTATGCATTTATGTCAATGAGTGAGAACGGAAAAGTTGAAAATTTTCTTTTCACAAGAATCCACCAGTCACCAGACATAGAAGGGAAGCTTCCTCCGCAGAAGGAGGGACAGCTGCCAATGACTGAACCAGCGTGTCAGAGCTGCTTCCAGCACAGCATTCCCCTTGACTCATGGGCCTAATTGATATTTAGTTATAAACACGTAAAATACATAGCAAAAATTAAATAAGTATTTTCATCTTTTTCCAAATTGGATCATTCATCAAAGAGACAAAACATGAACAATTTCTGCCCCGCGATTCGCATTCATCACTTTTCCTTGCATTAAGGCTTAAGGTTTAAATTCTGAGATCGAATGTGATTTTTTCAAACCAATTTTTATCATGTTATGTATAAGTCACCTAATAATTTTCCCCCAAATTGAGATTAACCCAACGTCAGTAGCCATCTAGAAGTCCACCCCCCACCCTCTCCCGCAAAAAATCACCAAAAAGGTAAAAAACTACTTATCCAATGCCAATGAGTCATTGGATTAGAAAAAAAAAAAAAGGTTAAAACATAGATCCCTAGTTAAGGTATGGTATTTAATTATTTTTTCCACACAACTTATAAGTCAGGAAATCAAATACACTTTCCCAATGTCAAAATTCAGGATAATAATTTTTTTATACTTACCTATTTCATTAAAAAATAACACGTAGAGGATATAATTATATATTTTATTAATTAAATATAGATATTTTGTAATAAAGATTATATTTTTCTTAATTCACTCATGAAAGTTGAAAAGCATAAGCTATAATTTATCTGAAATAAACATTGACAACATAATTAATTAAGATATTAATTAATGGACTGTTCATTATATAATTTTTCAACGAAAATAGAAAAAATTATGACATGTTTGGTTTATATTTTCTGTTTTTATTTCTTATTTTTAATATTAATTAAAAATATAATATTATTTTTATTATATTTCATATTTTCATGATTTACTGAAGAAAATAATAAGAATAGTAAACTATTTTCTCTATTTTTGTAAAATTCTAGAAATAGGAAATTGAACAAAAATCAAGTGGTGTTATAATAACTAACATTAAAAATAAGAAATAAAAATAAAAATATTTTCTAAAATTAAAATAGGGTTGGAAGTGCCTAACTTCCGTTTTGTTTTCCGTCAAAAGACTCTTTAAACGTTCCGAAAGGTACCAAATGGTCAATTGGGACAAGTTGGTTTGTTTTCTATGGTTTTTACAAACAAATCATGATCTGCTTGATCATCGCGCAATGCGACGATGTTAGTGCACGGAAATACATGAAAACTCGTGGTCAGTAGTCTTAGGATGACGTTAATTTCCATCATAAAATTGTGCAATGTGCACTCACAGCCACACGATAATCCACGGATGTGGTGGGACCCAACAGAAGAAAACGTGTACACGAGTACCCCATTGGGCAGGTGCACTTTAACAGCAACAATTGGCTCGGTCGCGGTTTTCATTTGGAATTTCATATTTTCCATTTAAGTGAGCCACACGTTTTATGCCAATTCTCGATGAATTTTGACGTCTTGTGCGTCCAAAACAAAATCCATGAATGGAAGAAAACTTTTTTTTTTCAGATTAATTTTAATATATTATTAGTATAAAATATTTTATATTATCAATTAATTATATCTCACTCTATGTATAATTTTTGGGATAGTTATTATAAATATTAAATATTTTTTATAATATAATATTATATAATTAAATAACTATATAAAATACTTTTATAGTGACAATATATTAAAATTAAATTTTAATAAAAAAATATTATTTTGATGTTAAAAAATTATTTCTCTTTAAATAGTTAAAATCTCTTAGAACTATGTGGCTTTATGTCTATAAGTGTTACGGACTAGTATATAGATTAAATGACAAATGGGTTGGACAATAGCACCTAAGGTCTAGGTCAAGAAGTCTCAGCCAACTATGACCCCTCATCTACGTAACTAAACCATAAATCGAGAGATTCTATCTTATCACTTCGAAAGATATCCCAAAGCGATTATATGGAATCCTAATTGAAGGAGAATGTCACGAAAAGAGAAGACAATATCTCCCACTCAAACCCTCATATCTCTATAAATGGCCCCCTGAGTCAAGGATTCAGGTATACTCCCCTGTTTATACAGTATCTCTACACCCATGCTAACTCAAGTATCAGAGTCCTTGCAGGTACATCTCTACCAACTTGGAGTAAGGATCAACGACAGCTTCATGTTCTTACCCTACATTGGAGACCAGGTAATCCTATTCCGATTTCCTAGTTCCAAACAATGGCGCCGCCTATGGGAACACGACTGTTGTTATCTTTTCTTATATCCACATGCAATTTCATCGTACAATGACACAAGGTTGGCAGAAGGAGCCACTGCTAAAGAACAACAACCATCATACTGATGCACGATGTCTCATTTGAATTTCTCGTATCTCGTCATCGAGATCAAGTTATCAAATTTCAAGTTTGTGCTATTTAGACTTCTTCCTTGAAGTTGTTGCCAAATGTAATTAGAAAGATTGTAATTGTTTTGCACAAATCAATTTCACCTAAATCATTCTGGAGGTTGAACAATCGATACCGGGTGTTTGAAGGTTCATTCCGCGCGATCTTGCTTGACGATACATCCTTGAACCCATGAGAGAATCCACATATCTTCTTTGTGCTTCTCAACAATTCTGGGCCAGTGTCACGTTTTGGATCACCCCTACAAGTTGCAAAGTGACCATGGTGACGGAAGCTAGATTGCTCAATGCTTGCTCACAGGAGGAGAAGTCTCGCAGCCATCTACGATTGTTGTCTCAACGTCGCCATCGACCACAGGTCCTCCATGCACCGCCACTAAGTTCTTGACCATGCTGATGTGAAACTCTGGGAGCACAGCGCCACCGCTGTTGCCAAACACAGCCTCCATCACGTTTGCAAGGTTGAAGAATGGAAAGGAGCTTAAACCCCTCCATTGCTCCATTGTTGCGAAAGACCATCGCGCCATGGCTAAAGTCGTTGTTCTTCGTACAAGAAGAGGAAAGCTCATGCAGCTGCCACCAATTACTGCATTTCTATCATTAGCAATGACATGGTGGATAAAGGAGTGCCACCATAGTTTTTACCATTACACCACTGCTCTTTGCGTGTCGCCATAGACCATGAAGGAGGGCCAGCATTTGGACATGAGGGGAGCCTCCATGGCTGCTATTGTTGAGAGCGACAACTACACGAAAGGAAATGAGGGTTTTTAGCAAGGTGCATGTTCTAGCGGAGATGCTATCAAAATCTTTATCTAAAGATTAAACGTGGTTGTAATAAGAAGAATATATGTGTTTAGTGTGGGGCCCACATTTGTGTTACAATTCCGAATTCCAAGTTCACTTAACGTGAGACAGCTCGCTTCTTCCGAGTTAACCATCGTGCACATGGTGCAGACTGTAACTTCGGAATTGGGAAGACAAGGAGTTTTGAGTGAACTTAACATTAGACAGCTCGCTCATTCCTTGTCTCCAGTTTGCAAGTTCCGAGTTTGCACCATGTGCACCGATGGTTAACTCGGAATTAGGAAGGAGCAAGCTATCTCACATTAGGTGAACTCGAAACTTGAACACAAACATGGGCTCCATACTAAACACATGTCATCTTCTTAGTATAACCACATTGGATCTTTAGGTGAAGATTTTAATAGTATCTCCACAAGAGAATTGGCCTTTTTGCAAAGTTCGGGTTTTGGGTCGTTGGCCTAGTTTGAAAAAAATATTAAAAAAAAAAATGAGAAGCCAAGATTTGCAGGCTATAAGAGTTGACCCCGCACCCCCACGCTTGCATATGCTGCTCGAGGCCACCATGCTAACTAAACAACCAATAAAAATCATGCCACAAAGTATATTTAAATATATCTTTGTGCTAAGATATATGGAAAATGCAAGATTTCTGAGAGCAAGGATTCGAACTCGGGCCACACTCATAGCACCAACAGCTTGTAGCCACCACACCAATCGTGTGGCTCACAAAAATCTTAGCACACGATATATTTAAATATATCTGTGATAAAGGGAAAAGGAAGCTATAAGTCCGAGAGAATCGCGAGATACGGGATTCAAATCAGTGCAATCTCATATGAGTAAGTAGCATTTGACAACTACAACAACTTAGTAGTGTGTGAAATACTCGCCACACAATTTATTCAAATATGTGCATGTGCAAGGAAATATGGAACAGTAAGACTTTACCACTATGCCAACACAATGGTTTGGGTAATCTTTGTTGGTATTCCTCTCCCCTCCCCCCAAAAATTTCAAAAGGAAGGGACGATAAGAAAGGAAAGTAGGACTCGAACATGCAATGCCTGGAGAGCACCCAGATCATGTTGCTACCTACTAAGTGCTATTAGTATTTATTCGAAAAACTTGATACACCCAAATTTTTTATATGAAAAATTTCAAGCATGCTTATTATATTCCTAAGCATATTATATTTGCATACTCTCATACTATATATATTTCACCATTTAAATAATTTTGGTTATCTTTGTGCACACTACATTTGCATAAATATTATTATTTTTGGATTATGCACAACATCATTATAAGAGTCACTGCATAAGATATTTTGGCATAAAAGCCATAGCTAGCTAACCAAGAATAAGGTCATCCACACCGGCTTAAGGTTGGGGGAAAAATTGATCTTGGATAAAGTGGCAACAAAGCCCATAGTAGAGCGTGAGCAGAAACATGATAGAGACATGGCGCACACCCACAAAGTCTCTTACAATCCCATGACGGTAACGTGCCAAAGATGAAGCGTGCAAATTGCAAAGTCCATACTTGGCCCTACATGAAATGCTCGGCTAGATGCAACCTCTGACTCATAATGAAATCGGCCGACAAGGGTAAAGGTTCTCATTAATGAACCTCGAATAAATCCTTTAGATAAATGCTCTAAGCATGAAAATTAAATCCCACAAGCAAACATTTTGAGTGAGAAAACAAGAAAAACTAGGTAAATGATTTAAAGTCGGACCTCGATTTATTCCCTTAAACAAACACTCTAAGGGTATTACTTAAAAGCTCAAATAAAGAATTCGACTATATAATGAAATGATGACTTAAAGTCGAGCCTTGTTTACTCCTTTAGATGATTGCTCTAAGCATCGAGTATAAATTAACTCTTTTAGACAATTGCTCTAAGTGTCGAGCATAAATCAACTCTGTTAGACAATTGCTCTAAACATTGAGTACAAATAAAAAAATCAACTTCTTTAGACGATTGCTCTAAGTGTTAAGCATAAATAAACTCCCTTAGACAATTGCTCTAAGCGTTGAGTACAAGTCAACTTCTTTAGACAATTTCTCTAAGCGCCAAATATGAATAAACTCCCTTAGACGAGTGTTCTAAGCATCAAGTATAAATCAACTCCCTTAGACAAGTGTTCTAAGTGTCGAATATAAATCAGGTCCCTTAGCCAAATAAGGTTTAGCATAGAATGTAACCTAAGGCTTAGAAAGCCTAGGGATAAAGAAGGGAGATTTAAAATTGGACCTCAAATCCCTTAGATAAATTATCTAACCATGAAAATCAAATCCCTCAAACAAAAACTTTGAGCATGAAATTTAGCCCTCTAGGCGAAATGCACTATGAGCAGGCACTAACAACAAGATGTTAAGTCCCTTAGAAAATTCTTCTAGGCATAGAATTCCCTCAGACAAAGTGTTCTAAGCATTGAATAGAAAACACTCATTTCCCTTAGATAGATCATCTAAGCATAGAGCACAAAATGACTTTAAAGTCGGGACTTATTGTGGCAAAATCCAATCTTAGCAGCAAAAGCTTACTAACACGCTTAGGGAACTAAGTCACAATAAAGCAAAATGGCCTCAAGGTCAAAATCTCTCCACAAGTATGGAAGGCTTATGGGAAATCGATTCCCTAGAATTGGAACTGACTTTAAAGTTGAAATTTAAATCACGATGAAAAAGGATGACTTAAAGGTCAGAACCTAACTAGCCACTTAGAAGATTAAACTAAGTCGGATCTAAGTCGCAATACAAAGGGATGGCTACAAAGTTGAAAACCAAGTAACCACTTAGAAAATTGAGCTAAGTCGGAAACAACCATGCGAATAAAAGGTTGACTTGAAAAAGTTGGATCCTAGCCAAACCACTTAGGCAATCAACCTAAGTCAGAAACGTTGAGCAAAAGAAGGACGGTTTAAATTGGACCTAGATCTAATCCCTTAGACATGCAATCTAAGCGCAGAAGTCAAATCAAACCCCTTAAGCAAAAGGCTTAAGCGTTGAAAAATCATGAGTACATTGGAAACTAAGATACTAGTTAGATGTTGAAGCTCATATTGAGATAAGAAGTTCATACAAGAAGCCCATAATGGGATGTTTTATTACAAATAAAAAAGGGAGAACAAAACCTGAACCCTAAGATGCTTGAATAGAGCATTACACATCCACATCCAAAAGGGATTGTCAGAAATTTTAATAGCATATTTTCTCATGTTACTCTTTATTCTCTCCTTAGGGTATGATCAATATCTCCCCTCTAAGAGATCTAAGATACTCCTATTAGGAAGGGTGTTACCAACACCAACCTTATCCACCCTCTAATAGTTGGGATACATTGAGAGCGAAAATTAGAGGACCTTCTGTGAAGGAGGAGCTTTCTTCTTATCCATGTTTTACAAGAATCTCACAAGAAAAGCCATCAAGACTTCCCAAATTCTAAGATTGAAAGGCTAAGTTTGGATGGGGGCTAAAAAACCAAATTCGGGATGGGAAATAGCATTTGAAAATGAGGTCAAATTTGGCAAAGACCTTCACCAAGAATCTAATCAAGTACACTAACATCTAACCAAGAATAAGGTTGTCACAAGTCCCAAGGGTGTGACAACCCCTTGGTTCGAGTTCCATATTCGATCTAAATATAGCAATTTCCCTTGGACAAATGTTTTAAGTGCAAAATATATGGATGGAAACCCCTTAGACTAATGTTCTAAGATGGAATATTATAAAAGGTCAAATAAATGACCTAAGATCGAAACTTGGCTTGAGCCCTTAGACATATGATCTAAGTCAAAAATTGTCAATCCTTAGACTGTAGTTCTAAGCAAATGAAAACAATTGTAACAAAGTTATCTAAGTACAAATTGAAAATAGAAAGTGCTAAGCCCCTTAGGATTTCTAACCTAAGTGTCGACTACATCAACGGAAAAGAAGGCAATATACTTGCAACAAAGCAAAACAAAATGGCATTACGCCGAAAGCCAGACAGATCGTTACCCCATAGAAATAAAGCTTTGGAACTTAGATCCAAGCTCTTCTCAAAATTGACACATGTTTGCTTGAAGGGGGAACGATGCAACATAACTTGATAAAGGCAAATTTGAAGTGATGTGCCTTACAATGGAGTCAGTGAAAGGGAACATTGTGATCCTAGAATCTTCCTTGATCTTAGGCTTGAACTTCAAATTTCGTAACGAAACCAAATAAGTTTCTTGAGTTCCAACCTTGAGTTAGCGAAGAAAAATAATAAGCCCAACGAAAGTCAAGGCAAAATTCAAATAATAAAAGGCATGCTCAAAGCACTGAAGACCATTCGATCTCCTATCTTACCTGACTTTAACCTACTCACGAGTTCGTCACTAGGAACTCAAAGCTGGAGGTTGTAAACTCTAGGTTGAGCTGAGAGTATTACTATAGACTAGCTCAAAGGCCCTATGCATCAAAAGGCCTAAAAGGTTGCCTACAAAGGCCAAAGTCCGAAACCGGCCTTGGAATTGACAATGAACAATTAAAGAAATGAATTCCAGGCAATCTTATGTTTAGATATCGCTTTCCTATCTCAAAAGTTTGGGCTATGTGAAGAAATAACTATGACCCTCTTTAAACACTAAGGGCTTAACAACTCTTAACAAGAGACAATCCTAACCAATGACCTCATTGATGATGGGGGTTTGATCGCTTCAAATTCAACAAATAAATCTCCATGGACATGACCACTCCAAAGTAAGGAGATGCTTATAAATGTTTGGCTAACACATGAAGAAAGCTCGAAGGTAACGAGCCCAACCACAAATATGAACTCAAAAAAATGAGCTCACCTCACAAAGAAAGACCTCAAGGGCTCATAAAGCTCAAGGTAAAAAACTTGGAGCTTCAACAGACATAGTTGTTGAATAAAACCTACGTCAGGGCAAAATGCCCCATAGAAGCAAAGCTTGGAACTCAAATCTAAGCTCTCCTTGACAACCCTCGTCAAAACATGCGAGGATCAAATTCATAGGAAGAGGAACCTTTGCTCTTAACCTATATATTGCTCCAAATTTGATAGTTCACATATTTTCCTGTAAAAGAAAAATGATCGTGAACCTTTGAATAATCAATAGTGGGGGCTTTGGGATAAAACTCGATGACCCAACTCCATTCATAGTAGTCACCACCTTCTTACATGCAACCTATGATGAGACATGAGCTAGTAAACACACTATGTCAGCTTTGACATGATCATGCATGACTATAGATAAGCATGTTTTCTCGCCAAAGTGATCTCAATATTGGCGGTAGAGTTGATCAATGATTGGGGGCTTTAATTAACCTTGCAGGCCAGAATGGTCGATGATGACCAAATAGGCACAATTGACATTGGATAATTCAATGCATGCCAAATAAACAAGTACAACGAGGTTGTAATTCAAGGTTTTAACTTTGGAACTGACCTATGCTTAGAGTCAGATAAGAATCCAACTCTTGAAATCATCTAATCTAAGGTCTTAACCTCGGAACCAAGTTGTGGGCTTACCAAGTTATGCTTAGAGTTCAATTAACATTTACTAGGACTCGTAATTTGAGGTCTCAACCTTGAAATCGAGTTATGTTTAAAGTTTGAATAACAATTTGACTCCCAAACACATAATTCAAGTCTTAACCTCAAAGTTATTGCTAGAGTTTGGATAATAATTCAACTCTTAACATCATCAGACTTGTAATCCAAGGTCCTAACCTCAGAACTAGGTTATGCTTAAAGTTTGAATAACAATCTAATTCTTGATAT
Source organism: Pterocarpus macrocarpus (assembly GCA_031439585.1). NCBI lineage: Eukaryota > Viridiplantae > Streptophyta > Magnoliopsida > Fabales > Fabaceae > Pterocarpus > Pterocarpus macrocarpus. Next base: position 19,066,432 of record CM062513.1, on the reverse strand, counting down.
CATTAAAACTCATAATCCGAGGTCTTAACCTTGAATCCGAGTTTGGGGATCTGTTATGGACTAGCACATAGACTAAATGGTAAATGGTCTGGATGACGGCACCTAAGGTCTAGGTCACAAGTCTCAACCCACTGCGACTCCTCATTCGTACGTGTAACTAAACTGGAAATCAAGGGATCCTATCTTATCATTTTGGAGAATATCCCAAAGTGGTTATAGGGAATCCTAATTGAGGGAGAATCCCACGAAAAGATAAGATAATCTTTCCTACTCACACCCTCATATCTCTATAAATGGGCCTCTGAGCTATGGATTCAGGTATGCTTACTTCCCTATTTATATAATATCTCTTGATCCATCATAACTTTAGTATCAGAGTCTTTACAGGTATACCCTCATCAACTTGGAGCAAGGATCAATAGCAACTTCGTGTTTCCTACCCTATATCGGAGACCAGGTAATCCTTATTTCGATTTTCTAATTCTAAATAATAACGTTCATATAATGTCTACTTTTTTATGACCAAATAACTTTTTCCGTTACATAATAATGGGGTGAATCACCTTTTAAATTATCTTTTGAGTGTTTTATTTTTCATAATAAAATAATCATAACTACTAATTATATTTATAAATGTAAAGACATTTTACTAATATTTAGTTGGTTCAAGTAGTTTGATATTTGTTTTCCTTAAAGAAGACTAATTATAGGAGAGTTATTTTTTTTAGGTACATCATATTAGGAAAATTTACTTTTATAGTGAGCCAATTTAGTTCAAGCCGGATTGAAGTCCAGTAGAATACCGATGGTTTAGATTAAAAAGTAAAATAATTGTATTTTGTAATTCTCATTGAATACACAATGTTTTAATGATTATTCTATTATAGTTTAATTAGTACATATGACATAGTATAATAATTAAAATTTTTGTTTGATTCGGTCAATTGACTATTCAACGAATAATTTCAAACAAAAAAATTATTTGAAGAAAAAATTATATTGATCTCTCTCGAAGTTTAACATAATTATATTTGATATACACCTCTTGTTTCCGGAATTATTGACCTCTCTTAGAGTTTATGTTGTCGTTATATTTACCTCTTTCAATGTTAGATGATCGCTAAAGAAATAGAATTAATATCATATATGTTACATATAATTTTCAATAATGATAATTTAGATTATTTTTTTTTTGAAATCCCATTTTAGTGAAAATGACTATTATACCTCTAGGATATAATTTTAAGAATTTTGTAGCTCCTTTCTTTTCCATAAATTCAAGTTTCTCTTCTCCTTTATCATAGTTAGATAGTGCAAACAACCCTTTTTTTTTACTATTCAAAAAAAAAATTCTCTTTGCTTTCAATTTTGTTCTAAGGTTCCATTTATCTTGGTAAACAATTTACACACACACACACACACACACACACACACACAAAATGCTAGTAGTAATTTCAATAGATCTATGACCAACAACTAAGAGGGTATGCAATGCTCTTTGTAATTCATCTTTCTATGAGGCATCAAAGTTACTATCATGGCAAGATGGCTTGTCGATGTCCATGCCATCAACCAGTGGCACTCCATGCACTACACACAATTTTGTATGAGCTTCTGCTTAATGTGCTTGAGCGTATTTTTGTTGTAGCTTGATCTTTCTCTTCTGTCATCTTCTTTATTTCTATGGTATGGCTCACCACTCTAATTATCACCATCTTTGTCATCAATAGACCTCATTGTTATACTGTAATTTTTTCTTATCACTCTAATTATCACCTTCGAAAGGGTTATTTTATTATTGTAAGTGTAATTTTAATTAATGAGGAATTAATGTTGAAGAAAAGTATATGATGAAATAAAAATTCTCACGTTAACAATATTTACATTTGTTTGAATAAGGATTGGTTTCTGTAAGGGTGTATAAGGGAGGAGTGTCTGGTATAATTATGAGAGATCACTGTAACTTTTTCTAGTTTAAATTTTAGAGAGTGTTAAGTATTTTATTGGAATGAATCATCTCAAGTGAAAATCTCACATAATCTTGTTATGTTTTATTTTCATTATTCATTAAAAAGGTGAGGCAAAATATGAAATCCATAAGAACATCTAATCAATGGTGCAAATTAACTCAATACATAATAAGGTCATATGAGATTTTCACTTAAAAGGGTATATTTACTATATCTTGTACATGTCATGTCATGAGGAGCAATTAAAATACAACTAAAATATTTTACAATGAAAAAAATGATCATAGTGTATGAAGTTGTTCCTTGGACAGTAAAGTTAATTTCAAATTGCACCGAAATAGGTAATTTAAACTATTTTAACTATTGAATAGTTCACAAAAAATTTAAATTGTTAAATATTAATTAGTACCAAACTATAATCATTCTTATTAATGATTATCCTTAAGTAAAAAGGTGAAAAATGGACAACTTTCATATCAATAAGGGTTGACATAATTGGCAAGGAATAGGATCGAATTTCACAAGAATCCGAATTTGATTCCCGTTTAGGGATATTTATGTGCCCGGATCAATCTGTGATCCTGATTAACTTGAACCGACCCATAATAAAAGTTCAGCAAATCAAATTTTCAATTACAACAAACAACAAATTTAACAGATCTCATGTTGCTGCGCTCGCCATCGCCATGCTTGTGCCGCCGTGCATCACTATGCTCACGTTGCCATGCTCAAATGTTGTGCTCGTAGTATGTGGAGAAGAAGCCATTGTTTATTCTCAAATAGTAGTATGGGAAGAATTTGAAATGTTGAGTATATTCTAGACGCTTCTTTCCCTTTTTCTTTTTGGATTTAATTTGTGTATAAATTAAGATGGTTTTTAAATACATATCATGTCAAAAAATGGTTTTTAAATATCCCAACCTAGGTTGGTTTGGTTTGAGTTGAATAAAAAAAATTCATGTACCCGACCCAACCCAATCCATAGAAATTTGATTAGTTCAGATTTTATTTTTCCCACAATCCGACCCAATCCAACCTGTGAACATGCCTAGTTGATGTAAAAATTCTATTGATAGGCAATTTCGTAAGTTTTCTATAAGTACTTTTTGAGTTTGAGAGCCATGTCTTGGTCTTGATAGGATGACCTATGCCAAACTCACCTCAACTTTTGATTGGAAAAAAAAAAAAATAGAGATAGACAAATTTCATATAGCTTACTTGTGTATTACATAAAGCTCGTAGCCTCATACGAGGAAAATGTTTATTTGGAAGCACAAACAACCGAAACCTCTCAACAGTCGGGGTAAAGGGCAAGCCTTTCGGCTGGTTTTTGGGTTAGCGAGTTTTGGATCGGACAAAGGTCCTTTTGCTTTATTTAAATCTTTTGCGTCTATGAAGCTAATGTTTGAGTTTTTGAAGCTGCAAAAGAACATAGCTTTCAAGTTATGATAAACATTTTGGGTCCGCCATATGAGATGAGATACTAAAGCAACTTTATACAGTGTCTGTTTGTGCATATACAATTTTTGTTGTGCTATTTTTCTTTCTAGGTTTAGCTGGAAATCTGACTAAAACTGTTCCCAGCATTCCATTGACCGTGGTGCTGTGTGTGTGTGAATATATATATATATATATATATATATATATATATATATATATATATATATATATATATATATATATATATATATATATATATATATATTATGATAAGATTAAATGTTATTTTGTTATTAATTTAAAAATAATTTAAGTTAATTTTTATTGTAATATTTATAAGAATTAATTTAAATTACCAAAATAACTAATTTGAGTCTTTTTTTATAATTTTAGAAATTAAATAATTAATTTATTAATTTTATATATTAAATTGGAATATACATATCATTTTAAAGATTAAAATGAACATTTACTTAATTTTTGATATAAACAAATAAAAATTTAGTTAACACTTATCAAAGTTTAAGAAAAGATAAAAGTTATATATAGTAGGTAAAAAATTAGTCAAACGTCAATTTCTTTTGTCAAATCAATCAATTAAATAATTTCACACGGTACTCAGAAAAACTAGAATAATGATATTTGTATATACATTTATTTAGTGTACCCATTCACTCCAGGGATATTATATATAAATAGTGGAGATTTTACGTTAATAATAAAAAAATTAGGTGAAAGGAGATTATAAGTGATAATATTATCAATTTTAATTTTTCTAATTTTATATTTATCAACATATAATCTCTACTATTTACATATGAAATCCAAGTATTAGTGGATACGTTCACTTATTTAAGTGTTAAGTGAGTACAAACAAAGAACTCAAAAAATTATACCAAATATCATTTCTCTTTCTATATGCTTCGTTATGCTAGCCATAGTAGCACAAGTTGATTGATTACATGCGTATCCTAGGTAACTCTAGGGAACTTAAAATCACAGTTTTATAATTATCGACAGTAGCGTTCTACAATGATTCGAGTGATTTAATGGCTCTATAATGGTCGGAATCAAGTCATAAATCATGATGGTTCAGGTGATTTAATGATAGGTAGGAGGGGTGTATTGATGCATCTTTGTTTATGTAATATATTGTAATATTTTTTAGAATTATATGAATACAAATTAATCAATTTAGAAAGTTATTAAATTTTTCATTTTTATAACATTTAAAAATATCAAATTTTATTTGTATGATACTTAAAGACTTTCAATTAATTTCAAATTCTTGTAAAAAATGATCAAATTTTTTTTGCATAATACTCTTAGTATTTCATAAGTGACCAGATTTTTATTTTTATAACACTAAAAAATATTAAATTTTATTTATATGATATTTAAAGACTTTCAGTTAATTTCAAGATTTCATAAAAAAAAAATTGATTATTTCCAAAATGTATTATACCTTTTTTTCTAAATTTGACTAAATCAAAAATGCAAAATTACAATTCACCATATGAAAGGAGATATACAAATATATCCTTTTGATCAACCATTAAATTTTCAGGATCATGATAGCCCTAATATTTTAACTCTCCATATAAGCCTTACCCAACATAGATAAACAGACATCGCCAACAGGAAGAGTTAGTTAGGTGTGAAAGAGCCGGCGCACGAACAGCCCCATATTAATGATTAACCATGTACACCCCGCAAGAAGCTAGGTTTTGAAGATAATATAGTTTTACAACTTGTTACTTTTCCAAGTACATCTCATATAGACCATGTGATATGATGTCAACTGTTATATATTATATTGTATCCCCCGTGAGTGCTGTGGTTATGTTCTTAAAATAATAGCAATTAATGATTGAGGATTCAGAAGGGATGATTCAAAATATATTAGGTGCCCCCACTTACCAAATGCAACTCGTTTACTTGGGGAACAGTAGGCGACCACAGTACCCTAACCACCCTTGTTCATTGCACATGTCTTGTGGTTTCTCATTCACCAGTCCAGTTAAATCACTTTCTTCAGAACACTAGTACATGTACAAACATGTAACACATGCCTCAACAATCTTGGGGGCAGGACAGTGTTTGGCTAAAGTTATTGGCGGGAACTTCTTCGTTCGGAGGGAGAGAGACTAAAAATAGAGGGTTCTCTGATAAAGAATGGTATGAGTAGTGTTTATTAGAGTAACCTTGAGCTTCTCTTCCCCTTTATTACACTATATATGGGGAAGGGTGTATATTATCAAATAAGGCAGATATCACGGCGAAAAGATAGCAAGTGAAAGATATTTTTTTGGAGTTTAGACAAGAATCTATGTGAAAGGTGTAAATCATGTCAAAGATCTCACATATCATGGCAATTAAGAGTGGTATTCCAAGCTCGGGGATATAGGACCGATATGCTCGGAGGAGGGGTGATACAACCTCTCTCTTCGAGTCAAAGAAAAAGACTACAAAATTACTCAATTCTCTATTTAACTTTCAACTACAAGTTACAATTGGGATTATTCCCCCTATTTATATATGCCTAACTAACTAATTGTTATCTAACTAAGTGGGATTGTATAAGGGGAGTGTGGTTTCTTGTGTGGCTACTTTCCTCGGTTAGGTCTTCTTTGTGCTTAGAGGCCAGGAAGGGACATGGTCTAGATCTTATGCATATATGGACCACTAGATAATGATGGGTCTTGTCTACCTCTGATGCTTTGATATATATAGTCTAACATTTATAAACCATGAACCGGACCTTCTAGTTCATGTGTGAAGTCATATACACGTTCATACAAATCAAACTGCCAGACCATATAATTATATGTCTATATCACCATGGGAATACCCGTTGCTGTGCGTGACAAAAGACAAGCGCGGTGAGATCCTAACCATAAAAGCACAGTGCGATAATGAAACTGTTTCCTATAGATAGATTGACTTTATTCATAAACATAAGAACAATCAATTATTCATTCTTCTCTTTTACTGCAGGAGCCAAAGCCATTATAAACTTTATTTCCGCCATTTAAGTCAAATGTTGCTGCACGTGCAAAATCTCCAATAACAACCATCTTTTAAGCTACCTGCCAATACCATACTTATTTTTACAGGGAGATATTCTTGTTTTCTCCATGAAAAAAAAATTTTTTTTTCCTCCGTATATAATATGTACTATCAATCTTTATTAATCTCATTATCTTTTTTATTTTTCAGAGTCATTTAATAGTATAAGATGGACATAGAGAAAGAAATTTTTTCATGGATCAAAGAATTTCTTTTTTAAGTAGAACTTTAACAAATGATGTTGAAAGAATATGATTTAATCATAGACAAGAAAAATGAGATGCATTAACCAAAAGTAACTACGGAGCTTTCTCCAATAAAGGTGGGATATTTAAGTTATGAATCATGATAGTCTTTGAACCTTTGCCATCCAAAAATTGACCAATGATTGAGATTTATTTATTTGATTATTATAAAATAATTTTATAAAAATGTATATGTATATTTTGATATTTTAAAAAGAAAATTACACGTGATTTATCCCTCACTTTATAATTTTTTATATTTCAACCACTCCCACCCACCAACCATCATCCCCATCACCATCTGGCACCGCCAGGGCCACCTCCCCACCCCATGGCACCACCATCCTCCTATCCTTCTTCCCCCACCTTGCCTCTATCCACCTCCTCTCCAGTAGTGCTCATCCTTCACCTGATCTAAATCCCACCACTTATAAAGATGATAACTTTTTGAGGCATGAACAACACGAGATCAAGCTGAGAGCATGCATCTTTGACGGAAAACCAAAATGAAAACTTGTTGGTTGCTTGCATGTGTTCCTAATTGCCTCTATGGCACTACCAGGGTGGGAAAAAGATCTAGGTAGCTTGTAATATGCTAATTTAAAATGCAATCTTTAATGATAAAAATACAAAAATAAATAATAAAGCAATTAACTATGTTGCTGAAGAAAGGTCACGATGTTGAATTCCTAACTCTGAAGATCCCAAAAAATCAATCAACTATGAACAACACCAACTTCCACAACCGCATGCTTTTGAGGGAAGTGTAGGAAGAAGATGAAGGGGGCGGCGGAGAGTGAAAGAGCGCGGAAGGGAGGCGCAATGATGGAGGATGAAGGGAGAGAAAGATGAGAGGAAGAGATTAGGACAAAAAAAATAATTGTCTTAAATTATTTTATTTCTTATATTTTTTTAAGAACCATCATGGTCCCAAAATTAACTCTCCCCATGTTAGTCGGATCCAGCCCAGCTAAGCATATCCCAAACTGGTGCAATGAACTGAATATTTTTAGAATTTCAGTACCCCACGAACAAAAGCAGGACCATCCGTGCACCGGATGCACCTTAATTAATACCCAAAGGCCCTGTAATTCCTCTCTTAAGGCTAGCCTGGTACCAATGAGATCTTGCACAGTTTACAATTGGCTCCAACCATGAATTACATTGAAGCTGTCAGATAGTAACAGATTATTGCAACAGAAATGTAAACACACTAAGATCTGTCACAAATCCTCCGGTTCTTTATTTTCAATCAGGTGTCTGATTGTGTGAACACGCATCAGTTGGTTGATATATTCTATTTGTCAATGTGAAATCAATGATAAAAAGTTATACAACCTTTTGGAAGCCTGATCTCACTCTCACATTTAAGCTTGCCTACCTCTCCCTCGGTGGATCCATAGAGACAAGGGTACGCATAATATATGATGTTCAAACACTGATCAAACTGTACAGTTGTTCTCATGATGGACTGTGATTATTTTATCCAACTATGAAAAAAAAAAAAAAATACACACCACTGAGTAAGCAATAAAATACTACTCTTGCAAATCGTATAAAAACTGGAAATATATGTGATTATTGCGCATTTTTTTGCCATTTCTTTAGTTTAGAATATAAAAATTTAATTTTGATACCTTATTAATTTAAAACTTTTTTATATAGATACTAGTAGTCCATTATCCGTGTGATGCACATATGATTATACGTTTAGAAATATTAAGAAATTGATAAAGTGAATATATGTTAAAAATTACATTGAATTGGAATGTATTAATTTTATATAATTTTATTGTGCAAATAATTTAGTAAAACAAATATTAAAACATCAAATACTGTGAAAATTATGTATGACCGGAGCAACATCTATAATTCCATATTATATAAATAAAAGAAGCCAAATGATAGTAACTTGATTTCAATAAAAATAATAGAAGCTAGAATGTACATTCTAAACCATTTCCACAAACACAACACATAAGTCAAATCACCATAGACCAAATATAAATTACTAACTATATCTATTATCATTGTTTCATGCTAGCAATTGTTTCAAAAAGTAAATTATTCACAAAACTATTCATAGTCATCATCTAACTAATGAAATCATATTAAATAAGAGCAGGATCCTAAACATAAGTCTACACAGGTCCAACAAAAGTTGAATAGTCCATACCAAAAGTTAAATGGAACTTATACAGGGATTTCATACATTTGGAAAGATAGTTTGTAATGAAATTGCAAAAGAAGATTAATCTTATGGTATCAAAGCTAGTCCTCTGTTAGTTAACAGCAACATGTGCATTCATCCGCAACATTATAAAATGATTAGAAACATAAATAATTATGTATTTGCCATTTAAAAGTACAAAGTCTCATGAGACATCTGCCAATAGCAAAACCATGTTTTTTTGGAGCCCATGCTGAACATTGTTCCTTCCATACAAACTTTGCAGGAAATTCAATATATGTTAGTTTTTTTCCTCTGTAAATGCTTTGTTTACTTCCGTCCACGCTATGAACATGGTTTTGCGTGTTTCTTCCTTTTTAATAATAGTATCAGTTCATTCATTGTCTTTATAAAGAGAAATGTTATTTTGACATCCTTTTAAGCGACATATACGGTGTCACAATATGAAAATGGCAGAAAAGACAAAAAGAGATGTAGAGGGGAGGGTAAATACAGTGGTGTTAGTAAATAGGCAAAAGGAAAGTAAAAATTTCAAAATAGGAAATGAAAAACCCACCCGCGAATAAGTCTCCTTCTCCCCGCCCCTCTGCGCCCACTCTTACTCACTCTCTGAAACTCTCCTCTTAACCCATCTTCATCTTATCAGTCTCTAACACCTTCCCTCACTCCATTTCTCACCCTACTCTTCATCATGCTTTCTTCCAAAACCAGAAATGATGTTGTCCCAAACCTCTGTGGAAGTCTCACCTTCAACCCTATCGTAATCCCTCTGCCACTAAGAGGTGAAGAACAAGGCCGCTAGACATGAAAGCATTCGCATAGGTCACTCACTCATCTTCTTCGGCTAATCTCTTTTTCCCAAACTCCACTTCTTCTTTTTGGTCCATTACTCTCCTAATGACAGGTTTGTAACAGTGGGATTCGAAAGAATCGTAATAGCAAGAATCATTGAAAGCAATTCTTTTATACTAACATGGGATTGATCATTCATGCATGATAATAATAGGGAAATGAAAAAAGAACTATCATATAACTAAAATTTGCAATGGTTTCAGTGCTTTTAATCTGCCATGGCCCTCCCTCTCTGATGATAATAATACGGTGTTCTTTGATGCTTTCATATTTTATTAATAGAACAAAGGATTTGAAGCTGCAACACCCATAGCTGAAGCATTAGAAAGTAAAGGTCTACCATTTTATTTGGTGTGTATAAGGTACTAAATCCTTCACAAGGCAGAAGTGATAAGTGTTTGAGCACTAGACAACTTGCAACAAATGGTTTGTCCTCCTACTGTTAGCCTCTCTAAAGTCTAAAATTCTGCGATCTTATAGTGTTGGGTATAAAAAATTAAAAGGAATCTTCTTTTGCAGGACAAGTTCAACACAAGAGCTGCAATTTCACTTGATGGTTGATATCAAACACAACAAAGTGTGTAGGGAATTGTATGAATATGATACTTTATAGCTCTCATATATCTTATTACTCAATATCAGTGAGTGAACTATATAGCTTTTTTTTTTAATTAATGTTATTAAAGGTTTTTTTATTTGATGGTTTAGTTGAACTTGATGGGAGCAACACATGATTATTACAGAAATTAGCAGACTCTTTAGGGGCTAGTGCATACAAGAAATTGTGATTAATTTTCTTAATTGATTTGGTACCAGTGAATAAGTGATGCCGCCTATGACAATAGCTAACCAATTAGACACATGAAGTGTACCCTTATATGCTTCATTTATTATTTTTCTGCTCTTGAGATTGATAACAGTATTTTAAAGTGCATTATTTCTTGATTAATTTTTGAGAATGTTGGTGGACTTGTTGGGTTGCATGCAGAAATTTATATAGGTGAGGAGTGAGAGTAAGAAGCAAGGAGTAAAAAGTAGTTAGTGAGTGGTATATGAACAAAAATGGTTCTAGATTGGGCCTTGAATGTCAATCCTCTTGTGTGTGAATGTTGAAAACTTTGTCTCTTAAGGCATGTCTTCCTCTGCAAATGGCATAAGATAGAACCAGTTTCATAAGTTTATATTTTTTCTTTTTTTTTTTAAAAAATCAGTTCAATATTGGTCCTAGTTTGTTCAAAAGTTTCATAAAACTAATTATAATATTGAATTCATTTATTTTGATTTGGAAGATTCTAATTATCCAAATTCTAAAAACTTTTCTTGCTAGTGGTCCATTTCTTATTCAAAATTGGCTTTTGCATTTTGGAAACCACCATATTTTCATCATTATTTTGGATTTGGATGGAATATAGAAGTTCTGTGTTCTCATTTGGGCTTGTACATGTTAGGTGACTACATTTACAAAGGGTTTTTTTTAACTAAGAAAGCTGAGGAGCACCTTGCTTCTCATGGGCTTAAGGAAGCCCCTTATTCTATTAATGCTACTGATGTACATGAATGGCTTTTTGAAAGACTTGTTGCTTGTCTGTATGAGGTTAGAGGCACTCTTTATTCTTCTTCATATTGTTCTCTAATAGTTCCTTAGATTTTTCCTCATACATAAGACAAAGGCCACTTTGTGTCTAAGGGCTTAATATTGTTAGCTTGCTTTTTATATTGCAACTTTTGCGTCTCATTTCATGGTGATGTAATACTTATGAGTCATTTACAATAAACATTATTTATGATAATGCCTTAAACTTCTGTTTTGTGTTTATTGAAATGGTCTATATGGAGATAAATCTTAATGTTATTTTCAATTGCAACCTGTAGGACTCCATTAATGGACTTGTCATCTAGCTACATGGAAGCAACCTCTCCATAGATTCCTTGGTCAAAGTTGGACCTACAATGAATGTGACTGATGCCAGTTTCATGTTGTGTGTGCGCATGGATTTAACATTAAAATTGTAATTTCGGTTTGTATAATATTCATGTACCTTCAAATATACTATTTGTAATTTTAATTGGGTATGTAATAAAAATGAATATTGTATAAGAAAGTATGATTTGGATTATGAAGCATTTCTTAGTATCTTGTAATGGGTTTGTACATTGCATGTTTAATTTATTTGCTACCTTAAAGAGTAGTTTGGATGCACCAATCCATTAATTTATTTGCTACCTTAATTTATTTGCACCTATAACTAACTGATAAGTTATCAGCTTTTTGTAAAAGTTATCAATTTATTGAACTAAAGTTACCAGCTTTTTGGGTCAAGTTATCAACCAAGTGCAGGTCCCCACTTAAGCTTTGATACTCACTTCCCATGTGTGGATAAGGGTTCCCCCATCAATATAGCATGAATAGGTGTGGTTTGGATGCACCAATCCATTCCTAAGGCCAATAGAACCAAGACATCAACTAACTGATAAGTTACGAGCTTTTTGTAAAAGTTACTAGTTTTTTGAACTGAAGTTACCAGCTTTTTCGGTTAAGTTACCAATCAAGTACAGATCCTAACTTAGGCTTTACTACTCACTCCCTACATGAAGATGAGGCTTCCCTTCACCAATCTAGCACGAATAGGTGTGGTTTGGATGCACCAATCCATCCGCATAGCAATTAGAACCAAGACAACAAATAACTGATAAGTTACTAGCTTTTTAAGAAAGTTACTAGCTTTTTGAATTAAAGTTACCAAATTTTGGGGTCAAGTTACTAACCAAGTACAGGTCCTCACTTAGGCTTTGATACTCACTCCCCATGTGTGGATAAGGGTTCCCCCATCAATATAGCATGAATAGGTGTGGTTTGGATGCATCAATCCATTCCTAAGGCCAATAGAATCAAAACATCAACTAACTGATAAATTACTAGCTTTTTCGATCAAGTTATCAACCAAGTTGTTTGGATGTGTCAATCTATTTCGCAAGTCCAATAGAACCAAAACTACAAGTTCCTGATAAGTTACCAGCTTTTTGCTGAAGTTAGCAGCTTATTGAACTAAAGTTACTAGCATTTTGGTGAAGTTACCAACCATGTGCAGGTCCAAGTAGTGGCCACTTATGCGTTGCAAGTCTCGCCCCATGTGATTTGGTGTCACCTGCTAAATACTTCCTAATACTTTCTAAATTCCCATGACTTGAAAACCCAAATACTTCCTAAATTCTTATGACATAAAAAGTTATCAGCTTTTAAGTCTAAGTTACCAACCTAGTACACGAAAAGAGGTATGCTTCTTAAGGCATTGTAACTCTATTTTCATGCTATTTTCAGGGTCCCTTTATTAATTGATGATCACAAAGAGTCCTCATAACTTGTTCAGTAACATAAATTTATTCAAGAATCTCAATAGTTGCAAAATTTCCGAGAACTAAAAAGTTACTAACATTTTTGAGAAGTTACCATCATTTTGAGCTAAAGTTACTAGCTTTTGATGCCAAGTTACTAATCAAGTGCAGAAATATTTAAAGCTACTTAGCCATTGTAGTAATAATTCTATGTTATATTTAGACTCACTTCATCAATTGGTCACAAAAATAGTTAAAAAAAACCCTAATACCTTCCAAATTATGAACTCAAAAAATTACTAGCATTGTTTTCTAATTACCAACATCTTAAACTATATTTACCAGCATTTGCTAAAAGTTACCAACCTTATGCACAATAATTTGAAGCGACTTTGCTAGGATAGCACTAATTCCATCTTGTATTTAGGTTCACTTGATCATATTTTACTGCCAATGGACCATAGATTTCTAGTAAATGTGCAATTAAAATTAATTGTCGCATAACTTGACACTCAACATATGGCTAAAAAGAAAAAGAATAGCACACACATCTACTAGTTCTGTATAATTTGTGTATATTTTTTTCATTTTATATGCACATAACCTGTAAAAGTTGTGTCCAACACATAAGACACAAAACCTTATCCTCATCCTAGTGCCACAAAATCATAGAGAATTGTTTTAATAGGCTATAATACAAGTTGGGATGTTGAAACAACGATTTTGTGATCATAGTACGAAATTTAAAATAAATAAATAAAACACTAGCTATTTCAATAATCTTATGTATTAATAACATAACATCTCCAAGTAAGTCTAACTTGATCAAATCTAAATAAAAGATATAAGATCACTTAACTTTTATACTTGATCAGAAGATACATAATTAGTTCTATGCTTAGCAGTAACACAGTTACACTAATAGACTGAAGAAAGTCATTATTAGTCCCATAACTATTTCATAGAAATGGATGCTAAACAAGAGGAAACACAACATAGTATTTCTTGTATGCCAACTCTTTCACAACTTCAACAAGACTTTTCTCATTCTTAATACCCTAGACCCAATTTGCATTGATATTAATCCACTCAAGGCTCTGCTTTAACTTCTAGCTAGTGATGGCTTAGCATGGTTAACAAAGAACTCCTCTACTTCCTTGGCTTTCGTAAAGGAAGCAAATTGCACCGAGGGGAAACTGAAAAAGGATAGAAAATAAAGAATTAGATGATTTCATTAGCAAGTATTCTACGAACACCAATAGATACTCAATGAAGCAAAAAGAAAAATTTACCAGTAATGCAATATTATCCAGCAAATAACATCAAAGTGTACCCTGAAACCACCCAACAGATATCGTCAAAGCATATCCTAAAATCGTCCACAATTTGTAAACCTATAAGTTTCTACTTAAAGAATTGTCCAACTTATAAGTTTCTTGCTTTAGAGAAGTCAAATCTACGATAAGCTGATGAGATAACCTATAACACAAGACATATCCTCACTTTAGTCCCTAAGATTATAAGGGCATGTCATAATAGTCCCTGACTTCAAGAAACTAACTAACGGCAATGAGACAATTATTTGAAAATGTTAAGTGTCTCTAATTGTGGAAAAAATAATAAGTATGTAAAATGTCATTGATATGTTGAGAAATATTGAGAAAAGAGGTACTTCCTCTACACTCTAAAACTTTCCTTTCTTTGAATCTTTGCTCCATGCACTTTTTGTAATGCTCTTTTATCAGCCTTTCCACCATGTCCATCAACTCAAGGGGATTCCATGGTTCACTAACTTGACAAAACAACAGAAAGGAAAACAAAAAAAGATAACATATTAGCAAAGCCTCTTCAAGCTCAACACACACATTTGGAGGGAAATTTTCATTTTAGGGGGTGTAAAAGAAAGGAAGATAAGTATGGGTAAGACAAGTGAGATGTTGTACCTCAAACAAATCCCAATTCTCACAAGCATCCACATATTAGAAATATTCTCTGCATTTTTCAAACATCCACATAGTAGACTTTCCATCATTGACTCTACAAACTATCCTCTAAAATGAGAAATTACATATTAGGATACGTAACAATCATGTATTCTGCTCAGTAGCAAAATTAGATGGCCTCTAAGTACATCATCATCCAAACTTTCCATCATACAGGAGTAACATATACCCAATATCACCTTCTAATTTCCTTAGAACTCTGATGACTCTTTGCAAAGTGATTCCTAAATTCCCCTTTTAATGACATTTCTGCAGGTTGTATCTATGCAAGGATATGACTCAATTCAATCAAACCAAAGAACAAACCTTTTATCATGTAATGAATTTGACTCCACTTTTTGTAAACAATTCCCTGAGCTTTTCTATTATAAACAAGTGTCACATTTTTTAGGCATTCTAATCTTAAATCATTGAGGCAAATTACCAAACACTTGTGCAACAAGAAGGCCACATAACTAGGGAGCAACCATAACAAAACCAAACCAAAATCCAAAATGAAACCAAGAACTAACCAAAATCCATTAAAGACAAAGAAAAATATTAGGTCTTGAATTTAGCCAACATCAACCGGTAAAAGAAACTCCACATAGATTAAACCAATAGCACCAAGGTTCAAATATCATCCATCCTCAGAATGAGAGTATTCACCAATGTGTTGCTAGTATTCAAACTCCATTCCATGAAATATAATAAATCAATTTACTAATAAAACACAGACATATGATTTAGAAAACTAAATTGAGAGCACTAGAACAAATATTACCTCCTTGCTCTAGCTTTGACACCCTTTTCCCATATTAGGTAAGGCCTAAACAAAAGTGGCAGGTCTATGTGTTATATAGATCATAGTGCATAAAATGGTAACAAGAAAGTATGAAAACAATTAAAAAAAAAAAGCACTTTTCAAAGAATAAGAATACAGAAGTGCTAAGCCAATGTTCATTCTTCTCAGTGATGTCATGAAATCTATAGCTAGCAAATTCAATTAGAATCAAAACTAGGAGCTATTGTAGCTTTGTAAGTATATATATATATAGGAGGAACCAATGTTCATATATACAAAAGAACTTAGTTAATATTTCAAGCAAGGAAAAATTGCATTGTGTCGTTTGCTACTAACTACTGGGGCTTGAAAATTCCTCCAGAGTCATGAAAATTCAAGGATGTACGTAGTTGATATTTTTACATTATTTTGTCCAACTAGTGAAGCAAACTATTTAATAAGACTTGAATTGGAACTATAACTAAGGAAGCACGCCATGTTTAAGAAAAATAGTTACGATTAAGAAAAAATCAGTAACATTCCAAACACAAGTAGTAGCAGATTCTAAACATGATTGAAAAGGTGAAAAGGGGGTTATTTACCAGCAAAGAGGGTCTTGCTTGAACATATTGAGAGGGGGTTTATTATTGCAGAAAGCAAAATCAATGAGACCCAAATGGCATTTTTTGCTGCAAGAGTAAGAGTCTATGTCCTTGGAGAGGACCTCATGCTCAGTCTCTACGCACTTGAACTACCCATTTCCCAGCTCGCTAAAGGTTGGCAACCCGACTCGGTTGCCCCCTTCCTTCTTCCGATTCTCTTCAGTGGTTGCAATCCCCGTTTTGCAACCTTGAGCCAAACAACAAAAGAGAGGTTGTTGAGGAATGTGGGACCTATTCGATAAGGAATACCTTGAACTTCACGGATGGGATGGAAATTACTGTGTAGATTGGTGGAAGTAGTGGCAGTATTTGTGTGTAAGGGGAATGGAATGGGGGGAAGTGATAAGGGTTGATTTTTTTTCTTTTCAAATTTTGTACTTCATTTTTATTGAATTATTGCTGCAGTATGTGAGAAGCTTGTCTCCATACGCTTTTTGTCATTTTCCTTCTTTAAATACGGTGTCCAGCGTATATGTCGTGAAAACCGTGGTTCATATAACGTTTCTCCTTTATAAACTATACACTGTTCATGCTTTAAATGGAATGGCGGTCTAATTAACAGCGGTTTTTTGAATTGAATGTCAAAACCAAAATCTCTATTAAGTTTCACATGCAGAAATGTACTTGCATTGACAGTAATTCTGAATAATATGAAAAATTGAAATTACTAAAACATAAAACATCAACGGCAAAAACAAATTAAAACACATCAAATAAAAATTAAATAAGCAAAGCCTATAACATATGCTTAACTATCAGATATTTGCTATGAATTTAGAATCCAAATAATAATCTGAAGATAAGAATCAATATCTGAGTAATAATAAAGGTACAACATTAAAATATAAGAGTTAAATTACAATCTAAATAATAAAATAAGTATGAATTTTATCAAAAAGGAAACTTAAGAGCAAAAGAAATATTTGATGCCAAAGAGAAAAGCATGTACCAAATAGTATACAATAGCATCTAAAATTAAGAATAATCAAATATAGCAATTAAATGACACTCTAAATAACAAATTAAATATTAATTTATTGAAAATATGGCTATAAAATTGTACCTGCAATCATAGTAATTTTTCATTTCATCCACTATCTATGTTGATCCACTGGATCCATTTGTTTGGTATATCACGACACTCATTCTATCATTCCCTTTATGAACATATTTAAAAAAAAAAAATTAATAGAGCGGAACCAGTGCAATACATAGGGTTTAATCGTGTGCTGAAAAGTGAAATAAGTTTTTAATAAAAACTAATAAAATAAATAATATTAATAAATACATTGGTATGAAATGATAAAAATCTATTATTGAAACAAACATCATCCCCTCCTCGTTCCTCTCCCCCATCTTTTTATTGAGTAAAGAAAAATGACTGAAAATTCGTATTAAATAAAATAAAAAATGCATTGGGAAGAAATGCATGGATTCATAAATATAATTTATTTGAGGGAAATATTCTTAAAAGGTTTTAAAGAGAATTTATGATCAAAACAAAAGAAAAGAAAAGACAAGAAAATCCATCACTTGCTCTAACCCACTCTCCTTTTTTGTTCTTGAGTAAAGAAGTGGTTAAAAATTTGCATTAAATAAAAAAAATCAAAATAAAGGAATTGGATTGATAAGAATAATTAACTTTACTGAGAGATGTTAAAACATTTTAATGTGAATTTATCGACAAAAAAATTCTATCATCCCTTCTTTTTGGTCTTATAGTAAAGATCGTAGATCTAGCTTTAAAAATATATATACTTATAAATTCTTTTATTGGAACTCAAATCCCTCCTCCCAATAGAAGAAAAAGAATGATCCTTTCCTCATCATGTGTAATATTTTTTTAGTTAATTATATTTCACACAAAATTTTAAATACCACAAAATATAATAAACAATTTTTTAAAAAATAACACACAGGTGTGTTTGAGAAATAATTCTACAAAATATTTATGATAATAACTTACTTTTGTAATAAATAAATTTAAATTAACTATATTTATTTTTGTTAAGATTTTATGATTGTGTCTCTAGATATAAATACTTTTCATATAAATAATCAAGATCTTATTATAATGTTCAAGTAGGGCATTATTGGAAGGTTTTATTAAGATTTTATTAAAAAAAGAAGAAGAAAACTATCACCCCTTAATTCCCTCTCCCTTTCTTCTTAGATAAAGAAAAATGACAAAAAATTTATATTAAATAAAGTGAAAAAAAAACCTAAATAAATGTATGGATTTATATAATAAGCAAAACTCATAACAGATGTAAATTAGAAAAACTACATTCAAGCACCATCAATCTCCATCCCTTTAACTCAAACTTCAGCCCTTAGAAGTGAGTTAGAAAAGCTGAAGAAGTTGTTGCCCCAGCCTTGCACAAATCAAGTTCCAAGAGCTCAAGCCATGTAGGGTTTTTTTTTTTCACACTTTAGGATTCATGCATGTGTTCTAAGTGGGTCTTTGTGTTATTTGAAGCTTTTAACTTCATATTTCAAAATATATGTTCATTCTTTAAGCTTCTAAAAGTTTATGAAAAGTAGAGGTCTCAAGAGCTTCTTTTAAGGATTTGAAATTCTAATCTTGTATTCTTGTGTCTTGATGCTTAAAAACATATTTTCTTGCATGTTTGTGAATTAAACTTTCTTGCCTATGCATATGTAACTCACAACCATGACTAGGGTTTGTGGGAAAATTGTGTTATTTTGGGTGATGGTGATAATAGTCATGTTAGTTTAGTTGTTGTTTGTGTTCTTATTTGAGTTTACATGGATTCCTTTTTATTTGAGCTTGGAAACCATCATCTTAAACCCTATGAGGCTCATGGCCTTGTCTAGAGTTGAGGGTCAGGGACTTGTTTTCATGTATTTTGAAGATGCTTCTATAATTATTTGCAAGTACTTTATGTGTATGAATGTGTTACCATGAGTTTTGAATGATTTAAGCTTGATAATCCTTGTTGTTAGCTTCTTGAACCCCATGGCCTTCACTGGGGCAGTGGACTATCCTTTGAGTTTTCATATGTTTTAAGGTATAGTGATGATGAATAAAAGCATAAACATGTTACCTTTAACTTATGGAAGCTTGATTCTTTGATATAGCTTCAATTTATGTCACAGGACTTTTGGTTTACATGAGAAATTCATAGCTACCTTGTTTTTTATTTTAGTTTCCAGCATGTTTCTCTTACATTTGAAGTGTGCATAAATGATATTGTGAAGCTATAAAGCCTATAGTTTGATGATATGTGTTGGTTTGAGTGTTCTACTCACTTTTGATGTAATATACATGTGTTCAAAGAAATTTTTTAGGGCTGCCCTGTTTTGGGTAGCACCATAGTTCTTTTTATTTCACTTATTTTAAGCCTTTAAAGTGTTGATTATGTATTTTAGATGATGAACTTTCTCTTTTTGAAGCTTATGAATTTATATATGAAAGATTCATGCTTATTTTCTAATTTATGTACTTGAAACTTGTGAATAACTTTAAGATTGAATTCTGCCCCTTTTTTTTTACCCGTGACCTTATGGCATGGTTTTGAAGTACTTTAACGTTTCTTAAAATGATGATTTGAAGTTTGAGAGTCTATATTACCATGTTATGTGTTTGTTTGCCAAGTTTCTTGAATTGTAGAGTTGGTTTTATATATTAAAAAGTGAGTTTTCAAAACTGCCTTGTTTTGGGCAGCAAGCAAATCATTTTATTTTCTCTCATTTAAATATTTTATAAACTTGGTTTGATGTCCTAAATCATGTATTTTAATTTGATGAAGCCTTAAGCTGAGAAGTTTTGAAACAAAATGACTTGGTTTTAGCCTTATACTTGAATTCAACCATGTGCTTCTTTGAAACATGAAAGTTGTTTTATTTATTTTGCTATGATGAAACGTATTCAAACCTTTGAGCATGTTTGAATTGGTTTGGTTTATGTGTTAGTTTCTTTTGGGACCATTAAGACTTAATAAGCCTCTAAAAGAAACTTGTTAAAATGAGTCATGACCTATGCTATTAGACATTATATGGACTCTATTTGAACTATTATGAGTCTTGAGACTCATTTGGACCTATTTGAGACCTTTCATGGTCATACTTTTGCTATGGAGTACCTATGCTATAGACATGGACTATGAACTTTGGATGATGGACTGTTGGACTTAATCGAAACTTAATCACACTAATAAACTCTAATTATAAAGATTTAAGTTAAGATGCCATTAGAAATTTCATATAGACTAGCTAGTTCCTTGCTTAAAGTGATTTTTCTAAAGCTCAAGTGTTTTCAATGAGTTATTACTTAAAGTCATCACCTTTGTCTATTATATCTTATGTTTAATCTATGTTAGTATTCCAACCTAGGGCAAGCATATTTTATAATGTGATCATATGTATGTTTTTGTGTCATCTATATGAGTAGGCAAAAGTATTTGGCTGTGACTTGTTTATGCTTTGTAGGAAAGATTAGTTTAAATAACTATGTATAGTTGCTTTAATGTATAAATATCCATGCTTTACTAACTCATGGGTATATAAATATGTGATTGATGTTCTTACCATGTGCATGCTTGCTATGATAACTTTAATTAAGAGCATGATGTGAAGAACATGTGTTATGTACAATCAAATGTATGGATATGAGGATCCTTGGCATAATATATGTTTGATGTGCAGTATGTGATGTTTAAAGTGAAATATGGTGCCATTAGCCAAATTTGATGCTTTCATAGTTTAATAATTTATGTGCACTTGATGATGGGTTATGTGAATGTGATTATGTGCATTATAATGATATATGCAAATTTGGATAGCTTATGGCAAGGAAATGTGATTCGATGCCTAATAGCTAAGAATTTTGATGTGTGCATCTTATGATGAGAATATGTGAAATGTAATAGCTTAAAGCTATATATGCACTATATGAGTTTAAGCAAAATTTATAATGAAATGATTATGAGGATTATATTCCATAAATGTGATTAAATATTCTGTGGCTATTAAGTGAGATATGTGAAAGGATAGTGAATGTATTGGCCCACCTCAGAGTGGACAAGTGGTACATTCTCAAGGTAATGCATTGGCTACACCTTAGAGTGGATAAGTGGTGCATTTACCCAAGGTGACATATCGGCCCTCACCTTGTAGTGGACAAGGGATATGTTCAATGTCTGGAAGTGGTCATGATAATGCATTGGCCCCATTGTGGAGTGGACAAGTGGTGCATTTACCTTAGCGATGTCTTGGCCCCATCGGGGAGTGGATAAGTGAGATATCTGTCTGGTAATGTCTTAGCCTCGCCCAGAAGTAAAAAAGTGGGACATTTGCCTAGTGACATCTTGGCCCCACCTTAGAGTGGATTGGTGGGATGATCACTGATCTAACTTGGAGATGCCCTAGAAATGAGAACTATTGCAGATCCAGATATATACTGATATGAGACCCTGTAGACATATCCACACTAGGGACGGCGACATGTAACACCCAGTTGTGGGAAAGTTTTATGATAATGATCTAGCCATCAGAATGGAGCAAAAGAGAACATCATGAGGATATGCAGTATACATGCTTAATTAATTTATAATTAAGATATTTCATATGTTATTATGGCGTTTTATCTACATTGATTTGCTATTAAAATATGAGCTAATAGTTTGCTTAATATGCTCTTGCTATTATTATTATATGGCTGGGAAAGATAATTTATCTTAATATAATGCTTTATTACTGTTTAAAGCCTTGTTATCTCACATTTTCCTACTGAATGTTCTATGAATTATATGATTAAGTGTGCAGCATCTTGCTTGCATTCTCGTTTTCTTCATTAGGGATGTTTGGGCAGTCGCGAGACTCTCCTAGAAATGCCACCCTATTGGAAGACTTTTTTCACCATATTTTCTTGGTGTTTTTAGATAGTGTAGTTTGACACAATTGTGGTGATGAAAACAGCTCCAGACTTGACTATAATTACTAGTTCGAGACGTATTTGATAGAGCTGGTAGTAACTATTTAGAGTATAATCATATTAGTATGATGTTTTTGTATTCAAACCCATGTTATGAACTCCCTATCATATTTTAGTAGCTAAAATGATGAAGTATGTATTTGATGTGTTGTGAGTTGTCTTATCTATGGGTTATGTTGACTAGTATGCTATAGAAATACTTCTGCCATGAACTAGGAATGAAATAAGTTAAATAAATAATTGCAACCGGCAAAAAATTAAGGAAGAAAAGTTAGTAATATTCTGCTAACTAATTATTATCAAGATAAAATTTGATAGATAAATGGTACAATAATAGTTAGTTAATAGGGTGTTATAGTAAGAAGTAAAGTACATTCATTTAATGCTTTCTTACTAGCTCAATTGGAAAAAGAGAGGTAAGAGAAAGGAGAAATGAGAAAAGAGTTGTCTGACACAAGGAACACATTGAAACAATTAATGGAGAAGTTAGGCTTTAAAGCAGGTTCTTCTCATTCATGGCCTATACCACGTGATGAAAATGATTCAAGTGATGGAGAAGTAGATGAGGAGAGTGCATATGAAGACTCTAATGCTTAGCTACTACTTAGAACTTAGTTGTTAATTTATTTTATGTATTCATCTTAGTATTTTTACTTGACTTATGGCCACTTGACTTGTTAATTCATTTGACATTGAAGTAATTATATTTATGAGTAATTTTATATTTTAAAATTGAATTAATTAGAATTTTATTTATTTGAATGTGAATTGTTGGAAAAAGAATACATATCGACAAGTACGAGTGAGAAATAAACCAAATAGACGAGGACAAAAATTGTTCAATTTTGCTACAAAATTTGCTACGGATTCAATAGTTGCAAAATTAAATGTAAATTCTATCAATAAAATTACAAACTTTGATCCTAATTACTTGCAGAATTTGTTACAAATTGCATTAGTTGCGGATT
Organism: Pterocarpus macrocarpus; assembly: GCA_031439585.1. Classification (NCBI taxonomy): domain Eukaryota; kingdom Viridiplantae; phylum Streptophyta; class Magnoliopsida; order Fabales; family Fabaceae; genus Pterocarpus; species Pterocarpus macrocarpus. The sequence goes on along the minus strand of CM062513.1, from coordinate 19,042,980 downwards.
TTACTGCGAAATTTGTAACACCCTCCTAAGTATAATACCATGCTTAAGTCATAACATCATATTTAAGAGTTGCTACCAATAAATTAGTGGACCTTGCTAAATTATTTATTGTATTTTTGAGAAAATAGCATAATATCTATTGTTGTAGCGCTGAGTAAATATATGAACAAGTGAATAGGGAAAATAGAAATTCCTTAGATACACAAATATTTATATTATAGTTGCAATTATCAGGTTACATTACCAGACTCCTAGCCTTGCATAATAGTCTTTCAAAATATTTCAAACAGCTCTACTAAGAGCTTCAACTAATGAATTAGCCTTCCAGTGCTAATATGTGTATATTTTTTAGAGTAACCTGCAACAGCCAATCCAATTTTGGTCAGATTCTTTTAGGTAGGTCACCACCAAGATTCATGAGCTATTTGGAGAAGATACGGAAACATACATAGGAGTGAAAATTTTACATTCTCAATAGGCATCTTAAGCTATTAGACAATCAATATCATCATCGTCATCTCAATTACTTCAATTTATTAAGAAAAGTGTGATCTCATACATAGAGATAAAAGTTCATTTATTAAGTTTAGAAAACATATCCTTTCAAAATAGATTAATTTTAACTCATACACATAGTTCAAGCATGACAACCATCACATCACTGTTATTGATGCTTTGTTCTAATAGATTAAGCTATCAAATGAAATAAGCTATATGCTCATGAATGCATGACTTGATGCACTTTCTTATTTAGCACGTGCTCTTAGTCTTTACTGCTCTTTGATAGACTGTTCTAGGATATGAGCTTATTCTATAACCGTCGTCACACAGTATTAATATCAAATCAGACTAAGCTGATAAGGGGATTCACGTGCCTCTAAATTGGAAGGATTCATTTGCCCAACTACCTCCAGAGTAGAGTATCTCATAGTCTTAATATAACTACTTCTGAGTGGATGGATTTCATCTTCTCATGCTCTTAGCATGCATAATTTGTTCATATTTGCACATGAGAATACTTGATGCACTTATGCTTAGGTTGCATAGCTTACTTTCAAAATATTTCTATCGAGAATTCATTAGAATGATGGCTGTAATGTGAGAATTCTCAAAAATTACAATGACAAATAAACTAGTCAATCAACAAAGAAAACAATCTCCATCACATATAATAAGTCTCAGTCACATGCATGATTATATTAGGCAAAGAATACCCCCAGTCTCAAATATTCCAAACAATGGCTATATCATAATATACATATCAATATGGCATTGGAACCAACATATATTATTCAACCTTTCAAATAGTTTTGGTCCCATATAGTTTAGAGACCTCTAGGTTAAGTTATATATAATTTCTCTATAAGTTAGATTTAAACCTCTCAATTTTACCCAAATTTGTAAATTACACCAAAATTCCAACTTAAATCCTTTTGATCTCAAATTCTATGAAAATGTTTCTTTATTAGTTTATTTTTAAACTTCTTTAGTTCCACGAAATTTCATTAAGTATAGCTCAAGTTATTTGACTTTAACCTACTGTTACCTTATTATGATATAGTTTCAGACACCTAAAAATCAAAAATCATTAAAAAATCCATTCCTCATCGTTTTGCTTTGAAATTTTACTTGCTTATACTTATGTAAACCCTTTCAAACAAACTAAGTCTCACTCAATTTGGATAAGTAAAACTTAAGTTGTTAGCTCTACTGCTACCCTATTTTGACACCTATAGAGTATGGTGTAATTTCCTAGAATTACTGGGAGTAATTCACTAGGAATTTGGATTTGAAAATTTATGTAATTATTCTCCTATGTAATTTTTAAAAAAATTGACTACACTCAAATTGAAAGTCTATGGAGCAAGTTATGTCCATTAGAATACCTACTACTCAAGTCCATATTACTTTGCCTACAACATATTTCAAAAATTAATAACTTATTCATCTTAAGTCCAATAGACCTCAAATTTCGTGAGTATACTCTTCTATGAGTTAGGTTTTAAATAAAATTAGTTTCACTTCAATTTAATTTACTTGGCTCAAGATATGATCCGTGGATTTACTATTGCTCAAACTATCTAGATTTGCTTATTTATATTTATGGGCATTTTTGGATTTCTAGCTTGTTTCTCTCACTAGCTCAATTTTCACTAATTCTAATACATTAATATAAGCCTAAGAAACATTATCCTCAGTCAAGATATGTGAAAAACAAAGAGGATAAAAACCCTAACTCATCTAGCAACATAGCCACATATAAGGTGGTTTAGGAGCCTAACTCACTTCTAAGCTCAAGAATATTTCAGATGTTGATTCCTTTAACTCTAAAACCCACTTAGAAACACAAAACAATGCCTAAGATCTTCCTTTCTCTTTCTTGGCTATAGCTTGGTATGATCCAAAGAGGAGAGATTTTGGCTTTTATGGGGTTTAGAAGGTAGCAAACAAGCTCAAGTGTTAGAAAGATATTGAAAAAGTAAGAAGGAACCAAGGATTTGAGAGTTTGTAAGAGCAACAATGGAGAAAAGTAAGGGAGAAGGAGGGTTCAGCTGGTGCATGAGAGAGAGATAGAGTGCTAAAAAATTCTAGGGTTTTTGAATGTGTAGCCCACCTTGCTTCTTGTAATTTTGGCCGTGTAGCCCAAATTAAATTTGGAGGTAAGTTTCAAACAAACTAAGTCTCACTCAATTTGGATAAGTAGAGCTTAAGTGGGCTACATATAATAGGTGTAATCTCCTAATAATTAAACTCTCTTGTATTTTAAGTTCATGATAGATCAATTTCTTGTATCTCAAGAAACTATTAATAAGATTTCTACTGTGTGGTTAAAATTCTATTTTCGCAAAAATTGTAATCATACGTTATTACTAGTTGTATTATTCCACATTCTCATCTCTATTTATAAATTTAATGTTAATTAATCTCTAACAATGTTAATTATATACAGGACTAAATTGGGGTATTACAAAATTTACCTACGGATTTAGCTGCAAAAACAAGACCTGTAGATTTAACTACGAAAATTACTAGCAAAAAATAAAACCTACAAATTTAGCTGCAAAAATTACCTGCCAATTTAACTGTGAAACTTACTTGCAGATTTAGTTGTGAAACTTACTTGTGGATTAAGCTGCAAAAACAAGATTTGTGGATTTAGCTACGAAACTTATCTACAGATTTAGCCGCAAAAACCAAAAACTTGCGGATTTAGTAGTGAAAATTTCCTGTAGATTTTCCTACGAAAACATTTTCATAGAAAAATTGGCATCAAAATTTGCAACAAAATTCCTCCCAAACTTCCCGCTTGCTTGATCTAACCGTGAAATTTAGCTGCGAATTTTTACAATTTCCAATAAAAATATCCGTAGATAATTAGCTGTGGATTTCAAAATGTACATCTAACAATTATCCATGAGTTTATTACAATCCGCAGAAAAATTACTCACCTATGAATTTTTAAGTAAAATTTGTTGCAAAATCTGCAGTTAATTGGTAAATTTTTAATAGTGATATCATCACTTAATATAACACATTACACATTAGTTAATAATTTATTTATGAAAACTAAGATTTGAATTAATATAAAATAAAAATTATTCTTTTAAAAATTAAATTGATATCTCTAATTTTTGAAAAATTAAATTGGTATCTAGTATAGAGTTTTACTTTTTATTGTTGACCCCACAATATTTGTTTTTTAAAACCGTTCCTGCACGTGACAGCCAAATGGCAAAGAGGTATGCATGTAGGCGCGTAGCCAAGTAGGTAATTCCATGCTTGTTGCTTCAGATCAATGTGAAATATCATGGTCCACGTATAACCACATGTATTCGAATCCCAAGGTACCGCAAGCATTGTCAAGGGGGTGTTTGATATGCTTAATTAGGTATGATAGGATAAGATAATATAATATGTTATGATCTTATCTGTTGTTTGGTGCAGTCAATAATATATTGTATAAACTTATCCATCAAACCTCTCTTATACGTTATAATGATAGATAACTTAATACGGTCTAGGGAGACCATATTAGGCCTGATTAACTTTTAATGTATAAGGGTTCTTTCACTTTTTTATTTTTTAATATATTTTATTAAAAAAATTAATTATTAACTAAATAATAAAAAATAAAATATATAAATAAAAAATAATATTATTTAATAATAAATAAATATTTTTTAAAAAAATTATAAAATAATTATTCAAACTAAAATAAAAATATAGGAATAAAAATTTATTATTAAAATATATAAATAATGATATTTAATATAAATTTAATTATATATAATAAAAAATACAACCAAATATAGGAATATGATACTAAGCCTATTTAGATTTTGATATATAAAAATTCCATCTCCATTTCACTCTTCTCTCTCACATATTTTTTATATTTATAAAAAAAATTAAAAATAAATAAATAAATAATTTTTAATATAAAATTATTTTTATATATAATAAAAAATAGCTAAAATAATTATGATAACTATTTAAAAATTATATTTATTATAATATTTTTTTTTATTATATTTTATATAATACAATATCTTATACAATGATATATCAAATACTGTATAGTATTAAATTTTTATCAAATCTTATACAATTAGGTCTTATATTATCAACCCTTATCTTATCAGGTCTTATATACTATCAGGTATATCAAACGGGCCCTTAGTTTCAGGAGTGTGTTTGGTTTTGTATTTATAATCATGAGCCACATATAGCCATGTATTCGAGTAGGGTATTGGGTGTTAGTGTTGATTTCTTCTGCTTGTGACAGTTCTCCTAATTCTACAGCATGGTCAATCGACCGGATTGGGGTGGGGGATGATAGACGACAATGTGTTTTGCGTTTTGGGCGTCAAGAGTGTGTCTAAAAATGACGTAGGCTTGAAAATTAGGGTGACGGATAATAGGATGGAGATAATGGCAATACATCAATTATTTAATAGGTCACATCATTATTTTTAATAGAAAAACTTAACAAAAGAATTAAATTGTTCAATATTTTAAATAATTGAGAATTAAATTATCAATTTATTTTTATTAAAGATTAATTTATCTAATAAAAAAATCGATAAAAACTATTTTAGGAGTTCATTTTATTGATATTGAATCTTAGGGACGTTTAATTTTGTTAGAAGTATTTTTGTTGAAAGTGATTTAACTAAAGTAAGTTAGGATGGGTTTATATAAGGTTTTAGAAAAAAAAAAATTGACTAAATATTTTTTTAGTAGAGTTTTATATTTTAGAAAAAAACTATTTTATATTTAAATAAACTATTTAAAAAATAATTTTAATTATTAAAAATTACTTTGAATTTTATTTTTTCAAAATTCCAGTATTACTAAGCTTAAAAAAAAATGATAAATTAATTTTTTTTATAAAAAAAAAAAATTTCTTAAAATTGTAAAAGGCGCTCTTGTCTAAAAAAAAGACGAAAAAGGGGTCAATTCAAATGGTCTCTTATATTAAGTATCTTTATTTAAAAAGTGATTTTAACAAATTTAATACTATTAAAAAAACACCTAATATGAAAGCAATAAATTTTTACTATTAATATAAAAAATTATATTTTATCGCAAAGTCAATTTTAAGTGAAAAATGAAAAGTAAAATTAGACGTGTCAAAGTAAAAGTGCAACTATGCTTTAAATCTCAACCCTCCATTTAAGTCATCAAACACCCGCTACTTACGAGAACATAAATATAATAAGATACTTTAGACCCGTGAAGGAATACAGGCTGTAAAGTCGCTTTTACAGTAGAAAAGGCTTTGATATTCATCACCAAGTTGCCTTTGGAGTATCATATTTATAAAATTTCTTCTTTGTAAATACCATAACACTAGGAATTAGTATTTAATTTGTGATAGATTTTAGTTATGTAATGAAGATCTGAAAACTATTTTTCTCTAATTTTTTTTATCTACAATTATTTTACTAAAGAACTATATATAAGATTTTGGAGATTTTAATGTACTGATTAAGAAAATATATTACCTCTCTTTACATTTTACATTTTTCATATGTCTATATATTTGTGATTGTGAGATCCCCAGTAAATATACTAAAATATTCAAAAATTGACACAACACCCCAATTATATCATAGCATAAAAGTACGTAGAGAGAGAAAACTTTTAATTGCTAGTCAATACATTAAAATTTCTAGCGATTAGTACTTAGATCCTAATATAGAAGAATATGGGACAAAAAATTTATATAGAAAGAGAGAGGTAATTGTATCCTCATTTACAAACTAAAATCTATAGACATTTATACTACCATCCTCTCTTACATTTTCATGTCAAAAGAAATTTTCATAATAATTATGAGGATCTAATACCCTATCACTATTATTATGGAAGGCATTGCATTTTAGAATAACCAACTTCTCAAACTAATTTATTTCTTAAGTACAAGAAATGTTATTTTCACATTCAAAAAGTAAATATTCTATAAATATAGTAGAGAGAAAAACACAACTAATGAGTGCATAAACCAGTTGATGAGGGGCCATCATACCTTAACTTGAGATATCGAGTTTAAGTTCCAAGTATGCAATTATGATCAAATTTGGAAGGGAGAGCTTTACTGTCCAAGTAGTTTCACCCGACTTTGAGTATAATTGTCTCCAATAAAAAGATATTTGCGGTGTGTGTGTGAGAGATAGAGAGACACACACACACACTCATACAAACTCTTAGTTATTCTCTCTCAACATCAAAGATTTTGTTAATTTCTCTTTCTATAATGTCTATAAAATGTCCACTTTTAAATGTCTAAATAACATTTTTCCAAAAATATAAAACTACATATTAAGAAATGAATTTTTACTAAATCGGCTTCTCATTAATTAGAACCAGAAACATTATTTAAATGAAAAAGTCTCCCTTTCAGGAAAGGAAAATCATAATGTATATTTATATTATATAATAAAATTTGTTATATCATACAGAGTCACTTAGCATGTAAAGAAAATTTTAAAAATGTTTTTACTCAATTCATACAACTAAATAATTTGTCAATTGCAATTGGTTCATTTGGTCAGTTTCACTTATGTTTTACTTATTATGATTTGGGTCCGATTCTTAATCTTTTATTGACTGGTCGTTTGTAAGTATCTTTATAATCAATCGATTAATTCAGAAGAATTCTCTTACCCTAAATTGGGGTGAGCCTTCCCTCAAATTAAAATTTAATATACCAAAAAAAATACAACTAAATATTTTTAGTAAAACAATAATATTAAATCATATAATTATTAAATTTTACATGCAATTTTTTATTATATTTTATAATGCCACAAGTAAGTTTAAATTATTTTTAGCTAAGATTTTTGTTTAAAACATTTTAATTATAAATTGTACAAAAACAAAAATATCTAATTTAAATGAGTATTTTAAATATTTATCCTACATTAAAGGAAGAAATTATAATTGTATATATAACATAAACAATTTGTATATCAAAACAATGAAATAAATAATATGATCAGAATAAATGATTGAATATTTAGTATCTATTAATTATAAAATTTAATTTTGATACGTTATATGTTAATGTATTTTTGCATTATTAATTAATTTGTTATAATTCTTAAAATAATTATATTAAAAGCTAAATATTTTTAATAACATATCAAATGAATTTTACATTAATTATTAATTAAAATTAAATAATTAATTATATTATATAATTTTTCATATTTATTTAATAAAATTATTAACTGTTTTATGGTCGACTTAAACTCTTTGTTTGATTGGATAGAAAATAAGAGAAAACAAGTAGAGAAAGAGAAAATAGATAACATAAACATGATTTTCTTTTTGTGAATTAAAAAAATGAGAAGAAAGAAAAGAATTATGATGTGTCCTACCCAAAACGTTTTCTGTGCTAAATAAAGAAGAAAATAGAGAAAAAAATTGGTTGATGTCGTAAAATTATAATTCTATCCCTATATTCTTTTTTTTCTATTCTAGAAAGAATGATAAAAAGTCATTTATATATAATTATATATTTTTTTCACTATTTATCCAACCAAATAACAAAAGAAAAGAATTTTTTTAAATTTTTTTTTTTCATATTTTCTCTACAGGTGGAGACTTACCAAAAAGACAGGTAGAGGACACGAGTCAGAAAAGCCCGCTTGCAGCCAAAACATCAGCTGTCTATTTTTCGATTGCTGCCGAAACATCAGCTTTGATGATATTATTTTGGTCTTATAGAATTCCCTCGCATGCTGCACGTTCCCCCATTTTTACCCTATTTCCCTACAGTAATGTTACTTCAAAAAATCTTATAATGACACGTTGAAGCAAAAATTTTCTATCCAACATCTTAGGTAGCAAAAATAATATATAAGATTTTTTATGTGATAAATTATATTTTTAAATCTATCATTTAATATGATAAATAATATTTACAAATAAGATATAATGAGGATAAATGTATTCAATTTTTAAAAAGTAGAGGATGAAATTGAAATATTTATTATTTAGAGGATGAATTTAAAAAAAAAATAAATTAGAGGATGAATCAATTATTTTTTGCCAACAATTATTTATTTAATATAAAGTTTACTATTAATATATTACTAATATAAATAAAGGTTGTCATAAAAAAGATTTAATTTTAATACATTAAAAATATAAAATTTTTATATGTTATCATTTAATCAAATTCTCTCATATACATGATTTTAAAATAATAAATATAAGAGTCAAATATATTTATTAATATGATAATATATAATTGGATGACAGTATAGAAAAGTTTTACAGTGCCATTATATCAAAATTAAACCCTTCCTAAAAAATGCTTTCATAAAAATTATCTTAAAATATTTTTAAACTAACAATGTGTAAAAGTTATTCTCTTCAATATAAGAACAAACTAGCTATTATCATTTTCATTCGTTTATAGTGTCAAAAAAATTTCAGTCGTTTATTGTCAATTTTTCATCTTTTATTCAATAGTTATGAAAAACTAATAATATATAGATTTAATTTATATACACTGTCAATGTAAAAAGAATTTTACATAAATATCTAATTATATATTAAAATATTGGTAAAATATTTTGACTTAACTATCCACTACCTTAAAAGTTTTATAAACACAAGTATCTGATTAAATGACAATGCAAAATTCTTTTATATTATCAACGCATAATAATTAAAGTCATAATATATTACATAATAGAGCCAAATATTTTTAATTCAAAAATATAATTGCATAATATGAATTAAAAAAATGAAGGGAACAAAAAAATGCAAAATCATCTAAGAGATTTTTCCCCCTCTCTCCCACCATTTTCTCTCTCGCTGTGAATGGCATCTATGCTCTTACATGAGTTATGTATTCCATTTTTATGCGCAACAAATATTTCTTCCATGGATTTTGTGTTCTTGGGACTCTCTGTTGCGTGCATGTGTGTGTAAGACGCACGGATGAGATTTAACATAGACATTTAGTTATTCTTTCTTTGTAGCAAAAATATATGTTTTTTCGGGACAACTATGATTAAAATGTATTTTTAGATTAACTTTTTATGATCTTTTCGAGAATATGGCGTTGCTTACCACTAAAACATATTTTATGCTATCATGTTTGATTGAATAGTATTATGTAATCATAGTTTGGATCCTCTTCTGTAGTTGTAATTAGAGAGAAAATTATTCAAGTTTTATCATGTAAGGGTCTAATATGATTGGTTCTAGGACTCATTACTTTATTTAATACAATTATATTTTTATCGCTCTAGTAAGGCTGTATCCTAAAAGTTTATTTATCAACACTAGAGAATCCATATGTAATTAATCATATATTATTAATATCTGAGGTTAAAAAACCGAATTAGAAGTGAAATGGATGAAACTTATAAATTACAATTTGATAAGTTAGATCGACTATATTGATAATTAGAGATCAAAACTGAATAAAAATATCTAGCTATATCGAAATTTATACTATAGTAATAAAGGAGATTGGTTCATTTGATAACAATTTATTTTTCTACCAAAAAAAAGATAACAATTTATTTATTTTTAATTTTGTGCAAGAATATATATTTTTATAATAATTACTATTATTAATTACTAATTTAAAAATAAAATAATAAATATATCACATAAATTATTTAAGATTTAAAAATAATCGTGACAAAATAATAAATTTTTTATTAAGTACTTAATTAAAGATTTAAAGATAAATCCAATTTATAAGTTTATTTTTTTCAATTATAATAATCTTTAAATAACTTTAAATTTTAATACATAATTTTAATTTTTAACCACCATTTTTTATATTAAAAAATAAAAAGAAAATAATAATTAATATGTTAACCGAAAATCACTAAAGTAAGGGGTTTCGATCCGAAATTGGTAATGTCTCAAAAATTTATAGTTATTAAAAATTTTAAAATTAAGATAATTAATAAGATATTTACGTATTATTTCTTGTTGAATTTGATTTTCTAGCAAATTTCTAATTCTCCTTTTTCTCATATTTATTAAAAACATACATAAGATAATTAATAAAACGACATTATTTTCTTGGTCTACGAATTAATTAAGTGCCTAATAAATCTCTATTTCAATTACATCTCAATTCTTACATTGTTATTAATTGTCAATAATTTTAGTACAAATGACTATTTTTTTCTCTATGTACAAAACCATTTATTCTTCTATTCAAATTCTATATAATGTCCGTTGATTAAGACTCTAATAACAACACCACTTAAGGAAAAGCGTTCCATCATATGCAACTACTAGATAAAGGCAAACTGTATTGTTAAATCTATTGTAACTCCATATGGTAGTGAAAGTCATGCCCTTTATTAAAAGGGCAATGCTCAGTTTTTTGGCAGCCCCACCCTTAAAATATAAATTTATGCATGTGATCCACATGAATATATTAATTAAAAGAAAGATACAAAATTCCACTCATTTGAAGTTTTACATATGAAAAATTCTCTACTGTCTCATGACATTTGGCAACCTTCCAAAACTTATACTTTCTAAAAGAAAGAAAAAACAAAAAAAAGAAAAACACTTTTTTTTAGAGGTACATTTATTACACGATTTCAAAATATATATTTCTCTCATTTGAAATATAAAAATGTGATATATTTGAATTTATTTTTATATTTTTAATTAAATCTATGTTACGTAATTCTTTTTTTAAATAATTATCATAATCTATTGTTATTATTAATAATTTAGTAATAATTTGAAATTCAATAAAATAAAATAAGAATATATAAATAATAATTTGTTCTCTTAATCTAAAAAGTATTTTTAAGTTATTTTCTTGAATTTTTTTAATTATTAATAAATTAAGAGAATAAATTGTCAATAATAACAATAATTTATAATAATTATTTTTAAAATAAAAGAACGATAATTTAATAAAAACCTAAAAATAGATTAAAGTGTCACACATTTTTGTATTTCAAAGAAGTAGAGTTTACATTTTAAAAACAAATAAGAGGATGTGTGATAAAAATATGTCTCATAAGAGGAGGGAAGAACAGTGTAATTTCCTTAAAGATTTGCCTAGACTATGCACTCCTTCAAATGTGCTTATAAATACCCCCATGCAATAGTATTCATTGTCACAACTCATAAAGATAGAGATAATACTACAAAGAGAGAGAGAGAGAGAGAGAGAGAGAGAGAGAGAGACTCAGAGATGGAGTTGAACAACAAGCTTTTTGCTAAGCTAGGTGTCTTGCTTGTTCTTGTAGGATTTACTACAACTGTTGATGCTCGCTTCGATCCTAGGTCCTTTGATCCAAGGTCCTTTGATTATAGATCCTTTGATCCAAGTTCCTTTGTCAATCAAGAGCTAAACAAAGGTGACACTTACTTTTTCAAGTCGTGAACTAGTGGTGCCTTCACAAAGGCTTCACCTCCTCAATTCCGGCATCTAAATACTGGGGAAACCAACTGTTGGAAAGCCTGCTTTTGTGCAGAATCATATCCTCCTCAATGGCAATGCACTGATATCACTGATTTCTTCAATGAACAATGGAGAAGTTCTATTTTATTTTTCAAGGAAGAAATTTTCTTCATCCACACATCCAACGGTGGAAATGTTCCTGAAGGAATAAAATATTCTCTTCCTGGATCATACAAGAACTTCCCATGAACCTTGTTCGCTGAGCTAGGCAAACCCAATTAGTTTGGAAGACGAATGGATAGTGGTGGGTGTTTAATTAGGTTGTAAGAGATCGTAAGTTTAAATACAAAACCCTGCTTTGTAAATATGTATGGGAGTTGTGACTATGGAATAAAATTATACTTTACCAAACCGTTCTACACTTATTTTTCTTAAAAGTGTTAATAAATATTTTGGTTTTTGAAACAATCATGATCTATTAAGTTAATCCCTTATAGAATCTTTGGTAGCACTTTCATTTCTAAAGTTAAAACATGATGCAACAAATTAGTTTTTCTGTTAATTTCCATCCATTAACTCTTAACGGATATGATATCATGGTTGTTATGTATCATGTTGTATCTATATAAGAATAGTTAAATCCTGATTTTTTTCAAGGATCAAAATGTACATCAACCCTTTCTTAAATTTTAACAAGTACATTAATGAACTCTTTCATCTACTGGCTCCTTTAATTTTAGGTGCTTTCTCTGGTGCAGAACCAAAAAATATCTGCATATGAATATATGGGTTGTCTCAAATGAGCAGATGACATGTGAAGCGGGTATTGTATGGTGTACCATAAAACTAATCATATATAGCACACCATAAATATTTCCCTTTCTCTCTCTCCAGCTGCCCTCTTCATCCCATGTCTCTGTTTACTCTCTATTCCTCTCCTCCTTCAATCTTTTCCTACTACAACCCTATGATCCAGTGGAAGAGTAAGCTTTGATCATGGCAAGTAATGTGAATAGAAAATGGCATCAAACGAAAAAATAGAGATTGAACAATAGAAAATAAAGGAAATATAAAATATAAAATAAATGACATAAAACAAAGTTTCAACCTTGAGAGAACCCCATTCTTGGTTTGCTCAAGGTGGCCAAAAAAGGGTCACTGAGGATGGCCACGATCAGGAGCCAGAGACCAAATGGTGTCGATGGAGCCGTGGTGGCTCGGTGAGCACTTCAAGCTAGCATTCCCCTCACTTCCGATTGTTCCTTCATCGGTGACCTCACGGTGGTTGCCGCCATTCGATGCTTCGCGGATCCGAGAGCTTCTCCATCCTCTTCTACTCTTGCCGGAGGCCAGGCTCACCATCGAGACAACGAAGGTGGAAGGAGATTGTGGCAACTGAAAAGAGGGGAAAATACTTACTGCTTGCCATATGTGATTTAGTTTCATGGTGCACCATACAATTCCCACACCACATGTCATCTCCATATTTGAGACAACTCACAACTTCATATGCAGATATTTTTTTGTTCTGCACCAAAGAAAGCACCTTAATTTTAAGTCATTCACGAAAAGTGACGTCACCAGATTTGCACCCTCCATCTTTATTAAATGATAACCGTTCATTATTTTTCCTTCCTATATGTATACTAGTATAACCGGTGTAATTAAAGTTACACCGTTTATAATTTTTTATAGAATATACTTTTTTATCAATTTAATCGTTGATGATGAAGATTATTTATGTCAAATTTTATTGAAATTGAACAGTAATAAGAGTATAATCAAATAACTCTTATTTATGTATTTTTTAAATATATATATATATATATATATATATATATATATATATATATATATATATATATATATATATATATATATTATGTTGATTTTGAAGTATATAAAATGTATGTCAAAAGATTTTCGATTAACATGAATTTTGTAGAGATGATCTATAAAATATAAACTTTTAATTCGACGGTGTGGTTTATAAAAAATTATAGCAATAAAAAATTATTTAATGGTGTAACAATTTCTTAAAATTACATGGGTATAACTTAATCCTAACCCATATATATAAGGATTTAAGATGTGGAGGTTAGCAAGCTCTACATTTTATTTTAGATAAGAAAGTCTACACCCTTCTTTTTATAATCAAATTATAATTATGGGTATCTTCATAATTTTATTTTACTCACATTAATGACTACATTAACTCTTTCTCTCACTTAATTAATATTTTTCTTAAACCCTAAACCCTAAACCCTAAATATGTGTAATTAAAAATATAAGTAAAGAAATGTGTATTTATGTGAATTACTCAAAATAATATAATCCACACGTCTTAGTTCAAATAAATTTAAAACGCTTGAATTAGTATTAATACAGGTAAAGAAATGCATTAATTCTTCATACGTAAATTAATATTAATTTAAGTAATATAATTCATAAGGTTCTTTATAATTCAGATAATTATAAAGTATCAAAATAATAATTAATATATTGAATTCACACATTTTAGAGTACCCAAGGGTTTTTTTTTTTTTTTTTTGACGTGATATTACCCAAATATAGTCTATTGAATTAAATTAATATAAAGTATCAAATTAAATTAACATATTGAATTTACGGGTCATTCTATAGCACAACACGTTCTAAATAATGCTTCACGCACCCTACGAACTAATAGTTTAGATCGGATGGTTCATTGATATAATCAATAATTATGGTACACCATAAAATTCTCTCTCTCTCTCTCTCCCCCATCATTGTCGATGTTATCTTTTCTTCGCCTTCTTCCTCTCACTTCCCTTCGCCATTGCCCACCCTCTGGCACCACCACCACCGCTTGCTGCCACCTCCAATGTTGGTTACTAAAGCTATGATTGCAACCTCCAATTTGATTCACCCTAAAATTTCACAATCTTTCTTTTGCAACAAAGAAGCCACACCCAGTCATTGCCATAGAGTTCTGCCTTGCCTCGTCGGAGATTGCCCTAGCTCCACTGCCACAAATCGCCCCCACTCCCTCACCGCCACAGTGTCTCCTACTAGGACATACTCACCGCCATTCCCCTTTTCTCAACCTCATCCATCTTCAGAATATGAGTTAAATGGACTTAGATTTATGTTTTTGATTGTTCCTCTTATTAGGTATATGTTTCTTGAAGTTTATGAACTATTGATTGGAAAAGAAAAAAAGGAAAATTTAGGTGATGTTTTGTGCTGGCAGTAGAAGTTTATGAACTATTGTTTCTTTTCTTTTCTTTTGTATTTTTAGTCTCATGAATTGGTTACTTTGAGGTTGCAATTGGCAGATTGTTGTAAAGTTTTTTGTTCTTTTTTTTCCTGGTTT
Source organism: Pterocarpus macrocarpus (assembly GCA_031439585.1). Classification (NCBI taxonomy): domain Eukaryota; kingdom Viridiplantae; phylum Streptophyta; class Magnoliopsida; order Fabales; family Fabaceae; genus Pterocarpus; species Pterocarpus macrocarpus. The sequence continues at coordinate 19,027,711 of CM062513.1, read as the reverse complement.
GATGGTGGCAGATTCGGGGTGGTGCGTGGCGGTGGATATCAAGAAGATGGTGGTGCACGACAAGTATGGTGCAGTAGAAAGCAGTGGTGGTAGCGAGTTTCATGAACTACCAAGAGTCGTGGGGTGGTGCTAGTGGCAGCAATGACGACGGAGGGGAGGCAATGGTAGCACCGGCGAGAGTAGGAAAGGAAGAGGAAGGAAGAGGAAGAAGGTTTGTTCGATAGAATGATGAGGGAGGGGGAGAGTGAGAATTGAGAAATACTAATGTGTATCACATATAAAGAGAAGTATTGATATACCCATCATACGATTGAACTAACACATAAAGTGCTCCAAGCACTATTTAAAACTTGGTGCACTATAGAACGACCCTGAATTTACACGTTTTATATCACACCTTTTATATTAATACAAAGTATAAATTAAATTAATAATCCACACCTTTTACATTATTGAATTAGTATTAATTATTAGATTAGTAAAATATATTTAACAATATAATAATGCTACCTATTTAATATCCAAATAAGAGAAAAAATGAAAAATAGAAAAAAAGATATCATTCAAGTGAGAGAAAATAGTGGGAAGATAATATTAATTAAGTGAAAAAAAGTTAATATAGCCATTATTCAGGCGAGCCAACGCTCCTTTTTATATATATATATATATATATATATATATATAAAAGAGCATTGGCTCCTTCGCCCTAGAAGATGGACACAGCCTGACACGGGATTACAGACATGGCGACTTTTGATATGCATGTCATCGTAACTGGTAATAACACTTCAAAACAAAAAAAATCGTAATTGGTAATAACTTATTTTTTATATAAGTTGTGAATATCTGTGGCGACTTGTTATTAAAAGAAAAAAAAATTTGTCAGTCATTAGTGAAAAGCACCCCTAAGCATTTTTACTATTTATGTGACACTAAAATAGCACATAATCCCCAAGTTACACTAAATTGATAAACACAAATAACTTAATTTTGACATAAGTCGTGACTACCTGTGTCGACGTTTTTTGAGAGAAAAAAATAATAAAATGTGAGCCATGAGTCTAAACCGCGATCCATCATTTTTACAAGAATAATGTTATTTGAAGGTATATTTGGGATGCATTTCCGATGTATTATCAACCTTTTTTTTTTTTTTTTCAGTTACCAATTTTTTGAACTAAAATTACTAATTTTTTCGATTGAATTACCAACCAGTTGTAGCATGCAAATATTAACATTTTTTCTCAATTACCAACTTATTTGACTCAGTTACCAACTAATTTCATGCAAAATATCCTGTACTGTTATACTACCACTGGATGGTACATGCAACTGATTAGTAAGTCAATTAAATAAATTGATAACCTTAATTTAAAAAATTGATAACTGAAAAAAAAAAGTTGGTATTGCGTCGAATACGTCCAAATAACACATCTGTTTTTACAATGGTAAATAATCCTCAAGTTGGTAAATAGAAATATCTTCTACACAATATGACTATGTGGTTTAATTTCCTAAACTAAGTCAAATTTATAATTGAGTAAAGATACAGGTTAGAGTTTAAATATCTCATTATTACTAACTAGTGATATTTTACTTATATTGGTTAATAAGAGTTTCAATTATGATTGATAATGAGGAATTTTAGTGCACAAAAAAAGTGCGTTTGTTTGACCAAAAAAAGTAATTGTGCCTCAAAATTATTCATTTCAATTTTTATTCAAAAAATTTTTAAAATAAAAAATTTAAGTAATAACTAAAATAAATAACTTTTTATGAGATAATATTTTTAATAATTTTTTTTGTCATAATATTTTTAATAATTAAAAAATCACTTTATTAAAAAAAAAATTCTGAAACAAACGACCCTAACTCTTTTACTAGAGAATCAATCAATCAACGAAGGCACGGCGATGTTTCTTGATAGAAAGAGAACATGGGTTTGGCACGATTTTCCATAAAGCAAAAATAAATAAGCTGTTGGATCATTTCATATGGAGGCCTCAAATACAAAGGTCATGGGCTAACGAAGTGCACGAAGGACCTCACTTCATTAGCAATTTTTTGGAAAAAAATTTTTAAGAAAAAAGTTACAAGAATGCTACACACGCATGCTTCCACTCACATTGCTATACACCGCACTCAACCATTTGATTATGAGTGAACCTCCAACACCGACATCTTATGTACACTTGCACTCTGACATTGCCACTCGAAGAAAGATGAGAGACATCTCTAAAAATTATGTATACCTAAAATTCTTTCAATTATATTGTCACGTTGACACTAAGCACTACACTTCCAACGTACCGCAAAAAGATGAAGTTTCTTGGTAAACACTCAGTTTCTTAGAAATCTTCTTTCCCATTGGAATAAGCCAGATCTCTCTATATCTAGGGGGGATAAGCATGCCGACTCCAATTTCTTTTCACCAAGCACATTTGAGATAATCACTAATAAAGACAGGCAAGAATGATATTCATCCATCTTCTGCGAACCAGTGAACTCCAGTGAATGATCGTTCCATGGCTGGTAAAAGGACCTAAACAACGAATAGGTCAAATATGCTTAGTTTTGAAGCACTAAAATAAATACCAAAAATGCAATAGAGTTCGTTTGTGATAGCAGTAAAATATGCATTTTGAAATCAATCAAAATTCACCTACAGTAAAGCCAAAGCTAGTTTTATGACAATGAACTTTTTATGCATCAATATTGCCAGATTTCACTTGAATCAAATGTTGATAATCAAACTCAAATACAACGGTTGTTTTTGTCAATAGAAGTTCCATAGTTATAACCGTGCAATCAAAGAAACCAATTTAACGTAAGACAAAATTTGAGTCTGACCCCTCTAATGCTCCCGCATTTTTTTTAACTGGTTCCTAAGAACTATAAAACAAGGAATTGCATTTTCCATGTCTAACATTATGGCTACAGATCTTATAAAGATGAGCAGTTCAAAAGAAAGATCTTATAAAGATGAGAAAGTTTAACAATATATTAGACACGGGAAAATTACCATCTCCAAGCCGGATTAGCTTCAGGAGGGCACCGTACCCTTGAACAGTGTGATGATATAAAAGTGGTGTAGCCTTTCAATAAATCAGCTCTGTCCACTACAGAATAAAGTAAAAACTGTAAATATCTGGCCAAAAGCATGAGTGTCCATACAAATAGTCAACTAGAACACTGCCAAATTTTGATGCTTGCATCCGAAGATGCCAAGTAATCTGAATGCAGAGAGAGATAAGAGGTACAGTTAACTACTTCATGCCACAAAATTAGCTCTTTTACGCAATGCATGTTTTCATTCATTCTTTCATATCACCAATATTTAAGAATTTTATCAAAAGATAATAGTAAACTGGAGGCAAACAAAAGTACAGCAATAATATAAATTAGGGAAGAATGCAATTATCAGCCGTGACCTATCACCACAATTGCACTTGGTAAACCATATTAAGTGAATAAAGTAGCATACCTGCAAAGTTAGAGGCACCAAAAATTAGAAGACAGAGAGCAGAGACAATTGATGGTAGCACTTCGAGGTCTATACGGCGAAGCAGTTGGAGGTAGAAAATCGTAGAAGCTAGTAACTCCTCACTGCCAATTCCAGTATCATGTCTTTGTCCAGAGGTATTTCCAACTTGAACCAGTAAAGAATGCAGGGAATCTAAGTTTTGTGTTTCAGCAAATCTTGAATCTGTAACATTGGATTTCCGATAGAGCTTTGCAATGATTACTGATGCTGTTAACCAACGTAGAAATTTTGACACTAACGAGTTCTCATGAGACTGTTCCCCATAATTATTTGTGGAAAAGATGTGAGACTCACTGGACCTCATCCTTCGTGAAGAGTCTGACTGTAAAGCAGTTGTAATTGCCCAAATAAGAAAGCTTTGAAGCCTTTCCTGAGTCTGCGTACATGTAAGTGGTGTTAGTCATACGCAAAACACAAGATGAGAGAGAGAGAGAGAGAGAGAGAGAGAGAGGATCAATTGAGAAAGTGGTTAATTGTAAGCGTGAAAAGAGTCCTAACCATTTGATCTTACATAGATGATCAAGATTAAAACGTAAAATCATGTGACTTTTTAAATGATCAAGTGACATTTAAATATTTAATCTTTGACCATTCATATATAGTTATACGGCTAAGATTTGCTCTTCTCACTCTCATAATAAACCATTCGTCTCACTTAATAGAAAACTAACAAATAAAAAAAAGTCAAAATAATTAACACAAGTGAATAGTCATAACATGATAGTATCCACCAACTTAATTGCCAAAATCAATAATGTCAAGCAAAATGGTCAAAATATACAGTAGTTCTGTTTCTTCAGAATTAAAGCTGCTCTTAATCCACATGGGTTCTGTAGCATGATAAATACAATTTCTCCAAGGAAAGAACATTAAATATTCCAGATTGAGCAAAACCACAACCCAGAAGCCAAATCTAAAATCAAAACTAATGACAAATGCCCATAATACTTTCAAAACTCGAGATTTCACAGAAGCATGAGTGAAAAACTTAATTACATTTAGTGCAAGGTGTAGTCAAACCCAACCATATGTCACTGCACTACTTTATATGATATGAAGTACAAATGGTAAATTTCATTTCCTATTTCCATCTTCAGGTACTATGGTCACAATAAATAACCTATACACTATGAAAACCAATTGCATTTCTGCACAGCTAAAATCTACTAAAAAAACAAGAAACAATCCAAAATTGATCGTTTGTATGTCTTTCAACAAACAATATAACAAAAATATTTTAGTAGGGTAATCAATAATCAAGTTTTTCATATTAAAAAAAGTGGATAAGAGAAAGTACCATCAGGAAAATGGAGACAGGAGGTGCATTCATAAGTATGGCTTCCAAAGCAACCTCCTGACTAATGCTTCTTGTTGCTTGATTACACACACTGCCAGCCTGGTATATCTGATATAAGCCCTCAATTGATAGGGTAAAATGTGGCTGATATATTTTCCTTTTCTGAGATAATTTTAACATCGATGCTATCATCTGTAGAAAAGGATTAACTAAACCTGCAGTTTCATTTGCTGATGTCACATCACGTAGTAAGAAATTCAATAGATTAGATGAAAGCTCCATGAGCTGCTCAAGGCCATAATTTTGCAACCACTTGGAGATGCTTCCCAATGAAATGACATCATTGACAACCTAAAAAATTTAGGAATACTCAGTGCAAAAGAAGAAAGCTGAAAGTTAAAAAATTTAAAAAGAGGACACTTGTTTGATTTTAACCATAGACAGGGCTATAAATTTAGATAGCATTATGTTAAAATATGTCTCAATCTAATCAGTCAACAAGTTTAATTTCGAATCTACAATTTTAGGGGCTAGCATTTTTTGGTATCAAAGCTTATCCAAGCTGACAGCTTGGAGAAGAGCCAAATGATCCAGTATGCCAGCGTAATAAGGATGGAGTTTCACGATCAAATTTTGGGCCCAATCCCACAAATGGAAGATTCAACTACTAGTACATTTCAACAAGTGCAAAAAGCAAGTCAATTATTGTTTTATAATGAGAGAGCTTCCTTGTTTTCAGGAAAAACATGGGTTATCAAAGAATCAAACTGCCACCCTTACCCTTTTCAGCAACATGCTCAATTATCAAATTTGATTGAAAATATGCAGACTTACCATTCATAAATTTAGCAAACCCCTAAACGTTCGAAAGGAAAATGGGAAAACATTAACAGACAATTACAGAAACAAAATAAATGATGCATATCAGGACTCAGGAAGGGCGAAGAGGACCTTGTTGCACGCAAAAGGAACTGCAAACTGAATAAGAATCAATCACTTACCTTCAATACTACCAACACATACTTCAGGAAAAATCTCTTTTCATCTCCATTAAGCCTCTCTCTATCAACTGAGATGAGAGATGAAAACCAAGAAAGTAGAGAAGAATGTTTCACTAGATGTCGTGCAATCTTATGCAATTTAACAGACTTCTTTATCACCTGCAGGGCAAACAAGATAGCATATTGATAAAAGATATACAAAGGAGTAGTTACATTAAGAATCATACATAGGTGAAGGATGATGGATGATATATCATAACAGCATAACATCTCAAACCATTTAAACTCACAAGACGTAACCAACAAGTTTACACCATTTTTTCACTATTCTTTCCGGTATGCAAGTACAAGTCACACTCAGAGGCATCAATTTAAGTTTAGAACACAATGACCCCATGGATGCCAGTTTCTTAAAGGAGAAGCAGTTATTATATCCAAGCCACCATCAAAAACTACTTGACATGGTTGGCACATGTATGAAACATTCAAGCTGATAACAATTCTGATGCTTTACCTAACTATTGGTTTCACAGTATAAATGTAGGCTCCGACAAGGCAACAACACTTTTAACCATATTTGATAGAATCGCACAATTCACAATTTGAATAGGAGGGTTGAATACAATTCAGCATGCCAAAGATTCATGTGATGAGTTGCAGATGACTTTGAATCATACTATACACGTACAATTTGGTGTGATTCCATATCACCAATAGAAAGCACATGAACCAATGATTTAGTGATTTCTTTTTTTTTTTAATTTTTTTTTTACTGTTTTTTATTAGATAATAAACTAGAGTCAAAGCAGCTTAAATTGTTAAATAAAAGGAGGTGTAACTAAACACAGCCTATTTGACTGTCCCATTGCTTAGTTTTTGTTTTTTTGAAAGAGGAGCTTCACAAGTCACTCACTCACTCACTCTATACACACCATATTTGAATGTTCCGTTGCTCTATTTTCATTCTTCTGAAACAGATGTGTTTGACAACTTGAAAGCTAGATATGTAAGTGCAACGGAGCCAAGTTTTAGATAGAATTTGTTTGGTAACTAAGGAAATATTTTGGAAGTTTTTATCCGAAACAATTTTAGTCTAAGATCAATTCTGGAAAAGAAAAATATGTAATTCTACATTGGTTTTATCTCATCCCAAATTTCCTTCTTTCTATCTTATCATATTTTCTTCCCACTTCCCACCAATTTCATCGAACTATGTCCTCTCTCTCTTTACATTGTTAAGACCCTATTAGTTAGAAGTTAGGGGAGTTTTTATTGTCTAGTAATAAGTCCTTGTAACCCCCACCTTGAGGACAAGGTGGATCTCTGGGGGTGAAGTAGTGTTAGGACCCTGTTAGTTAGGAGTTAGTTGGTTATAAATAGAGGGAAGAAGAGGTTAGTTAAGAGTCTTTGATCATCTGCTAAGTGAGTCTTGGAGAGTTGAGGAGCTCTAACTCTTCCTCAGAGTAGTGTAATCTTTCTAGCCTTCTTGGCACATTGCCAATAATCCTATTTCAATAATACAAGTTCTTTCCTTCTTGATGCCAGTGGCTAACATACATCTTCCATCTTCTCAAGACATTTTCATCTCTTCTCCATTTCTTTTTCTTTCACCTTTCACAGATTATCTCCATCACCTACACCTTTTACTTCACAAAAACATGAATGAAGACATGAATATTATTTCAGGTTAGTAAAACTTTATTATTATTTTTTTTCCTCTATTTTGGGATATAGATATTGTTGATCATGAAAACTAGAAGACGAAGCCATATTGTTGCTGTTGGTTTTTTGTTTGCTTCTGGGGCAAAATGTAATCATGATTTATGACAAGACACTATGACATCTAATCTATGTAGCCGAACTGAGCTAGTGGAATGAGGCTTAGTTCTTCTTGTTCACTTCTAGGGCTGAACAATTTCTAGGCACATCACCACGGCTTTTATAGCTCTGGCGATGCAATTTTTATTTGAGGATAGGTTCTAACTGTAAAACTCAACTTATGCTCTTTTATCACCTACTTACTTCTTAAGCCATCATCTACACTACAATAGTAGAAAGTTGTCTTGTAGCCAAGAATTTTACATTCTTGAGAAAACAATCACTTCATTGTTCATAGCAGACTCCTAAACACCACATGGAGAATTTCAAACAATATATCTACAGTCTGAGTTTAATAGTTGTAGGTAAGGGAAAAATAAAGCAAGTTTGGGGACACCAACAAAAATAACACCTTCTTATAGGTTTTGTCAATAGAATTAAATATTTAAAAAACAAAAATCTAGGTATAGGAGTATTTACATGGAGAACAATATTTCCTAGATCTTGGTCAAACAGATTTTGTTTAATAATATTAGGACTAATAAAAAAAGATTTATTATTTTTTCATAGGAATCAGGAAATCTATATACTGACAGGAAGATATTTACTCCCCCCCCCCCCTTGAAAGAAGATATTTCCCTGTTGCAGTATTTGCAAATACTCCTAATTTCATTGCTTCGTATCTTGGGCTGCGTTACCATTTAAGTGAATTTCAAGGTGGTAACCTACGAACTAATCCTAAGGAACTATTTAATCATCACCACTCCTCGCAAAATGTGATCGAGCCCACGTTTGGAGTACTCAAGGTTAGATTTCCTATATTAACAACTCATACTTATTGTATTGAAACACAAATTAAGATTATGCTAGCATGTTGTATCTCACATAATCATAATTGACAAGAAAACATGTTAGATTGATTTTTCATAATGCTCATGATAATTTGATGCATGGAGAAAAAAGTACTAAAGAAGTATGTTCTGATAATGATCATCAAATTAGACAATGACAAGCTGGTTCAATGTTGAGGCAATCAATTAACGCCTTCTATATGACAATTTGAATTTTAATAATTTGCTATTATTTTATATGAATTCAATCTTTTTTATTAATTGTTTCAATTATTTCAATATGATGAATATTGATAATTTTAACAATTTGGATATATAGTTAAACATTTAATTTATTGTGTTTATTGTGTTTTATTTGGTAAATATAATTTTTTGTTTAAAGTTCTCTTAGCACTGTTTTTTTTATCACAAGACTCGAACTCGAGACCTCGATTAAAGAGAATAAGTGTCAAAGCACATAAACCCGTCAAGCACTGGTCATAACAATAATTTTATCTTTTTTTTTATTACACGTACTTGCTAATTTTTAATCAAAATTTATTTGTTTTTAAAATAAAGAAATTTTGATTATGAATTTTAATAATGTTAACTTAAAAAACTAATTAAATTTATTTATGGGAAAACTTCACTTTACCCCCCTTCAACTATAGCGGGATAGCAATTCGGCGCGATGAAGCTTCTAGTGTGTCGCAGTGTCTCGCGGCCACTTTCGCAGCCATCGCAGCTGCGATTGCTTTTGAAAATGCCAAAGCCCGATTATGCCCCTGTTTTTTGGACTGTTCAACACAGCATAAGGGGCCTCCAAGGTCATTTCGTTTCTTCCCCTCTTTTTTCCAATCTGAAAGTGAAGATTAAGATTTTATTTTTCTCCTCTATACTCTTCCTCTCTCCATCGGCCTCTCTCCCCTGATCCCTCTTACTCTCCGGCGATCCTCCAACCTCTAGCGGTTGCAAGACCGCTGGCGGCGATGGTCTGAGTTTTCGGCAGCGGCAGTTTGTTCTTCCTTCATCTCTCTTTGTTCTATCTTCAGTGTCTTTTTCCTCTTCTAGCCTCTATTTTTTCCCCTCTATTTTGCTTGTTACTGTTTTAGGCTTTGGCCATGGCAGCAACATTCATTTTTCTTCTCTGTTCCAGGCTTCTATTTTCTGTTTATCCCCTTCTATTTACTGTTATTTTCCCTTCTATTAATAGTTAGTCTTAGAGACTTAAGTTTAATTAGGATTCGGTGTTGTCTTTTATATTTTGCTGCCCTTATGCTACTTGATGGTGCAGTCTTTTATGCTTTGCTGCCCTTAGGACTTGATATTAATGCATTGGATTGATAGTGATTGTGTGTTTTTAAACTATGGAAAGGATTATGAATATTCATTATTGATGTGAATGAGTTTAATTGTGGATGATTTCTTACTTTTGAACATTTATATATGTTATATAAATTGCATGATAATTATATATTTTTTATCAAATAGCGGCCATCCTGTTATCCACTATCTTACTATAGCATTTTTGGGGATGGCCGTCACGCGCCACTATCCGTGATTGACCACTATGCTTTGGACTTGATGTTTATGCATTGGATTGATGGTGATTGCATGTTTTTAGACTATGGAATAGATTATGAATTTCATCATTAATGTGAATGAGTTTAATTGATAATTATATATTTTTTATCAAATAGCGGCCATCCCACTATCCGCTATTCCGCTATAGGGTTTTTGGCGTCGGCCGCTACGTGTTGCTATCCACAATTGAGTACTATGCTATAGGTCATGTACATTTTAATCCTTGAAATGTGCAACGTTATCTCCCGAACTTTTCTAAATGTGCATTTTAGTTCTTCTGTTAAATTTTCATCCAATGTTAACAAAAATAGTACATGTTCAAGAAAGTTTGGAAAGAGTTACACATATTTTATTTTAGGGATTAAAGTACACTGACCCAAAGTTCATGGGGTAAAGTGCACTTGTTTTTCATTAATAATGGATGGCATCTAAACAGAAGGACCAAAATGCATATTCAGGAAAGTTCGGAGGATCGCATGCCACATTTCTTAGTTCAGACCTATAGCTAATGAGAGTAAAGTGGAGTTTTCCCTTCTTTATTTATTTTATTTAGTAAAAATAATTTTATTTTTGTTATAATTATTTAATTTCATGTAAACATGATTTATGCCAGGATACCATGGTGTCATCTGACCCATGTAGCCGACCCCACTAACGAGACAAGACTTTGTTGTTGTTGTTGCTGTATAGGTATTTAATTTCATATTAGACAACATATATATTAAACCTAATTTTTAAAGTTATTTTCGAACCAAACACTGTTTAATAAAAAATTAGTTCATTCTGGGCATGTTTGTTTCAGTTTTCGAGAAGAAAGATTACGAAACTTAATTTTATATATAGCTAAAAAAGTTGAAAACTGATTTTTTTCATAAGCTACATTTTTCAGCTTTTACAGAAAAGCTACTCCTTTCAGCTTTTACAAAAAGTTGAAAATAAATTTTTTTGAAATTCTGATTATTTTTAAAAAATTATCCAAGTATACAAGAAGTAATTTTTTTCAATGAAAAAAGTGATTTTTTGCCCAAAAAAGCACAACCAAATGCACTCTTCATATATAAGTTAACATAATCCGTTCTATTTTGTAACATGTTAACTTGATTTTTCAAGTTGCGAAACACCCTAGAGCCTTCATGGTATGGCTCTCTAGGAAGAAGGGGAAGACTGGTCTTGATACCAAAAAAAAACAAAACAAAAGAAAAAATTGTTGTTCATAGAAAATGTTCAGTGGTGCATTAGGATGAAGCACCATTTACATGTCAACTTAAGGCTTATGATAGCTTTATGGTAACATTGAAGATTTCTATTTCGTTAGTGATATGTGAAATTTTGGTTTTCATTTGAGACTTGAGTATTTCTTTTTCATGTTTGAGGTATGTATTATCAAATCATGCATATTTATGTTTGATGTGTTTCTCATAGGATACATGGTGATCTGATTAAAAGTTTGGTAAAGTCATATAAAGCTGGCTGCTAGGTTTATTGGAAATATGCAGTTAGAATTGCATACCAATAAATTGTGAACTGTTTAATTTATGCTTGGATTCAATTCAAACCACAATTCAAAAAATTGACATTCTGATTCGTGATTCAATTCACAATTTGACAACCAAGTTAAAAGATATACTACTCCAACACAAGTTAAAGCAGTGCAGTATGATAGACTGAAAGGAAACAAAAGCAACTTTTAAGAATGCAAGATTACCTCAATAATCAGGTCCTTTGACTCAACATCTGAAAGAGGAGAGACATAAAAGCTCATCAGACTCTCCAGGATAGAGTTCCTGATATATATCATGGCATCATCATCTGAGTTCAGCCCAGCATATACTAGCCTAAGCATCCAAAGTCTTTCTGATTTGAAATTGATAGATGTACTCCAAAAAAAGTTATCAAACAGAGGTATAACCTGCAAAATTGAAGCAAACGGAACAGAAAACAAAATTACTCTTCATTATGAAGCCAAATTTCAAGTCCATCAGAAAAAAATTATAATATCAGAACATATTATGAAAGAAAATTTTAGGGTGACAGAATATATACCCTCATATTCAACTTAGAAGAGTGAATCAACATTGCGCTTATAGCTGCATAATGATTGTGTGAAGAATCTAACAATACACAAGATGCCTCTGCAGCGAAAAGGGCGATAACTGAAGGGATTCGTTGCCATGGCTCTTCTATACTATTTTGAACTGAATTTAGTAGAAGCCGAAGTCCCATTACATCCTTCCTCTTTTGGCATTTCTGTCAAGCATTTTATTGTTAATCAACCTCAATCTTTCAATAAGGAATTTACATGTGTGTGCACGCGCGTGCGCGTGTGCGCTAGAAGGCTATCTTGAAAATGAATTTAAAAAATATGTGATATAACAATTGAATTTCATATAAGCCTATTGATAAGAACTAGTAGTAACAGAAAATACAAAAACAAGGAAACAATGGAAACCACAGAACCCCGAAGGTCTGCCTGTCCCTATCCAAGGCCCTGAAATCTGAATCCTTCACTCAGTAAATTCCTTACCTCTCTCATCCTTCCCTTCTCCCTTATAGCCCACACAGCCTATAACTTTTTCCCCTTCCCACACCATTGCCATGTAGGCAAGCTTGTTACAGCCCAAATTGCTTTTTTCGCCCTTATTCATATTTTCCCTTTGGTCTATCTAGGAGTGCCTATCAATACCCCACCCCCCCCCCCAAAAAAAAAAACAAAAAAGGGGAAAAAAAAATAGATACACCTTGTCCTCAAGGTGGGGGTACAATGAAGGCACCGAACATCCAAAAATAACTCCCACCAGGGTCCCATTGCTTGAAGCATAATGGCCTCATACCCTGCTGCAGAAGTCGAGTTATTGTTTGTGCACCTAAGTCAGACTTTACTGTTGTTGACTCAGGCCTACGTAATGATTAATCAACTGTACACACTAAAAATGCAGATAGATGCTGGAAAGTACAGTCTGCATCGGCGACAATTCCAGAACAATCAAGTTTATTATGGCTTAAATTCCATTTTTGGCCCTTACTTGTATTTTCCCCATGGTCTAGTCTAGGAGTTCCCATCAACTATCTACCAAATTTCTGGATTCTTTAATAATGCCTTGTTCAGGTAACACTGAAGCCTAAAGATGAGCCCTCAGAAAAAAGCCCAAGCCAATAATACAAATAATTTGTCTTTGCCCTGGTTACCGGTAAGTTTGGGCTTCAAGGCAACATCTTAGAGGCTTCCACACCCTCATAGGTTCATAAGATCCTCTAGTTGAGCCTTTCCTGAAGCTTTCTTCAGAAAGAGAAGGGGGGGGGGGGAATTAGACAGAGAAGAGAGGAAAGAACACCTGGAAGCAAGGTTGTCAAAATCGAGAGTTTAGGTAAACTCATAAAGTCTTAGCAAACTTGACTCGTAAGAGTTAACATATTTAAAAAATATTACTAGTAAATATATTTTAGTAATTAAATATGGTTAAATGACATTTTTATGATTAATATTAAACAATTTTAACTTTATAACAATATAAATGAAAAAAATATCATAAAATATAGCCTAATATATGACTTCATTTTTATACCAAACTTTATTCCATACATATATTATTTTGTAGTTCGACAAAATATAATTAAATAATAGCAAATAGATAAAATTAGTTGAATAAAATCAATAAATATTGCATGAGATAAACAAGTAAACTAACGTACACAACAAAAATGACCAATATTTTACATTTGGAGAGCAAAATCATCAAGTATAAATTTAGACTTGTAAAATCGTTTATAGAATCGAGAGTTTACCGATTTTGTTAGAGTTTCCTTAAATTCGTACAAGTTTGACAAAAAGAGAGTTTATGCGTGAGTTAACTCGTTTTTGTCTGGTATAACTCGAGAGTTTAATAATCATGCCTGGAAGGAAGACAAGAACATAGCTTTCTAAACAGGAATTAAGCAAGCCACAAAGGCTCAAAAAAGAAACAGCAAAGTTGTCCAATCTCTTTTCATATCAATAATAAAAAATCCTCCTAAAAGGCCACAGCAAAGCACCTAAGAGAAGCTATAAGCATGATCCAATCCAAAAGCAGATGTAAGGGAAGTAAAACAACCTATAAATACTGAAATTTTTCTTAAAGCAATTAACCAAATACAGTAATGCACCAAAGAACTGCAATAATTGCACTGCAGTAAATATATGGCACTCTTGTAGCCAGTATATTTGAAACAAGTCATAAGAAACCGCTCTGGGGAAAATGAGCAGACAACTCAATCATTTTTCACCAACCTACATTAGATTATTCTGCAAGAACATAGCTTTACACACAAATTAACATATAAAAAGAAAAGGCATCAATTGAACACAAAAATTAAATCACTAATTCAGTCTTAATACATAGGTAAAGCTGATGCTGCCATAATGAAATTCTATATGATGATAAGGAAACAATAAACTTAAACTGATAAAACCATTACCAACCTCTAATGCATTCTTAAATTTATCAAGAGTACCATAAGCCAATCTTCTTATCCCAAGGTCTGGTGATGACAAGCCAACAAATGCAATTGCAAGCAACCCTGACCCAGCAAACTCCACAGGATCTATATATGCCTTTGACAGGCAATGAATTGAGAAACGCAAGATAAAGACAGGATCATAACGTAGTTTAACTTCATCGTGAGAAGAATGTATCTGTATAGGATTTGATATAGACAAAAGTATGATAGAAAATTAGAACATGTACAAAACTACAGATGGGACACACTGCAGCAGTAAAGTTAAAGACATGACTCAACCTGTTTCCCAACAATATCTGGTTCGATCTTGTTTACGGGTGGTAGCTCATCATCAATACTTCTGTCATAGGGAAAATTGAGAACTGTTGACACACATATGTCAGGGTCAAATGGAATGTCGTCTCTGTTTTCGCTTCCACACCATTCTTCAATCCAGAGGCACTCCACATCAGAGACATTCAGAGACTGTGATCTGCTCATTGACTCAATTTCTTCCATCAAATTGTATGTCTCCAAATCAATCTGATTGAGTGTTGCACCATACGAACAACGTAGTAGTGCATGCAATTCTTTTAAATTTATGCTAATATCATTTCCAGAATGTAAACCAGTTTGACGACCCCTCATCCATAAGAGTATCCGAAGCAATTTAACAATTTCCAATGGTCCCCTAGAGAGCTCAGTCAATTGCATGTTGTGCTTCTCATCATTTTCATAATGGCCATAAGAAGGGATGATAAGACATTTCAGAATGCTGGATACAGGTTTGAAAAAGGAACCTGCTGGTTTGCGCACTGAATGAAGAGTGGGGGCAAACTGAGAGTGGGCAAGTAACAACTGAAGATATAAATCATGTAATAGCCTCCCCTCATTGAGCTGAGTTAATATAAGTCGGAGGGTTTTCATTGTTGTAGGATCACCAAACCTACATAGAAGGGCAGATCTAATTAATTGCTCAATGAAAGGAATGGATTGCAATTGGATAAGATCATCATGCATCTTTACAGTCAACTCAAGAATGCTTCTTAACACAAAGACTTCCAAGTAATTATATAGCAATGAAGTGTTTGCACTTTTTCCAGCTCCAGATTGAACAGGGGCCGAAGAAAATTTCTTAACAATAAACTGCCAAATGTCCACCAAAAAGTTTATAAATCGCATCCTGGATGCTTCCAATTTACTTTGCATTTCCACGGCAACCTCTTTCAAATCCCCACCTGCTTCTTCAAGAAACAATAATAGTTTACAAAGTGATATCTTTGCAACAACACGATTGATTATGTTGAGAGACTGGTTTAGCGAATAGGTATTAATAACTTGACTATCACAGTCCAGCAGCTCATCATGTGAAGCAGAATTTTGGCAAATGGATTTGAATAGCTTTAGACACTTCTTCAATTTCACTGAATCTCTATTAAGAGAAAAGTGATACTGCAACATTTGAATTGATTTTCCAAGAAGACTATGATCCATAAGACAGAGAAGATGTTGCACAGATGATGGAAAAAGTTCTCCATATTCTTCCTCAAATATGCCTTTTAACAAAAAGCTCTTCCACTGACTGAAACCTTTCCAAAGAATCTTTGAATATAAGTATGGTATACGTTTAAAATCTTTGTCATTGTGCTTCCCAAGTCTCTTAGAAATGAGGCTCAAGTAAGACAAAGAGGTTGGTAGAAGCAGCATATACTGATCTTCTGAAAGAGTGAGATCAGAGGCTTGTCCCCCCAATCCGATATTATCATGATGCATACCCAAAAATAAATGCCCAAAGATTGATGAGTGCAGAGAGCTCATTTCAGTGAGGATATATAAGAATTTAGTTTTCTGTGCATTTGCTTTGTAAATGCAATGGGAAAGCATTTTCAAAGGAGTAACCATTATGATTTTCCACATGACCGACAGCAAAGGATGAAAGGCTCCTTGTTGCATGTGTTTCTCCTTATACAAAGCATTGACAGCTTCAAGCAAGCATCGATCTGCACAATCTATTTCAAAACCAAGAGAAAAGTCAACTACTCTACTGTAGATCTGCTCAAAAATATCAGCTTTCATATTCTTTTCAGACATCTCCCAAAAGAAATCATATGGTACCCGGTTTCCAATTGGCTGCTGAAAATAATTGGACAAAGCACTGAAAGCACCAGCAGCTAAGGAACATCCAACAGACAGAGAGGATTTCTTAGTTGGCAAATCAACCACCTCAACTCTACTGAACATCCAATCTACTAATTCAAGGAACTCAAAAGGAGATAAAAACCGAATCAAAGAATGTAAAGCATACAACATTGGAAGGAGAGGTGTCATATCTTTAGTAAAAATACACAGCTCAAACCTCTCTCTGACAGTTAGAAACAGCTTATGTTGAAGACCTTTAAAGGCTTTCACAACATTATTAGTAACATCTTCGGCTTCTGATGCACAAAGGTGGGTACTACATGAGGACCACATGTAGTCTAGAGTCATTGTTAATATATTTAAAACTGGATTACTAAATTTGTGAAACCCCTCTCTGGATAGCACATTAAGCATATCAAAGCCGTTCGCTATATTGTCATTTGTAAAATTCTGGCTACTTCCCAAAGGAAAGGATAATGACATCAAAACAGAAGGATGACAAAAAATGATTTTAATCACTTCTTGAATGTTATGGCTTGATGAACAAAAAGCAGAGTTTGTAAGCCAGTCAGAAGCACTTTCTGGAACCAATAATTGAGCTAGTATGTTCCTTACAAGAATAACACAGAGATTCAAAAGATGTTCAGTTTCAGCTAACAGATTAACTTTATAACATAACTGAATCTGGTGAGTCCAGAACAGCACAAGTCGCAGACAGGGAAGGAGGGAGCAGTCACTTATGGACCCAGATAATTTATGCAGCAGTAGATCTTGCACTTTAGATAGCTTTGATACATCAGGACCATTCATACACACCACAGCAGGAAATATCACATGGAAAGGTGCCTGTTTTAGAAGGACACTGAATGCAGCAACATTAGCTTCAGAAGCATCTAAAAGTTGGTTGCATGTTAGAGAGTCAGGATACAATGTAAGATCGGAAGTGTCAATAGGAGTAGAATTTCGACAACCACTACCAAGATCTGATATGACCATATCCAAGCCAGCATCAAATGATACAGGCCACAACTTAGAAGCATGAAGAAGAACACTTGGATCAAGAAAAAATACTGATGACAAGAGCGAGAAAGGAACTCCAAGTAAGTCACGTGAAATGACTGCATGTGATTGTGGATTCATCAATATTTTATCAGTTCCTTCGTATGTAAAGGATGATATGAAAGCCATGGTTGTTTCAGCCATCTCATGACCAGCCCCACTACTTATTAATCTTTTTACATCACCAAGTGCACTTCCTAAAGAACCATCGGTAGGGACAGATTCTTCATTTTTAGGGAAGAGGCAGCAATTTCGTTGGCATGATATGCTCTCCACAAAGTCCAACAAATTCTTCAGCGGCTTCCACTCAGGAAATACTTCGTCAAATTCATAATTGCCACCAAGTCTCTCCATTAAGTCTGCATTAACTAAAGCAGATAACAATTCAGCATCGACCTATCAAAAACACATACCTAGAATTAGATGAGCACAAACTGCAAGCAGACTTTAGCAAAAATGTCCAATTATCTGATATGTACCTGTGTTTGCAAGAGATACTTCACTGTATTGCAAGTGTATAATAATACCATTGATTTTTTTGGGAGTGAGTAGGTTCCCGATTTAGATCGGATCACCCTTAGACATTTCTCCAGCACACATACAATCAAAGGGCTAAACTCAGGTGATAACTCTGCAATGAAATCCACCACATCAGCAATAAAGAACCAGAACTTGCCTCACAATTTTGGCAAAACCAGATAGTAACATTTTCCAAGAAATGCCAAAACACAGTACACAATAACCATTAAAAAAAAGAGCTTATGCATTATATCTCCTAGTCATACAATACTGTTCATACAAATTTATCATGCCAGATTGAAAATGGATGCAGTAAGTAACTTTAGGGTTACACCACATAAGCAAAGAAAATTATGCGAAATTATAGAACTAATTACCTTTACCACCTTCCAAACCATGGACATAGTTCATAATGATATTCCAATATTTGAATAAATTATTCCCAAGTGTAGAAACAGCATCGCACAAGAATGATATAACAGTCGAACACAAACTCTGTAATACTTCTACCTCCAAGATATTGAAGGGCGATTTCGTTCTGTGATAACCTGGTAAAAACAAAAACCATCCTTCTATCTCATGAAGGTTCCTGTAAAAAGCACCAGTACTGAACAATGCTGCCATAGCCAACTTGTATGCCTGATCCCTGGTCCCATTGACTGGTGAAAACATTAACAATTTAATGAATGGCTGTAGGTATTTGTACAACATGGGTGGAGTTCTTATGGGAATATCATTTTCTGGACACCATTCAATGTATTCCGCTAGCAAAGACAACAAAGCGACCTGCAGATCACTTGTTAACTCCAATGGGTTTTTGAGAAGATCCTTGAAAGACTCAAATGATTTATCCAAAGTAAAAGGCATAGTGCGCTGCACAAGGCAAACAGAAAACAAATACTTCAGATATCCTATCAAGTAAAAAAATAAATAAATAATAAATAAAATAAAATAAACACACACACACACACAAATACATAAGATAACTTCATACATACTTGCACTACTTATAAAAAAAATGTAATATTCAATAGTTTCTTCATTAAATAAAGTAAGGATTAAATATGTTTTTAGTCCTTCTAAATATTTGATTTTCTGGATTTGATCTCAAAAATTTTTCGCTTGGTTTTGGTCCCTTATTTGTCAGACGTTATCAATATTAGTCCTTGCCGTCAACTAAGTGTTGTTAAGTGATGACGTGGCAACATGAGATCTAATCAACATTAACACATGTCAAAATCTCACATTGTCACACTAGCACTTAACAACATTCAGTTAACGGCAGAGACTAATATTGGTAAGGTCTAAAAAATAAGGGACCAAAATCAAGCGAAAAGTTTTTGAGGGACCAAATCCAAAAAATCAAATATTTAGAGGGATTAAAAACATATTTAAGCCATAAAGTAAATATTACACCAGACTTCCTTTCTTTCACTAGGAAGGTTTAGCCAGATGCTGACCCACAAGTTAGGGAGACACTCTTAGGTGCACAACGTGCATTCACACAACAGCTCAGACTTCACTCCACAATTACCGGTTCTGCTACATGTCACTATCTGACAGATCTAGTGTAATGCACTCGGTGCTTATTTGCATTTCCAGCATTACGCTTTACAAATTCTAGTGAGAGGTAGGCCCACAAAGTCAATAAACTCAGTGGCAGTTCAGTACAGTAGTTTTTTCTCAGTATTTATGGAACAAAAATAAAGTGCCTTAGACTAAAACTAACCTGGATTTTAAATTATTTCTGGACAATCACAAGAACTCTAGTTGGATGTCAAAAGCTTAACCTCTCTAAAAAGAGAAAAAGTAATAGAGGTAAAACAATTTACAAGCATCCAAGACCAAGAGTACATTAAAATGCTCTACGCTTGACAATACATTGTTATAAGCCATCACTGCTACTGAAATAACGGAGAAGAGCGGAGTATGCACCAAGAATCAATCACTACAACCTAAAAGCTTAAATTGATAGGTGAAAGACCAAAACCAAGTTTGTCTCTAAACCAATGAATGTGACAGATCACAACCAACAGAGTTCCCAAGGCATGGAGGCAAATGATTATAATGTTCTTGAAATAGACAAACACTCCTCTCCAATCAACAAAGAAACATGAGGATCAAGCCTCCATCAAAACTTCAAATTATATACATTGTTGCTTAAAATATCCTAAATTTAGTCGATCCAACAACTTGATATTCCAAACACCAAAAAAGAAAAAAAAACCAAAATGTTAAACAAAAGGAAAATCATCTAAAGGAACTAAGATAAATCAAAACAATAAAACAATTCCCTAGATATATATATTTGTTTGGTGATTGCAGAAGATATATTTTCTATTAATCTATTAATCTATTACATAACGACTTAACAGTATTAGTGTCTCCCAAAGGCTTGAATAAAAAAGATTTAAAAAAAATTATACGTTACGATAATATTTGAGAGCATCAAGCAGTTTAGACTTGAAGTATGATTCTGCATCCTTCAGTGTGCTAACACCCATGGAACGAAGGTCCACACCCCAAATTTCCCCCACAATATTCATGAAATCCTCTTCATCATCCAATGCATCTGCTCCTACAGCACTGTCACCTCTTCCACTGTTGCTAGTCAAATCAACATCTGGAGTAGAACTTATCCCACCAACAACTATATCAATGTCATTCTCAGAAGTATCCATTTTTAACTTCTTTCTACTATTGCTGCTATGTTCATGATCAGATGCAGTTCTCTTCAAACTTGAGTTATGGGCTTCTGAACAGGAATCTAAAGGGTAAAGTAGAGATATTAAAACCTGCGGATCAGGAAGAAAAGCCTGAACATAATTTTGAATTTCCTGCTTGATAGACACCACATGTTGCGTAAATGAATTGCTGGAACTAGAATTACGGTTCAAACCACCAAAGATTGAGTCCAGCAATTTCATTAACTCTAGAAGAAGCCTTAGTGCGCCATGTTTCACATGAGATTTAATATTAAGCAATCCCTTATTAAATATCGACCTGCTGAATGGACGAGGAAACAAGCACTTCACGGTATTGAGCAAATCCATATTGTCAGATGATTGTGGATCATTTGATTGAGAAATGAAGATTTCCCTGGAAAGGCCATTCCCCACTGATGAAACCAAATCAGCTGCCAGAGATATTGCAGAAATCCTGCAAAAACATCAGTCACCATCCGAAAATATTGAGCTAATGAAAAATAAATACACGCATACATAATTACATATGAATCTAATGAACACTAAAAGCCATATAAATAATTCTAACCATGAAGATGCTGTATCATCTTCAACATTGTAGGGAAACTCTTTCAAATATGACAAGCCAAAAGAAAGCCTGCCATTGACAATGGCCAAAAGCAAGTCTCTGTGGTATTGAATCTCGGTTGCCCGCAGCTTTCGCATGAGCCCCACGATCCTCTTCGGATTACCTCTCAACGGATTCGGACGCCGTTTCAAGTCAGGCATCAAGCCATTACTCGGATCGGTACAAACCATAACAAGAACCTCATACGCCAACTCAGCAGCATCTCCACCACCTTCCCTTCCGCAAACACCCACCAGCTGTTCCAACGTCACGCTCCCAAACAGAACACTCCGAAGACTCGGCGGCACCAACGATTCCCGAACAAGGACCCTGTCCCGCAGGGTCGACAACACGAACACCACCGTCTCATCATCGTCGCTCCCTAGTCCGCGAAGCACGCCGGAGTACATCTCCCTCTGCTGCAGGACCCACCGCAGCAGCCCCGGCTTCCCAACCTCCAAAAACGACATCGTGAACCCAACAAACGACTTCCTCAGCAGCAGCCACTTCCCCTTGGCGCCCCTCTCGTCACTATTGCTCCTCCTCCTCCTCTTATGCTCGGCGATCCGGGCGAATTCCGCGAGCTTGAAATCGAAGTTCTTGGCAACTTCGGAAGCCAAATTGTGGCCGCGCCGAACAACCGAAGCCAAGAGCATAAGTGCAGCCTTCTGGCGCTTCAATTCCTTACTATTCAACTCCTTGTAAACATCACCAACGTTCTCGGCAAAAATCAACCTCGCAAGTTTATCGAGGTCTTTACTAAAACTCACGATGTCCACGTCAGCGGGGTTATACTTCCCTTGAGGGTGGTTGAGGATGGTGGAAACTAAGTCGAAGACATAACACATTCCCTGTTTTCCTTGCCTGAGCTTCCATGCTTCCAATAGCTCCGAACACTTGGGTGAACCGCGCAGGTACTCGCGGAGCAGCGCTCCTCCGTCTTCGCCTTTGAGCAGTTTGATGAACTCTTTGGCGGCGTCGGAGCAGAGCCTTATCTCGAGCGAGGTGATTCTGTGGAGCAATTCCTTCAGCTTCGCTTCGTGCGTGACCTTCGCTTGCAGGTTTACACCAACGCCTTCGCCTTCCGTCATGGCTGCAATGTGTGTAGGGGAAAAACAGGGAAAGTTTTCGAGATGAGAGATTAATTTGAATTGAATTGAATGTTTGGATGGATTGATGGGATAAGATTTGACTGTGGGAAGGCGAATTTGAACCTGCAAGAGCAGTGAACTAGGGACTTAGTAGGGTTTTGGAGAAGACCCCCAGAGAAGCAAGAAACGAGGCGGGCAGGGAAGTAAATACAAATATGTGAAATGAAGCGACAGCGTTTTGGTTTGCAGCGTATATATGCTTATTGTTATTATTATTATTATTATTATTATTATCAAAATTAAGTTTAATTCGTACACATTGTCCCACAAAAATATATTGTTAAAGAAAAATCTTAGAGTAGTGCATATTGATAAAATGATTAAGACATTCTTTGAATCATTTGAGTATTTCAAACTTATTCAATAATATATATCCCTAGATCCCTTTTGAAATAAAAAAAAAAAAAAAGGTTGATAAAGGCCTTTCTTTTATTTTAAACTTCCTTTATCCGACGCTTTTTAACCAAAAATAATAATAACAGAAAAAAAATTCCACTTATAATAAATTTTGTTTGCTTTTGAAGTGGTGCATTACATATTTTGTTCATATTATTAGTTAGTATCTCATTCTCATGGAAGTTGTTTTTATTTTTGAGTCTTTATGGGAAAAAAAAAAGGAAGAAGAAAAGAAAAGAAAGGTACAAAACATAGTATAAAAAATAAATAAATAAAGAGTTGTGGCATTACTTTGTTTTTATTTTGGATAGTGATACATGCTTCAATTACTCGATCTAGTATAAATTTTCCTTTCCGTTTCTTTTTTAACCTTAACCTTTGGCCTAAACTTACAAGTTTTGAAAGACCCTATTGATCATCTTGATGCATTTCTTCTACATTAGTGGAGACAGGGATGAAAAATATGGTATAAATTTAGGATATTTCTTGGGTATCTTCATAATCTGATCCAGATTATTGATCTGAGACTAATCCTAATTATGTGCACTTTGGGATGGATCATACAAGTTACATTTGGTGATTGCATGATTTCGTTTGATCCTTGTGTTTCTTTTTAAATTGTGGTGTTAAGAAATTTTTTCAGAGTATATATGATACACAATTCTTAATTGCAAATTTTTGCGAGGTGTTATAATTTTTTCTTTTCTTTTTTTTTTCCCCTTTTGCTTTGAGGCAAGCAACATCTTAGATTTTAGAGTGTGATATTTCCATCAATTTGATGAAATTTTAAGAGTTTTAAGTCATCAAGATCTCTTTAAATTGACCTTTGATATTGTTTGATTTTTAATAGTTTATAGGTTATTTTAAGATATATTTTGGTTTAAGAATGAATTTTGATTATAATTTCATATCATGGGAAAGTGAAAGCATTGGTGAACTTAAAAAAGAAGAATTTCATGTATTCTAACTAGTGTCCAAACGCTAGAAAGTAGCACCCAAGCACTGTCACATCAAATAGAAATTGCTTTCAGTAGAGTTGGCACCTAGGCACCCAAAAGCCACTACCTAGGAGCCAACAGCGCACCTGTTCGAGTTTTTAAATAAAAGAATGAAGGATATCTTGGTTAGGAAATAAGAGAAAAAGATTCTCCAATTTTGGGAAAAGGCTAAGGACAATAAGAAAAGGGGAGATTGAAGATTCTTTCACTCCAATTCTTCGGCTTTGACATAAATTCTTCTCTCATTTTCTCACTTGCTTTCTTTTTTTTATATGCGTTGCTAGAATCCATAGCTAGGGGTAGGGATTTGGTTTGATATGGTTGTATTGGGTTTGAATTCTTGATATCTTGATGTTCGAATTATTGGAATAATAGTTTATCTCTTATTTTCTTATGCAATTTTATGAGTTGTTGTTCACGAATTGATTTAGGGTTCTTACATAATTTAAGAAATTTGTGTATGAGTTAGCTCTAGAACTGAACCTCATAATTTTCAAGGATTAGGAATTTGTCTTAAATTTTGTGTGAATTGTTGATTGAATCTTTGTGCTTAATCTTTCTTTTTGTTGAAGCATAGTTAAGGAATTAACATGTTTTAGAGAAAGAGGAGAGTTAATTATCCAAGGGATTGGAGTCAATTACTTAAAATCCTTTCATTAGCTTAATAATTTCCAACTCAAGTAACTTAGGAATTCATAGAAACTTAAGAAAAATCAAACCACTCCAATCCTTTAGTGTCTTAGAACCTTGAGACCATCCTTGTTTAAGTTATTACATATCTTGTTAGTTTGTTTGCTCATAACTTTATTCTAATTCTTTTTTTTTGGTTAAAAGCTTTCTTCAATCCAAAATAGTTTGATATAGTCTAAATAGGAATTTAATTAGTAAAGTGTTACTTAATAATGTCAATTCTAGTGGGACAATACCCACTTACGTGGTTACTACTTAAACAATTTATTGCATTTGCTTAAAAGTTATCAAGTTTTTGGTGCTATTGCTAGGAATTGTGTGTTTTTATCAATAATAATAAAAGCTAATAAATTTCTAATTTAGATTTTTTTTGTTCAAATTCTTCTTTTATGTGTCTACTTTATATATAAAATAATTTTAAAAAATGTAAAAAAATTATCTCTGTTTACTTCTTCTTAGATGGATGGCTAACCCTGTGATATATATGGAAGTTCTGCATATCCAAGAAATATATGCCCAATCATTTTTCCTTATTGTGACATATGTTCATGTGTCATGTATCAAATGTTTGTGTCCATTTTATGAGCCTGAAAATTGGATATCATCATTGGCCCTTTGCTTGTTTCAAGAGAAAATGGTGAGAAAGAAGTAGGGAGCAAATAAAATGGGGAGATTTTGAGGTTTTTTTCGCTTGGATATGAAAAGAAAATAGGAGAGAAAGAAAATATTAGTGGTGGGGTTCACAAAATTTTTTCTGCTCACAAGAGGTGAGAAAACTAAAGTGAGAGAGAGATTTTATGCAAAATTACTGTATACCCCATATATAAAATACAAGAAAATATTTATATTATATTACATAGGATAAAAAAGTAACTTAATATAAATACATTTTCTTTCTTCTTACTTTTCTCTCCAACCAAGTGAGAGAAAGAAAATTTTCTCATTTTCTTTCTCTTCATTTTCTCATCATCCAAGCAATAGAAGAGAGAATGAACTTTTCTCTTTATTTTCTCTTCTCTCTATTTTCTTTCTTCCCATTTTCTTTTATCATCCAAGCAAAGGGTGGATTCTTGTTGTGTTTGTTCAAGTAGCATACATTCTGCATGTTTATGCCCATATTATGAGCCAAAAGTGCATGATAATCAGGATAATGGAGATAATGGCAATCAATAAGGAACTAGGTGACGCATATGCGTTGGGAGATACGAAAATTCGAGATGAGGACAATTCAATTATGCTTAGTGTTTCTATCTTTCAAAATGAATTAAAGGTGTGCAAATTGATAGATGTCAATTTTTTTTTATGTAACATCTTAACAATCTCATACTATGCTTAAATTGTATTATGGCATCTTATTAATTGTTACGTTTTGCTTTGCGGAAAACATAAAACTTTTATGAATATATATATATATATATATATATATATATATATATATATATAAATATATATATATATATAAACTTTTGAAAAAACATGAGCCTTAGAGCGCGTAAGCATTGGGCATATAACGCCGCATCATATATTAATCGTATATCATAGTGGAGAAATAAAGTAAAGAACACAAATAAGATAACACTACTCATGCATAAATATAAACTCTAAGTGTCATAAGTAATATGATAAGGCCATATGCCAAGCAAATATGAAACAATAGTCATTCAGACACATCAAAATACTAGAAGAATCTCCATATAAACATCACATGACAAAAGAATGGCTGTAAAATTAGTTACCAAAAGAGAAGCCACGTATACATCATAAAGCACAAGCATGCAAAATGGAGATACACCCAACACCCTAACTACATACTAAGCTTGCTCTGAGCCTAAAAGAAGACAAAGTCGTTCCCCATATATTCACCATCACACCCTTGCTCCCCATGCTGAACGATGACTCAGAATCCAGACACTGATGTGCAAATGGGTAGCCTTGGATGGATCAGACTAAATGGAAGGGACTGTAGCAATGGAAGGATCTAACTTAGAGTACGTAGGTACAGCATACATAGGCTAGATGGGGTATGCCTCATACACATTGATGTTGTCATGTGGGTCCCACAAACTGAAGTGTTTGCTCATCATGCTAAGTCCAAATAAGCGAAGGAAGAAGATGTAAACTTTTAGAGCAGCTCTGGCCATGAGCAGCAAAGAATCCAAAGCCGGGTCATAATACCACTCTTAGGTAGGGCAACCAAGGAAGACGATCACTGACCCCATTGGCTCCATTTGAGGATGAAACAGAAAGATAGAAGTGAGAAATAAGAATTTCTCAATAGAACTCTAACAAAGCCATGCAGTGTCATTTTTCTTATCCCAACCACTTCGATTTATTTATGAAAAGGTGAACTTGTATCAAGTTCGTTTTATTAAGTTCGAAAATATAACTCTTTCGAAGTGGGTTGCTTTTAACATACACTTGAAACATATCATAATTACACAATAGTGCATAATTAAACATAAACCCATCATATAAGCACTCTAAAGTAAGAAGCATAATAAATGACATAATGCATGAGTGTCCTATGTACATTTCTTTACTGTTCTTAACTTTCATTAATTTTAGCATGTGCCTTATCTTTCCTTTACCTTCCACCTTTAATTTATTAGGATATGAGCTCATTCGAAAAGGGGTCCTTTAGGGTCATCCTTCCTATTGCAGGATCATTCTCGAATGTCTTTCTTGATTATGGAATTAAGTGTTAAGTCTTATTTCATTTATGCCTTAAAATAAAGGACTTAAGTTTTTCTTTTTCTTTAACATAAGTTCTATCACCAATTATGTCTGCATGGCAAATATTCTACGTTCAAGAAAGAATTCGGTGAAAATCAGACAGTATAACGGTTGTACCAACATTTTTTCCAAAGTTGCCAACATTAACATAATTAGTCAACAACCCAAGAATGGCACACATAATCATAATTAATCATTAATGTAACATCCCCAATTCTAACGGCCACTCAGTGTAAAGGAACTTCCGTCGACGAGAAAAAGCCAAAATGATAATTTGTTAACTTCAGTTAACAAAAAGGGCAAAGATGCCAATTCTATAAAAGAGTCAATTGGTTCCATGACACTACTAGATACATAATGTACCTGGATTACCTTGTTAATGGCAATTTTAATATAACTCTCAAATGAATATATGTGGCTAAATATCCCCACATAAAGGGCATTCCCAAGTAAATTCGGATTACCCAAATAAATTATTCGGATCACCCAAGTAAATTACTGGACACCTTACATTAAATTTCAAGAGTCTCATGTTAACATTAAGTAATTTTTAGGATGACATTTTAACACCTTGGATTGACATAAATCTTAGGAATAATATTTTGCATGGATTATGAGGTGGTAGGGCTCCATACATGCCTTTAAGTCACTCCCATGCATGGCCACCCTTACACACACCTCATTACACATCTAACACTCCCTAAATTCATCTAATTATGTGACAAAACTCTCATCCCTCCCTCATTTTTCACCCACATTTGAACACACCACCACCACAACCAACATTCTTTTCTTCCTCGATAGCCACTAAACTTGCATGGTGGACTTAGAGCTCTCAAAACCATTTGCTCCCTTCACGAAAATTGTTCCTCTCTTTACTATCTATTCATATCACTATCATTGTGATCAATCAAAGTTTGAAGGGCCATCACGTTGTGGACAGTCACGATCACCTTGGGGATTTGAGGAGAATGAGTTGTTGTTACCTTGTATTATGTTGATTTGGAGTTTATTAAGGTAGATAAATCTTAGGAAATCTTGATTTATATATCGATGTCTTGTTCTTTTTGAGTTGTGCTTAAATTCTAAAATTTGAGTGAGGAAGTGTTAATGATGATGATCAACATGTTTATGCCATATTATGGTTAAGTCTGATGAGGCTTATATGAACTTAGGACCTAACAACGTTTGTTAGATCAAAGAACTAGAATTTGCAACACTAAAACCCTAACTTGGGCATGGAGACACTAATAAATTTAGAGGTTTATTCTAATAAGTAATATGGCATAAGTCCAAGAAGTGGGAGGTGGTGAGGATTTGGGATTTTGGATAGTTAGGAAACTTGAGTAAGTTATAAATTTCAAACTAGAGTTAAACCCTTAGGCCTAAGCATATGAATATCTCTAACTAAGTTAAAATAGTGTATGATGAAAGGAAATAAGATGTTAAGCTTAAGGAACTAAATCATGAAAATTTTGCTACTTGGCGTGGCACAAATTCAAAATTCTACATAATTAGTTAGTGAACTACACCTATATAAAGACTTATAGCTTGAGCTAGGATTTTGGATGGGACTTTTTCTATACGAAAGATAGATATGAGAACTACAAGTGTACCAAAAACCAAGGATAAAAAGAAAGAGATGAAAATTTAGGAACTGGTGGAAGTTTGTTATAGAAATAGGATCACTAAACTACATTAAATTCATTTCCCGTGGGTCACTTGAGAATAGATAGCTAGATTGTGTGCCAAATTATTTTTTCTAGATAGTATAATATTAAATACACTTGCTCATAAAATTTTGGCACTAACCAATTTGTAGAGAAAAAAATATGAAAATTAGAAAATTTAGGTTCTGCATAATAATCTATATAGGATAGTAGAGTTTGATCCCCTGTATGTTAAGCTCTGGAAGTTGGATTAAGACAAGACTAATTTTTTTTTGAGAACTGGAATTACACAGTTTTAAACTTGAAGGTTTTAGCCCTAAATGAATTTTTGTGAATTAGATATAATTCCTCAAATTTAGTTGCAGAATCGTGAAACTAAACTATAACAATTTCGGTTTTCACATGTTACCTTAAGCTAGAGTGCTAGGTAGTGCATGAGGCTATTTTTCATTGATAATATAGACTAAAAGGTCTTGTTTACAAAATTTTAGGTCAATTGAAGTTATACAACATGAGTTATAAATTTTTGAAGTTATAGGGTATGCATAAACCTAAGTCTATAGCAGTAAAATTGTGACATGCATAACCCAAGCTATAGAGCTTGGATTAAGATGAACCTAAGTTTGTTAGAAAGCTTATTCAATTTAGATTCAAAATGGAAGGTTTTAGATCAAAATGAGTTTTTATGAAATTTATAGGATTTTACAAATTTTGCTGCAGAATAAAAATATTAGTGTAGAATAAGTTCTATTTTTAAAAGATATCTTGAGCTACATATGTCAAAACTGAGTAGAAGAAAATGGAGGGTGAGAGGAACCTCCTTGTAAAATTTGAGGGTTAAATGATCTAAATTGGATTTTCAATAATTTTCTAGAATTTCTAACTTGTTTAGAAACAAAAAATGGCAGCTTACATGTGAATGGGCATAACTTGAATCCTAGGTTTCCAAATCACTTGGGACCAAAGAGTAAATGAAAGGGTATGTATAAGCCTTAATTCCATACATTGTTCCATTAGGCCAATTCCCTAATTTTAGTCAGTTTGAAGAATTCTAGGACAGATTTGGCGCATACGAGGTTAAAATAACTGATGCTTGACTTAGGCCTATGGAACTAAATCAATATGAAGGTTCTTATGATAACTATTGCCATGCAAAGGTAAAAGTGAATGGTCCAAATTGAATGTGACTTAAGTCTAAGTGATAGTTGAAAGTGGAAGTAACATGAGAAGGAGGGTTAAATTCTGCCTTTTAAAAACTTTTTGTTCCCTAAAAACTTAAACAAACTTTCTCAAGTATTGAGACTTAGGTTGCAGAAACATGTGAAAG
Organism: Pterocarpus macrocarpus; assembly: GCA_031439585.1. NCBI lineage: Eukaryota > Viridiplantae > Streptophyta > Magnoliopsida > Fabales > Fabaceae > Pterocarpus > Pterocarpus macrocarpus. The sequence continues at coordinate 18,997,170 of CM062513.1, read as the reverse complement.
TTAGAAAGTAAAGTTATTGTTTGAACAACAACTTTGTAGACAGTAAAGAAGGATAAGCACAAAGAACTTATAACAACAAATATAAAAGCTGTAAGTAAAGGATAGAGATAGAAGAGCACCCAAGAAGGTTTATCCTGATTCGACAAAACTATTTGTCTACGTTTAATCCTCGACAAACTAGTAGAGATTTTTATATCAACAAGTATTCTTGTAGAAGCTTCTCTAAGCCTACAATAGAGTAGGTTTGTCTTAGCCTCTCTAAGCTAACAAAGACCACTATTGGGTTAGGTTACGATATTTGATTTGAAGGTTTGTGTTTGATAACACTCACACTAGAACACTTAGGGTGTATTAATCAACTAAGTATAATGTGGAGTGACTTCTTATAAATCTCACTAAGAAAATATTTGCTATTACAGAGTTTAGAGAAGATTTTTCTCTTGAGAATCTTTAGAAAGTAACTTTATGATCGTTCAGAAGGATAAGAAAAATGAGAGCTTTTATGATTTTCAATCAATAGAGTTCCAACTACTTCTTCTTTGTCTTCAAGACTTATATAGATTTCAAAATCTAGCCATTATGACTTCAGATCTTAAGCCTTGAGCTTTTAGATCCGTTGGTCTTAACATGGAGAAAGAAGTATAGTGCTTTCTTCCTCAGTAAGCAAGTATAGCACCAAAGAGGAAAATTAATCGTTTGCATCAACTAGCTTTGCAGTGTGTCAATGCACCTTTTGGATGTAATGACCAAAAATTTTTGAAATGCTCGATTTACGTTTTTAATCAAATTATTCGATTAAATTGCATGAACAAGGTTAATTAGAGGCCAATTAAAGGCTAATTAGAAATTAATTAGATGTTAATTAAAGATATTAGACTTGAGGAAATTAGAATAGACACATAGAAAGTCTCACAAAATGTTTTCAAACCATTTTGCTGATTTAAAAGAAATCGGTAAAAACTCGATATTTTAAACTGTCAGAATTGAATCAAGCACATTTTATACTTCAAAAACTTAAATCAAGTGGCTTAAAACTTAGCCACTTTAGCCTCACAAAGTGGTGCAAAATAGCCACACACAAATGGGAGAGTTGTCTAAATTTAGAGCCACAAACTCTTTACCAATGAGAGCCTTTCACCTAGCTACTGCCCATGATTTTATGTTATTCTCCTTTCTGCCCAAGCAAACTTTCAGCTCCTTCCAGTAGACTTTCTTCCTTCTTCTCTTCATCTTCTTCGTCTCCTTCTTCCACATTCAACCTCCACCAAGCATCTTACTCCCATATCCATCATTATAACTCAAGACTAGCTAGTTGTTGCATCAAAATAAGCGTAAGATTCAATTTTGTTCTTGATTTCTATGAATTGTGACTGTACGGAGTTTTACTTTTCTTCAATTTTTTGATGATATATTAGATGTAGCTGATGGTTTATGGTGTAATTAACATGAAATTTTGAGTTAGAATTGAAGTTAGAATGAAAAAATTAGAAATAATGAAATATCGGAATGTTGTTTGGGTGGAAACCCTACGACGTCCATAAGTTCAAAGTGTACGGCTCCATATCCAGCCATCAAACTTGATAAACCTATTTTTATATGAAACTAGACATCTAGAGCTTTTCAATCATATAAAGTATAAGGCTTTTGGATTAGTATTGAATGAGATATGAATTTTTGAAGTTAACCTTAGGATTGTCACCCTAATTCTAAGTAGACTGGATTTTAATGGGCATAACTCGCCCTATACTCCTTCAAATTGAATGCAACTAATTTTGTTAGACATTCAAGACATAGGATAAGATTCCATAAAAATTTCAAAATCAAATTCAATCCCTGTTATTCCTAGTAATTCATGAAAGTTGCCCAAAGTCCTAATCAGGCTCGAATAGGGTAATCCAGGTTACCCAAATCCATGAGCTCATAACTCAAGCTCCACTTGCTCAAATGAGATGAAACTTATTCGAAATAAAAGCTGGGTCAGTTAACTTTATAACAATATAGGTCTCGTATAGTTTCAACTAGTTTTCTATTTTTAGTGAATTTTCAGTTTTTGGTAGGTAAATTTGCCTAGTAAAAGGACATACCTAAGTAAAATGTTAATAACTTGAGTTATACATATCAAAACTTAATGGAACTAAAGAGGTTAGAACTAGACAAATAACACTTTAATATATCCAAAATTCAGATCTAAATGGATTAAACAGAATTTATGGCCAAATTTACAAAACTGAATAGAAATGAAAGAGTTGGTAGAAATCCAATTTAAATGCAAAGGTTGCAAGATTTGCATGAGTATTGAAATAGTTGATATATTATGTTAGTTTTCTGTCTAAATGATTATCTAGCTAGCTGGCACTATTCATAGGAAAGTGGACTCGATCTGTTATGTTGCCGAAATTTCGGTAGAACCCTTATGTAAGATATAATGCACTTGCACATGCATGAGATATCTAAGTCAAGTTGATGTTCATTATAAGACTTATAAAGCTTATGAGAAGTTCCATATTACTTGGGTTAGCCTCGGAACAAAGTTAAGGGGAATAGATCAGTGGGAAGATTAGGAAAAGCAAACCCAACATTCCTGTATACGAATAAACTATGTCTTGAAAAGTAGGCTATTATCCATGAGTTATATGACCAAAAACTCCCGGGGGACCAAGTAAGGAAAAGTTTATGATATATAATTTAAAGATCAATGAAGTAAAGTAAGTCTGAGTACATGCATTATTGCATCACATGAACATATTATTTACTTGCGAGTTGAATGCTATACTCCTTTATATATATTTTCCCTATTTATTCTGCAGCCTAGTTCATTGTGATATATTGATGCTTATTTTACTTTTACTGCCTTAAATAAAATTGAACCTTGCTTCGGGTTATGATTTCTTAAGTCAAATAAATGAAGATAATGTATTATGTTATTCACCTTTTTCATAATTAAATAAAAATCGAAACAATTAGGAATGAATGCAATGACAGTATCTTATAGTTTAGGAATCCTATTGAGAATTTCTTTGAAATCTCACCTTACTATGTATACCCGCGTCATTCTCAAATTATGGACCAGGCGGCAATGGGCATTCTCTTCGTTGACCTACACTTCCTCCTTGATCCTTACTTAGACTCTATACATATCTCCAGCACCTTCTATTTCTGTTTTTAATTCTTCTTCCATCGAGACTTTGCTGTTCCTCTTGCTCACCCATAGTTCGATCTCTCTACTCCCTATATTGTTATCCCCTTATACATGGCACATCCATTTCCATCTCCAGCAGCAGTTCTAGTGGCATTACCAACAGCACCACCAGTTCCTGAGTCACCACCTCAGGTGGTTCCTTCTATCTCTCTTGACGACGAGGAAGACCTCTCCGAGGCATCAACATCATCCCACGGCTCTTCCTCAGGACCCAGCAACAGTTACACCCCAGTGGAGCCAGGCATGGTGATCAAGTTCCTTTCATCTACTTCTAACTATAGACTCCAGCCTCTCACCTACAAGCAGTGTACAATATGGCCCTATTTTGGTGCTTACATGATCTTGGGCCATAGTTTTAGGTTCTTTTTGTATGTCTAAATGATATGGTGATATGGTAGATACAATGTCCTCTAAGGACCATAGAAGGTTACATTTCATGTAGACGAGCTGGTTTTGTTTTGTTCGATGGCCCCACCTTATATATATGTACATATGACTAAATATATACATATATGATGTCGTTTCTATCTATTTTACTAAATTTCCCGTCATGACACGAAACAAATTACCATGTATCCGATAAAAATTTACTCAAGCCGATAATTAAATTTGAGGTAAAAATGAAATTTATATTTTCTTACACATGACAAATTATCGGTTGAAATACTATGACTTAAGCATAGTATTACATCTGGTAAGGTATTATATTAGAGATTTGTCTTGTCACTTTTTGACCATTAGAAAATATCTTTGAATGCACAAAGGCACATCCTGAATGAGGTCTTCTTCACTTAGAACAACATACTAGAGGTTAGCCTTCTAGTCAAGCTTTTAGGACAAAGCATCCTTCTGATTTGCTTGTGTGCCTTCTGGTGACTTGATATTCTTCTCATGATGTATAGACATCTTTTTGATGCTTCTAAACAACTTTTCATGAGAGATAGGAATATTGAGAATGTAGATTCCTTTGCGAAAAGCTCTTTCCTTTTAGAATTGTTCTAAATATGAAAGATACTTATAGAATATATTTGAAATAAATTATTATGTGATCCAATTCTCTCAATTTGGTATATAGAGTGATCTTTGTTATCTGAGATAAAACACTTACATAAACCATTAGTTCTAACAAAAGATTTTTCATAAGTTTTGGTTTGTTTTGTTATCCATCAAAACTATTTAGGATAAGCCCTAAACCACTTATTAGCTTTTGAAGGGTGTTGGAGCTAGGGGTATTTAAAACTGATCCAAATCGAACTAAAATAAAAAATCAATAAAAAAATTGGAAACTGATAAAAAAATTAGAAATCGATTAAAACTTGTTTTAATTGGTTCTTATTTTATAAAAACTAAATGGTTCGGTTCAGTTTTCGATTTTAATTTCTAAAACCGAAACAAACCAAACTGAATCGATAATATATTGCATGTTAATAATTATATATGTATATGAGATATATTACTTATCCATATCTGTAACACCCTAATAATACTATACTATGCTTAAGTCATTTTATGGCATCATTAGTTGTTACTCTTAACTAACGGAAGTTCTTATCTTTGAAATTAGCGTAATATACGAAAATAGCATGTAAATTTTTCTTTTTTTTTGTAAAACCTTTATGCTTGAAAATTGAGCCTTTACGTGCTTACTTACTCGTACATATATGAACGTTGTTCTTCATATCGCTGAGTTACTAATAAGACATATGACAAAATGGAAACAACATAACACAATACCTTAAGCCAAGAATGCAATCAGAGATAATCAAGGTCATCATTACCCTTAATAAGTATCACATACGTAATATGTCAAATTAAGCAGCATGACTTCCTACATGCTCTTAATTACACATGAATTGCCCAACTAGGGCTCTTAAGAAAATAAAAATACTGTGCTACTCTCTCGATCCTCCTTAGATAGGTGAAGAAACATGGCAGCTCCTCGTCTTGTCCAATCAGGTATCGTCAGTAGTGCTATGACTGATGCTAATAGCTCCATCTGAACACGACACAGAAACGTAGGAGTGAGAAATGCAAGATTTCTCAGTAGGATCGTGACTAGACAAACATTGTGTCATCGTTGTCGTCCCAGCTGCTTCGAGTTTAATTATGAAGATAGTGAGCATGCATAAGTTCTATTTTTAAAGGGTTTGAAAACATAGGTTCCCGAAGCGAGTTTCTTTTAATCTTTCTCATATAAACATAATATAAAGAAACTCAAAACAACTATATAAGAGCATATACATGTGAGAACATGGTATAAACATTTATAATGCGTATGAGAAATATAGAAACATGCATGACTATGCAACTCATCAATTTGACCATGGTTCTACTTTGACTTTACTTTCATTTTTAACATATGTTTAACATTCTTTACTTTCCTTTGAAATAGACTGCTTTTGGACATGAGCTCATTCCGTGACCATCGTCATGTAGTACTAAACCAAATCAGACTAAGACGATATTGGTTACCCCTAAGTTAGAGGGTCCTCCATGTCACCCTTGCCTCCCTCATAGAGGTTTCTTGTGGATCGCCGTCTTTCACTTCTCGAAAGTGATCGAGGGGTCATGTCCCATTCTTTTGTTTCTTATCATTATACTTCACATGCATAGTTCTTCTTTGACTAGACACATGCAATGATATGACTAAGTTCATAATTTTGACGAAAATCCGGCAGCATAACGGCTAGACCGGAACTTCCCTAAAATGCCAATCATAAACTTTCAACCAACAGTTCATCATACCTATATCATATCATCACACCCATCATTCAATCATAAGACAAAGCTAAATCAAACTTTTCATTCAACATGTCGAATGGCATCGTACATTTATACCCTAAAGGGGGTTCATGGTTGCGTTATTCTTAGTGAAGAATATTATGAACCATCATATGATTTCTTGTGGTTACCCATGGGAGAACCACATAGTTAAGATATGTGCATGTGGTCTTTTAGTTACTTAGCTCTCATATGAAATTATTCTTTACTTAAGTACATGTCTTATGGAACACTTTTTCAAATTAATTAAGTTAAGTGATTGTTTCCTTTCTTTGAGATAATGCACTTAACGATTCCTAGGTTCATGGTATGCTCAGAGGCCCTAATCATACTTCTATTCCCAAGGAGTTGGAGATCCCTCTAATCCTTAGGTTATGACAATGCATAACCACATCATGAACCCAACAACATCATGTTCATTAACCGCCAAGGGTGATTTTTAACTTAACCAAGTTACAAAGTTTCAAGTTTTCATCACTAACATAACAAGATCTTACCTTAACTATTATAAAAGTTATCATTCTTATAGAGTAGTCACAAAGTTTTATTCTTCATAAAAGTAAGTGCCTTTAAAATTAAGCTTTTATCTTAAAGATTAGATGTTCATGAAATAATGATACAAGTTACTAGCTTTTTTACTAAAAAGTCTTGTTCTTTATGAAAGTTGACTCTTTTAATTATTCTAAAACCATCAATGTCTCAACTTTATGACTTAAAATTGTCTCTACATTAAAAAGGTTCTTACTTTATCAATTAGTAATATGAAATATTAACTTCAAGGTTAAAAGGTCTTGATCTTTATAAATGTTAACACCTTTTAGCATTGTTTTGGTTTAAGATCTAAACTTTATGAATTAAATGTTACAAAACAACACTTTGATGACTTAAAGGCCTCATTCTTGATTAAAGTTTGAAACTTTATGAAAGGTCTTTTCCTTAAGGTTTGATTTCTAAGACATAAAGTGACAAGATATCATTTTTCTAACTCAAGAAGGCTTATTATACCAAAAAGCTTAGACTTTTACATGTATTCTTGTCTTCAGAACAAAACAAAATAAGACTTTTATGGAGGCACTAGACTTGCGCCACTTTTTGTGCTCCAAGAAACAAACTTTTTAAAGTTTTAAGCTTTTAGAATATTCATGGTCTTATCAAATCATGAAAAACATAAAAAGATAAGGTTTTTCCAATCATCAACTCATCACAAGAAAATGGAACAACTTTAAAGAAGATACCATCAAGAATACTCAATAATAAGAACATATTTTCCAAAAGTAGAAACATCAAGAACACTTGAAGAACATCAAGAACATATTTTTAAAAAGGGAAACTCAAGAACACTTGAAAAACATCAAAAACATATTTTTCCAAAAGTAGAAACATCAAGAACACTTGAAGAACAACAAGAACATATTTTTCCAAAAGTAGAAACATCAAGAACACTTGAAGAACAATAAGAGCATATTTTTCCAAAAAGGGAAATTTAAGAACACTTGAAGAACATCAAGAACATATTTTGCTAAAAAGGGAAACTCAAGAACACTTGAAGAACATCAAGAACATATTTTTCCAAAAAAGGAAACTTAAGAACACTTGAAGAACAACAAGAATATATTTTGCTAAAAAGGGAAACTCAAGAACAATTGAAGAACAACAAGAATATATTTTTCCAAAAGTAGAAATATCAAGAACACTTGAAGAACAACAAGAACATATTTTGCCAAAAGTAGAAACTTTTGCTCTTGAAGAACATGAAGGATCTTCTCAAGTTTTCACTTAGAGATCTTGGTCATGAAAGAACCAAGCTCCAAGCTTTCTTGAGCAAACAAAATGAAAAAGATGAAGATCACTACCTTCACTTTGAAGATGGCGCTACAACAAGAGAAGAAGAAGGAGAAGATGATGGCTCCTCTTGATGATGATGGTGGCGATTTTGCATGAACCAAGGGAGAACTCTTAAGTTCTCTTGAAAATTGGTAGTGTTTAGATCTTGTCTTCAAAGACCCAAAGATGAGGTCTTTGAAGGGCTAAGTAAGAGGTTTTGGTTATGGTGGGGGTGGAGAAAGGAAGAAGAAGATGAAGAAGAAGAAGGGAATTTTAGAGAGAAGTGAGAGGATGAGAGTCTTAGAGAGAGAATGAGAAGTGTGAAAATAAAAATAAATGGGTGTGAGAGGGAGAGGGAGGCCGTAACTTCTATGAGGGTGGGGAGAAGATATTTTGCTTCATTTTGTGCTAATTAGTGATTAAGGAGACAAAGTGGATGATGGGGGAACAAAGCATGGTCAAACTCTTACATAAAGCACTCTTGTCTAATACTTTATACTTTTATGACATTACCTTTTACTTTATTGTCTAGTTGATTAAATTTGAATTTAATGATGTGATTAAGTGCTCATATAACTTAATTAAGATGATTAAGCAAGGATTAGTGATTAACACACAATAACATGATTAACAAAAACTAATCTTGCGATTAAGCTTAGTTAACCTTAATTAAACTCAATTAAACTAATTAAGGGCGTTTAGTGCTTAATTAAGCTATAGAGGCTCTGACTTGCTTAATTAGAGATTATCTAATCTCCATTAAGCATTCTCTTGACTCTTCTCATCCGAGTTAACCCCTTAATTAAGCCTTAATCTCATAATTTCTCATTAAGTGCCTAATTACTCAGGGTTACTAAGGTAATTTAGCATGACATGAAATTGAGGATGTTACAATATCTATGCTTTTACAAATATACACGTAAGTATATTCTATACTATTTTAATACTAAAATTATTCAAGTATTCTTATTATCTTAACTCAATATTTTATATTTCAAATTATCTATTAATTCTTTTAATTTACTCAATATGAAATTTATTTTTTTATACTTTATAAAACATATTAATAAAATATCAAAAACTGAACCAATCCAAATCGATTAAAATTGGTTTGGTTTTTCAATTATAATCAAATCGAACTGAGCCAAACATAAATAAAATTTATTGTTTGGATTGATTGGGTTTTTACCTCAAAATTGAACCAAACCGAACCCTGAACACTCCTAGTTGGAGCTTACAATATCCTATTTTTTTTATGATGGCAAACCAATGCTTAGGAAATGTTTTGTTTATAAAATAAAAAACTTGAAAGTGTGAATGCTTTTATTGTAGGTTTTGATTATGCGAAAAGGATGACAAAAGGATGCAATAAAAAAGCATGAGATTCCTTGAAGAAGACTAAGTCCAAGACTAAATGGTATAGGTTTCTAGGACTTAGGTTCTTCTTGTCAAAAGTTTTTCATTTAATAATTCTCATGGCCAAGTTTTTGAAACTTTAAGATTGTTTTTGAACAATGTTTTGAATAAGCTATTGATTTTTTGAAAATATATTTTGAGTTCATATATAATTTGTCTTAAATTTAGTCTATGGAAAACATGGTTTTAAAGTGAGAAAATACATATTTTAGAAAGTTATAATCGATTATACAATATTTTCAATCGATTAAGTTCATTAAAATTTTCAAAAAATCGTTACAACCGCATTTCCAAAGTGTGTAATCGATTACTACTAGCTTGTAATCGATTACAACTGCTAGGTTTTACTCGTAATTGATTGCCATAGCTTGTAATTGATTACCATATTCAAAGACTTGACCAGAAATTTGCTTTTTGTTCATAGTAATCAATTATCACATCTTGTAATCGATTACTACGAGCCCTAACTGCACAAACAACTAGTTCTTAAAAGTCAAGTCTGTTGGGTAATTTCTCAAATGGTCAGTACGAATTTGAGGCCTATAAATATCCATTCATAACGGATTTTTTTAATAAGAACACTCAAGGATTAAGCATTCTTAACCATTATTTTCCTAGTTTGATTTCTTACTCAATTTTTGTGGCCAAAGAGAGTTATAGTTAGAAAAACTTCATAGTGTTTCAACTTGTAACATTTCCTCTTTAAGAAAGTGATTAATTTTTGTCTTTACTTCTTCAAATTGTAAGAGGGTGAGGCATCCCTCAAGTGAGAAAAGGGTGAGGTATCCCTTTTTATTTTGAGTGTCTCAAATACTAGGGTGAGGGATTCCAAAAGTGTGATTGCTCTCGAGTGTTGTAAAGGTTTCCAAACACCTTGAAGAGTTTGAGATAGTGGAAAATCTTGAGTTAATTACTTGGGGACTGAACGTAGGCCACAAGGGGTGACCGAACTAGAATAAATCTATGCTTGCACTTTCTTTACCCTTATCTCTTTATTTTGTTGCAAGTTAAATTCATTCTATTCATTATTGAAGTGGTTTAGAACTTGCATTCATCTCTTAATATCCTCACATATTTAATCACTTAATCAAGTATTCTCAAAAGGATTTAAAACAAAGGAATTTTTGTGAAAGATTTTGAAAAATCTTAGAACTTAATTCACCTCGCTCTTAAGTTCTTGAGGTCACTTGATAACAAGTGGTATCAGAGCCCAATTCTTGTAAAGGCTTAATCGCTTCAAGAAGTTATGGCCTCATCAAACTCCTTTTTGTCAGAAGGTACTTCTATAAATAGGCGACCTATCTTTAATGGGGATGAATATTCATATTGTAAAACTCGTATGAGAATTTTTATTGAAGCCATAGATTTAGATGTTTGGGATGCTGTGGAAAAAGGTCTTTTTGTTCCAACTAAACTAGTTGATGGAAAAAGTGTTGAAAAGCCTAGAAGTGAATGGACTGATGAGGATAAAAAGAAGGTCCAATATTATTTAAAATCAAAGAATATCATTACCTCTGCTTTAGGACATGATGAATTCTTTCGTGTGTTAAATTGCAAAACAACCCAAGAAATATGGGATACCTTACAAGTTACTTATGAGGGTACTATGAAGTTAAAAGGGCCATAATTAACACTCACACACTCAAGATATGCAAAAGAGATTTACATATATTGTCAATCATCTTGCTCTACTTGGAAAGACATTTCCTAATGAAGATTTAATTAACAAAGTCTTCAGATATTTGAATAAGCAATAGCAGCCAAAGGTGACAGCAATAGCAAAATCAAGGAACTTGTCTACTATGACTAATTTTCTTTGGCAAATTTCAAAAGCATTAGTTGGAACTCAATAGACTCAATCAACATGAGGAGAGTGACAAAAGGAAGAAAGGAATAGCTCTTAAAGCCACCATCTCTATGCATGAAGGAAGTGATGAAAATGAAAATGGTAGTTTAGAAGGAGTTGCAAATATGGTCAACCTGGACATATGAAGAAGGAGTGTCCAATTTACTTATAGAGAATGGAGAGTAATTTGGGAAGAAATGAATCAAGGAAAAGAAAGGCAAGAAGGCATATATAACTTCGAAGGAGAATGACACAAAATCATCTAGTGGCCTCGAAATTGAAGTTGAAAACCTTAGTCTCATAACTAGTGTAACATCCGATTTCCGAGTTCCGACTCCATCTTAGAATTGGGATAATTTCCAATTTCCGAGTTCGTCTTGCTTTATTCTATGACTTTCGACCTCATCTCAGCAAAATGGTCATAGTTCCGTCCTCCGACTTCATCTCCAAATCCCCAATGAAATGGCTATTATTTTCGATTTCCGACCTTATACTTCAAACACAAAGTATACGAGTTCCGACTTCATGGTCGATTGTTCAACTAGAATAAGACGCTTAATGGACACGAGATCAGATCTCAGAGTTGGTCTCCAAGTTCGACCGAAATTTATATGGGTTCCGACCTCATGTTTTACTCCCAAGGTTCAAATAAAGCGGACATGATTTTCAGTCTTCAAATTTCTGTCCAGGTCTCAAATAAGGTGAGCACGAGATCCTGCTTCCGACTTAACCTTCAAGTCCGGACAACATGAACGTGAGTACCGATATCCGACTTCATGTTTCAAAGAAAATGTACCCGATTTCCGGTCTCATAATATAGCTTCAAGTTTCAGCTGAGGTACCCGAGTTCCGACCTCAGACCTCATGTTTCAAAATAGTGTATGTGGTTTTCGACCTCAGAAGTTATAGTAACACAATGGTTACAAGTACCGAACTCCGAGTTTAATATAACGAGTTTCGTCCTTAGAGTTGAATTCAATTAGAATGGACATGAGTTTATATCTTTGAATTGATTTTCAAGTCATACACAAGTTCCGATCTCTGAGTTTATTTCCAGCATTGATATTCCCAGCTTCAAATGGGGAGTTCCGAGATTATATGATTGTGAGTTGTATGACTTCCGACATCCGACCTTGCTTCCAAGTTTCGAATAAACCAGACAAGATTTCCTTAAGTCACAAACAAGATGGGATGAGTTTCGACATCCGGCTTCAGCTCCAAGCTCAAGTAAAATGGCACAAGTTCCGACTTCAAGCATCATAGAGACGAGTTCCAATTTCAGGTAGAATGGAAGCGTATTTCACTTTTGGGACGACGTGGAGAGTGTAACACCCTCCCAAGTATACAGTATTATGCTTAAGTCATAGTACCACACTCTGGAGTTGTTATTCTTTGTTGAGCTTTAAGCGGACCTTGTCTGACAGCAACTTCAGCCGTCTTCGGAAACTTTTGAAACTATCTGGAGACAACACGGAAAATAGGAGTGAGAATTATAAATTTTCAATAGGATTCTCTAATTATCATGCGTAATGTCATCATTGTCATCTCCAATTTACTTCGGTTTATTTTGAAAAAGGTGAACATGCCGTACAAACTGTTTAATTTTGTAGTTCAAAAATATAATGTCCGAAGCAAATCTTATTTTAATCATACACTTTGCATTTAGGAGAACCTATAAAGATCAATTCATGAATGATATCATGGATAATAACTGTAACATATTAAACTATACATAGCATCTGCACATAACTTTTCTGCACTTGAATTTATGCATATACATAAAATTTGCTTCTCTTTCCTTATCTTGTTACATATATTCTAGAGTATGATCGCCATGTCACATTCCTTAGGAATATGTTCTTTCTGCCATGTCCTAGAGTATAATCGCCATGTCATACTCCATCAAAATGTGATCGCTATGTCACATTCCTTAGGGTGTGGGATCATCATGCTATATTCCAGAGTATGATCGCCATGTCATACCCCGTCAGAGCATGATCGCCATGTCACGTTCCTTATGAATATAGACTCATCATCATATCTTTACATGCCATATTCCAGAGTATGATCGCTATGTCATACTCCATCAGAGCGTGATCGCCATGTCACATTCTTTAGGAATATGGGACCTTCATTTGGTACTTACACTAGCTGGGTCATGTCATGCCTCATGTAAGTTCTATCCCCTATACTCACACTAGCTGGGTCGATGCCATGCCTCATGTGAGTGGGGTGCTTGCATGTGCTTTAATCTTGGTCTTTAGTCTTGAGTCTTTACTGCCCTTGGGTAGCTTAGCCTTGAACTAAGCTTGTCAGCTTCACCCGTAACCGTTGTCACACCGATTCACGTGCCCCTAGTCTTGGAGGGATTCACATTTAATATACTCATGTATACGCTTCATCATTATTTCTCGTATACCTCATATCATACTACTTCTTGATTTATTCTCATATATCTCATATCACACTTATATCATTCTTGCATATAAACATCCATAGACTTCTGCCGTAAATTCGGCTGCATAACGGATTAGGTCCATTTCCCTATGAATAGTACCAGTTCTCACAAACAATTCAGTCATAACAGTATAATCAATCTAACATATCTATCCATGTAAAACTTGCAACATCAACTTAAACCTCATATGTTCACTAACACTTGTGAAATTATCAATTTGGCCATTCTGCCAATTCTATTTTGTTCTGCCCGAAATTTGCATAATTCACCTTTACCTCTATTCAACTCATTTAAACCTAAATTTTGGACATGTCATAGCTCTATGTGTCTACTTTCTAACCTCTTTAGTCTCATATCATTTTGATTTATATAACTCAAGATATTTAACTTTTGCCTCAGGCTACTCAGTCATTGGCCCGAATTACACTCCTGGAAGTATAAATTCACTAAAAATCGAAACTAGGCTCAAATCATACAAAATTGGTCTCCTATTAAAGCTAACAGAAAACCTTTCATTTGCAACAAGTTTCACTTGATATGCTTAAGTATACCTCGAGTTATAAGTCCTGAAAGTCGACCTTTCTGAACTACCCTATTTTGGCCTAGATTGGACATAGGGTAACTTCCTCGAATCACTTGGAACAATTGGGACCATAACAAACTCGGAATTTCATATTGGGATGTTCCCCTATGTGTAAGCTTTCTAACAAAATTAGTTTCACTCAATTTGGAGTTGTATAGGGTGAGTTATACCCTCCTCAAGTCACCCTACCGGGATGAAGGTTCTGATTCTTAGGTCAAATTTCAAAAATTCATATCTCTCTTAATAATAATCCAATAACCTCATATGATACATGTATGGAAAGCCCTAGATGTCTACTTTCATATAAAAATAGTTTCATCAGATTTAACCAGTTGTAGATGGTGCCGTACACTCCGCCGTACGGACTGCCGTGGAATTCCTCACCAAGACAGCGTCCTGATTCTTCTCTCATTCTAATTTTCTCTTCTAACCATAATTTCAACTCAAGAATTCCTATTAATCCTATCATAATCCATCATATACATCCAATATATCATCCAATACATGAAGAAGAGTACGATTTAATACAACCATAGTGCAAGGAATTCAAGAATAGAAGTAGAATCCTACCTCTTTTAAGTGTGATCTTGTTGAATTTGAGTTTGGATTGATGGAACTTGGTGAAGCTTAAAGGTTTGATGGAGATTGTTGAGAGAAGGAGAGAGTGAGAAGGCTGAAATGAGGGGATAATGAGGCGTAAGTCAGCAGGGAGAAGAGAAAAAAATCTGATTTAAATAGTGAAGTGGTAGTTGGGATTGTGGTGTTGATTGGTTAGAGTTTTGTGGTTGAAGTTCGGCCATGTCTCCCACTTTTGTGGCTAAATTGCTCTCCACGTCGCCCTAAAAGTGAGATACGCTTCCATTCTACCTGAAATCGGAACTCGTAACAATTAAATTGAAGTCGGAACTCCTGCCATTTTACTTGAGCTTGGAGCCCCGGATGTCGGAACTAGTCCTGTCTTGTTTGTGATTTGAGGAAATCCCGTCTAGTTTATTCGAAACTTGGAAGCAAAGTCGGATGTCGGAAGTCATAGGCTTACAATCACATAATCTCGGAACTCCCAATTCAAACTCGAGAACGCCAACAGAAATGGAAGGTTTCTGGGAATAATCTCGAAAATCGGACGAACTCGTGTCCATCCCAATTGAGTTCAACTCTAAGGCCGAAACTCGTTACATTAAACTCAGAGTTCAGTACTTGTAAACATTGTGTTAAGCTATAACTTCTGAGGTCGGAAACCACGAACACTATTTTGAAGCATGAGGTCTGAGGTCGAAACTCGGGTACCTCAATTGAAACTGGAAGCTACATCATGAGACCAAAAATTGGGCACATTTTCTTTGAAACATGAAGTCAGATATCGGTAATCACGTCCGTGTAGTTTGTGCTTGAAGGTTAAGCCGAAAGTCAGGAAAAGGTCGGAAGTCAGAAATTATGCTGAAAGTTGAACACGAACTCGGAAATCGGGAAATAATCCCATCTATCTGGAATTCGAAGATGAAGTCGGAAATGGGAATTGATCAATCCTGAGGGTGAAGTCAGAACTCGGAAATCGGGATGTTACAGAGAGCAATTTAGGCACACAAGTGGAAGACATGGTCGAACTTCAACCACAAAATTCCAACTAATCAATATCACAATTCCAAACTACCCTCATATATTTAAATCAGACTCTCCTCTCTATTTTGATATGATTTTATGTCTCCCTTTCCCCTTGTTCTAGCCTCCTTCTTCCCTTCTCTCAATCAACTCCCTTACTCCTTCAAGCTTAGCAAGGTTCTAACGCTTCAAGTTTCAGCACTTAGCTCAAGTCATACTCCAAAGGGGTAGGATTCTATTTCTGTTCTTGAATTACTTACACTATGATTGTATGAAATTATGCTCTTCTTCGGGTATTTGATGAATTACTGGATGTATTATGATGGATTATGATAGGATTAACATGAAATCTTGAGTTGAAATTAGAGTTAGAAGAAGAAAATTAGAAGGAATGGAGAATTAGGATGCTGTCTTGGTGAGGAATTCCACGGCAGTTCGTACGGCGGAGTGTACAGCTCCGGCTACAGCCAGTTAAATCCGATGAAATTATTTTTAAATGAAAGTAGACATTCAGAGCTTTCGATAAATATATCATATAAGGTTATTGGATTAGTATTGAGAGAGATATGAATTTTTAAAGTTTGACCTATGAATCAGGACTTTCATCTGAGCAGGGTGACTTGAGGAGGGTGTAACTCAACCTATACAACTCCAAATTGAGTGAAACTAACTTTGTTAGAAAGCTTACACATAGGGGAACATCCCAATATGAAATTTTGAGTTTGTTATGACCTCAATTGATCCCAGTGGTTTGAGGAAGTTACCCTATATCCAAACTGAGTAAAATAGAGTAGTTCAGAAAGGTGGAATTTCATGACTTATAACTTAAGCTATACTAAAGCAAATGGAATGAAACTTTTGCAAATGAAAGGTTGTCCTGTTAGCTTTGATATGAGACCAGTTTCATATGATTTGAGCTTAGTTTCGATTTTTAGTGAATTTATACTTTCAGGAGTGTAATTCGGGCCAGTGACTGAATAGACTGAGGCAAAATTTGAATATCTTGAGTTATATAAATCAAAATGATATGGGACCAAAAAGGTTAGAAAGTAGACATATAGATCTATGACATATCGAAAATTCAAGTTTAAATGAGTTGAATAGAGGTAAAGGTGGATTATGCAAAGTTCAGGCAGAACTGAATAGAATTGACAGAAATGACCAAATTGATGGTTTCACAAGTGTTGGTAAGCATATAAGGTTTGAGTTGAGAATTATAAGTTTTACATTGATAAATATGTTAGATTGATTATATCGCTATGGCTGATTTGTCCGTGAATAACTGGCACTATTCATGGTGAAACGGATCTAATCCGTTATGCTGCCGAATTTACGACAAAAGTCTATAAAACTAGGAATGATTGTATGCAAGGATAAATTTAAGTATGATACGAGTTATAGCGTATATGAAAATAAATGATGAAGGATATGTATGAGCACATTCAATATGCCTATGCATGACCATGTATAAGAATGAAAAGACATGAGTATGATAGCATGTGAATCCCTTCACTCGGAGGCAGTTAATTGAGATCCCTCACTGTGAAGACAGTTAAATGATAAAATGTGAATCCCTTTACCTGGAGGCAGTTGCACATTGAATCCCTCCCGGTGAAGGCAGTTAAAGATAAAGATATGAATCCATTCACTTGGAGGCATTTGCACTTTGAATCCCTCCCTGTGAAGGCAGCTACCCTCTACCTTGGAGGCACATGGTCAGATGAGATCCCTCTATATTGAAGACACATGGTCAGATGAGATCCCTCAATTTTGAGGCACGTGACCAGAAGAGATCCCTTCAATTAGAGGCACGTGGCCAGAATGAGATCCCTCCAAGACTAGAGGCACGTGAATCCCCTAGTGGATGAGTCGGTGTGACAACGATCATGAGCTGAGCTGACGAGCTCCCTCTAAGGCCAGGCTACCCAAAGGTAGTAAAGGCTAAAGACTAAATATTAAAGTATATGCAGACACCCCATCCACATGAGGCATGGCATCGACCCAGTTAGTGTGAGCATAGGGGCTAGAACTTACATGAGGCATGGCATGACCCAGCTAGTGTAAGTACCAACTGAAGGTCCCATATTCCTAAGGAACGTGATATGGTGATCACGCTCTGATGGGGTATGACATGGCGATCATACTCTGGAATGTGGCATGTAAAGATTTTATGATGAAAAAAGAAAGATGAAGAAAGAAAAGTAAATTTTATGTATATGCATGAATTCAAGTGCAAGTTAAGTTATGTGCAGATATTATGTTCCCAGTATATTAATGCTATGTGTGTTATAATATGTTACAATTATTATCCATGGTATTATTCATGGATTGATTTTGTGTAGGCCTTCCCAAATGCCAAGTGTATGATTAAAATAGGCTTTGCTTCGGACATTATATTTTTGAACTATAAAATTAAACAATTTGTAAAACATGTTCACCTTTTTCAAAATAAATCGAAGCAAATTGGAGATGACAACGATGATATTACGTATGATAATTAGAGAATCCTATTGAGAATTTATAATTCTCACTCCTATTTCCGTGTTGTCTTGTCTCCAGATAGTTTCAGAAGTTTCCGAAGATAGCTGAAGTTCTTTGTCGGACAAGGTCTTTCAGTAACAAAGAATAACTCCAGGGTGTGGTACTGTGACTTAAGCATAGTACTGTACTTGGGAGGGTGTTACAGCTAGGGGTAGTGATAGTGATGAAGAGAAAAAATCTTCTAATCTTGATTTCTGTCCTTTATTTGATGAGTTATAAGATGCTTTTAATGATTTGCATGAGAATCCTTGAGGCTTACCAAGCTTGTTGCTTCCTCTAAGAAAATTATTTCATCTTTAGAAAAGGATACCTCTATATTGAACAAAGAATTAGAGGAACTCAAAATTGAAAAAGAAACTCTTGGATTAATTGATGCAAACTCAACTTGCTCTAAATGTCAATTATATGAGAATGCAACTACATCCTTTTCATGCTCATCTTGTAAAAATTTTGAAAAGGAGATTAAATATTCGAAAAATGTACTTGCTAAGTTTACATTTGGTAAAAATAACTTAGACATATTGTTTAGGAAAACAAAGATGTGTGCTTGATAAGGCTGGATTATGATATAATCCTAAGGGACAACAAAAGTTCTATAAAAAATTCTTTTCTATATCATCTACCTCTAGCTCTCCTTTCATAACATGTTTTTATCGTGGCAAGAAAGGGCATAGTGCATCAATATGTTATATTAGAAAGAATGGACAAGCTAGTGGAAAGATGATATTGGTTTCAAAGGGTATTTTGCCCAAGTCTAACAATCAAGGACCTAAGAAAATTTGGGTACCTAAATCCAATATTTGAACTTGTGATGTAGGTATACCTAAAGGTCAAGAGTTCAAATTGGTATCGTGATAGTAGGTGCTCCAAGCACATAACAGGAAATGCATCAAAATTCTCTCACCTAACCCCTAAGAAGCATGGACATGTGAACTATAGAGACAACAACAAAGGACAAATACATGGAGTTGGTAAAGTTGGTAAAATGCCTTCTACCTCCATAGAAAGTATTTTATTTGTTGATGGTCTTAAGCATAATTTACTTAGTATTAGTCAATTATGTGATAAAGGAAATCGAGTCATCTCTTTGATTCAAATTGTTGCATTATAGAAAGCATTAGTGATAAGAAAGTTAAGTTTTTGCACATAGAGTAGACAACATCTACATGATTAGCCTAGATGATATTTTCTCAAATAATATTTAGTGTCTCAGAGCATGATTTATGACTATGGCATAGAAGAATTGCACAGATTCACATGGATTACTTAAATAAGTTAGTTACAAAAGAATTAGTAATTGGACTACCAAAACTCATATTTGAAAAAGACAGGCTTTGTGATGCTTGTCAAAAGAGAAAACAAGTAAGGGTCTCTTTTAAAACAAGAAATATTATTTCAACCACTAGACCTTTACAATTGTTATATATAGATCTTTTTGGTCCATTTAGAACTATGAGTTTTGGAGTGAATTACTATGCTTTAGTGATTGTGGATGATTATTCTAGGTTTACATGGACATTATTTCTAGTTCATAAAACTAAGGCATTTCAATCATTTAGAAAATTTGCTAAGGTTATCCAAAATGAGAAAAATCTTAACATTGCATCCATAAGAAATGACCATGGTGGGGAGTTTGAAAATGAGTCTTTTGAAATTTTTTGTGATGAACATGGCATTGAACATAATTTCTATGCCCCAAGAACTCTGCAGCAAAATAGAGTAGTTGATAGGAAAAATTGTTCTTTAGAAGAAATGTCAAGAACTATGCTAAATGAATTAAACCTTCCTAAGTATTTTTGGACAGATGCAGTGAATACCTCTTGTTATGTAATAAATAGAGCCCTAATAAGACCAATTTTAAAGAAAACCCCCTAAACTATATAAAGGAAAGAAGCCAAACATATCTCACCTTCATATTTTTGGTTGTAAATGTTTTGTTTTTAGATAATGGAAAGGATAACCTAGGCAAATTTCATACTAAATCTGATGAAGAAATATTTCTTGGCTACTTATTACATAGCAAAGCATATAGAGTCTATAATAAGAGAACTATGACTGTAGAAGAGTCTATACATATTGTTTTTGATGAGACTAACCTGATATTATTGATGATGTTGTAAAAGCTTTGGAAAATACTCACATCAATGACAAAGAAAAGGACTATGAGAAAGAGGAAGAAATTGAGAAAGAAACTCCACAATAAGAGCAAATAAGGACAAATGATATTCCAAAAGTGTGGAGGACTTCAAGACATTATCCACTTGACTATTATAAGTGATATTTCAAAAGGGGTAACAACTTGAAACTCTCCTAGAAATACTTGTAATCATATGGCATTTGTTTCTCAAGTAGAACCTAAAAAATATAGATGATGCCATTATTGATGAACATTGGACCTTAGCCATGTAAGAAGAATTAAATGAACAGCCAACAACCAACAACCAATTTATACCTACAATTAACTCACTAGTCTAGCATTACATTAATCTCCTCTCTCTAAGCTTTATTTAGACACCTAATTTGCACTTGTTGGAGTTTTGGTGAGAGAGCTAGCCGAAAACATTGAATTGATCTCTCTAGACCTATCTATGGAAGTTCACCATGATTTTGACCATCAAGATGCCCTTTTTTGGCTAAGTTCTCTACAGAATGTAGCCCTAGGTGTTAACTTTCAAATGGCACTAAAATGGGCTCAATTGGACTCTTATGGGCTGAGTTATGGCCCGAATATTGCACATTGCCCAGGAACCGCGGCTACACCCTTTGACTTCACTTCTAGGTTCAAATTCAGCTCCAAGACTTGAGAACTGGCCTCTGACCTCTTCATAAAAGTTGTAGGCCTAGCTCTTAGCTTTCTTACTAGTCAAAAATTGAAGTCTAGAACTCAAGTTATGGTCAAAATACAAAATAGTGTCAGAATGAGCATGATGCTGGAAAAATTGAATCAAGACTCAACCAAACCCAATTAACAAATATGATCCAAATCACATCAATTATGTGCAAAAGAGGGTTAATGCACTAAATATGAAGGAAAATATATATAAAAATCCAATTCATCAATGGTCATAAGGAAAGCCTTGTAGTGGTTTGAATGGCATATTTGGCTTCCACAAAGTAGTGGGCTAGGAAAATATAGGCATAATGGACATATCGGGCCTCCATCAAGTAATGGGCTAGGACAATATGGTCACAAGTGACATACCGGGCCTTTATTTAGCAGTGGGTTAGGATAATATAATCACAATGGATCTAACTAGGGGATGCCCTAGCAATAAGTGTAACACTCTAATAATACCATATTTTGCTTAAGTCATTTTATGGCATTACTAGTTGTTACTAGTAATAAGCAGAAGTTCATATAATTGAAATTAGCGTAATATATGAAAATAACATGTAATTTTTTTTTAAAAATAATCATTATACTTGAAAACTAAGCCTTTAAGTGCTTACTTACTCATATACATATGGATGTTATTCCTCATATCGCTAAATTACTAATAAGCCATATGACGAAGTTGAAATGACAAAACATAATACCTTGACAATAATGTAATCATAGATAATCAAGAGTTATAATCACACTTAATAATCATCACATATGTAATAGGTCAAAATTAAGTAGCATGACTTCCCACATGCTATTAATTATACATAAAATACCCAATTAGGGCCCTTAAGAAAGTAAAAATATTATGCTACTATCTCGATCCTCCTTAGCTAGGTGTTGTAACATGACAGCTCCTCATCTTATCCAGTCAGGTTCCACCGAAAGTGCTGCCATGGATGCCATCAACTTCATCTAAAAACAACATGAAAACATATGGGTGAGAAATAGAAGATTTCTCAATAGGATCATGACTAGACCATTAATGTGTCATCATCATTGTCCTAGTCACTTCGGTTTTATTTATGAAAATAGTGACTGTAACGTCCCCATTTCTGACTTTCGACCTCATCAATAAAGGTTAAAAATTTCCGATTTTCGATTTTATTAAGGCTCAAATGGACTGGCTAGGATTTTCCTTTTTCTGACCTTATGCACGTAGTACACGATTTTCGACCTGACACGAAATCCAACATCCGAGTTGATCTCAACCAGAAATGGACACGAGATCAGACCTCTGAATTGGTCTCCAAGATTGACCAAAATTTACACGAGTTCCGATATCCGAGTTTATTCCCAAGAGCTCTTCATTTCCATTGATGTTCCCGAGTTTGTCTATAATAGACTTCTGAGATTAAATTTGGAGTTCCAAGATTCTATAAGTTCCAATTTCTTGGTCATAAGATTAATGTTTTGGTTCCCGATCTCCGGTGTTATGCTTAGAATCGATTCGAGTTAACGTAACATCCTCGACTTCCGGGTTTGAGTGTTTTGGTTTCACATTCTTATCCTTGACTTTCGATTTTAAGGTGATTGGTGCTGTACGATTTCCAACACTCGACTTTGCTTTCAAGTTTCGAATAAACCAGACAATATTTCCGAGTTCCGATTTCATCTCCAAAATTTGAAATGCGCGCGAGTTCCGACTTTAAGGAGAGTACGAGTTCCGACGTCATCTTCAGAATACAGTGGAAGCGAATTCTACTTTAAGGCGATGTGGAGAGCAATTTTGTCACAAAAAGAGGGATACATGGCTGAACTCTACCCACAAAAATGGGGAAGGTTGGCTGAAATTCAGCCTTGTGTTTTTAGGCCAATCAAAACCCTCCAAACTAACTACCATCTCAAGCTTATATAACCATTTCTTTCTCTCCTTCAGCCCCATTTCTACGCTACCTTTTCCCTTGTTTAGCTCTCTTTTTCTCTCCTCCACTCACCTAACTCCATCCAACTTTCAAGTATAACCAAGTTCTATTTCCAAACTTAAGCCTAATAACAAGAGGTAGAGGTTTAATTCTTGTCTTGATTTTCTGATTTCGGTGGCTAAATGGTGATTTAATTTCTCAATTTTTGATATATTGATTGAATGATTATGATGATATATAGTTGGTTTATTGGTTGTTTGTGAGATTAAATTTGAATTGGAAGCAAGAAAGGATGAATTAGGAAGAGTTGAGGGGTTGAAAAACCAAAAACCCTCGGCAGTTCGTACAGCGGAGTGTACGGCTCCGCCTACAGCCAGTTAAATCTTATGAGACTATTGTTTTATGAAACTAGACATCCAGGGCTTTCTACACATATATCATAGAAGGCCATTGGATTAATATTGAGAGAGATATGGATTTTTGAAGTTTGACCTAGGAATCAAGATATTCACCCGGGCAGTGTGGGTTGAAAAGAGTGTAACTCATCCTATACAACTCCAAATTGAGTGAAACCAATTTTGTTAGAAAGCTTATACATAGGAGAACATTTTACAAAGAAATTTCGGGTTTGTTACTATCTCATTTGTTCCCAGTGATTCAAAAAAGTTACCCTATGTCCAAACTAGGCCAAAATAGGGCAGTTCAGGAAGGTCAAATTACGGGGCTTATAACTCGAGCCCTACTAAGGCAAATGAAATGAAACTTTTTGCATATGAAAGGTTGTCCTGTTAGATTTAATATGAGACCAAGTTCGTATGATTTGAATCAGTTTTCGATTTTTAGTGGATTTTTACTTTTAAGTGTGCAATTTTGGCCAACTGTTGGGCAGACCGGGATAAAACCTAAATAATTTGAGCTATGCTTATCAAAATTGGATGGGACCAAAGAGGTTAGAAAATAGATACATAACAATTTAACATATCCAAAATTGAGATCCAAATGAGTTAAATAGAAGTTCTGGCTTGATTTACAAAAATTGGATTGAATGATTATGTTGAGGCTGTAATTCTGCCTTAATGGGGCTAATGCTTCTATGAGTTCAATGATGAATTATGCATGCAATATTGTGACTTATATGAGAAATTGGTATTTTGATGTATTGGCACTATTCATGGAGAAGTGGATACGGTCCGTTATACTGCCAAAATTTCGGTAAGATCTGTACATGAGTTATGATATACATGTTGATGCATGTGCATTTACAAGGAAAATATGAAAGCTATGTTATGATGAACATAAGGAATATGTTATGATGAAAGTTCCATGATACTTGGGCCAGCCCCGGATAAAAAGTTAAAGGGAATAGATCGGGAGACGCTTTGAAAGTAAACCTGGGCATTCTCAGATAGGAACGAGCTCGATCCTGAAAAGCAGACTATTATCCAGGAGTCTAAAATGGCCAAGAACTCCTAGGGGACCAAGTAATAGAAAAGGTTATGAGGAATGGAAAAGGAGCGAGTTTTGCATGATTGCATTAAATGCATAATTACATTGAATGGTCATTATAAGTCATTTACAGTTTGTTTGTTATATTCACTTACTGCCATATATTCATTATTCTGTGTATTGTTGATATTAGTTTATTCTGTTCCTTATGTTGTCTTAAGTAAAACTGGGCCTTGCCTCGGACCAGACATTTTCCCAACCTTATTAAATATGAATAGTTAAGTTTAATCTCATGTTTTTAAAATTAAATAAAACCCGAGGCAACTAAGAATGAACACGAAGTTAGTTAAACACCATACGCGAACTCTACTAAGAATTTCTTCAAATTCTCACCTCGTTTTGCATTTCCGCCTCATTCTCAGATGTGGGCGATGGACTCGATGGCTACACTCTTCGTTGAGATTCCAGACTTGCAGCTCTACCATGACCCTGCGGTAGGCTCACTGTATATAGCTGGCTCCTGCCATTTCTGTCTTTACCTTTTTAGTGATAGGAATTTTGCCGTCCCTTTACACCATCCTGCTTTTGATCCTGCTGCCCCATACTTTGAGGTCCCACTGCATGTGGCACACCCTCCGCCAGCACCTCCCGCACCTGCGGCACCTGCAGCTCCTGTTGATCCTGTGCCAGAGGCTCCTTCGTAGGTGGTACCAGACGTACAACTCAGCTCTGAGAGTGACCCTTCTGAGGCCACCAGTTCATCATCCTCCTCCTCCCTCGGGACTCAAAGGCAGACTACTCACCCGGTCGAGGCATGGCCAACCCGGCTCGACTGAGTAGATCAAAGAGAGACGACGTTGTATAGCATGACCCTCTTTTGACAGTACACAGTTTTGGGTCATAGACTTAGCAGCAGGTTTAGCAGTAGGTTTGGAATATCCTTTGAGGACTCTATAGGATCATTTTGACTGATACGGGCCTTATGTCTTTTTGGTACACCGGCCCCACTTTTGTAATCTACAGTGTGCCGTTTTGTAGGTATATTCATCACATATATACATATTAGAGAAAAAGCAAATATAAAATAATGAATACAACTTTAGACAGAAAACTAACACGGTAACGAGACTTATCCAATTTCATGCTATGACTTAAGCATAACATAAGTTGGTAGGGTGTTACAATGAGCATTCATAAATTCAATTTTTAAAGAGTTTGAAAACATGAGTTCCCGAAGCGGGTTTCTTTTAATCTTAATCATATAAATGTAATATAAAGAGATGTAAGGCCATAAGATGGGAATATATATGTGTATGAGAACATAGTATAAACATTCATGACCATATATATGAGAGAATAAAGATGCATGCACATTAATTTAACTTCATGGAGTTGACTAGAGTCTTTCTTTAACTTTACGTTCATGCTTAACACGTGCTTAACATTTTTTACTTTCCCTTGGAATAGACTGCTATTGGATATGAGCTCATTCCATGGCCATTGCCACACAGTACTAATCTAAAATTAGACTAAGCTGATAAGGATTCCTTTAGTTTTGGAGAGTTCAAGGCTCTCTTTCCTCCAAAGTAGAAGGGTCTTTTATAGGTTACATTCCCTTACTGAAAGATTATGCTCACTTATCTTGTCTTTGTGGATTACCTTCCCTTACTTCCCCTACCGAAGTGACTGAATGATCATATCCAATTATATCTTTTCTTTCTCATAATTTCATCTTTACATGTATTGTAATAATTGACAAGACACATGTGGACATGCAATGAAACTCCTTATTTCTGCCACTGAGATTGGTCTCTCCCAATTCATCATGGCCTCAATCTTACTAGGATCCACTGCAATTCCTCCTTGTGACACCACATGTCCTAAGAATTTTACTTTTTCCATCCAAAATTCATACTTAGACAACTTGGCATAAAGCCTCCTTTCCCTTAAGATTCCCAATACAACCTTCAAATGCTCTTCATGTCCCTCATTTGTTCTCGGGTAGATGAGAATATCACTATGAAAACAACCACAAACTTATCCAGGTAAGGTCTAAAAATTCTATTCATGTAATCCATGAAAATAGCAGGGGCATTAGTCAAACCAAACGACATTACCGTAAACTCATAATGCCCATATCTCTTGTCCTAAAGGCTTTCTTAGGTATATTCTCTTCTTTCATTCTTATCTAATGATATCTCGATCTCATATCAATCCTAGAGAACACAGCTGTACCTCACAGTTGGTCTATACAGTCATCTATCCTAGGCAAAGGATATTTGTTCTTAATGGCCACTTTGTTCAGTTGCTTATAGTCCACACATAGCCTCATGTTCCCATCCTTTTTCTTCACAAAAAACACCAGCGCTCCCCGAGGTGAGGCACTAGATCTCATGAACTTCTTTTCCATTAACTCGTTCAACTGACTCTTTAACTCCGTTAGTTTCATTGTGGACATCCTATAGGGTGCTATAGAGATTGGCCCCATTCCCGATACTTACTCTATAGAAAACTTAATTTTCCTTTCTGGGGGAAATTTGAGTATATCGTTAGGAAACACATTTGGGTATTCCTTAACTATGGGGATCTCATCTAATACTTGCTCAAGTTCCACATCACTTGCCATAAGGAGAACATATCCCTAAATATCAAACTTACTACTTCCTACTTTAATAGAGTTCAACAATAGGCAAATAAATTCAACAGGTTTCACAGGCATAGGGGGAAGCACAACAGATTTTTCAGAACAATTTATCATAGTATAGTTGGCCGAAAGCTAGTTCATGCCTAGAATCAAATCCAAACTAGACATGGGAAAACAAATCAAATTTGCTACAAAAGACTTACCATCAATTTGTAAATGACAATTCAAATAACAATGACAAGTTTTGACTAGTTTCCTAGCAGGAGTGAAAACTATCAACATGTAAGGTAATTCAGATATAGACAATCCCAATTTATCTATACAATCATGAGAAATAAAAGAGTGTGTAACACTAGAGTCATATAGCACAGTTAAGGTTCTACTATTAACCAAACACTTATCTTGGATTAGATCGTTAGACTGAATGAGCTCTTCAGCATTGAGGGCAAAGACTCTTCCTTGATATTGGGGCTTGTTGGCAGGGGTCGACAGCTTAACTATGTAATCTTTAGCCATGTGTCCAGGTTTTCCACATCGAAAACACACATTTTGCCCAGCCAAGCAAAGGCGTCCTCCATGGTTCTTGCCACATTTAGGGCACCCAAGAATCACCACTTGCTTTGGTAACTGACCACCCGTGCCGTTGCTAACTACGGTTGTCTCTTGCGGTACAGGACGTACCTACTTCCTTGGTATTAGGAGGCTAACCTTTTCTTAGAAGGGTCTTTCTTTGGTATGACACATTTACCATAAAGTGCAGCCTTGAGCATCTCCCAGGTGATGAGGAGTCCTCGATCATCTTTTCAGCATTAGCCCATCAAGCTTTAGCATCAACCTCTAATATGTAGATAGCAAATGTTACTTTCTATAGCCTAGTGCAAACTAACACAAAGAATGTCCCTTCTAGTACCTCAATCCATCCCTTAGCCTTTTTAGGATTGAAGTCTCCTTGAAAAGCTGGTGGGTTGATCTTCAAAAACTTAGCAAACTTTAGGTATTCTGGGTCAGCCTCAGTTTCTGCTATTCCTTCCAATGCTCAGTTAGTTACAGCAACTTGTCCTCTTGCGATTGAAAGTAGTGTGGAGGAAACATTCATCATATTTGCCAAACCTAAGGTGGCAGATTCGCTTTGTAACCTATTCTGCTTGTCAAAAGTCATCAGTTCTTGGACACGAACAAAGATATTGAGTTGATCAGGCCCAATACCAAGCTAAATATGGCAGTAGCTAATCACATTCACAACCAGGTAGTCATGCCTAACTTACTCCTATATCTTACCCCTATGGTAAGATCCATGGCATGATTTGCAAAACATGACAGAGTATGCTTAGAGGCATATTCAGTCCATCCCCAGGCTCTACAAGAAGGAACTATTCTGATACCAAAATGTAACACCATAATAATACCATATTATGCTTAAGTTATTTTAAGCAATTACTAGTTGTTACTCATAACTAGCGGATGTTCTTATAATTGAAATTAGCATAATATGCGAAGGTAGCATGTAATTTTTTTTTAAAACCTTTATACTTGAAAACTAAGCCTTTAAGCACTTACTTACTCATATACATGTGGACGTTATTCCTCGTATCCTTGAATTACTAATAAGACATATGACGAAGTTGAAATAACATAACACGGTACCTTAAGACAATAATGTAATCATATATAATCAAGAGTCATAATCACACTTAATAATTATCACATATGTAATAGGTCAAAATTAAGTAGCATAATTTCCTACATGCTCTTAATTACACATAAACTACATAACTAGGGCCCTTGAGAAAGTAAAACTTTTATGTTACTATCTCAATCTTCCTTAGCTAGGTATTTTAACATGACATCTCCTCATCTTATCTAGTCAGGTTCCACCAAAAGTGCTGCCATGGATGCCATCAACTTCACTTGAAGATGACACATAAAAATAGGTATTAGAAATACAAGATTTCTCAGTAGAATCCCAATTAGACCATTAATGTGTCATCGTCGTCGCCTCAGCCACTTCGGGTTTATTTATGAAAACAGTGAGCATCCACAAATTCAAATTTTAAAGAGTTTGAAAACATGAGTTCCTAAAGTAGGTCTCTTTTAATCTTAATCTTATAAACGTAATACAAAGAGACGCAAGGCCATAAGATGGGAATATATATGTATATGAGAACATAGTATAAACATTCATGACCATGTATATGAGAGAATAAAGATACATGCACATTCATGTAACTTCATGGACTTGACTAGAGTCTTTCTTTAACTTTATTTTCATACTTAGTATGTGCTTAACATTATTTATTTTCTCTTAGAATAAACTACTATTGGACATGAGCTCATTCCATAGCCATCGCCATACAATACTAATCTAAAATCAGACTAAGTTGACAAGGGTTCCTTTAGTTTGGTGAGTTCAAGGCCCTCTTTCCTTCAAAGTAGAGGGGTCTTTTATAGGTCATCTTCCCTTACTAAATGATCATGCCCGCTTATCTTGTCTTTGTGGATTACCTTCCTTTACTTCCCTTACCAAAGTGATCGAAGGATCATGTCCAATTATTTCTTTTCTTTCTCATAATTTCATCTTTACATGTATTGTAATCACTGACAAGACATGGGTGGACATGCAATGATATGACTAAGTCCATAATTTTGACAGAAATTTGGCAGCATGATGGTTAGATCGGACCTTCCCCAAAATGCCAGGTGTAACATCCCCAATTTTTGTCTAAGCTAATTAGCTCAGTGATCCTGGCTAATTAGAGAGGTTAACGATTAACTGAGGACTAATCGGCTAATCTCGATAAACAAGAGCTTAGTAAATTGAGTCAAGCGATAATTGAATCATAATGCACTAAATGTTTTAATTAAAACCTAATTATTCAAACCTCCTTAGTTCATAACTTAGAAATATAATTAAGCTAATCCAATCTTATTAATTAAGTACAAGACAATTGTTCTACCTTAATCAATTGAGATAGATTAATTCTTACACCCTAATTACATAATTCATAAGATCAATTCTTTTAAGAGGAAAAATGTCTTAAAGATGTAATTAACCGAAATCGGTTAAAGAGCAATTTAACTAATCAAATTTAATTAACAACTTAAGTAATTCTCATAGCTTTGAAGATTTAAAAAATTTTCTTAATTGATACACCAAATCTTGGCCAAGTGCAAGAGCAAAATCTAACCATCCATTTGTCTTCTCATCATACACCACTAGATCAAGAGTCCATGTTAGTAGATTCCTTAAGTCAAGACAAAAGATCTACTCTCCTCCATCAAGATTGTGACACTTGGAGTGATCACAACCATCCAATGCCAATCCTAGGATAGATCATGCTTTTAACCACTTGAAAAGAAACACTACAAGTCTTTACCCAAGTGCCAAGACTCAAAGGAAACACAACTCCCTCTTTTGCCCCAAGGTTTTTCCACTCTCTTGCTTGTTGTAAGAAGCAAAGTCACCTCACTCCCTCCCCTCATTTTTGTGCCACTTTCAGCCCCTTCTCCCTCCTCAATTCATTTTCATTCCCTCTCTCAAGACACACACAAAGCTCTCACCTCTCTCTAAACCTCTCTTTGTTCTTCCTACTCTCCTTCTTGTTCTTCTTGTTTTTCCTACTCTAGGTCATCACTTTTCCACCACCATCACCCTCATCTTCTATCACCACCCTCACTAACTTATCAAGAATCACATTCTTTGGTCTTTGGTAGAGCAAAACAAACACTCCTTTAGCCCCATTTGCTAGCTCAAGAGAAAGGAGGCCATCTCCAACCACTGCATTTTTCAAGCTTCCAAGATAAACTCATTTGGTAGTGACTCTAACCTACTCTTTCCATATATTTTTCAAACTCTAGAACTCCTAAGCTCTTTATAGCTAGGTGGTTTTAGGACTTGCTTCAAGGTCTCATGACCATTTCTTGTTCTATGAGTTTTCTTGTCTTGTTGAAAAATGTTGCCTTGAAGTGAGAATATGTGGCATGATGGTTTTATGTATCTTGCTTTATTTTGGTTTAAAATACTGATTTAGTGACTAAAACTTTGAGTATGATGATGAGATAAAACATAAAAATGGTGATTTGAAGTGGTATAACAACATTTCCACAAGATTGATATGTAAAACTTAAAAACTAGTTAAGCTGGAATTCTGGCAGTCTGTAATGCGTATGGTATAAGTCGATTTACAGAACTCAAAATGTAATGAAACTAATTTTTTGTGAAAGTAGACTCAAAGAGCTTTCCACACATATAAAATTCGGGAACTTTGGAGTTAAAATGAGGGATATATGATTTTTCAAATTTGGCTGTTCCCGGATGGGTTTCTGTTCGGGCAGTATGTAATAAAATATGGATAACTCAAGTTATACATAACATTTTTTAGTGGGACTAAGTTTGTTAGAAAGCTAAGACATAGAGGAACACTTCCATAAAATATTTTTGTCAGATTCCATGTGAGGAACTCCCAGTGAAGTGGACAAGCCACTGACCCGAGTTGAACTTTCAAGTCTGAACAGTCAGAATAAAATGTGCATTTCTCAAGTTACAAAATGAATTTTTGAGTGGGGTTTATTTTGTTTAAAAATAGACTCAGAGGACTATAATCATACCAAAATTCGAAACAAAAGAATAAAAGATGAAATTATGGTGAATTTTTGAAGTTACTGCCCCACTGTAAAAGTAAAACTAGTTATGGTAAAGTTTTAAAGGTTAATGAGAAATAAGCTTTAAGACATTAAGACTCTTACATTAAGTATTGGAAAATCTTCATAATTCAACTTAAAAGTTTCAAAAAGGATAATGGATGAAATTGACCCTATGCCTAATAAAAGAATTTATGCAAGAAGCAAATCAATTAAAAGCTTGTACCCAAGTTTACTAAGCTAAGCTCATAAGACTTTGTGTGATGTGTATGCCTCTATGTGTCAATATGATGACAATGACATAATGATTATGATAGTGATACGATGATGATAAGAATGATAATGATATGATGACGATATGATAATGAATGATGATGATATGAATATGATATGTTGATGATATGATGCTTAATGATATACATGAAAGGATTAATAAATATGAACACCCTGGGGACGGCGATACGTAACGCCCAGAGGTGATTGATAAAGGAACCACATTTGGGGACGACGATACGTAACGCCTAAATGTGGAAAAGAAACAGAATAATTTTGCATCATAAGCTTTAATAAGAAGAGAAAGTAAACTAAGGGTGTGATCCTTCAAAAGGGAAGGTGACCCAAAGTAAGCTCCCCTCACCCACCACTCACATGAGACATGGCATGACCCAGCTAGTGTAAGTACCGAAATTCTATGGTAGCGATGGCCACGGTATGAGCTCATTACCACTTATGTTTAGTGGGTGAAAAGATAAAGTTAAGTTAAGAAAAGAAAAGGGATCTCGGTCCAAACCCTAGAAGGGGAAGAAGTTAAGAGAAGATTATAGCATAGCCATGCATGTTTTATGTAATTATACTCGTGCCCATGTATGTTATGATATAAATGATTAAAGAGTATGTTAAAATTGAATCCACTTCGGATATTCATGTTTTCGTAAACCTAAAAACGGAACATTATGAATGCTCACCATTTTCATTAATAAAACCGAAGTGGCTGGGACGATGACGATGACACTTTCGTGTTGGGTTCGAGTCCTACTGAGAAATTCCATTTCTCACCCTAGTTATTCTTCCGTATCGTCACCAGATCTCAATGGCGTATCCGGTGGAGCGGAGCATGGATCCCCCACATTATGAGCGGACGTGTGATGTAGGATGTCAGACAATGCTGATTCGGACTTGAAGTTGCCATAGCTTTGCATCTTTATACATTCCTTTTTGTGACGAACGATGTCGATTTCAGTTTGTATTTAGTATTTGGATCATGGCACGACCATGAACCTCCTTTGATGTAATGCTGATCTGTATATATATATATTATGAACCCATATGAATGTAATGGTTAGTTATTTAATGCAATGTATTTGTGAATTACTATTTATTTACCTTTATCATGTTTTATGATAATTGGGTATGTACCTTATACGACACGCTCTTTCTCTATCTATCTTCTCGCTCAAGGCTTTACCTTCCAAAACGCTGCAAAGCGACGACATATTTCAAAAAAAAAATCTTATCGTATTTTCCGCGTAACTTAATTTCAAGCGAAGTTTAGTTTTCCACGAGCATAAGTAACAACTAATAAAACGCCGTAATACGACTTAAGCGTAATATGGGTTTATTAGGGTGTTACACCAGGCATAGAAATTTCAACCAACAACCAATTATATTTGTCTCATATCATCATATCAATCATCAACAATCATCTAATCATGAGTCAATGCTCAATCAAACTTTCCATACATCATTGATAAATAGCATCAAACATTTATGCCCTAAAGGTTGTTTATAATTGTATTATTCTTTGTAAGAAGTCTTATGAGTCATCATACGATTCCTCATGTTACTCATGAGAGAACCACATAATTGAAATGAATATGGGTTATAGATTTTTAACCACTTGATTCTTACATGAAATTATATTTTGACTATGGGTTTCGAGCTTCTTTACATATCGTTGACTTAAGAGAGTCATCTATTCGTTTAGTCATACACTTAGACTTTTATTATTCCAAATTTAGGTATTAAACATTTGTCCTTCCATTCCCTCCTTGTATGGTCGAAATATGTAAAGGAATTTGAGCCAAAGTTTTGTCTTCAAATCTTTTAATTTCCTTGAATTAGTACACTAGTGATTCCCAGGTTCATGGTATGCTCAGAGGCCCTAATCATACTTCTATTCCCAAAGGATTTTGGGATCCCTCTAGTCCCTTAGGTCATGACAATGTATAACTACACTTATGAACCTAACAACACCATATGCTTACCAACATCAAGGGTGATCTTTATTATAAACAAGTAACAAGATTCAAGCTTTATTAAATAAAACATGCAAGATTCTATTTATTGAATAAAACATGCAAGATTCTATCTTTACGGCTAAAAGTCTTATTCTTTAAGAAAGTTGAAACTTTTAACCATTATTATGCCTTCAAGATTACAACTTTATAACTTAGAGTTGCAAGTTTTGACTTTTATAACTTAGTTTGCAAGAACTCAAATTTATAACTCAAAAAGTTTAAATCTTGAAGAAAGTTTAGAACTTTTCTCAGTATTTTTAACTCAAGGTTCAATCTTTACAAGATAGTGTGACAAGTTTACATTTTTATGATCAAAAAGTTTCATTCTTGAAGAAAGTTGAAAACATTATGAAGTGTCTTGTTTTCAAGATTCAAAATTTGAGATATAAAGTGACATGTTCATACTTTTATGATTAAAAAGATTTACACAATAAAAAAAAGTTTGGACTTTCACACATGTTTTTGTCTTCAAGAAGAACAAAATGAAACTTTATGGGACATATACAAATAGCACCACTTTAGTGCATTAAGAAGCAAACTTTTAAAGTTTTATACTTTTAGAATGTCCTTAATCTTATCAAAATCATGGGGAAGATATAAAAAAAAGAACCTTTTCAATCATAAGCTCTCATAAAGGAAGAGATGATCTTTAAACAAAATACCACCAAGAAAGAATATTTCTTTTTCAACTACTCACAAAACAACAAAACACATACATCATAAGAGAAAAATGAAAACTTTTGAAGCATCCAAGAAGAGAAACACATAAGATCTTATGAAACGAACTCAAAGAATAAACTTTTCTAAAAACTAGAAACTTTGCTCATGAAGAGCATGGAGTTTTTCTCAAGTTTTCACTTGAAGTTCTTAGCCATGGTGAGAGCCAAGCTTCAAGCTTTCTTGAGTAACAAAAAAAAAAACAATAGAGATCACTACCTAAGGTGACATATGGCGTCTTCTTGAAGGAGAAAATGAAGAAGATGATGGCTCCTCCAAGTGGTGTTGGTAGTGGTCTTGACTTGAAGAAGGTGAGAGCTCTTGAGTTCTTGTGAGAGTAAAAGTTATAGTATTTTGATATTGTCTCCAAAGATCAAAAGATTTGATCTTTGAAAGGCTTAACGAGGAAGGTTTGGTTATGGTGGTGGTGGAGAAAGGAAGAAGAAGATGATGAAGAAGAAGAAAGTGTAGAGAGAAGTAGAGAGCTTTCTTGAGTAAGATAGGATTTTAGAGACAGAATGGAAGTTGAAAAGTGAAGTGAAGGTGTGTGCTTGTGTGCGTGTTGGCCATAGGATATAGATGGCCTTAGGGGGATATTTTTGCTTCACTTTGTGTTATTTGTGATTAGTAGGAGACAATATAGATGATAGGGGGACAAGTCTTGCACCTTTTCTTGCAAAAATTAATGGTGTCTTCTACTTTATTATTTTAGTGATGTCATCAATGCTTTATTATTTAGTTGACTAAATTTGAATTTTAATGATGTGATAAGTGCTCTTACAACTCAATTAACTTGATTAAGTAAGGATTAATGATTAATTCATATGATCATGATTGACAAAATTAAACTTTTGATTAAGCTTAATTACCCTTAATTAAACTCGATTAAGCTAATTATTAGTGATTAATGCTTGATTAAGTCATTAAGAGTTTGATTTGCTTAATTAGAGATTCTCTGATCTTAATTAAGCATTCCCTTAACCTTTCCCTTCATGATTACCTCATTAATCCTTGAATTAAGCCTTAATCTTTTAATTTCTCATTAAGTGCCGAATTATTTAGGGTTATCGATGTAATTTAGCATGAAAGAAAATTAAGGATGTTAGAACAAGGGCACTCATAGATCACGAATTAGATATATGATAGGATGAGAATCTTATGAGCACAGTCATAATGATCGTTAAAGTAAAGAATAAATTTTAATAAATAAGGGCCACCTATGATATGAGTTTATGATGTTATGCAATTATGAACTATGTGTGTGGTTGTGTGATGACAATGATCATGATATGATGTTCGCAATCATGTTTAGATATGATGCCTATGATGATATGACTGTGTGATATGAAATGTGAGCTGTAATGTGAATGATTATGTTATGAGATAGCACTAATAGCGTTGGCCCAACCATGAGAAATGGGGAGTTTTTGTATGTGAAGTATAAGGCTGAAACCGCAGTGTGGTCGTCTCCTATAAACAAAAGATAAGCCGAGAGCTACTATGTGTCATTTCCTGCAAATAAAAAGGTAAGATAGTAGTCGATGTGTAGTCACCTCCTATAGTTAAGAAAGATAAGTCTGGAGCCACTATGTGGTCGCCTCCCAAAACAAGGGTGCTGTGTGGTCCCTTTATTCCAGAAGATGCTTAGTGGTCTCCTTAAAGAGTTACTTTGAAGGAAAAGTTATGTGAAAAGAATATGTGCTAAGTTATACATAGCAAAATAGGAAATCCCTATATGATTTTATTTGTTGATGGTTATTATGGAGCTATCATTAGCCATTCCTTTGTAAGTGATGATTTTCTTTTAGAGTTGTGAATTATATGGATTGCTAAGTGATTGCTAAAATCAACCCGTTTCAAGAAATATATTTTTGAACTTAAAAATGAACCTGTGCTTACTTGCATATGTCCACGATTTTCATAACAAATCGAAACGGCATGATGACACTATGTGTGCTTAGTGGCTTAAGTCTGCCTACTAAGGATTATGAATTCTCGTCGCCTGTTGTAACATCCTCCCACGTATGGTACCATGCTTAAGTAATAATACCTCACTAGGAGTTGTTACTGTCATTTAATCGGACCTTGTCTGACAGCAACCTTTGGCCACCTTCAATCTTACTAGTCAACTTCACCTCGGAGGACCTTCTTCGGAACTTCTGAACTATCTAGAGATAACACGGAAATAAACATAGGAGCGTGAATTATAAATTCTCAATAGGATCCATTAAACTACCATATGTTATGTCATCGTTATTATCTCCAGCTGCTTTGATTTATTATAAAAGGTGAACATACTATATAAATACTTTCAGTTTATAGTTTGAAACTATATTGTCCGAAGCAGAGTTCATTTTAGTCATACACTTGATAAATAGAGTAAGAATTAAAGCATAAGCATAGCAGATTGTGAGTAATTTCGTAATAATAACAATAGCAGATTGTGTATATACAATTGCTCATCATGAATTCATGTGAATGCACTTATACTTTCTTTTCTTCCTTTACTTGACATGCCTAGACACATCCCTAGGGTGTCTGCATGCATATATCTTTGTATATTATCTTTACTGCCCTTGGGTAGTCTGACCTAGGAGTGAGCTCAAGTAATGACCGTTGTCACACAGAACTAACCTACAAGGGGATCCATACGCCTCCAGTCTTGGAGGGATCTCATTTTGGTCACGTGCCTCCAAGGTAGAAGGATCTCATAGCTTTAACTGTCTTCACAAGGAGGGATTCAAATAACTGCCTCCAGGTAAAGGAATCCAACTTTTCATAATCATATATTTTCTTTATTTGCATGCAAATATGCAAACTTTCATAAACATAATCATGATCATATCATCATACAATGTTTATATGCATTCTAGTGCACTTACCTTCCAACATTCTTGCATATAGAATTTCATGTTCATATCATAAATTTTCATATCAGAAACTATCATAATTTCATAAAATTCTGCCAAAAATTCGACAGCATAACGGATCAAATCTGCTTTCTCGTGAATAGTACCAGTCAACCAGATAGTCATTCATATAGAAAAATCAATGCAAGGTATAGATGCTCCAATAATCAAACAAAGTTTCATAACCTTGATCTTGAATTAGTTTTCTACCACTTCCTTTTGATTCTACCCGATTCTTGTAACATAAGCCATAAATTCATTTTAACTTATTTAGACCTAAATTTTGGATATGTTGAAGTGTTATGTGTCTAGTTTCTAACCTCTTTGGTCCCATTAAGTTTTGATATATGTACCTAAAGTTATTAGGGTTCTACCTTGGCCTGCCTTATTCTAGCTAAAATTACACACCTAAAAGTAAAAATTCACTAAAAATCAAAAACTAATTGAAATCATATGAAATTTGTATCATATTAAATATAACAGGAAAATCTTTCATTTGCAACAATTCCCATTTCATTTTCTTTAGTCGATATTGAGTTATAAGCTCCAAAATTTGACCTTTTTGAGCTGCCCTGTTTTAGCTCGATTTGGACTTAGGGCAACTTCCTCGAACTACTGAGAGCAAATGGGATTGTATCTAATTCTAAAATTTCTATGGGGTGGTACCCTATGTGTAAGCTTTCTAAAAAAGTTAGTTTCATTCAATTCCAAGTTATATAGGGCAAGTTTTGCCCTAAACAACGTCGTCTACCCAGAATCAAACTCAAAAACCTAGGTCAAACTTCCAAAATTCATATCTCCCTCAATACTAATCCAGAGCCCTATAATTTATATGGTTGGAAATCACTAGATGTCTAGTTTCACATAAAAATAGTTACATTAAATTTAAATGGTTATAGGCAGAACTGTATACTCCACCGTATGGACTGCTGTAGGGTTTTTGATCACCCAGCCTCTCCTTTCTTTCTATTCTCATCCCTTTTCACTCCTTCTTCAATTTAAACACAAAAACAGCCATCAAACCAACCAATAATCATCATGTGCATCCAAATACCACATTAAGAGTGAATAAAATGAAGACCCCGAACAGCTCCCATAACTAAGAAGACAAAAAAGAGGTTGAATCTCTACCTCCTTTGTATGTAATCTTGTTAGATTTGGGGTTTAGATGGATGGAACATTATCAAAGCTTGAAGGTTTGATGGAGTAGGTTGGAAAGAGAAGAGAAGAAGGAGGCTGGAAAGGAAAGAAGAGGGCGAAATCTGCTTTGAAGGAGAGGAGAAAAATCTGATCTAAGCTTTAATAAAGTGGTTAGTTTGCTAAGTGTTGATTGGCTCTTGAAATGGGTGGTAGCAAATTAACCAAGTCTCTCCTCCCATTATGATGTATGTGGCGCCACCATTCAAGGGTTAGGTGGCTGAATTTTCAGCCTCATAATTCAGGTCTTCATGCATGGAATTTAATTGTTTCAGTTTCAACAGTTTAGAATACCAAAATTTTACCAATTTCTTTTAAATCGATAAATTAGTTTAGGAAAATTCCTATGAAATCTTCTATGCTTATCTAATTCCCTCACATCTAATCTCTCTAATTGCTAATTAATTGATCTTAAATAAACATTTAGTTGAATTTTAATTAACCTCAATTATTCGATAAAAACCGAATAACTAGGCGAAAAACGATAAAATTCGGTGGATGTTACACCTGCTATATGTATCCATGTTATTACAGTGTAAAGAATAGGTTTTTAAGTCTATGATAAGATCTTGGGCTCCAAGGACTGCATAATTTGGGTTTCAATTTAGCACTTAAAACTTTAGCTTGTGTACTAAAATTGCACTCCCTGTATCAGGAAGCGATAAAAGTAGGGCAAGTAGCCTAGCTTGTATAATTATAATTAAGTTTGATTTCTTGTATTTATACTTATATCTTTATAATGAGAATAAGAATCTTGTAAATCCGTATTTTTAGAGAAATGCATTACTTGAAGGGCCACATATTATGTATCTTAAGTTGAAAAAGTTTTTAATGAACCCATCACAACATCTAAATATAATATTATGACTCGACCATAGTGCATAAATTTAGGGGGTGTTACAAATTGTGTTAACTAAATGATTGCATGCAATTTCATGAACTTGGAGTGTAAGAAGCATAATGTTTCTAATGCATTATGCTCTTATTCATAATTCTTGATAGTACTTTAATATGAGATTGTACATTTTCTTGGGGATGAACCAGGTTAATTTTCTAGAGAAAGTTTGTGCAGTATACTTGGATTGACCCTTATCTTAGGACATATTTGATTCCCTATTGAAGCAAAATCTTGGGATAGTGCATCTTGGTGAAATGATTAGGTTATTCTTTAGACCATTTGAGTCTTTCAAGCTTACCCTATAATGCATATCCTTAGGTCTATTTTGAAGCTAAAAAAAAATGATAAAATGCCTTTTCTTTTGTTTTGAACCTCCTTTATCCTACTCTTTTTAACGAAAAAATAATAGAAGGGGAAAAAATTCCCACCTATAATAAATGTTATTAGGTTTTGAAGTGGTGAATTATATATTTTGTTCATATTATTAGTCAGTACCTCATTCTCATGGAAGTTGTTTTTGTTTTTGAGCCTTCATGAAAAAAAAGAAGGAAAAAAGAAAAGAAAAGTGCAAAGCACAAGTAAAATAATAATAAAAAAGAAAAAAAAAATCAAAAATAAAGAGTTATGGCATTACTGTATTTTTATTTTGGACTGTGATGTGTGGTTCAATTACCCAACCTAGTGTAAATTTTCCTTTCCCCTTCTTTCTTAACCTTTGGCCAAGCATTACAAGCTTTGAAAGATCTTTTTGATCACCTTGATGCATTTCTTCTACATTAGTAGAGAGATGGATGAAAAATATGGTCTGAGTTTGGGATATTTCTTGGGTATATTCATAATCTGATCCAAATTATTGATCTAGGACTAATCCTAGTTATGTGTATTTTGGGTTGAGTCATGCAAGTTGCATTTGGTAATTGTACGATTTCATCTGATCCTTGGGTTTCTTTTTGAATTGTGGTGCTAAGGAGTTTTTCTATGAGTATGTATGATGCACAATTCTTAATTGCAAACTTTTGCAAGGTATTATATTTCTTTTTTTTTTTTTTTGGCTTTTGCTTAAGGGCAAGCAACATCTTAGGTTTGGGGGTGTGATGTTCCGTCAATTTGATGAAATTTTAAGCCATCAAAATCCCTTTAAATTGACCTTTAATATTGTTTGATTTTTAATGCTTTATGTTTTTGCATGTTTTCTAGCTTGTTTTAAGATATATTTTGGTTTAAGAATGAATTCTGATTATAATTTCATGTCATGGGAAAGTGAAAGCATTGGTGAGCTAAAAAAAAAAGAGAGGAGAATTTCATGTATTCTAACTGGTGCTCAGGTGTAACACCTTGCCAGACAAGATACTATGCTTAAGTCATAATATATTACCTGAAAAGTTATTATGTGTGGTTGTCTACTTTAATTTAACTTCTGATTCAATTTTAATTACTCATATGGAGTTAGCTGTCTTTCTATTTATTTTCTTTTGGCTATAGAATAAACAATGGAATTATATCGTGACAGAAAGCGGAATATACAAAAACTAATGAGCCATGTCATATATATACATGTACATAGATGTCTATTGCAAAGTTTGCTAAAAAGACACATAAACAGTATAGGGCATAAAAAAAATGAGGCGGTCGCAAGAACAAAATAAACCGGCCTATCGCTATGGAACGCAACCCTATAAGGTCCGCATGGGACATTTCATATGCTACCCCCATCCACTAACCATCTATCCATGGCCCAACCTGTCAAAAGAGAGCCACTCTATACACCTCCTCTTACTGCATTACGTAAGCTCCCTAGATGGATTTCGAGGAAAGGAATCTATTGGCCATGCCGGCATCTGCCGGGGCATAGTCGCCGCTAGGTGCAGAAGACGATGATGATGAACTCGCTGCCTCAAAGGGTCCTCCTCCTCAGAAAATGAGATGGAGGGAGCCTGCAGAGGTGATGCCATCGATGGTGTTGTAGGGGCTGCTTTTGCGGCTGCTGTTGGAGGTGGGAAGGGATGTGCAGGTCAGGAAACTCAATGTAGAGAATGCCAGTCACCGCATTCACCATGATCTGAGAATGACGCGAAAACATACGGTAGGGTGAGAAATAAAAATTTCTCAGTAGGAATCCTAATTCTATACACATCTGTCATCGCCATCATTCCCAGTTGTTTTAGTTTTTCTTAATTTTAAATGATAACATAATATTCAACTTAACTTAAATTATAGAAAATAGAACTCGAAACAAAACTAAATTTTAAATTAGAGCAATACAAATATATTTAACAGGCACACTAACAAAGCTGAAACAGTAACCATAGGCAAACAGTCATATAATATAAGGAATATACAGTTAATTATGACCTTAACTCAGAAACTCATAAATAGAGCATATATATGTGAAATGGAAAAATGCATGTAGCCTTTGGAGATTTTCAACTTATGCAACTTATATTTCCCACTCTTGGTCCCTTGAGAGTCTTTGGCCATATACTCCTGGGTAGTAGTATGCTTTTGAGGATCGAGCTCGTTCCTATACAGGATTGTTGGGTTTACTTTCCCACTAATCTATTCCCCTCAAACTTATTTAGGGGCTGGCCCAAGTAATATGAATCCTTTAATAATCTTCATAAATTAACATGCATATCCAATTTATCAGGAATGTTTCATACACATGTGAATATCTTGCTTAGTATAATAAATTTTCTGCCAGAATTTCGGCAGTATAATGGATCAAGTTCGCTTCCCTGTGAATAGTACCAGGATACCAGTAAAACCAATCAAGCATTCAAATCAATATGGGATAGTAAACTTATAACCACAATATCAATTATATAGTGTGTCAAAATCAACAAGAATATCAACAGAGTTTTCTGTTCACTTTATCCACTTTGCCCGAGTTTTGTAAAACTCACCAGTACTTCTATTCAACTCATTTAAACTTGAATGTTGGATATGTTATAGCTCAAGGTGTCTAGTTTTCAACCCTTTTGGTCCCATCTCATTTTGGTTTGTGTAGCTCAAGTTATTTGAATTTTACTCTAGTCTGTTCTACTATTGGCTAGAATTGCACCCTTAAAATTAAAAATTCACTAAAAATAGAAACCTAGGTCAAATCATACAAAACTTATACCAAATTAAAGCTAACAGAACAAAATTTTATTTGAAAAAGTTGCACCTCATTTGCATAAGTATAACTTGAGATACAAGCCTCATAAGTAGACCTTTCTGTATTGCTCTATTCCAGTCCAGTTTGGACTTAAGACAACTTTATCAATTTACTGGGAACAATTGGGAATGAATATAACTCTGAAATTTTTATGAAATGTTCAGCTACATATTAGCTTTCAAATAGTGCTGGTGGCATTCAATTTAGAGTTTTGTAGAGTGAGTTACACCATTCTCAACTCATACTGCTTAGAAAAGGGCCTAGAATTTTAGGCTAAACTTCAAAAATTTGTAACTCACTCAATACTAATCCAATGGCCTTATAATTTATATATTTGGAAAGCCTAAATGTCTAGTTTCATGTAAAAATAGATCCATCAAGTTTTGGTGCTGGATTTTGGTCCGTACAAGATGAACGTACAGACACCATAGGGTTTTTCACCCAACAGCGCCTGGCTTCTTTCTATCTTCAAGTTCTTCCATCCCAACTTCAATCCAAATCATATCATACATACTAAATCAACCCTAATTCATCATCTCTACTTAAGTTAAGAAGGAGGAGTTCCAACCAACCCCAATCTAAAGAAAATAAGAAGATAAGTTGAATTCCTACCTCTTCTAGGTGTAATTCTTGCTAGATTTATGCTTTGGGTTGATGAAATCTTGGTGGAGCTTGAAGATTTGATGGAGATGAAGTGAAGATGAGCTGGGACAGAAGGAAAAAGGATGAGGGTTCTGCTCCTAATATGGCCGAATTTGTCAAGGGAGAAGGAGGGAATTAATTGAAAACTTTTGAAGCAAGTTTACATGTAATTGGTGGATGTGTTTTATTAATTCAACTTGATGTAGCTGCCATTCTCCAAGGCTGATTGTTGCACCACATGTATGGATGAGTTGGCTGAATCTTGGCCATCCATCCTAGGATTCTCACAGTATAATTTCTATTGATTCGGTTCTGACAGTTTAAAATACCGAAATCTTATGGATTTCTTTTAAATCGATAAATCATTTTTAAAAAAATCCTATGAGGTCTCCTATGTTTTTAATCTAATTCCCTCAATTCTAATCCTTCTAAATGATATTTAATTGGCTTTAAATAAATACTCAATCAAATTCTACTTAATCCCAATTATTCGTTAAATCCGAGCAACTTGATTA
The DNA here is from genome assembly GCA_031439585.1 of Pterocarpus macrocarpus. Classification (NCBI taxonomy): domain Eukaryota; kingdom Viridiplantae; phylum Streptophyta; class Magnoliopsida; order Fabales; family Fabaceae; genus Pterocarpus; species Pterocarpus macrocarpus. The sequence continues at coordinate 18,953,114 of CM062513.1, read as the reverse complement.
AAAATGATAAAATTTTTCGGACGTTATACTACGCGCCAGAAATCATTGCCCAAGCTCTGGCACATCAGACAGAAATTGCTTTAAGCAAAGCTAGAGCTTAGGCGCCCACAAGCTATTGCCCAGGCGCTAGTTACATCTGTTTGAGTTTTTCATGTTAAATACAATAAAAAAAATAAAAGAAGGAAGGATATCTAGGTTCAGAAATAAAAGAAAAAGATTCTCTAGTTCTGGGAAAAGGCTAAGGACAACAAGAAGAGGGAAGTTTGAAGACTTATTCACTCCAATTCTTGGGTTTTGACATGGATTCTTCTCTTATTTTCTCTACTTTGTTATTCTCTACTTTATTCTATTTTTTTCTTTTGTTAAGAGCTTTCCTCAATCCAAAATAGTTTGATATAGTCTACATGGAAATTTAATTAGTTAAGTGCTGCTTGATAATGTCAATCCTCATGGGACGATACCACTTACCGTGGTTATTACCTAAATGATTCGGTGCACTTGTCAAAGAGTTATCACACCGCGGTGAGCTCCAAGTCCTAGACACCATAGGCCAACAAATTAGCCATAGTTGCAATCATGGTGGACTTGCTAGTACTAGGAGGGCCATAGAGAAGGTAATCATAGCTACAATCATGATGCGTGTTAGTCGTACATGCCAGGCTAGCACTTCCCTTGCTTGTTAGGGTTTGTATAGGGTGCAACACGGTTAATGCCTATCACCGTTAGCTAGGTTTTGTACAGGAATCATCCCACAAAACTCTTTTCTTTATTGAACATAGCTCAAATTTCTTTCCATATAACATAATTAGGAAATAACTTCTTTTTCTCATATGATCAATCATGAAGTGTCTAGTTCATAACAATTTCTAAGGCAATTTGAACTTTAATAGTAACAATCTAGTCCAATGCACTTTTCATATAACTAAATCATTTTAAATTCTTTTTCCTCATATACTATAGAGAAAACATTTCATTAAATGTACATATGTTTATAAGTACATACCCAAGTGAAAATACATATTGGAATACATATAAATAGACATTAGGAAACCACTATAAATAAATTATCCACTCATAATACTCAAACCACAAGGTGGGAGTTCCTTTATAGGGCCACAAAACCAACAAATTGCTCTTGGACTCGATCTAACACCATAAGCATGACAATATAACAAAATGTTTGCCACAGATGTAAAAGATTAACACAAGTTACTCCTGAAATCCTCAGCTTCATTATTCTAGAACTCCATAACCTAGCCCAATAAAAAATCCTACAAGAAAGAGCTACCTAAATCTTGACAGAGAGGAAACTATAAGTTTAAGAGTTATCTTTGAGTGTCAAGGAATGAAAAAGAATAAGGTGGGGAGTTTAGGTTTCCTCCTAGAACTTCCCAAAACTTCCATTGACCTACTCAACGAAGATTTCTTTTAGTAGAAAGGCTGAGAATATAATTGAGAATGAGTAGGTAGGGATGGACGGTGATATAGGAAGGAAATAGAATGATAAAAATACCCAACAAAGATGATTTCGAAGAGAGAAGAGAGAGAGAGAGAATTCAAGAAAAAAGAGAAAGAATGTTTCTCTATATTTGGGGCAAAGCCCTTTTTTATTTTTATTTTTATTTTTTCCTACCACCATTGTTGCACTTGAGCGCAATATACTATGCTAGAGTGTGACCCACCTGGGTCATTCTACCCAAACTTAACCTTAAATCATAGTCCCAACTCAACCAAGGCACAAAGTTCAACATTTTTGACTCTATACTAGAGATCTAATACTATACTAAGGGTATGGATACTACAATTATTTTAGTTAATTATTAAAATTTGAATATTTCTAGATAAAATGACTTATATTAAGTGAATCTTATATAAATGTTAACAAAACAGTTGTCAAAATATAAAATTTGAGTCAAAAAGTTATTAATCAAAGGTGACAAAATCATTAATATGACATGATAATAAAATTAAATTACTTTTCAGAATAGAAAATATTATTATTATTATTATTATTATTATTATATGTCAACTATTAAGTGTGTGTTTGGGAAACTTATCAAAATAGCTATTTTTTCTAAAATAAAAAAAGCTATTGTTAAAATAACTGTTATGTTTGGATAAAAATGAAAATGAATTATAACCAAAAGACTATAGGCTATATTTTTAAGCTAAAGAAATTAGGAATTGATTATTTTAGAATTGTAATTTTACCAAATTAACCCTATGTGTCAAATATTATATAATATAAACTAATCATTTTATACCCTTTTTTTGTCAATGGGTGCAAATATATTGTATACGTTTATATAATTTGTGCAATTAGTTATTCTTCATGTGTCAATATCAATCTATTTATTTGTTGGAATATCCTTGATTAGTACTCTCTTTATAAAATAAAAGTAATCTTACGACAAATGCTTAAAATAGACCACTAAAATACTCTATTAAATTACTTATTATGTGCCTCGAAAACTAGATAATGTAAGTAAAAATATTTGCATGAAGCAATAATATCAATGCAAAAGTACATAATTTGTTTTGAAAAATAAAACAATTATTAATAAAGATGTGTTATGCAATGATAATAAATAAAAATTAAAGTCAATCATTGAACTATATGGGATTATATTTTTTCAAAACCTGTATTTTGTTTTATAATATAGAATAATTCAAGAAAGATTCTCAATATATTTTGTCATATGTAATTTTTAATCACTATTGCAATTTTCTTCTAAAAGTGTTATAATTAATAGTAATTATAAAAAAATATAATCAAACTTGTGCAAAGCACGGGTATTATCTCTAGTTTTAAAATAAGTTAATAATAATACAATCGACTTCGGTTATTTACTAGAACAAAGCTTCTTACAGTTGTCCCAATTATGACAAGAATTTTAAGCATTGAAAATTATCCTTCCATTGTTAATAGAATTGGGGATAATAAACATCATATAACAATTAATTAAGGTTAAATTAACTTATAAGTTTTATACCATTTAAAGCTTTCAATTATTGTTTTATATTTTAAAAGTTGATAAGTATATCCTTATAGTTTCAGATTTTTAATTAGTTCTCTATCTTAGAACTTTATAATTGTATTGTATCAGTAGAATACAGGATTTTTTTTTTTGAAATTATAATGACATAAATTTAAATTTGTGGGTCCTTATAATTTAATTTTTTTAAAATACTTAAATCCAACTTACTATTCTAAATTTCTAATGATAGTACGTTAGCAATGGGTTTAATTAGAATTTTTTGAATAATAGGACCCGTTTTCTAAATCTTAGTATAAGAACCTAAAGATCAATTTAACAATATATAAAGTATGCAAAATATAAATAAAAACTCAACCAATCTCTGAAGGAAATGATTCTATTTTTATTAAAATTTTAATACAAAAGTATTTGTGTTCGTCATGGTAAACAAGATCAGGGGATTTTCGCCCTCGTCCAGGGATGCCATTGCATGATTAATTCTCAATGGGGACGGAATTAGAACTTCAAGCATGGAAATCAAAATCAATGGGAAGGGAGAACATCCATGGACCCGCCATGAATAAGTAGGGCAGAGTGTAATTGCTTGGTCGATTGAATCCATGGATGTTCTCCCTTTCCATTGATTTTGATTTCCATGCTTGAAGTTCTAATTCCATCCCCCATTGAGAATTAATCATGCAATGGCCTCCCTGGACGATCAAAATATTTTTGGCAAAGCAATTGATCGTTTCATTTGTCACCACTTAAACAAAAGTGCTACAATCCTAAGCAACTGCAATCTTGTACATCCGTGATAGTGTCCAGACGATATGCAGAGGTAATCCTGTAAAAAAAATGTTATCAAATGACGGATTTGGTTCAGTCCAATTATATTTTAATCAAACTTAAATTATTGCAAATCTAATGATATGTGTGAAGACTAGCGGATGAATAAAATGGGCAGTTATATGTACAAGGATGCCACCTTTGTAGAAGTTGGCCTTTGGAGATATTAATTGGATGTACGCATCCATACCCCCATGAACATGGAGCTTTTTTCTGTAATTAGAACTTGTGGCCATTAGATCTCAAAGTAGCATACTTTACAACTTTGTAAGAAGTCCCTATAGAGTAGTGAACGGCCAAAAAATAATAATAATAATTAGAATAAAAGATTTCACACTTTTACATAGTATTACTCAAATTAATAACTCTCTTTTAGTTCTACAATCTTAACCCCATCTAATGTATAGTATGTGAGTTCTCATACTTCATATAGTTTATAAGCTCCATATTTCACCTTTTTAATACTAACCATGTTTCTTTCCAAACCATGAGCTATGGTTCAAATGAATTTAAAAGTGATACCTGAAAGCCATGCAGAATACTTGATAACTGCAACACTCAATTGGACCTTGATTTTCTATCTTCATTGGCATGAGTGTGAATTAGGAATGATAGAAATTGTTGAAAATTGTTTCAGCTCTTTAAATTCAGCTAGAAGCTTAGCTGCAAGTTGTTCTTGCTTTGTTTTGCAAATTCATCTTGCTTTTGTGCAAGAAGCTCAACTTGTTTTCCTAAGTTGTCAACTTGCTTTACTACATGGTCAACCTGCTTTCCCATATGGTCAAGAAGCTCAACTTTCTTTACAACGTGGTCAACCTGCTTTCCTACGTGGTCAAGAATCTCAACTTGCTTTACTACGTGATCAACCTGTTTTTCTACGTGGTCAAGAATCTTCACTTGCTTTCCTACGTAGTCAAGAATCTTCACTTGCTTTCCTACGTAGTCAAGAATCTCAACTTGCTTTTCAACTTCCTTTCCTACGTGGTCAAGCTTTTGTGCATGAAATTCCATCATACTAACCAACTCTTTTCTTATTGCCTATAAAACAGAAAAAAGAAAAAAAAAAGTGAGCATATCCTTAATTAACGTTCAAAAAATATGGTCTTCTAGCAACTACTTTTGCCCAATCAGCAATGTGTTAAGAGTTAACTCTTTTAGAATCTTAATATATTAGATAGATGAGTATGGTTAGTTTTATATTTTAATATATAATCTCATGCAAGAACTTTTTGTGTTTGAAACTCAAATAATGTATAAATTTATTATACCTTAGAAATTTAACATTTATTTACGTGAAAGAGGTCACATGAATCGAATTCATAATTATTTATTCATAGATATTCTAGTAATATGTCAAGGAGCAACAAAATAGAAACAAAAATAAAGAAATAAAATAGGTGAAACTAAGTTTATATGAAAAGGAAAAGTGTTTCATGCATATTATCAATTTATGATAGAGTTAATTGAAAAAGTATGTATACGGATGCCTTTTAACAAATACTTTGCTTCAATGAAATCCCTTCATAATCCACCTTCATAATGCATAATCTACAATAACAAAAGGACCAAAAGATAACCTGTAACTCTTGAATACGTCTTTCTTCTTTCATTCTGGATCCTGATAACTCTAATATGGCTGCAGCTCCTCCAACCTACATATAAAGGATATTACATTAATTTATGATATGCTATAACTCTTTTTCGGATGACCTTTGGATAAAGGCAGATATCACAATAAGTATCACAGATGAAAATTCGTTGCATGATATTACTCTTAAGATGAAATGAACTCAAACACATAAACCAATGAATCAACGATAATTTGGATATATAATTAACAACTATAAGACCTGGAAACAAGTCGAACGAGGTCCCAAACTAAACAGAATCAGAAGAACTCTAAGTAACTACCAAAACCAAATGAGATAAATATAGTCCAAAAATAAACAGAATCTGTGATCGTGGTTAATTGCAAATTCCATAAGCATTCCCTTAAAATTTAAAAACAGCCTAGAACCAACCAGACCTCAGTCCACTGAGGATTTAAGAAGCAAGCTCATCTCTCAAACCTGCCAAACATAAAATGTTAGCAAAAGAAATCTTTGACAAGAATCTACTAATTCAGTCCCCCAAAGTAGTTATATGCGTATATTTCAGTGCCTCTTGACATCGTGCAATTGTAATGAGGAATTTGTCTGACATATATCAAAGTTGGCCAAAATTTATCTTGCTAGGAAAGCCATCTGTGGTTCACAGAAATTAACACTAATGCACTCGTAGCATTTTGTCATGTATATTAAAAAAATGTTTTTGACACATTCCATAATGATTTTAGAGGAATTCAGCACATCATGAAAAAATATATGCATATATATGTGTAAGAGCTTGAGCTCAATGAAATATCATAAATCCAGAGTATTACTGTGAGCAAAAAGAACTCCCCCAGAAGATAAGCAGCAGTTTTAACAGCCTTCTCTTCATCTAGAGGCCGTATGACTATGTCAATTCCACGACCATAAATTTGTCTCTGCACCCTATGCGTAACTCTATTATGGGCCTGGTACAAAATCATCATGTAAAATTCATAGTGTCAGTGTAAAATTCATATAAAGTGTACTAATTGTACTAATTAAATTAAATTCCCGAAGAACCAATCATAGTTCTCAAGTCCTAAACCATTGATTAAGAGAGGACCTGTGCAATGTTGATGATGAACTCACGAAACAAGGGGTGATAACCTGCCTCCTTCGTGAGGCTATTGGCAATTGGCTTGCAGAATGTCTTTACTGCGAGCGTTCCAATCTTGAGGAGAGGTAGCACCGCCATTCTGAGTAGTTTTACTATTGCTTCTTACTCTCACTTCGCTATCGAATGTTTACTATACGTTGTGTGCTACTATGCTATAAACAAGTGCATGTCTTTGTTAACGAACAAATGTATATATAGATGGTTGCTACTATATGCCACTACTCAGGATATATTGTTCTGAATCATGGAGTGATGCGGACATTGCAGTGTTCATTGAATTGTCGAAGTTGAATATTATTCCAAATGTGGATTAGCCTTATCAACATTTTAAATGATTGAGGATCTAAATTTTTTTATAATTTAAGGAAAAAGTTAAATCTTATCATTGATGTAATAAAACTGGAAACAGGCTAAGAAAGTATGCTATGTGAATATTCATTCATGCATTGTTTTAAAAGCAGCAACTAATTTTTTTAAAATTAAGGAATGTTTCACTCTGATTTATTTGTTCAATGTATCACTTTTGATATAATAATTACTCTTAAATACATTAACTTTATTTGAATATTTTTAATATATACTTTTTTAGTTTTAATATTTTTAATTTTTTGCTAACATGCTTTTTATATTTACTTTATATCTTTTTTGAAATATGCTGATTAAATATTAAAATTTATGACAGTTAATTAGTTTTAGACTTTAGTATATTTTTCTCTTAATAAAACTACACTTTTGTCTCTAAAAAATTGATATTATGACATATTCTTCCCTAAAATAAAATAAAAAACAACAATTTGATTCCTGAATTTAACCACATATATAACAAGTTAATCCCTCTGAGGAACCAATGCGTTAAGATTGGGACCAAATTTTATGTGTCTTGTTATAACTTTGTTAAAATCTAGGATGTTATTTTTTCTATTTTAGGGATGAATATGTTACAATGAAAATTTTTCAGACACAAAAGTGTAGTTTTACTCTTTTTCTTTTCAAAGTAAAGCTTATCTTGTACCAAAAAAAAAAAAAAAAAAAAGAAGCGAAGCTTCTCTAGTTGTGGTTTTCATATGTAGTTAATTCGGTACATATTTAATATCTTCAAAATACATATAATAAAAATAAATGCATTTAATATTTTAAAAGATAAAAAGCATTTAATAATTTCATTAATAATTATATCTTTTGTCAAATATACTAATTAAATTAAATTATTTTTGTACACTACCAAAAAAGATGCTAATTAAATATTATAATTAATGAGATTTAATTAGTTTTATATTTTTTAAAACTTTTTACTTTTCTTTTAAAAGTAAAGCTTATCAAGTTGACAATTCTAGTGATAATTATATGTAATTAATTCGGTAGATATTTAATATCTTGAAAACACATTTAACAAAAATTAAAGACATTTAATATCTTGAAAAATAAAAAAGAATTTACTACTTTCATCTTTTAATAATTAAGAGTATATTACAAGAATTTATTATAGGAAGATATAACTTAATATGATTTAAAACCTTCAATCATCTTGATAATTTTTCTAATAATCTATAATCTACATGAAGAAAGTAGTAACTACTGTTATTTCAATAAATTGAGAATATATTTATTTTTATATTTTTACTTCCTAAGTGTTAAGATGATAATTAAGAAACTTTGTTAAAATAATATAGAAAAACTAGCATTGATCAATAATTTAAAATCCTATATAATAAATCTTGACGATTTTTCTATTATATTAAACAATAATTCTACATCATGTTAATTACATAAAGAAAAAAGTACTAAATTCATTTATTTTTTTAGATATTTAAAAGTTTTCATTTTTTTATAATTAATAAGGCATTCATTATATCTTTAATACATAATTTGAATGCAATAAATAATATAACCTCACATTCCTTCACAAAATGAAATAATTTTGATTAGTGAATATTTTTATTTTTTATGATTTTTAATTATTTGAAGAAAGAATTATATATTTTTTAATTTTCTGAAGTATTAAATGTATTTCGTTGTTTACGTAAAAAATGTATTTACTTTTTTTTTTTAATTTGATTTGATTCTTTTGGTTTTAAATAATAAAAGTGGTTTGGTGCAATTTGTTAGACAAATACATCATTATTCACCAAGAATAATTCTAAAGAAATTATTAGGTGAGTGTTAAATTTTTAAGATATTAAATTTATTTAATTTTCTTTTTGTACTTTAACTAATCTCTTAACTAATTAGGAACCAGACAGTCTCGATTCCTTAGGGTGAGTTAAGCAGAATTTAGTGCATGGCACTTGTAACACTCTAATAGTACTATATTACGCTTAAATCTTATTATGGTATTTATTAGTCGTTACTGACAACTAATGGAAACATATGTAAACTATAAAATCGCTCCATATAGAATATAGCATATAATTTTTTTTTTTTTTTTAACATACGTGTTATAAAAATTGAGTCTTTACACGTATATAAGTCCATTTAAAGGTAGCACTGTCACATATTACATCGTTGGGCTGTAAAATAAATATATAGCATAATAGAATGGTGTAATAGACAAAGGACAATGTACATGTAGGGTTAGGATATGCTGGGATATGAATATTTACATCATCTGTTGCTAGGGACACCAGTCATTGTCTAGTCAAGGTTTATTAGGCAAAGTTTTACATTTGCTTATCAAAAGAATACAGGCATTACAAAAAGAATGAGTACTAATACTAGTTCTTAAACCAACAAGTTAATTACCACCTTTCATGCATACTAAACTGTGACACCAAAACATATAGCTCTAAATACCACAAATATATCAAATTAGTGCAGGTATATGACTCAAACTCGTCAGCCCTAGTCTAAAAATATGTACATAAGTATGCCCAAGTCAAAATACATAATAGGGATCTAAGGGTGTGGAACCCATTCTCCAGCATAGGGACCACAACATTCTCCTCCTGTGACATCTCTAGAACGGTCTGGATCCTAGAAGAAGATGAAATGGTCTCAGTCGCTAACAAGATAGTGCGGGGAGAGCTCTCCTCGGATGGGTCCATCTCCATGGAAGACGCTGGAGGAGCATGTGTAGGGAAATGTACCAGATAAGTGTAGAGCAAAGGGACATCATCGAAAGTGTACTACGAGTCAAAGTGCCCGCCAACAACTAGAGCGCTAAAAGGGTGTCGAAAGAAAATATAAAGTTTAAAGCTACTACAAGTTAACAGAATGAGCGAGTCGAGGGCAAAATCATAGTGCCATGTCCACTCATATATCTCCAGGAAGATCATAATCGACGCCATCATCTCCATCTGAGGACAACACAGGAATACACAGGGGTAAAAGATAATAATTTCTTAGTTGGTAATTCTAGCTCTACAAGTAAGGGTCATCGTTATCGCCTAAGCCACCTTGGTTTCTTTTAGAAAAATGTGAGCATACAACAATGGTTCATTTTAATAAGTTTTCAAAATTTGTTCTTCCAAAGTGGATTCTTTTATTCAAAGACTTAATCCAAGGCTCAACTTTCAACAAATCAAATTAATAAAAAATAAAGCATAATGTGGGTAATGAATGAATGTAATATTTCTCATGATGCATGCCCTTATGCTCTTTTCTTCTGTACTTTCATGACTTTCTTAACTTAGCACGTGCTTTTAATCTTTATTACCCTTGGATAGACTGTTAGTAGGATATGAGCTCATTCTGTGACCATTGTTACATAGTGCTACGCCTATGTTAGACTTAGGACTAACATTAAGGGGATCTAGGCCGGATCACCTCAACTACTGAAGGATCATATCCAAGTGTCTTAATTATGGAATTGTGCATTAAACTCATACTTCATATATTCTTAGGGAATTTCATAATGTGGCATAGTCCACATATCACATGGAAAAGTCATCATGATGTATATATAAAATATCTAGCAAAAATCTAGCAGTCTAACGATTGTACTGGGAGCATCCCAAAATTTGAAATCGATCAAATAATCAACCAACAACCTAGTTATAGTTTCAAAATCAATGAAATTAGGAATAATAGTGATCCAACAACCATTCCAATGGTAAGCATGAATCATAGCCAGATAAACAATTTTAGTCAACAGCCTAGAATCATTCATAGGAGTAGTTTAATAACAAGAACCAAACATAAGTCCTTAATACACTCTAATAAGCTAAAATTTATATAATTCAAGAATTCAAGGGAATATCTCATTCCTAACCAAAATCAACATTCTAGAGATTTAAGAACATCATCATATCGTGTAGATTAAAGACACAAAATAGTTTTAATAGCTCTCACATGGTTATAACCAAATTTCTCAATTTGAGGCAATATAAGCACTAGTTGAGTTCAATTTTCTTATCAACTTGATCCCTACCAAAATCAATCACACCAGGAACCTAAAATCATGATTACATCATGAAAAATAAGGGTCTAAACCAGTTTTTCACATACCCACTAAAGCCATGGCCGAAATTACAAAATTGTGAGCCGTACAAGGGCTATTTTGTGTTTAAACTCATATTAAATTGTTCCTCACAAAACTAATCATTCAATGGTAATTTTGTCATCTACATATCATGTAAATTATAAGATTAAAATAGTTTTTTATAACTCTCAAGGGTTATAGCCAAAATTTGCTTTTTAAAGCAATTCAAGACTAGTTAAGGTCCTTTCACTTGCAAACTTGCTCCTAGTAACTAATCATCCATGGTCAATTTTAGCTCCAATATATCAAAGGAAATTTAGGGTAAAAATAGTTTCCATTAGTCCTAAATGGTTATGATTAAAATCCATTAATCTTGAGTAATACAAGAGGTAATTTAGGTCCAATTACACATTAATTTGCTCCAACTCAAAACTAATCAACCAAGGGCAATTTAATCATCAATATATCTTGTAAGATTTAGTGTCGAAATAGTTTTTATAGATTCACTTGGGTTATGGCCAAAAATCCCCAAATTCTCTAACTTACTAGGTAAGGTTGCTAAGCTCTCTCCGTGTATATGTTGAGGGAATTGACCCTATTACAATCTTCCTTGAATCTTGCTTAACTTCTTTTGATTAATTCATGAACTAAGTGACCTCTAATTAGACATACTATGAGGAAATCCATATTGTACAATTACTAATGTCTCAAGTCCTTCTCTAATCTTATACACTAACTATTAACTACTAATTATTTCAACTTCTTTAAATAATGCCCTTTACTTGGGATACATGTTACCAATACTAATTGATTTTTATCCTTTAATATCTAAGTCAATGAGGGGACTATGATTATTATCTACAATTTAAGAGGACATTATATCCAATGAAAAGTGAGTATACCAAGCTTTTATTGAAATTTTAGCACTATTCCTACATTATGCCATATTCACTAAATTACCCTCTTCATGAGTTTCTCATTATAGCACTCATTCTAACTTTATATTCAATCACTCAACACATAAAACTAAGCCTTAAATACCCATGTTACATTAAGCTAAAAGAACCCTAGAATAGTGCCTTACTCATAACGTTCAAGATGCTAGAGATCAGAGCTTGAATCCCTACCTCAACTCCAAGGTAGGAGACAACTTTAGACCCTTGGAAACCTTGCTCTTGAGCTCCCAAATCGACCAAAATTGCTTAGCCCCAGCCCTTACTTCCTTCTAAAATCGTGGGTTTCCTTTGAGCTGCAAGGCTACTCCTCTTAATTTTGATGTAGGAAAGTGTTTGGGTGAGATGGCTCTAGTGTTTTTTGAGAGTAAAATGAAGAGAAGAAATCAAAATGATGGAGGTGGAGAGGAGAGGAACTTCAATGCAAAAGAGAGGAGAAAGAAGTAGATGAACTTTTGGAGTGCAGTGTTTTAAAATGTTGAAGGTGTCAATGTTTTAGTTAGGAATGGGTGGTCAAATTTAATCCCACTTTTAATGGGTGTGTTGGCTTCTCCCTAGCCTTGGGATTTATTTTTGAGTGAGGCGTCACTCACTAAATCTACTTGATTTACCTTTTCTGACATGACATTGTACTCACACGTATTTTTATTTTTTTTTAAATAAATAAGAAGAGTTATAAGACAATTTATTAATTGAAGTGCATTATGTTCATAAAATTTTTTTACTATAATATTAAAATATTATTATTCATTACAAATATAACTCTAATTACATTATTATTTTACTAGTATTATTTTATTTCAAATGAAACTTTAACTGTTTTACTCATTTATATTAATTAAAGGAATAATTTTTATATACTATAACCACTATTCTTCCTCTACTAATTCACTAATCTAGAAACACAAGGTATTATCCTTTCCCTTATTTATTATTTCCTCAGTATTTAACTATTAATTATACTGAGTTATAGACTCAGTATAGATAAGGATGTTATAGCCCTAATCCTTCTTTTTATATCATATATCTTGCTCTGTTCTTCTATTATGTGAGTGCTATTGAGGAGGATCTTTCTTCTTTGGTGGCTATCTGATCCCACTATTTTCTTTTTCCTTTTTGTTGCTCAGAGTTTTATGTCTTTTGTTTCGTTTATATTGTCCCATTAACAATGTTTTGGTTTCTTGTTGTAGGTATTTCTATTTTGATGGTCTTGCATAAACAAAGATGTTTTGATTTATTTTGAATAAAGACATAATGAGTTGCAACACTTTTCGTGTTAATCTCTACTATGAAAAATGCTTAGACATAAATAGTCTTTAAACAAGGAGCAGAGTCACAGATCATTGATTAAAATTAAAGTATATAATATATTTATTTCTTATTAAATTTGGATCTACTATATCTTTTTTTCAATCTATAAGTGCCATTAGACTTCTTTTTGAATGAAATTTTCTTACTCATAAAAGGGGAAAAAAAAATCTCTTAACTAATTAGGATGATGTTGAATAATATGTCAAGTGACCCTTTCGAGCGTCATGAATAATAAAAAGAAAAAATAAATTTCAATTAAGTTAAAAAAAAATCTTATATATATATATATATATATATATATATATATATATATATATATATATATATATATATATCATGAAGAATACTACGTACAATCCTGAAATTATTTATTTTTACATAATAGAATCCATGGTATAACATTTATTTGCATGAATAAAATAAATAAACTTATATGTTATATTCTCTTATAAAAATTATATTATTTCATCTCTTGTTAAAATTTTAAACTATTTCTACAAATAAAACAATTATAAGATAAGGTTCTTTTAAAAAAAATATATTGTAACAGTACCTTGTGGTCATGGGTTTTCATTGCAGACACTAGCTCTCTATACGAGTTAAAATTTATACACACTCTCTGTACATGAGATGACCTTTGTATATAATTTACCGTCCAGAAACCCAATTGCACCAAGATCCACAAAAGTAGTCAGTCCATTGGGGAAAAGGCACTGTCATATAGCTTTCAGAATTCGCCTTCAAAAATAAGTTTTTGATAACTACACAACTATTAAAAATGTTGTTCAAATTTAAAACTTGTTTTCATTTATATGATTTTATCCCCGTTCTCATCTATATCATTTCTCACAGTCTATTTAGTTTGTAAGCTTCATATTTCACAATTTTAAAGTCTCTTTCCAAACCAAATGTTATAGTTCTCTTTGGAAGAAATTATCGAATTTTGGAAATGAACTCTCTGAACTGAATTTGGGGCTTCTTCCACCACTGCGCGTGACGATGCTTAGATGGGGGAGGGGTACCTACAAGGACTCTGACAATCAAATTAGCCAGAGTAGAGGTATCAGTAATGAAAAAATGTGTACTTGTTTCAAGGGTGAGTTCCCTTATTTATAGAAGTAGAGTGATGACGGTTTTCCGATATTCTTGGGTAATGGTCTCGAATTTGCGTGTGTTACATAATCCGGTCTTGTGACATAATAGAATCTAGAGTCAATGCTTCGTAACTGAAAACAGTTTCAATGGAGTAATTTCCAACTGCTCCTAGTGTGGGCCTTTAGCCTTTGAGGGTCTATTTGGGGTTTCTAGGCCGTTTAGGCTTAGTCCGTAATAGTGCCCCCAAACCGGTTCAGCATGGTAATGTCGGATACTAGGTTTTTGATTTCAAGGTTGTCGAACCAAAGTCGGAGGTTTGAGGAAGGACCTTGACGTTATCTGGTTGGACCTTAATTATAGCTAGCCATCAGTCAATGCCTACTTGACTTGAGGTGATTGTTTCTGCCACAATGTTGTCAAAGGTCACATCTTTGTTCCCCGGGATGACACGTGTCATTATGGCACCTCATTTTACGTGCCTTAATGATTTGAACTGATATGAATTTTCAATTTTGTCCTCATTTTAGGGCATAATAAGACATTTTTGCCCTTCATGACCTTTGGGTTATTCGGCAAGGGACGCGTGCCCTTCTTTAAATTCCAACCCCTTTGTTTCATCTTCACTTCTTGCTTCTCACCAAACTCCTTACATCGAGGCCTCTAGAGAACTATCGTCCGCAAAGAGCCACCGTTCGTTGCGCACCCAAAGGCTTATCCATCGTTAGGGAACTATATTTTAAAGGTATGCCTTCTCTTTATAGATGCAAC
This sequence comes from Pterocarpus macrocarpus, assembly GCA_031439585.1. Lineage (NCBI taxonomy): Eukaryota > Viridiplantae > Streptophyta > Magnoliopsida > Fabales > Fabaceae > Pterocarpus > Pterocarpus macrocarpus. The sequence continues at coordinate 18,937,998 of CM062513.1, read as the reverse complement.
GGTGTTTGTGAGTATCTTTGCTGTGTTGTTCCTTACTTGTGGTGGTTTTTATTAAAACCACCATGCCACTTTGTCATTTCACCGTTGGGGGGTTATTGCCCCCAACATTTCTTCTTCTCCACCTAACTACGGTGGTTTTCATACCTCTAAAGGGAAAACCACCATATGTTTATTTTTCATTGCTTTCCGGGTTAGTTTTCCGATTTTGTTAACTGTGAAGGTGGTTCTTCCTATGTAGGTTAATTCCAATGGCGAAGAAACAAGCACTTGTCTTCCTTTTTGCGATTCCACCAATATATAAATGGGTTGATCCCGAAGTCCTAAGAGTTCCGTCCATAGTTAATTCGGAATTCCTCAAATTGCTTCGTGAAGAGCATCTACTGACTCTATAATGGGAATATGAGGAGGAATATGTCTTAAAGGCTTCAAGCGCCAACAAAAGGGTTTGTTATATCAATCTCGAGGGCGGTCTGAGATGGATGTGGATGTACAACATCCTCATTTTTAAGTTTGGTGTTTGCATCCCTTTTACTCATTTCCAATTTACCATTTTAGAGCGAACTGGAGCTGCCCTATCCCAACTTCATCCTAACAGTTGGGCCATAATCCGAGGATTCGAAATTATATGCGAATACCTAGGAGTTCCTCCATCACCAAAGGTGTTCTTCTCCCTTTTTACTCTTACTTGTCCTAGTGGTGGGGTGTGACCACAGGATGGTTGTCATTTTGAGCTCAACCAAATCGGAAGGTACTCACGTTGTACGAGGAATCCTTCCACCATTTCAAACCGTTCTACTCTAAGGTGTTCAAGGCTCCGAATACAATTCCCTTTTGGGAGGATCGAGAAAGAGAATTAAGGATCAACTGCTTCTAGAGTAAACACTTTAAAATTCCTCGGGTAAATGAGGATGAACTATCTTCTGAGGAACGAGTTTTGGTCGAATTTTTCTTGGAAAGGTTTGGAAAGGAAAATCTGAGTTTGAAACTCATAGTCAAAGTTAGGTTGCAAATAGCTAGAGCATACTTAGGTTGGATTTAAGTCACTTTGTAGACATTGTATCTTGATATTCTATGTAAACTAACTTCGAATTCGTATTTTGCAGAAAAAATGGCTTCAAAGTCTACCCTAGATATCCTCCGATGTCATATCCTGAATAAAAGGCCTCATGAGGGTGATGTCAGTCAAAGTTTCCGACTTGATGATCCTAGCAACCCAAACTTATCAACTGTTAAAGCTTCTATCCCTTAGGTATAACCCTCAAAACCTACTCCTGAGGTTTAGCCTTTGAAGAAACAGAAGGGGAAAAAAATAGCTAAGGAGGTGATCCGGGTTGATATTGAGGATAATACAATGTTGGAGGTAAAGCCATAAGATAATGTCCTAGCAAGAACTTTCCCGTATCCAAAATTTACGGATAAAGCATTGGTTACCCCTATCGTTTTAGAGCAAATTTGGATGGATGATGAAGGTTTTGTGAGCATAATGCAATGGATGGGTCGTATGCTTTTGAAGTCGACTACCATTCTCACATGCTCGGAGCTTGCTGCTGCTACTGGTATCCAAGCTACCAAAGAGGTGAAGGACCTTGGGTAAAGCATTCGTCTTCTCAAGGTCGACAAACAAGCCCTAGAAGAAGAAAAAGAAAAACTGGTGTCCGAAATGGCTGAATTAAAAGAGGTGATCCGGCTGAAGGATCAATGCCTTGAAGATAAAGGCCATCAATTGGAAGAATCGGCCAAGCGGATATCAGAGCTGGAGGAGACCAAGGCTAAAGCATATGAGGAAATAAGCAAGTTGGAGGCCGACGTGAAATTCGTAAAACAGCAATGGGAAAAGTCAGCTTATGAAATCAAGGATAACATCTTGGTGCAATGCCAAGTTATTTATCTTGGGGCCGACTTTAGTGAAGTTAGCCTAGATAAGCACGTCAAAGACAGTTGAATTAAGATTGCTCTCTTGCAGAGGATGAGAATGGTGCAAATGCTGACGAAAATGACAATGATGCTACCCCGGAAGTGTAATGGAGGATTTTTTATTTTATTTGAAATGACATTCCCTGACTTCCGGGATTATGAAATTTGTTTTACTATTTGCTTGAGTTTTATAACTTGAAAGGAATAGCATGCCACAATGAATTTCCCGAAGTTAAAAACTTGACTTCTGCACTATTAAGTTGTTCGCCATAATTTTCAATAACTTGGTTACAATAAGATTCCTAGGTAAAATCCTAGATTACATAATGTCCAAGGAATTTAAGCTTGAACGTTTGTGCTTTTTGAGGGGTGATCAATCCCTCAGGATTTAAACAATATTGAATATAATGAAAATCAACACTTTATATATAAAATTGAGAAAACCAAGTAGCAATGTATTGATATACCACTTGGCCAATGGAAGTCTTGCCTCGTTAAAACCTCCTTGAGAAAAACCCAGTGGGAAAAAACCCAAGGTAGGAAAAAGTGTATGACGACTTGCATGGTTTATACATAAAATCTTCTCAAGTTTGAACTATTCCATGATCTTGGAACCTGAGAGCCAGACAAGGTAGAAAGCTTATATACTTCTTTTTCCAAGACTGCAATAATCTTATACGGACCTTCCTAATTCGCTATGAGTTTCTTGCGACCTAAAATAGGTTGTCCGATGTTAGCATGTCGTAGGACCAAATCTCCTTCCTCAAACTTACGGGGCACCACAGAAGAGTTGTATCTTTTTGCCACCCTTTGTTTTAGGGCTTGTTCCCTAATATATGCCATTTCTCTAGCTTCATTGGATAGGTTGATTTCTTCCCTCATAGACTGGGACCTAGTATTTCGAAACATAGCCCTTGGACTTGGTTCTCCAAGTTCGACCAGGATCATAGCATCCACCCCATAAGTAAGCTTGAATGGAGTTTCTTCCATGGTAGAATACGGAGTTGTCAGATATGACCACAGTACACTCCCGAGTTCATCTGCCCATGCTCCTTTTTTTATCATCAAGCTTTTTCTTCAATCCTCAAAATATCACTTTATTAGTTGCCTCAACTTGTCCGTTTGCTTGTGCATGCTCTACCGATGTAAAATGGTGTTTAACCTTGTAGCTTGAAAGGAAGTCCCAGAATTTTCTATCGGTAAATTGCGTCCCATTGTTTGTGATTAGTGATTCTGAAATTCCAAATCGGGTAAAGATATTCCGCCATACAAACTTTCGGGCTTGTGCAGCCATAATGGAAGATAATGGCTCCACTTCAATCCACTTCGTGAAGTAGTCAATGGCGACAATCAAGTACTTCACTTGTCCTGCAGCCAGGGGAAAGGGACCTAAAAGGTCAATTCCCCATTTAGAGAATGGCTAGGTAGACATTATCATTGAAAGCTCTTCTGCTAGTGTGATATGTAGGTTTGCATGCTGTTGACACTTCGGGCATTTCTTTACGAATCTCACAGTGTCTTTAGTCATCATGAGCCAATAATACCCTACCTGTAAAATTTTTAATGCAGAACCTTTCCTCCGGGGTGATGTCCGTAAGACCTTTCATGAACTTCCTCGAGCACGGGATTAATTTGCTCTAGGCTAAGCCACTTCAATAAAGGTTGGGATAGACCTCTCCTGTACAATTGTCCTCCGACTATAATGTAGTATGAAGCTTCCTTGTCTAATTTTTCACACTGACAGAATCATTAGGTAGAACCCTATTCAACAATATCGCATAATTAGAGTCATCCAACTCGAGTTTTCCTCAATCTTCAATACTGCAACTGGGTATGCTATGGAAGGGGTCTTCAAAGTCTCTTGGATTAAGCTTTTATTATTTTCTCCCATCTTGGTGCTGGCCAACTTAGAAAGAATTTCAACTCGGATATTTTCTATTTTGGGAACATGTCGGATTTCAGATATCTCAACTCTTCCCATTAGGTTTTTAACTCTAGCCAAGTATTTCTGCAGCAGCGGATCCTTTGCCTGGTACGTTTCGGACACCTATGATGTTACAATCTCGGAATCACTACAAATTGTCTCCCAAATTATAAGTCATGATGCTCTGACATCGGAAGTAAGTTGAAGGTCAGCTATTAGAGCTTCATACTTAGCTTGATTATTGGAAACTAGGAAATCAAATTTAATTGACATTTCAACCATGATATCACCTTCTTTTTCCAAGATAACTCCGGCTCCACAACCCTTTTTGCTTGAAGCTCCATCTACATATAATGTCTAGGTCGAGTTTTTGAGTTCTTCTTCGTCCACCATTTCTACAAGGAAGTTTGCCAAGGCTTGAGCTTTGATTGCAGCTCGAGATTCATATCGGATATCAAACTTTGACAGCTCAATCGACCATGTTATCATTCTTCCTGTGAGCTCTGGTTTCTGTAGTACCTGTCGAATTGGTTGGTCCGTTCTGACTATGATGGTGTGGGCTTGAAAGTATTTTCAGAGGCGGGGAATTGCAAAGACTAAAGCTAAGGCCACTTTTTCCAGTTTTTCATATCAAACTTCTGCCCCTTGCAAAGTTTTATTGACAAAATATACCGGAAATTGTTGCTTGGCATCTTCTCGAACTAAAATGCCGGCTATGGCCGAGTTGCTTACTGAGAGGTATAAAAACATAGGCTTACCAATCTTGGGTTTGCACAAGATCGGTGGACTTGTCAAATAAGACTTGAATTCTTGGAATGCTGCTTCACATTCCGGTGTCCATTCAAAATTATTATCTTTCTTTAATAACTAAAAGAAAGGTAACGCCTTCCGGGCTGAAGCTACCAAAAATCTAGAAAGAGACACTATTCTTCCTGTTAAGCACTGAACATCTTTCACAGAACTTGGACTTTTCATCTCGATGATTGCCCTGCATTTATCGGGATTTGTCTCAATTCACTGATGTGCAAGCATAAAACCTAGAAACTTTCCGGCTTCAATAGCAAAAACACATTTATGAGGGTTTAGCCTCATCCTATGTTTTCATAAGCATGCGAACACAGTTTCCAAATTGTGCAGGAGCTCTTCTTCCATATTTGTTTTTACTAGCATGTCGTCTATATAGACTTCCATTAAAACTCCGATGTACTCAGCAAAAATTTTGTTCATCAACTGCTGCTAGTATATAGCCCCTGCATTCTTCAACCCAAAAGGCATTACTTTATAATAGTAATTTTCCATGGGGCTGATAAATGCTGTTTTTTCCTCATTTAATGGATTCATGGGGATTTGGATATAGCTCGAGTATGCAAAGGAATCGGAAACCTAATGCTGCGTTTACCAATCTGTCAATACTCGGTAAAGGGTAAGGATCTTTTGGGAAGGCTTTGTTGAGGTCGGTATAATCGACGTACATCCGCCGCTTCCCATTGGATTTCTTAACCATCACGATGTTTGATAGCCAAGTCGGATAAGTCACCTCTCAGATGAAACTTGCGTCCAATAGGGCTTGAACCTGTTTTTGAACTTCTAATCCCTTTTCTGAGCTTATTCTCCTTCTCTTCTGAGCTATAGGGAAAACATTAGGAAATATTGATAGCTGACTCATGAATTCGGGATCAACCTAAGGCATATCTGCCGCCATCCAAGCAAACAACTCTACATTTTTCTTCAAGAGAGTAATGAGATTCTCTTTAAGGGAGATCGAGAGACTTTGCTGATTCGGGCCATGTGAAACACTTCTGAGCTGACTTGCACTTCTTCAAGTTCTCCCCCGAGCTCTAGCCATTTAGCCTCCTACCGCCCTCGGACATCTAGGTCGATCAGCATAACATTCGATGAACTCGGAGGTCATGTTTCTTTTGTCTTTGACTTCTTTTTAGTAATTTCTAGACTTGCATTATAGCACCTTCAAGCTGTAACTTAATCAGCTCTTATAGTAGCTATTTCTCCAGTATTAGCAAAAAATTTCATTGTCAAGCAAGCTGTAGAAACAATGGCCCCGATCTTATTCAAAGTCGGTCTTCCCAAGATGACATTGTATGTCGACGAGCAATCAACGACCAGAAAATTGACCTTAATAGTTCGAGTGTTAGGTCGGCTTCCCAGAGTTACGTGCAAAGTAATAAATCCATCTGGGTATACTTTTTCTCTAGAAAAATCGACAAGTTCTTCTTTGTAGCTCTGAAGGTCCGGATTTTTTATTCCGAGTTTCTTGAAAGCATCTCGAAAAATAATGTCTGCTAAACTTCCTTGGTCAATGAAGACCTTTGTGATCTCGACATTTACCATTTTTGCCGAAATGACCATGGGATCTTCATGTCCAGGAACAACATCCTCAAAATCAGAATTTGAAAAGACAATTTCTGGAGTGGTAAGTGGCTTGTGGATTTTCTTCATCCTTGCCGCCGATAAGCTCAATACCTCTTGAAGATGTTTTTTTCAGGCCAATTTAATAACTCTTCCTTCAGCAAAACCTCCAACTATGACATTGATTGTTCTTGTTATGGGTTTCTCTTCTTGATTGTCATAATCTTGGATATTGTCCGAATTTCTTTGTGATCAGGGGTTTCTCCTTTCTTTATCCCTCAAAGGCGAAGACTTTTTTTTTCTCGGACTTCGTTGAAAGGTAATGTATCTTGCCAACCTTCCCTCTCGAATGAGTTGCTCCACAGCATCTCGGAGATCATAACAATCTTCCATCTTGTGTCCAAAGCCATTGTGGTATTCACTGAATAGAGACCTATTAGTATTGGCCCTTACTTGAATTGCCTTTGGCTTTGGGAATCTTTCTACCTGCCCAACTTCCTTGTACAAATCAGTTGGGGACACATTGAGGGGAGTATAATCATAAAACCTTCAGACCCTCGGTGCCCTAGGCTCTTTCTTCTGAAGTTCTTCATGCTACGAACCCAGCTTTTTCTTGGCTTCATTTTTTGCCGAGTTTGCCGTGCCTTTCTGCGTCTCCTCAAGGTAGATGTATCTTTCTGCCCTAAGTTGGATTTCATCCATTGTTTTTGCTGGCCGTTTGGAAAAAAGAATCCTTAAAAGCTCCAGGTCAGAGCCCATTCAAAAGTGTGAGAACTGCTGCTTGAGTTTCCAACTCTTCCACCAATAATGTCTTGGCATTATATCTTTCGAGAAAATCTCGGCGTAGCTTTCCTTGTCGTTGAGATAATCCCAAAAGGCTAGTAATTAGCTTGGGCTTGAACCTACGAGTCGTATAGTGAGCTAAAAAACGAGATTGTAAATCTGAGAACTTACTGATGGATCTCGATGACAGGGAGTTGAACCACTTCAAAGCTGATTTCTTCAAGGTAATCAGAAATGTTCGACATCTCACAGGATTCGAGGCTCCTGCTAACACCATTCTGGACTTGAAGGCATCCATATGCTCTTGTAAATCAGAACTCCCGTCATAAAGCTCGATATCTTAAATCATCTTGGGAGCTTTACACTTATTATGTATTCCGAGAAAGGGCATATCATCATCCTCCACATCATTACTTGGGTAATACCTGGGTTAGTCATAATTTCTTATCCTTGAAGGATGAGACTCGGCATTTTCAACATGGCACGAATATTAATTTCTGGATTCTCGGGCATATGCATGCTCTTGCTCGTGGGATCTGTCACTACCTCGAAAACTTTACCCCTTATCATAATGTTGAACTCGGAATTGGTACTGATCATTTTGGTCCCTAACTCAATGATGATCTTTTCTCCGATCTCGTTTGCTTGCTCCCTTCATTTTGCCGATATTTTGTTCCAACTCTCTTATACATCCAGCTTGTTCTTTCATCGTTGAGACTATATCTTCGTCTGGAATTTGCTCCCAGGGTTCAGCAAAGTGACAACGATTTTTCAAGATTCTTGGGTAATGGTCTTGGATTTGCATATATTACATAATCCGGTCTTGTGACGTTATAGAATCTAGAGTTAATGCTTCGTAACTGAAAACAGTTTTGGTGGAGTAACTTCCAACCGCTCCTGGTGTGGGCCTTCAGCCTTTGAAGGTCTATTTGAGGTTTCTAGGCCCTTTGGGCTTAGTACGTAATAGGTTCAAATGAATTTAACTAATAACTGAAAACGATGCAGAATGCTTAATAATTGCAAATTAGCAGCGATCAGCATGGATTTTTACCATCTTTCTTTTACGTTAAAAGTTCTACTTACTTTGATATATGAAGTTTGACTAACTTTCCAAACCAAGTGCTGTGGTTTAAATGGATTTAAATTAACTAAAAACCAAAAGCTATGTACAATGCTTATTGATTGCAAGTTTGCCACAATCAATCGGATTTTGACTTTCTATGTTCATTGGCATGAGCATGCATGGAGTTAATTAAGAATGATAACAAATATTGTTAGCTCTACAATCCTTCAGAATCCACAAGTATAGCTCTGAAAGCCTATTCCGTGTGGTTTTGATGGATAACAAACATTTCAAAAACTTAAAAGTGTACTAACAAGTTTGTTAAGTGATGCTTATTAAGATAAGATCTTTCTCACATCAAACCATACCAATCAAAAGCTTCAAGCACTTACAAATACTTCAAAAATGGTTGCAATATGCAAAGAAAAAAATTCCAAGATAAGAAGAACACTTCCATATTGATGAGACAATAAGAACCTTGAAGACTATAGAGCCTATGCATTCTTACAAGAATGATAGAAGACTCGAAAGATAGAAAAATCTTAGAAAACAAGGCCAAAAAAGATGGCACTTCAAAAAGGTGGCTTTGTTCAAAAAGCTTGCTCATAAAAAAGGAAGCATCGTAGAAAGGAATTACTTAAAGAATCATTTCATGAAGAGTACCTTACAAGCTAAGGATTGGAAGAATTCAAATGCTAGGAAAGCCTGAAATCTCACTGAATCAAGTATAATAGACAACTAGCACTAATGACTAGTTACCGTTTTTGGCTACCTAATTGTTTGATAAAGCAAGAACTTACCTAAGGTTGAATAAGGAAAAAATAATGACTAGTATCATTTAAGGCTCAATAGTCAACTCTGATGACCTATAAATTTAGTTCAAAGGGACTAATTACTTAATGCTCACATTCTCTTTCAACAATCTTCTGAACATGTTTCTATACTTATAACCTTTTGATCACTTCAGAAAGGTCTATTTCTCTTTATAAGCTTATAAGCAAAAACCCTCCTTGAGAGTTAAGTAAAGAAAACTTCCTTACTTGAACTTTATTCTATCATCTGCACTTTTATGTGATTTTTAGTGAGTGAAACCACAAACCCAAACACTATACTCTTATTATAGCTTGACCATGTAGTGGCCAAAAAATTTAGCTTGGAGAGGCTAGGACAATACTACTTAGACTTAGTTAGCTTAGAGAGGTACAATACTACTTAGATAGTGAAAATCTCAGCCTTGTATTAGGAGTTGGACGTAGGCTCTATTTTGGCCGAAGTAGTATAAATCTGTGTGTTTGATCTTAATCCTTATCCTTCCTTTCTAAATGCATTTATCCTTTCTCATCTTGACTCTAACAAAGTAAATATCTTTACAAAGTTAAAATAACAAATCTTTTTTCAGAGAATCAATTCTGAAGATAAAATCAAAGTAGCTTTATCTAACTCATACGCTTCCCCACTCCAAGTTGAAAAATACTGGAGAAATCTTGTTTGAGTATTTTATACTTGAAAAAGCATTTGAAGGCATGATTTAGCCCCTTCTCGTGCCAACTGCCATCCACAAACATTGCATGGTGTACCACCTCTTCAAGCTTTTTCATTTTATGATCCTCCTCCTTATTGCAAACCACCTTGAAATGAAAGCAAAGCCAAAGAGAGATACGAGAGAGAGAGTAGAGAAGGTAGAGAGAAAGTTGAGAGAGAAAGTAAAATTGTATTTTGTGTTATTGAAAAGAATGATTTGATATATATATATATATATATATATATATATATATATATATATATATATGTATATAAAGTAATTTGCACGTGCTTTTAAGTTATTTGCACTACTCTGATGCAGCTTCGGCCGGTATATCAGGTTGTACAAGTAATAAAGTGATAATAGAGAATATCATCCCACGAGAAATCAATTACTGAATAGTTTAAGGGAATAACTATTTGGACAAAATAAATTCATAGGTAGCGAAATTGAAAATAAAATAAAATAAAATAAATAAGAGAAGCAGAAAATTAGAACGGAGGCTAAGAATGTGAAACAAATGCAATTGGATGAATGCTAGGGCTAATTAATTTCATCTATTGTAGACAAATTTACCATGAACATCAATTAATCATTTTTTATCCTAATTAACTTACGGTTGGATCCTCTTAATTTATTCCTAGCCTCTCTCGAGGTTAAGCAATATTCTTTATCCTAAATTGATTGTCTAATCTCTTAACACAAACTAATGTAGGTAAAGGTTAATGTTCTATGGGTCCCTATATTGACCATGTGAATTGCATTTGGCTATATCTAATTTTTTGCTCAGCTCACAATGTTTATGTTAAAAGGCAATATTTATAAGCCCTCTCTTAAGTTATTATAAAACCCCAAATCAATTACTCAGTGATCAAGCAATTAAAGGCATTAAGTATAAACACAAACACTAAGCAATTAACATAAAAGCAAAATTAACATTTATTCATGAGTAAAATTGTCATATAATAGGGTCCATTAACACCCTAGCAAAGGAAACTTAGTTCATAACTAAAGAGAAACAAACAATGACAGAGCATGAAGATGAACAATAGAAAAACTAAGCGGCATAGAGAACCAAAGCTAGAGACAAGGAATTTGGATGAATGTGAATCTCTTTGTCTTGAAGTTGAGCTTTGGAATCCTTCAATCTTCACGTTAACTCTTTACGGTAGCCACCTCAAGTCTTAGAGTATATAAGATGTAACAACCTCTATCATATAAGCCATGCTCGAGTCATGGAGTTATATTAAAAGGTTGTAACTATGCTAAGAAATCTTTAAAATATGGAAAATATAATACATGGCCCTTTAACTGCTCACTTTATTACTGACTAATAGTTCATAAACTTCGTCGTCTCTGATACATAGAGAATAAAATAATTACACTTTAAAAGAAATTGTGATTGACATAATACATAGTATTTGTTTCCAACTAGTAGTTAGCTAGCTTCAATAGTCTTTTGGTCTGACTTACGCCCGAGTCTTGCTCAATGAATGGCCCTATACTCCGCCTCGCACTTGATTTTCAACTTGGGTGTTGAAATGTTTACGGAAAAGCAAAATAGACAAGCAGGTAGTGAGAACCTAAGATTCTCAGTAGGTAAACTCAAATCAATCTTACAGTGTCATCATAAACATTCCAGCCGTTTCGGTTTATTATGGAAACATGAGCACATATAAACAAATAGTAGTTCAATTTTAAGTTGAAAACACATTTCTCGAAGCAGGTTATATTTTAACAACCACTTGCCATATCATATGACCGACATAGAAATACGAATAGTATAATATGCTTCAACAAGAATCATAATAGCAATAAGACTTAACGAGATAATTGAAGATGCACATATAGATACTCATACTTGATTGCATGCAATTGCACTTGACTTAATTCGTATCTTTCTTTAACTTACAACTTAACCTTGCTCTGCTGTACTTGGTCCCCTGGAGGTGAATGGCCTCTCTCACCCCTGAGTAATAGCCTGCTTTTCAGGTTCGAGCTCGTACCTATATATGAGTGACGGGTTTACTCTCCCCAACCCTCACACCGGTCTATTCCCATTAAATCTGGTCGAGGGCTGGCCCAAGTCTTAGATAATACTGCTATGGTCCATGCTAGCTAGGTCTATACCATGCCTCACGTGGTAGCTTAGTACGTCCCTCTTGCAAGTTCTTATTATCTTTTTCCTTTCCATATCTTATCATGCATGCGGATGCCTTGTGCATTCATGGATATGTCTCACACCTTATTTCTCATATCATATTCTAATTATGCTTGCATGCATGACATACATGAACATGATATGTAAATGTAAATATATCCAAAGTATAATCACCCATAGCATAAGTTCTCATAAACTCCTATCGAAAATTCAGCAGCATAAGAGATCGAGTCCGCTTCCTTATGAATAGTGCCAAGCTACCAATACAATCAATTAAGTATGCAATTCAATGTAAAACAACAAGTTACAGCAACATTATTAATCATATGGTACGTCAAAATCAATAGAAATATCAACAGAGTTTTCTGCTCACTCTACTCTCTTCTACCCGTATTTTGTAAAATCCACCTTTACTCCTATTCAACTCATTTGAACCTGAATTTTGGATATGTCATAGCTCTATGTGTCTAGTTTCCAACCCTTTTGCTCCCATCTCATTTTGATTTGTATAACTCAAGTTATTAGTATTTTCCCTCAGACTGCCCTGTACTTAGCCAGAAATGCACCCTTAGAAGTAAAAATTCACTAAAAATAGAAATCTAAGTGAAATCACACAAAATTTATATATATTTAAAGCTAACAGAACAAGATTTCAAATGAAAGAATTTTCATATCATTTGCATAAGTATATTTTGAGATATAAGCCCCGTAACTTGACCCTACTGGACTACTCTATTCCAACCCAGTTTAAACTTAAGGTAAATTCATTGGTGTGCTAGGAATAATTGAAAATGAATCTGACTCTGAAATTTTTATGGAATGTTACCTTATATGTTAGCTCTCAAAAAATGTTAGTTTCACTCAATTTAGAGTTGTGTAAGGTGAGTTACACCCTTTGCAACTCATGCTGCCCAAATGAGAATCCAAATTTCTAGGTCAAACTTCAAAAATTTATAACTAGCTCTATACTAATCCAATGGCCTTATATTTTATATTTTTGGAAATCTATGAATGTCTAGTTTCATATAACAATGGATTTATCAAATTTAAACTATTGTAGGCTGAGTCGTACACTCCGCCGTACGGACCGCCGTAGGTTTTTCACCTAGACAGCATCCTAATTCTCCACTTCTTCTAGTTTTCTGCTTCTAGCTTTAATTCCAACTCAAAATTTCATGTTAATCCAACCATAAACCATCAAATACATCCAATATATCATCAAATAAATGAAGCCAATTAGAATTCCAAGCAGCCACAATCCATAGAAATCAAGAACAAAAGTTGAATCCTACCTCGAAATCCTTGAAATTATGGAAGCAAGGAGGCCAAGAACCAACTCCTAGCCTTCTTCCTCCACCATAGCAGCAGCTCACATGAATGTGGGGAGCCTCCACTTGATGTTTAGTCATGAAATCGTTAGAGGGGTTTTGTAGAGAAGGAGATGAGGATCAATATTCATAAAAGGAGCAAGAGGATTTGAGGTCAAGAAGGCTTCCAATCTTGAGCTTGAAGCTCTTGGTTATGAAGGTGAAGAAAGAAGGAAAGAGAAGAAGAAGAAGAAGAAGAAGAAGAAGAAGAAGAAGGGGAGAGGAGGCTGCTGTATGTGGCGCAAAAGCGGGGGAGAAAGAAAGAAAATTATTATTTGGTGGTGGTGGTAGTTAGAAGCTTGACTTATGATTGGTGGTTGTATCTGTGGTGAGTGTTTAACCACTTTCTTTCACAAAGTGGGTAGCAAAGTGGCGCCTTACATGGGGGGAGGAGTGGCTAAATCTTGGCCACTCATGTTAGGATTTTTTTTTTTTTTGGTGTGTGATGCTACTGATTCGGCTTCGGCAGTTTAAAACACCGAATCTTTACCAATTTCCTCCAAACTGGTAAAACGTTACTAAATAACTTTATAAAATTTTCTATATGTTTATTCAAATTTTCTTAAGCCTTATCTCTCTAATTAACATCTAATTAATTCCTAATTAATATTTAATTAACTCCTAATTGCCCTTACATAACCATTGAAACCGAATAAATAGATTAACGGCGTAAATTAGACAATTTCGCAAATTCGGAGCCGTTTTGTTTTCTGTTTTCTGTAACTAGTGGCATTTCCATAATTTTGAGCAAGTCCAGGGACACCCCACGTCATTTCACACTTGACTGCCTCCATGGCCCAATCGGTAGGGATTTAAACTTCTACGGTTTCACCACATGATTCTGCTCTATTTAAAACCCCATTCTGCTAATTCTACAGATATGGGAACATAAAGGTCATTTCATGAAAAGTTCTAGGGTTATTATGGAAATAAGTCTTTGGGGTCAAAATATAATCTCTAAAAATTCTAGGCATCACTGCAATTAACAAAAGCTTACAGGGGCACTTTTGTCATTTCCTAATTTTTAACATATGACAGTGCCATATTTTCAATGGCAGTGTTACACTACCTTATAATTCCAAGTGTAAGGGTCGTCATGGCATAGGGCTGCCTGAGAAATTCTCACACTGCCTAAGGGAAATAATTCAAAGTTTCCATTATGTTCTATGTACGAAAGTGGGGATGTTACATTAGAAGTGTTTTGGGACTTCAAGTGATTGCCTTTTATAGTTCGTGAGTCCTTCTTTTCAAAATCAAGCCCAAGCCCAAAAGTTATGCAGATGTGAATATGCCATAGTGCAAGTAGCTACGCCATTAGAAGAGATAGGATCACCAAGACAAGGTTATGCTAAAGTGCAAATTAATCCCAAAAGTTGACATTCTATGCCTTGCACTGTGGCATGCCATTCTTGCGCTATAGCATAAGGGTCCAAGCTGAAACACTTCAAAACTAGCATATGAAAAATAACATAAACAAAATTTATTCTAAAACAAAAAAAAGTAAAAATTGAAAATTAAAAGAAAGAAAAGTAGAGAAAACTCCCTCGTGGTGGCTTATGTTTGAATTGCTCTAGGAACTCCCATCATAGTCTACATCTCTTGCCTTGACTGGGATCCCATAAGGTTATTTTGTGTTCCCAACCATCTTTGCTACTTGTACATGCACATCATAATGTAGATGATCTAGGTCCATTCCCATGATGCATCACTATAGAAATGCCATAGATAGCTCAGAGTTGAAAAGCACTCTCCATGTAGTATAATCCAAGTGCCTCAATGCATCTATGGAAGGTATCTTTGCAGCCATATCTCAGCAAGTAGATATATTCAAATTAACCGAATAGATGTTCTTGAAAAGGAAATTCTATCTCTAATTTTAGGTGACTGCATTTGGCTCATTGAGGAAGCAAACTGACCAAGTTGAGTTTATATATCTAGCTGGCTGCATCAATTCTTTGCTAATATTGAAGATTATTTTCTATTAACTACTTCATTAGATCCTATAATGATGGCTCAGGTAAAGTAATTGCTATTCTAGACTATTATTGGAATGTAGGAGCCTTGGCTGGTGGCTAAGATGTTTGTTGAAATGGTTGTGGTTGCTGATGAGTGGATAGGTGTTCATGGTAAGGTTTCCTAAGGAATACTCCTATAATAGCCATTGTATAACCCTGAAGACATGAGTTACCTTCCTGAAGTTGGGGGCATCCATAAGTGGAGTAGGATGGACAAGCACAAGTACTGCATACTCTATTGGGGTCTAATGCAGATGCAGAAGTAACAAGTTGTCCCATGGCCAACTACCCTATCAATGATATCATCTCATCTAATCTGTGTTCAATCCTTTGAGAATTCACATATGGAATCTCTCCAAATCCTTTAGTCCTTATGATCAACCTAGACCTAAACTGCTAGGAATTCTCTACCATGTTAGCTATCAGATCTCTTGTGGTAGTAGGTGTCTTGACTATCAAAGCTCCATCGCTGGTTGCATCAATCATGCTCCTATACATGGGTATTCGCCCCTCATAGAAAAACTAGATCAACAACTGCTCGCTAATCTATGACAGGGATAGCTTGCACATGGCCTCTTGTGCCTCCTACAATAATCAGATAATTTTTCTTCTTGCAACTACCTAATACCACAATTATTTTTTCTTATTGTTGTAGCTCTGGATGTAAGGAAAAATCTCTATAAAAAGAGCCTCATTTTGTCAGCCCATCATATCACAAAACCAGGTGAAAAATAATAAAGCCAATCCTTGGCAACTTCAACTAGTGACGAAAGGAAGGCTCTTAGTTTGATATATTCCTCATGACTTTTCAGAGCTTTATAGTTGAGCATACCTCATGAAACTACTTAAGATGCTTGTAAGGATACTCACCTCCATGACCATGAAATCTAGGAAGCAAATGGATCAATCCATGGTTAAGCTCAAAGTTAGAATCTAAATTAGGATATTAGATACAAAATAAATCTATGGCATTAGAAGCAAATAGCTCTTTCATTGTCTTATAAGGGATAGTCATCTCAAGAGAAAAATACACAAAAAAGGAGAAGTAGCGAAATAATATATAAAAGTAGGACTAACTTAGCTATTACTACTCAGAGCATCAAAACACAAAAACTACTAAAAAAATAACTTAGAGAGTATAAAAAACTGTATCAAATGATTTTGTTTTAAAAAATTTTTGTCAACACCACACAATAAAAACTACACCTATATATGAAAATATAATAAAAAAGTTTTTTAAAAATTGAAAAAGTGATCAAAATGATGAAATTTGGCCAAAATAAGGCAGGGCTCACTAAGTCTTGTTTGGAAAGCCAAAAACCTTGAAATTGGAAAGTTTCAAGGCAATTGAAGCTTTTATGAAACAGAAGCAGTCCTAAAAAATGACTTAAACAACACCAAAAATGACCAAGACTAATAAAAACAAGTAAGCAAAGCTATATATAGACCGAACAACACCAAACAAAGAAAAAGATAGTGAGTGTCAGGCTCATCCAAATTAATTAAAAATCGAATTGGATAAGATTTGTAGTATAGAGCTCAGTTTGAGTCATCTCACATGGATGTTTGGTGGTTATTCAATCCAAAATATAAAGAAAAGGCATTAGGGGATTTTATCAAATACCTTGTATGCAAGGAAACTAAAAGAAGAAAATGACAAAAATAAAAAGCACTAGTCCAAGGTTCAAAGGAAATTGTGGTGAATCTAATTATTGGCACTAAAACACAAATAGTTCATGTGCACATGATGTTGGCCTTTTCTCAACAGAAATCTCTGACATGTAGAAATGATGTTCTCACTAGGAGATCTCCTCGATTTCAATTAACATACAAGTAAGCTAAATATTGAGATCTCAACTCCAACAAGTTCATGTTAATTTAAGCATCATCAACATAGAAATTTTAATATGAATTTCTAACTCCTTGAATTCTAGCATTCATACCCATATTCATTAATTGACAAATATGAACATAAATACAAAAATATGAGCCAAAATCATGCATTCAATTCGCACATTGAAAAGAAAGGAAAAGAAGAGTATCATAAGCACATAACCATGAAATTTCATTTAGGCTAAATCTCAAAAAAAAAAAAAAAACCCATAACATCCAATGAGTATTGAACTAGCTAAAACTCACTCCTCCATGGAAGAATTCAGTAAAAATAGAAAATATAGTATAAAGAAGAAGATGAGAAGGGAAGAAGAGAAGAGGAGACAAGCTAATTTCAAGTTTTGTCTTCCCCTCAACTTAAAAGCCCTGAAACATCAAAAATCAAGATTTTTGTTGGGTCCAAATTAATACTCTACCTCTTAGCTTTAAGTGGACACCTAATTTACTTAATTTAGATCTAAGATGAGAGAATTATGGCCCAATCTTTGTAGCATATTCAGGTTATACCTCCATTCACGTAAGTCAATTTCATGAGCCAATAAGTCCATCAAGATTTCATTTCTTTCGTGATTGATTCCCATATAAATTGAAACTTTATGTCTTATCTTTCAAACGGTATTGGTTTACCCCAATTTGATACCTACAATGCAAGTTATGTCTAAATTAGTACACACAACTCAAGTTCTAGTGACAATAGTTGCATTCTAACTTTGTGGCTCAATTCGACCAACTAGAAATCTGAACTAGCTTTCAATTTCCTCATCGAAATTGAAGATCTTTCTCTCAGCTTTTCTATAATATGAAATTTGTAATTTTTAGAGATTTATAACTCGAGATATGCTCAAACTATAAAAATAGTCTAAATTAGCAAAAATGCTTAAAAATACAATTAAGTCCAATTGGAACCTAAACTTCTAAAATGTGTCTAATATCAATCAATTAATCCCAAAAGAGACTTAAGAGACTGAATATGAGGGTTAATCAATATATCAAATTCTTACTTATCACACTTACTCCTAATATTATTATCTTTTCAAATTTTATTATTTTTTAATTTTCTGTTTAAAATAGCATAATATTCATTTAGTATTTAATATTTTTATTTAAAATACATTTACTTCTGAATCTAATTTAACTATATGCTATCACTATTATTTGATTTTTTTTTTTCACTAAGACTAAAATCATAATTTTAGTTTTTAAAATTTTACAATTTTCTCATTATCTTTTAAAAAAGAAATCATGGCTATTTTGTATTTCATAATTATTATTTTATTTAAGATGAATTCTTACTTTGTTGGGGACATTTTATTATATATTTTCACCATTTAATCATTTCTTGTTTATCAATGCTCATGCTTTGTCCTTTTTTGATTCCAATATTTCATTAATTTATTTTAATATTTCAAGGGTTTGGCACATTTAAGTGAGCTACAATCTTAGGAAGAAGACCAAGGTTCAAACTCTAGAAAAGCCAATTATCAAAAGAGTTCTTTAGTCGTGAAAGTATCCAAAAGTAAAAATATCTTAAAGACAAAAAAAAATATTTTAAAATGAAAATATGTTTTGTGATGTTATTAATCTATTCTCAAATTTGTATGGAAATTTAATATTAAGGGCAGTTAATAAGAATTAATTGAGATAAAAATAAATCATATTAAAATTATTAAAAAAATTAAATATTATTTAAAGAAAATGGTCAAAGGCTTTTTACGTATAGACAATAATACTCTTAAACTATTTTTTTTTTCATACTCTTTTAAGTTTATGCTGCTCACTGTTTTAACCTTATCTAGCGACTCTCAAATCCTCACTCTACTTAGCACGCTGTGTCTATGACTTGTCGCTAGCACATTATAGTTCCTTTATGCTACCCTTGCATAGTGTGTTTTGGCTTCTATTCCTATTTATACTATGCTATTCTCTTGGGTACTTTAATCCATTTGTATTGACACTAATAAGATTACTAAGAATTTCTTATGGGTAAAGAGTGACATGATGAAAGGCATGTACTTGGAAGGGTGGAAAACTGTTATCTTGCTTAGATGTATAGCTCAAGAGTTCATCGTGCAAGGTATGTTAATACTTCTTTATTGAGTAAATTAGTTTAAAGTATAATTAATAGTGAAGGGAAATTGGGGGAATATGTTCTTTCATGCAAATATTTGGATAACAAGAATATGTTAAAATCTTCTTGTCCACCTCCTTCTTTGTGTGTTTGGAAAGTCATGTAGAGATGATCTAATTTTTTTTTAAATTTTTTGATCAAAGAAAAAGAATGTTATTAAGAAGAAAAGAATGATACAAGGAAAAAGGAGGACAAGAGATCCTCCTTACAAGACCAAAAATAAATGAAATAAAAATTATCAATCAAGCATAGCTTTCCAATCTCTCAACGTGTCTTAGACGGAAATTCCTCTAAAAAGATCATGTGCTTTGCACTAAATAGAGGCAAAATGCCTAACTCTATCCCAAGAAACTTACTTGTCTAAAAATCTATCATTGAAGATGCGAGAATTATGCTCCAGCCAAATACTCCAAACAGTGGCATCCATGGCACATTGCCACAACTATTTGGCCTCCTTCCTTCTCCCAAACCCAACAAAACTAATTTAATAAGAGCTGATCTAAGGTTTAAAAAACTAAGTATTCCTTAAAATATCAGCCATAGGATAATGCAAAAACAAGTGTGATACTGATATGAATTCACTCCACACATAACACACACATAATAGGAAATAGCCTTATGGGGTCTTTGAACCTGCAAAATGTAATTGGTATTAATTCTATTAAGCACAGCTGTCCAAATAAAGGATTTGACCTTGGAGGGAGCTTTGGACTTCTAAATCCGTTTATAAAGGGGGAAGAGATTGTATTTGAGGAATAAGTTAGAAACTAGACAAAAGATTTGCAAGTAGACAATCCAAAAGGATCAAGAGACCACAATCTTTTATCTGGGCTAGAAGACAAATGAATAAAATTAAGTAAACCCAAAAGGACCACTAAAAGGTTTCAAAACAAGTGGAAATCCCAAGAATAAGTAGATTCCTGCACACTATACAAATTCCGGATAGGAGAGTTATGTAAAGGAGATAGATAGTAAAGGCAAGTGAAGGCTAGATTAAAAGAAGAGTCTCCTACCCAATGGTCTTCCCAAAAGTTAAAACGAGAACCATTACCTATCTACAAGGAGAGCAAAGGTCTAAAGGTAGTATAATCTTGCGAAATAAATTTCCAAAGGCTAAGATGAGTATCCTGTGTAGCAGTATTAGCATCCTACTCATTCTTATCCAAGCCATACTTACTCTGGATAGCCTAATGCCATAACGAATGAGGCTCTAGAGGAAAGCATCACAGCCATTTAGCTACCAAGGAAATGTTTTTAGGCACCAAATTGGCAAGACCTAAGCCACTTTCCTTCCTAGGATAACAACACACTTCCCAATTCACCAAACGATCCTAATTTATTTCTGAAACACCTAACCAAAGAAAGTCTCTCATAATCTTTTCAATAGAATTAGCTACCCCCACTAGGATACGAAATAGAGATAAGAAGTAAAGTGGAATGCTAGAAAGGAAACCCTGAACAAGGGTGATTTGAGCTCCTAAAGAAAAATAAGCTCGTTTCCAGTTTCCAAGACGTTTAAAATTCTTTCCCATAGCACGATCCAAAATGAAATAGATCTAGGATTAAATTCCAAAAATAGAGAGAGCGTTCAAAAAACAATCCTTATCATTATCTAAGAATAGAATGGCATCATCAACAAACCACAAATAAGAAACCATAATCCCTTCGGATCCCACTTTGACCCCTCTAATTAAGCCATTCGCCACTATGCTAGAGATCAAGCGACTAAGAACATTTTCCACTAAAGTGAATAGAAAGGGCTTTTACCCCTTTCACCACAAAACCAAGATTTTGGCTTACCATTAGCAATCACCGAAAAGATATTGGTTGTAAGATAACCTGAAATCCAACTTTTCCACTTAGAACTAAACCTTTTTCTCTCTAACACCTTGTCCAAAAAACTCGAACTAACTTTATCATAGGCTTTCTCAAAGTCTAACTTGAACGCAAGACATTGTTTTGACCATTTCCTCATATCATCCACCACTTCATTACCAATTAAAGTAGCATTAAGATTTGCCTCCCGGTAACAAAGGCACTTTGATTCTCCAAAATAGTGTCTCTTAAAATCATAGTCAAGTGAATAGAAAGGACCTTTGTAATGATTTTATATAAGCTGGTAACAAGGTTAATTGGTCTATAATCTTTAACTTTAACCGATCTACCCTTTTTAGGAACTAAGATGATAAAAGTGGAATTAAAATTAACACCAATCTTACCATTCTTATGAAATTCCTCAAACAACTTCATAAGATCTGCTTTAATGGCATCCCAATAGCCTTAGAAAAAACCAGTAGTGAAACCATCAAGACCTAGTGCCTTATATCTATCCATACGCCAAATTCCCCTCCTTAGTTCTTCTTCTTCGAAAGGTCTTTCCAAAAAAGCAACTTTTTCATGAAAAATAGCACACCAATTTAAATCTTCAAGGAAAGGTCTAGATTTTCTTTCGTCCAAGTAAAGAACCTTGTAGAATCTTGTAATCTCTTCAGCAATAGCACCACTCTCTCTAGCAAGCTGGCCTTCCCCAAATTTCAACATCTTAATTAAACTTTTCCTTTTTCTCCTAGTTGCCACCTTATGAAAAAGCTTAGAATTCACATCCTCTTCCTTGGCCCATTGAATCTTGGCCTTTTCTCTGCAACTAATTTTTTCTTTCAACAAGAGCTCCTCAATATAATTTAACAAAAAGACCTTCTTCTCGTGATCTTCACTAGAGATAAGACCTTTCATATCCAATCTATCCAAGGTCTCAATTTCTTTGAGAATTTCATCCTTTTTTATTTGAATATCACCACATACTTCCCGATTCCAAACCTTTTACTTATTTTTAAGGCCTTTTACCCTTCTCATGAACCTAAACCCTTCCCAACCTTGAACCTCAGCATTATCTCAAATTTCTTTCACAAAAAGAATAAAAGCACTATGAGACAACCACTTATTCTCAAATCTAAATGATGTTAGGCCCCATTTGATCTTGGAGGATTCCAAAATAACGGGAAAATGGTTCAAAAGAGGCTGAAAGAAGATATCCTATACTAGATCAGGGAAAGCATCCTCCCACTCATTGGTAAAAAGAAACATGTTTAAGCGAAAAGACACCGTATGACTCCTATTGATAGACCAAGTAAACTTAGCATTGGAAAGAAGGGGTCCTTTAAACTACAATCTTGGATAAAAGCATCAAAACCTCGCATACTTGATGTAACCCTCCTTCTACTTAACTTCTCATTAGCAAATCTCACTACATCAAAATCACTTCCCACACACCAACAAGAAGCATGAAATCCTACTTTGGTCCTCCTAAACAAGAGAACAAATGCTCAGTTTATTTGGACTATTAATAGAGGTGCATCACTACTTACCCTTACCAAATGACTCTAAAAGAACTAAGAGAGAGAAAGAGCCACTAAGAGCAACCACTTTCTTAGCAACTTTCGTGTCCCAAATCAAAACCATGCCTCCTGAAGCTCCAAAAGAAGGAAGAAAGACATAATCCTTATGTCTAGAATCCTAAACTTCTCTCCAGTGCATATCTTCAAAAGATTCTAATTTAGTTTCTTGGAGCATAACTATCTCAGGACCAGCCTTCAAAATGATTTCCTTAACCTTTCCTTACTTATGAGGGTCACCTAACCCTCTAACGTTTTAATTGAGAATCTTCATATATTTAATCGTTTCACTCACTTTCCTTTCACACTTTCATAGTTAACTAAGGTAGCTAGTCTTTGAAGCTCTTTACATAGTTTCTTTTTTTTATCTAAGCATAGATCTTTGGAGAGTTGACTAGAGTAACTTCTTCACCCTTAGAATTCACCAACATAGCCCCCATGTCTCTCAACAAAGAGTTTGGGTCTCGTAAGCCTCTCTCATCACCAAGACAATCAATGCTATGACATTTTTCTTAGGCTATCCTAAAGGACATCCATCATCTATACCAGAAGAAGTATGGGCATGGACAGGCAAAGGAAGAATGCCTTTTATTAGCTTGACTTGAAAACTCATTTTGGCTACTTGAAAAAGGAACAACATAGTTTAACTCAGAAGTGAAAGAGGCAAAGAAGAAGGGACAAAGGAAGAGGACAAGAGGGATGAAGAAGGAAGAGAAGCAAAACCATTCCCTATTAAAAGCAAATCCAAAATATGGTTTTCAACTGCATTCAGAAAAGTAAGACCAACTTCAGAATTGCCGGCTAAGGCACAAAGGACTAAAGGAGTTCCTCCTTAGTGATTGTCCTTTTCAAATAAAGATATGATACCCAAGGTTTCCTCCTCAAGATTCAAATCTTGGGCCTTATTTTTAGGTTCCTTTTCTTGAAGAGACTCATTTAACAAACCTTCTTCTTCTTCAAAAAGGGATACAACTTCATCCTCTTCCAAAGATCCATAGAATCTAAATCTGTCATTGAACTAGTAGAACTACTAAGCAAGTCATCTTAAACATTATCATCAATTGCTGCTACTTTCTTTTCCTCCAAAGCAAGAAGGGCTAGCAATGATAGGATCAAAATATGGATTGGATTGCTAGTTCTCTGAAGCTCATAACGATAGGGAAAAATTACTTTGCTCCAATGACAAGACAACTCTTACCAAGGATCGGAGTCTTCTTTGGTACCCAAACTTGTTTTAAGGATCCTTTTAGGTGGACCATGGTTTAGATCAGGCTGTTCTGTAGATGTGGATGACTGCAATAAAGAAAATGCTAACTTTGGGGTACTCTAACCTAGAAAAGACACAGAGTTTAGTTTTCTTATGAACAAGAAAGGAAATTTTCCAGTTAATGTTATCTGGCTTCTTTCCACCATGAACCCAAGACACCTTTCTTTTTTTTTTTTTTTTACCAAGAGAGACATTAATAGGGATTGTACAACTCGAAAAATTTCCCTCAACAGCTTGCTCTTTACGATGATCAACATGACCACCACTACTTCTAACAACATTAGAGAAAGACTTCTCCCCAAACACTATGTGTGAAGAAGGTAGGGAATGATGTTTGTTTTGCTTTACATCAGCATTCAAAGGTGTAAATATCAGTAGCTCAAAAAAAGCCTTTCTAAAAAGATTCTAACCAGCTCCAAAATAGCCCTCTGGATTGATAAATGTGCTCCTCCTACCAAAACCAAAGAACTCTGTGATCATAATGAAACTTCCTTTATTGTTGTAATCCCGGAAAACAACAAAGACTTTGCCACCACCTTCAAAATGCCTAATATTTTGAAAGATAGTTTTTGCATATGGTTTAATAATGCCTCTGGCTTCTTCTTCATTGACAAAGAGTCACAAATGAAAGTGTGCTAGTGAGGGTGAGGGTTCAAGACCCACCAGTCAAGTGGTTGAGAGAGTGGGTGAAACAAAAAATAAAAAATAAAAAGAATAAAAAATTTAAAAATAATTTAAAGGTATTATTATCAACTTGTAAAAAAATTTTAATCCCTCTCCTTTAATAATGTTTAAGAAGTCTTTTTAAATAATTTTAATATAAATAATCCTTTTTCTTTAATTAATCATTATTAATAGTTCTTGATATTAATTTTCCCTATTTGTTAAAAGCTACATGGCAGCAAAAATGGAGCAAGCTATTAAACACACTAAAGAATCAAGAGAAAAAAAAGTTACCAAATCAGGAGTAAGAGTGAAAGATCAAATAAATTCATATAGCTTAATGATGCAGAGAGAACAACAGCAAAGGCAAGGTACGAGTTAACTGAAAAGAGTAAAAATGGGGAGAAAAAAAAAAGACCAAAATATTGAATGCTGCTAAAATGCGCTTAACTTTAAGCTGTGCACTCGTAGGGTCGTGACAGCACTATTTTATTTCCCTCCCGTTACAATTAAAGTGAAATTTATGTTAATTGGAAAAAAAAAGTGAAATATGATTAAAGCTAGACACTATATAATTTAAGTTATTGAAAATAAAAAGTTTAATTTTGATATATTGATAGTATAAAGATTTTTATACAGTCAATCAATCATATTCTTCCATTTATATAATCATTCAAATAGTGAGTAATTAAATCAAATACTTTTACTAATATGATAATATATTATTAAATATCTATATAAAATTCTTTTATACTAATAGTATATATAAATTAAATTAAAAAATGAAATTTTCATCATTGATGATCGTCGGGTGCGATATCATCATAAGAAATAAAAGAAATAACTATTGTGCATAATTTTAATCATATAAAAACAGAATAATTAAAGCTACCAAAAAAAAAAAAGATTGGTTGATTCGAAAAAAAGAAAAAGAAAAACTAAATAAATGATTGATATTATAATTTATGGCATATCTGTATCTATGAAGCACAGTTATAGATATGAGATACAGATGCAATACGACATGGATATAGGGATACGATTGTAATGCTCTCCCAAGTACAGTACTATACTTAAGTTATAGTACCATACCCATGAATTGTTACTATTACTTGAGCGGACCTTATCTACCAACAACCTCGGCCATCTTCGAGATCTCTTGAACTATCTGGAGAAAATACAGAAATAAGCACAAGAGTGGGAATTTTAAAATTTTCAGTAGGATTGACTAGACTATCTCATACCATGTCATCATTATTATTTCTAGCTACTTCAATTTATTATAAAAACGTGAACATATTATAGAAACTATTCAGTTTTATAGTTTTGAAAACATATGGTCCGAAGCAGGTTAATTTTATCCACACACTTATCATTTGAGAAAGTAGTTTCATAATAGTAACAACAAGAACATAATTTGAGATTTCATAATAATATAAAAAACATAGTTTATGCATATACATTTGCTCATCATAAAATCATGCATATGCATTTATGCTTCCTTTACTTTCTTTACTCAACACACCTCGGCATTTTGTATCACTGTCCCTAGGATGTCTGCATGCACATGTCTTTATCTTTAATCTTTACCACCCTTGAGTCTGATCTAGGAGTGACCTCAACTTGTGACCGTCGCCACACAGAACTGGCCAAAAGAGGATCCACATGCCTCTAATTTGGAGCGATCTCATTTGGCCACGTGTCTCCGAGGTAGAGGGATCTCAATCTTACATATTCATGTATTTTCCTCTTTTGCATGCAAATATGCCATCCTTCATAAAAAGAATCATGATCATATCATCACAATATGGTCATATGTATTATAGTGCACTTACTTTCAAATATTCTTGCATGTAGAATTTTATATTCATATCATAAATTCTCATAACATAAGCTATCATAACTTTATAAGCTCCTACAAAATTTGGTAGCATAATGGATCAGATTTGTTTTCCTGTGAATAGTGCCAATCAATCAAACAGACATGCATACAGAAAAATCAATATAATACATTAATCTTTCAATACTTACACAAAATTTGCAACCTTTGAACTTGAATTGAGTTCCTACCAATTTCCTTCAGTTCTACCTGATTTTATAAATTAAGCCAAAATTTTTATTTAACTCATTTAGACTTGAATTTTGGATATGTTGAAG
This sequence comes from Pterocarpus macrocarpus, assembly GCA_031439585.1. NCBI lineage: Eukaryota > Viridiplantae > Streptophyta > Magnoliopsida > Fabales > Fabaceae > Pterocarpus > Pterocarpus macrocarpus. The sequence goes on along the minus strand of CM062513.1, from coordinate 18,911,382 downwards.
TGTTATGTGTCTAGTTTTTAACCTCTTTAGTCCTATTAAGTTTTGATAAGTGTTTTAACCTAGGTCTATCCTATGGCAGATTTAGGTGCTAAAAAGTAAAAATTCACTAAAAATAGAAAATTGCTTGGAGTGATACGAAACCTATATATTTTAAAGTTGACCGAACTAGCTCTCATTTCCAATAAATTTCATTTCATTTGAGTAAGTAGAGCTCAAGTTATGAGCTCTTAAAGTTGACTAACTTGAGCTACCCTATTTTAGTCTGGTCAAGATATGGGGCAAATTTAATGAATTGCTGGGAGCAATAAGGACCAAATTTGACTTTGAAATTTACATGAGATGTTTCTCTATGCTTAACCTTTCTAAAAAAATTGGTTTCATACAATTTGAAGTTATCTTGGTGAGTTATGTCCTACACAAACCACTCTGGTCAGATCAAGAGGGAGAAATCTAGGGTAAACTTCAAAAAATTATATCTCACGCCATACTAATCCAATGGTCTTATAATTTATATGTGTGGAAAGCTCTAAATGTCTAATTTCATTTAAAATTAGTTTCATTAAATTTTGATGGTTGGCTGAGAGTCCTTACATTTTGTAAGTATGGAAGCCGTACGATTTCTTGGTTAAACTCACTCTGGTTGCCTTCCTCCTTGATTCTTTCATCAATCAATCCACCAAAACCCAATAAACATCCAATAATCCAGCTAAGAACACTTATATAAACTCAATAAAACATCAATTATGTGCATATAATTGAATTTTCCAATAGCCACTAGTTACAAGAAATCAATTAAAAGAGTTGAAACTTACCTCAAATTGAAGTTTAAACTAGTGAGGAAGCAAGTCTTGAGTGAAAGAATGGGGGAAGGGTGAAGAATCAAGGATGACGAGAGGGAGATGTGGAAGAAAATGAGGGAGAAAGAACTCAGCCTTCTCATGCACGAAAATGAGAAGGAGAAATGAGGAATGTGTTTGAATCATAATATGTAGGGTGGTTTGTGGCCACTCCTCCCCTATTTGTGTGGCTCCTAATGGTGCCACTTTGTGGGGTTAAATGGCCAAAGTCATAGCTACTCCAATGAGGGTTATATTAGTATAAATTTCTACTGACATGGCTCTTGCAGTTTAAAGTACCGATTATGTACCGATTTCATTCAAATCGGCAACATATTACTGGTAACTATTTCGAAATTTTCGACATGTCTATTTTAACTTTTCCTAATCCTAATCTCTATATAATTTACCTCTAATTAACTTCTGATTAACTCTACATATCTAATAAAATCGAATAAATCGATTAACGACATAAATTAAACATTTTGCTAAATTTTGGACATTACAATAACCTTTTTTAATTTTCTATATAACAAACTCAACTTTTTCTAACCCTAATATTTATATTTTAATCCTAATCGCTCTTAATTTTCTAATGTAACCAATAGATTAGAAAACGGTGGAATCCAAACATATCGCGTTTCGGAATGCACAATTTTGGTTTTCTATAAGCCAAGGAGTATTTACTGTCTGTTTTCTATAACTAATGGTATTTTTGTAATTTTGAGCAAGTCTAGGGGCATCTCATGTCATTTTACACCTAGACACCTTCGTGGCCCAATTGGCCAATTTTGCTTCGTTTAAAACCTTATTCCACTAATCCTATTGATGTAAGGACCTAAATGTTATTTTCTAAAAAGTTCCGGGGTAATTATAAAAAGAATCTTTGAGGGTCAAGATGTAATTACTAAAAGTCCTCGGGCAAGACTACAAATAATAAAAGTTTACAAGGGATGTTACAACGATAATGTTTAAAAATTATAAGATATAATACGGTTATAGTATGACATATGAAATTAGTAAAAAATTAGAATATAAACATAAATTTCAAATTAAAATAGAGGAATAATGATCTGAATATTAGTATGAATTCTTGTAAACATACTAAAATACATTTATTTTATTGATTGCTTTAGAATTTCTATTTATATAGGTATAAAAATACCAAAAATAAATTAAAAATTTTTAAAATATAACTAAAAATAACTAAAAGTATCTGTGAAGTATCCGACATGACACGTATCAGATACGAATATGATAGCTATTTTGAAGTATCCATGCAACACAAATCTATATAAGAAAGCTCCATGTAAGCAATTGAATTCGAATATGTATAAGAAAGATATGCAAAAATAATATAGAATCCTTGTCACAAAACTATATATATAGTATGAAAAATTAAATAAGTCACTAGAAGTGGGCTAGTAATAAGGGTTTTAAATAATATGCATAAAGTTATAAATTTAAATCTCATTAATATTAAAGTATAAAAAAATACATAAAATAAAGTATTTGCCATGAATTTTTTAGAATTAAAGTAATTAACTTCAAAATGTTAAAATTGAAACGGATATTTACTCTTAATATTAACTTAAACTTTTAATAATATTAACAAACACAACCCAAAAAATAAGCTGAGAGTGGAGGATGAGCAGAGGGGGTGTAAGCGGAGGTAGCCGTGGAAAAGGTAGAGTTGATGCTGGACGAGAAGCATTGCTGCAAAAAGGTGATGGTGGGGGATAGGAGATGGTTCTAAAGATGTTCCAGGAATGGATAACTTGAGGAAGGAAGGAAGGAGTTTCTGATGGCACATATGGGGAAGATCATTGTGGAAAATCGAAGCCTTGCTTGTTTAGAGACAAGGTTATTGGTGGTGCACCTCCAATACAGGTGAATGTCCCTGATGACTTGTTGGCAAAGAGGTTGGCGATGTTGGATTGGATAGATGGAGATAGACTAGCTCCGAGGGTGTCTTTTGATGAGGCCATTATTAGAGAATTCTCCTAGTCGTGGAAAAATGCTTTGGTGGTTAAGCTACTTAGGAGGACTATATCAAAGGATCAGAAAAGGAAAGAAAATTGTAGAGAAAGTTGAAGTTGGAAAATGAGAAAAAATGATCGTGTATTGATTATGCAACAATGTCGAGTTATATACAGAGGGAGAGTGTGCATTGGTACACCCAGTAAGCTAAAATACAATAAGACTCCTCCTGTAACTAACTTTAACCAACTCTCAACTGACTCTAACGGCCTCCAATGGCTACATTCTTTTCTGAGTTGATTGCTCACTCTCTGTTACCCCTTCCCCCCCCCCCCGCAAGCTAATGGTTGGTAGATGTCCAGCAAACCGAGCTTGGGAATGAAGTAGGAAAGGAATGAGGTGGCAGTGCCTTAGTAAATATGTCAGCACATTGATCAGAGTTGGAAACAGGGAGAAGCCGCATCAAACCAGCATTCATCTTCTCATGCACGATGTGACAATTGATATCAAGATGCTTGGTGCGCTCATGAAAAACTGGATTAGCTGCTATATGGAGGGCACTTTGGCTATCGCAATAAAGAACGGCAGGTCTCGAGCACACAATCTGAAGATCCTTCAAGATGTAAGTGATCCATTGAAGCTCACATGTAGCAACTGCAAGAGCACGGTACTTAGCCTCAGCTGAAGATCAGAACACAGTTGTTTGTTTCTTGGACTTCCAAGAAATGAGGGAATGTCCAAGAAAAAAATAGTATCCAAAGATGGACTTGCGACTATCAACACAGCCACCCCAATCCGCATCACTGAACCCCAGCAGTTGGATAGTGGAGTCCCGAGGGAAAAATAAACCTCGACTAGGGGAAGCTTTTAGATAACAAACCACTCGCATCGCAACCTTGTGATGTTGTGTGGTGGGCAGATAAATTGGCTTAGTTGTTGAGTAGTGTAGGAGATGTCAGGATGGCTTGTTGTAAGGTATAGTAACCTACAAACAAGACATCTATAGGCTGGAATGTCAGAGTAAGGTTGACCCCCATCTTGGTGAAGGTGAATAGCACTATCAAAGGGAGTGGAGGCAGGTTTAGAAGCTATCAAGCCACAATCACCAAGTAATTCCAAGCAGTATTTGCGTTGACAAATGGTGATTCTTGCACTTGAGTGTGCCACTTCTAGCCTAAGAAAGTACGATAAAAGGCCAAGGTCTTTGATTCGAAACCTGTTGTCAAGGATCCCCTTGATGGAATGAAATTCCTCTAAAGAGTTCCCTGCCAAGATGATTTCATCAACATATACTAAGAGGGCAGTAAATGTTGATGAACCTTGTTTGATAAACAGGCTGTGATCGGCAAAGGCTTGAGTATAGCCACACTCAATGAGAACTTGAGATAACTTCTCAAACCATTGCCGACTGGCTTGTTTCAAGCCATATAATGACTTGGTTAGCTTACAGACCTTATTAGGACCTAGTGCAGGGAACCCAAGGGGAAGGGTCATGTATACGTCCTCATAAAGCTCCCCATGTAGGAAAGCATTGTTGACATCTAACTGGTGGAGATGCCAATGATGCACCGTGGCTAGAGTGAGGACTAATCTGATGGTTGTCATCTTAGCAACCAGGGAGAAGGTGTCGAAGTAATCCAAACCCTCAACCTGGTTATACCCCTTTGCCACAAGACGAGCTTTGTACTGCTCGATGCTCCCATCAGAGTTTCTTTTTATTTTGTAGACCCATTTGTTCCCTATTGGAACCACACTAAGAGGAAGATCCACAACCTGCGAAGTACAATTCTCCTCAAGAGCTCTAATTTCAGTTTGCATAGCCTCACGACAACATTCAAATTTGTTAGCTTCAGCATATGAAGAAGGTTCAAATTCAATGAGAAGATTTAGAGAATAAGACTGGTACGAGGGTGACAAACCAGAATGAGACAGCACTTGAGATAAACGATATGCAACAGTGGAAGTGGACTGATTGGGAGTAGAAACAGTGGCTGCATTACAATGGTAATTAGCAAGGTAGGCAGGTGATGTTCTTAATCTGTTTGAGCATCTAACTGATTATACAGGTGGTGTAGTTTGTCTAGGACAGGTAGATGAAGGTGGAGAAAGTGGTGGTGCTAGATCAGAGGTGAGTTGTGTAGGATGTATACAAGGTGGTGTGGAAATTAATTGTGTTGCAGTATCAGTGGCAGAACAAGAAAGGGATTTATCACAATCACGTTCATAACCAGAAGTTGTTTTGCATTTATGATTGATGCTGCCATAAGGTAAATATTGTTCATAAAATTTGACATGCCTAGAGATAAGTACCTCTCGAGTTGCCAAATCTACCAAAACAAAAGCTTTGACTCCAGTCCTAAAATCGATGAAGGCACATTTCCTAGCTCTAGAATCAAACTTATGTCTACCTGCATGCAAAGTTGCAGCATAGCAAAAACAACCAAAAGGTCTTAGTTTTGTTAGGTCAAGAACATGCACATAAAGCAACTAGAAGGGAGACTTATCATGCAAAATAAAGGTAGGAATTCTGTTTATGAGATATGCCGCATGTTGAACAGCATATGACCAAAATATTTTAGGTAATTTGAACTAAAAAAGCAAGGCCCTAGCCATATTTAATAAATGTTGGTGTTTTCTCTCAACCCTTTCATTTTGTTCTGGTGTTTCCGCACAACTAGTTTGGTGCACTATGCCTTTAGAATTGTCGAAATCTGACAAAACAAATTCAATTCCATTGTCTGTTCAAACCAATTTTATTTTCATATTAAATTGGTTTTCAACAAGTAAAATGAATTTCTTGACACTTTCCTATGCCTCAGCCTTAGACTTTAGCATAAAGACCTAGTAATATCTACTGTAATCATCCAATGCAGTAAGAAAATATCGATGTCCATGTATGGAGGGGACATCAAATGGCCCCCAAATGTCAAAGTGCAACAATTCAAAGAGGCAGTTTGCTCTACTAGTGCTATTATTGAAAGGCAATCATTTTTGTCTAGCAAAATGACATACATCACAAGGTGTACAATCACTATATTTGACAAAAGGAAATTGTTTGCTAATTGATAAAAGTCTTTTGGATGATAAATATCCTAACTTGTAATGCCACAAATTTGCATCAGGTATGGTGGTAATATGAGATGTAGCAGGTTGAGAGTATATGGAGTTTGAAGCACTAGTTTTGGTATGATCTGTCACCAAGTAATACAAGCCATCATCTTGCTTACCCAAACTAATCCTCTTCTGAGTTGACATATCCTGTATCAAACAGGAATCAGATGAGAAGGTTAATTGACAATTCAAGTTTGAGGTAAGACACAAGATGGATATCAAATTGAAATAGAATTCTGGTAAATAAAGGACATTTGTAAGAATAAGGTTGTTTGAGAATATGATAGTACCTGAGATTTGTGCTAGGAGAAATTGATTGTTAGGTAACTTAACTTGAATTCGTCTAATCTTAGAATAACAAGAGAACTAATCTAAGGAGGAACAAATGTGATCTGAAGCTCCTGAATCAAAGATCCAAGAGTTGGAAGACCTTGGCTTATAACAAGCTAAGATAGAACCATTACCAGAATCTGTTTATGGGACTAAATTAACATGAGAAACAACAAATTGATGTAAAGTGAGTATTGAGGACTTCTGATCTGAATTATGAAGCAAGGCCATTAAGCTTCTGTACTGCTCTTGAGTGAGAACTAGACCTGATGGTTGTACACCTTCTTCCTTCTATGGCTCAACTGATGCATCTTCATACTTTGCATCTTCAACTGGATTTGTGAGTGCACTATTGGCAAAGGTCAGATTCTTGAACTTAAAATGTGGAGGGAAGCCATGCTTCCTATAGCAAACATCCACCATATGTCCTATCTTGCCACAGTATGTGCAGATCTTGTTAGAGTTAGCTCCTCTTCCTCTGCCATAGTTTCTGTTTCCTGTAGCTGCAGCATTGATCAAAATCTTTGACTCATCTTGATAACTGCCAGATACTTGCTTCTCCTACTGCAGAATCTTTGAAAACACTTGATTTATACAAGGAAATGGCTCGATCTACAAAATCTGGAGCTTGATTTGTGAGAATTGTTCCTCTAAACCATTGAGCAATTGAAGCACAAATTCTTGCTGCTTAGAGACTCGTGTACTCCTCATAGCTTCACACGTGCATTTTATTGGATAGACACAAGATGGAATCGATCTATAATTCTCTAATTCCTCCCAATATGCCTTCAATTCTGTATGGTACTCTGTCACGGACATAGCTCCTTGCTTGCACCAGTGAAATTCCTGCATCAATTCTGCAATCTTCACCATGTCACCTCTAAAGAAGCATTCCTTGAGATCTGTCCACACATCTGAGGCTAACTCCAAAGCATCTACACTTCGAGCTATACCTGGTGATACTAAATGAATTAACCAATTGTGCACCATGTTGTTGCACCTCTCCCATGCATCATACATTGGATCAAATTCTTCCGGCTTAGAAATTGCTCCATTCATAAATGTGAATTTATTCTTTGAAATCAAGGCATGTTTCATTGATCTGGCCCATCCTTGGTAGTTGGAACTAGTGAAAATTGGATAAACAAAGACCTGATTCGGATTTTCGTTAGGATGAAGAAAATAAGGATTCTGAGCTAGATCTGTTTGGAGTTGATTCTGGATTTGCACTGTGGAATTGGAGCTTGCTCCTTGATTCACGTTGCTTACTGCAGCTGCATTTTGGTGAGTGTTCCGAGCCATAACTAGGCTCTGGTACCATCAAAAGATCAGAAAAGGAAAGGAAATTGTAGAGAAAGTTGAAGTTGGAAAATGAGGAAAAATGATCGTGTATTGATTATGCAACAGTGTCGAGTTATATACAGAGGGAGTATGTGTATTGGTACACCCAGTAAGCTAAAATATAATAAGACTCCTCCTGTAACTAACTCTAACCAACTCTTAACTGAATCTAACAGCCTCCAACGGCTACATTCTTTTCTGAGTTGATTGCTCACTCTCTGTTAGTATAGGTTTCCTGGACTTGAAGGATAGATTGCAAAGACCATGGAAGATCGTTGTAGGCTTTGATGTGATGAGTGCATGAAATGGCTACTTCATAGTGAATTGGATGATGGCAGTCATCATGAGAAAAGAAGATGCTGAAGACTACACTTGGGAACTGGAATCAGACGTGAGGAAAGAGTATCCTGGACTATTCTCAAATACTAAATTTTGAAGACAAAATTTTTTAAGGAGGGTGGAATTGTAACGTCCCGATTTATGAATTCCGACCTTAGCAATAAAATGTTAGAATTGCTGATTTCCGATTTCATTAAGGCTCTAATGGACTGCCTAGGATTTTCCGATTTCCGACCTTATGTACATAATATCTGAGTTCCGACATTAAGTGAATTAGAATGTACCCCCCGAAATCCGACGTCCGAGTTAATCTCAACCAGGAATGGATGTGAGATCAGGTCTCTGAATTGGTCTCCAAGTTCGACCAAATTTACACGAGTTCCGATATCCGAGTTTATCACCAAGAGCTCTTCTTTTCCATTGTTGTTCCCGAGTTTGTCTATAACAGACTTCCGAGATTAAATTTGGAGTTCCGAGATTCTATAAGTTCCGATTTCCTAGAATATAGGATTAATGATTTGAATCCCGATCTCCGGTGTCATGCTTGGAATCGATTCAAGTTTACCTAATATCCCTGACTTCCGAATTTAAGTGTTTGGTTTCACATCCGACCTTGCTTTCAAATTTCGAGTAAACCAGGCAATAATTCCGAGTTCGGATTTCATTTGAATAGATACGCACGAGTTCCGACTTTAAGAAGGGTACGAGTTCCGATGTCATTTTTCAGAATACAATGGAAACGAGTTCCACTTTTAGATGACATGGAGAGCAATTTTGTCACAAAAAGAGAATGACGTGGAGAGCAATTTTGTCACAAAAAGAGGACGACGTAGAGAGTATTTTGGTCACAAAAAGAGGGAAAGGTTGGCTAAAATTCAGCCTTGTGTTTTGAGACCAATCAAAACCCTCCAAGTTAACTATCACTCTTGCTTATATAACACATTCTCCTCCTCTCATTCAGACCCATTTTCTGCACCCTCTCTTCTCCTCACTTCAGCTCTCTTTTTTTCTTCTTCACTCACCCAACTCTATCCAACTTTCAAATTCAGTCAAGTTCCAACTACAAACTCAAGCCTAACCATATAATAAGAAGTAGAGGTTCATGTCCTGCTTGATTTTCTGATTCTTGGATGATTGGTGGTGGCTTATTTTCTTAATCTTGATGTGTTGATTGATTGAATATGATGATATATGGCTGGTTTATTGGTTGTTTGTGAGATTAAAACTGAATTGGAAGCAAGAAAGGATGAAGATAGGAAAGCTGAGAGGCTGGAAAACCCAAAACCCCTCAAGGTCCATGCACGGAGTGTGTACGGCTCCGCCTCCCGCCATTTAAAATTGATGAAACCATTTTTATGTGAAACTAGACATCTAGGAATTTCTATACATATATCATATATGGCCATGGGATTAATATTGAGAGAGATATGAATTTTTGAAGTTTGACCTAGGAATCAAGACCTTCACCCGGGCAGTGTGGGTTGAAAAGTGTATAACTCACCTTACACAACTCCAAATTGAGTGAAACTAACTTTTTTAGAAAGCTTACACATAGAGAAACATCCCAATATGAAATTCTGAGTTTGTTACTATCCTATTTCTTCCCAGTGATTAGAATAAGTTACCCTATGTCCAAACTGAGACAGGGCAGTTTAGGAAGGTCAAGTTTCGAGGCTTATAACTCGAGCCCTACTAAGTCAAATGGAATGGAACTTTTTGCAAATGAAAGATGGTTCTGTTAGCTTTAATATGAGACCAATTTCATATGGTTTGAGCCATTTCTCGATTTTTAGTAGATTTTTACCTCTGAGTGTGCAATTCTGGCCAGCCACAGGGCAGGCCGGGAAAAAACCTGAATAACTTGAGTTATGGTTATCGAATTTAGATGGGACCAAAGAGGTTAGAAAATAGACACATAACACTTTAACATATAAAAAATTGAGGTCCAAATGAGCTAAACAGAAATTATGGCTTGATGTACAAAAATAGGGTTGAATACAAGTAGTGAGACAGTAAACATGTTTTAAATTGCGATACTTGTGCCTTAAAGTTGATGATTGAAACATGAATGAAATATGTTGAATTATGAATGGAATCAGATGATTTCTTTGATAAGTTGATATGCTGAATACTGGCACTATTCATGGGGAAGTGGACACGTTCCGTTATGCCGCCAAAATTGCGGTAAGATATATGCATAAGTTATGATATACATGTAGAGGCATATGCATTTTCAAGAAAGCTATGAAAGTCATGTTATAAGGAACCTACAGATTATGTTATGATGAAAGTTCCATGATACTTGGGCCAGCCCCGGATAAAAAGTTAAGGGGAATAGATCGGTGGGGACGTCGGGGAAAGTAAACCCGGGAGTTCCTGTATAGGAACGAGCTCGATTCTGAAAAGCAGACTATTACTCAGGAGTCTAAAATGGCCAAGAACTCCCAAGGGACCAAGTGATGGAAAATGATGAAAAGTAATGGAAAAGTTTATGAGGAATGGAAAAGTTTTTGAAGAAAGGTTTAAGAGCAAGTTTGCACGATTGCATTAAATGCATAATTACATTGAACGGTTATTATAAGTCATTTACAGTTTATTTGTTACATTCACTTACTGCTGTATGCTCATTATTCTGTGTATTGTTGATATTCGTTTGTTCTGTTCCTTATGTGTCTTAAGTAAAACTGGACCCTGCCTCGGACCAGACATTTTTCCCAAGCTTATTAAATAAGAATAGTTAAGTTTAATCTCATGTTTTTTTATAATTAAATAAAACCCGAGGCAGCTGAGAATGAATGTGACGTCAGTTAAACGCCATACCCGAACTCTATTGAGAATTTCTATAAATTCTCACCTCGTTTTGTATTTCCGCATCATTCTTAGACGCTGGCGATAGACTCCACGGCCACCCTCTTTATTGAGATTCCAGATCTGCAGATTTACCACGATCCTATCCTAGATTCTCTATATATAGCCAGTTCCTGCCACTTTTGCCTTTACCTATTTAGTAATAGGAACTTTGCCGTCCCACTTTTTCATCTTGCTTTTGATCCTGCCACTCCATACGTTGCGATTCCACTGCATATGGCACACCCACCTCCAGCACCTCCTGCACCTGCAGCACCTGCAGCTCCTGTTGACCCAGCACCAGAGTCGCCTCTGCAGATAGTCCCAGATATGCCACTCAGCTCTGAGAGTGACCCCTCTGAGGCCACCAGCTCATCATCCTCCTCCTCCTCAGGACCCAGTACTGACTACTCACTAGCCGGGCCTGATATGGCCAACGGCTATCTGATTGAGTAGGTTAGCCACAAGCAATGTTGTATAGCATGCAGCTTTGGGTCATAGACCTAGTGGTAGGTTTTGAAATGTCCTCTGAGGACCACATAGGATCATGTAGACTGACACAGGCCTTACGTCTTTTTAGTACACGGCCCCACTTATGTATCCTATTTTGAAACTTGTACATAAATTGAAACAGTGGTTTCTTATATATATGTATACATACATACAGTTGATGGCATATGTGTTATTTATTCTTATCTTATCTTTTGTGATAAATTAAACTCTGTCACGTTCATTATACAGCGTACCATTTCTTCTGTTACAAAAAAAAAATGATACGGATAAGGAAACGTAAATGGAGTATTAACACGGTAACACAATCTACTTAATTTCATGCTATGACTTAAGCATAACATTAAATTAGTAGGGTGTTACATTTTTGGTAGCAGAGCAGCTCGTCCTAGCTAAGGCCTGAGGATTGGACTGACTATACTTCGCGCATATTCTATGTTGTTAGTTGATAACATGCACTAAATCTCATCTGTATGGTTGAGATATAGATGTGCATGTGTGAAAAGTGCCTGACTGTGTGAGCTGTTATTTACTAGCACATTAGACTTAGTGTTGAGCCTGATCAACTCAATAACTTTTGTTTTGTGTGCTCAGAACTTAATGGCTTCCGGAAGGTGAGGTAGATCGCGCACAGGACCTGCTCAAGAGAATCCTGCTAACCTTATGGACACGGTACGAGAGATGGCTCAAGCGATGTGGGAACAGGCCGCAGCAGCTCACCAGATGATGGATCAGCTAGGCAGGCGACCTGCGGCAAGTTGTGAAGGAAACCCACATGGCCCAGAGGGTAATCTAGACTATCTTAAGTTCGCTAAGTTTAGAAAGATGAATCCGCCCAGCTTCCGAGGGGCATATGACCCTGATAAAGCTGACGAATGGATCAAGGCTATGGAGAAAATTTTCTATGTTCTAGATTGCTCAGATCATCAAAAGGTGACCTCTGCCACCTACATGCTTGAGGCAGACGCAGAATTCTGGTGAAACGGGGTATTAAGATTATACGAAGAGTCTCAGACAGCAATCACCTGGATGGTGTTTAGAGACGTCTTCTACCAAAAGTACTTTCTTGCTTCGGTTCGAAATGCCAAGGAACTCGAGTTCATGCAGCTGCGTCAAGGAAACCGGACGATATCCGAATACATTGCTAGATTTGAAGAGCTATGCAAATTCTCTACAATTTACCAAAGGAACCCAGATGAAGCTTGGAAGTGCGTCAAGTTCGAAGGAGGATTACAAGAAGACATTCTTACCGCAATAGGGCCAATGGAGATCAGAGATTTTCCCACGTTGGTAAATAAATGCCGACTTGTGGAAGATTGCAACTCGAAATTGGCTACAGCCAAGGCATCTGGTGGTAATTTCAAGAAGGGGTTGGCTCCGCAGGGACTCAGATTCAAGCCCAACTTTCAGCCACAGAGAAGATTCCAACCGGTTGGCAATAAAGGCAAGAAGCCCCAGAGGCCTCTACCGACTCCAACCTGCATGAAATGCGGTAAGAATCATGGCGATCGGCCGTGTTTAGCAGGTCAGAACGTCTGCTATGAGTGTGGCAAGCCAAGCCACAAAATTTATGAGTGCCCAATTAGGAATCCACCACAGCCGTCCTGACCACAACGTCAAGGGCGGGTCTTTACGATGAATGCAGAGGAAGTTGACAAGTCCGAGGGACTCATTCAAGGTACCTGTGAAGTAGGCGGTAAGACTTTGACTGTACTCTATGATTCGAGTGCCTCACATTCATTTATTTCTCATAATTGTGTGGCTGTTTTGCAATTGTCAATTTCTAAATTGCCTTATGATTTACTGGTTTCTACTCCTACTAATGAATATGTTAAAACTAGTCAAATTTGCATCAATGTTCCTCTTCAAATTGAGGGTAGAGCCTTTGCAGCCAATTTGATTTGCCTCCCTCTCTCTGGACTTGATATAATTCTGGGCATGGATTAGCTTTATGCCAATCGAGTCATGCTCAATTGCTCTGAGAAGACGGTGGTCTTCCCCCGTGTCTCATCTTCTAAATCCCAAGCCTCAACACTCTTCTATCTGAACTCTTTGTTAGTGAACTATAGTGGGTTGAAGAGTCAAGGATACATCCTCCTGTCGGCTAATGTGACGGAACACGAATAAAGACTAGAGAAGATCCCGGTTGTTAAGGAATATCCTGATGTTTTTCCGGAAGATATTCCTGAATTCCCTCCTGAAAGAGAAATCGAGTTCACCATCGAATTGGTTCCAGGTGCAGGACCTATATCTATAGCTCCGTATCGAATGTCACCTTTGGAGCTGACCGAACTAAAGAGACAGATCGAAGAGCTCTTGGAAAAAGGATTCATACGACCAAGTGCATCACCTTGGGGAGTTCCAGTCTTGTTGGTCAAGAAAAAAGATGGGAGCATGAGCCTATGCGTGGATTATAGGCAATTGAATAAAGTGATGATCAAGAATAAATATCCACTGCCAAGGATTGATGATCTCATGGACTAGCTACAAGGTGCAACGGCATTTTCCAAGATCGATTTGCGCTCCGGATATCACCAAATTCGAGTTCGGGAACAAGATATCCCTAAGACAGCCTTTCGAACTCGTTATGGGCACTACAAGTACACCGTGATGTCGTTCGGACTGACCAACGCACCAGCAGTATTCATGGATTACATGAATCAGATATTCCGCCCATATTTGGACAAGTTTGTAGTGGTTTTCATTGACAACATACTTGTCTACTCGAAGATGGAGCAAGAGCATGCGGAACACTTGCAGCTGGTTCTGCAAATTTTGAGAGAAAAGAAACTCTATGCTAAGTTATCCAAATGTGAATTTTGGATGAAAGAAGTAAAATTTCTCGGCCATGTAGTGTCCCAAGGAGGAATCTCTGTAGACCCCAGCAAAGTAGAAGCAGTTCTAAATTGGGAAAGGCCGACCACAGTCACTGAAGTCAGGAGTTTACTAGGCTTAGTTAGATATTACAGGCGATTCGTTAAGGATTTCTCTCGTATAGCCTTGCCCCTAACCAAGCTAATTAGGAAGAATGTCTCATTCGAGTGGACGCCGGAATGTGAACAGAGTTTTGAAGACTTGAAGAAAAGGTTAACTACGACACCAGTGTTGGCCTTACCAGACCCTCATGGACTATTTGAGGTCTACTGTGATGCGTCTAAGCAAGGATTAGGATGTGTGTTGATGCAAGCCGGAAACATGGTCACGTATGCCTCCAGACAATTAAAGCCACATGAGAGGAATTATCCTACACACAATCTCGAGTTAGCAGCAGTAGTATTTGCTTTGAAGATATGGAGACATCACCTATATGGTGTAAGGTTCGAAGTCTTTTCTGATCATAAGAGTTTGAAATACCTCTTTGATCAGAAGGAATTAAATATGAGGCAGCGAAGCTGGATTGAACTTCTTAAGGATTACGAATTTGAATTGAAGTACCACCCAGGTAAGGCAAATATTGTAGCAGATGCTTTGAGTAGGAAATCTCTGACTGTAGCTTGGATGATGATCAAAGAGATGGAACTTATTGAAAGCTTCCGAAATCTTAATTTGGGAATTCTTATGACTCCCAAGACCCTTTAGCTATATCAAATTAAGATAGCCAGTAGCTTCAAGGAGCAGATTCGGCAAGCACAACAGTAGGATGCTAATCTCCAACGTACGATCAATCTCGTGCAATCAGGGAAATTAACGGATTTTGCTCAGGATAAAGAAGGCATCTGGCGACATCATGATACGGTATGTGTACCTGAGGGGAATGATCTCTGAAGGAAAATCTTGGAGGAAATACATAAGGGTGAATTCACCGTACATCTTGGCATTACTAAGATGTATCAAGATCTTAAGGAGATGTTTTGGTGGCCAGGCATGAAGTCAGACGTGGCAAACTTTGTGAGCAAATGCTTGACCTGTCAGAAGGTCAAAGTGAAACATCAGAAACCCTCCAGGATGCTTCAACCCTTGGAAATCCCTGAGTGGAAATGGGAGAGTATCTCCATGGATTTTGTGATGGGATTACCAAGAACGCTAACATGATATGATGTTATATGGGTCGTTGTGGATAGATTGACCAAATCTGCTCACTTTCTACCCATTCGAGCAAATTATCCATTGGAAAAATTGGCACAACTGTATATTCAAGAGATTATAAGGCTGCATGGAATCCCTTCAACCATTATCTCTGATCGGGATCCAAAGTTTACTTCATGGTTTTGGGGAGCCTTACAAAAGGCGTTTGGTGCTAAGTTATGCCTAAGCACTGCATATCATCCGCAAATGGATGGCCAAACAAAAAGGACAATTCAAACCTTGGAAGATATGTTACGAGCCTATATACTGGAGCAATGCGGGAATTGGGATCGATACTTACCGCTGGCTGAATTCGCATACAACAATAGCTATCACGCTAGCATTGGTATGGCTCCTTACGAAGCATTGTACGGACGGAAGTGTCAATCTCCCCTATGTTAGTATGAAACAGGAGAATTAACTCTATTGGAGCCTGATTTAGTTAAGCAGACCACTGAGCAGATCAAGAAAATACGGAGCAAGATGCTTACCGCTCAAAGCCGCCAAAAGAGTTATGCGGATACCAGGAGAAAACCTCTGGAGTTTCAAGAAGGAGACCACGTATTTCTAAAAGTTACGCCTACAATGGGGATAGGTAAAGCCATTAAGGTCAAGAAGGTAAATCCTCACTTTATTGGTCCCTTCCAGATCTTGAGGCGAATCGGATCAGTTGCATATCAAGTCGCTTTGCCTCCACATTTGTCAAACCTTCATGATGTTTTCCATGTTTCTCAACTTAGAAGGTATCAGCTTGACCCTACACACGTGCTGGAACCCGAATTAATAAAGTTAAAGGAGGACCTGACTTTCCATGTTCAGCTAGCATGGATAGTAGACAGAAGCAGCAGACAACTTCGGAACAAATCCGTGCAGCTAGTAAAGGTAGCATGGGGAAAGGAAGATGCTGAAAACTACACTTTGGAACTGGAATCAAACGTGAGGAAAGAGTATCCTGGACTATTCTCAAATACTAAATTTTGAGGACAAAATTTTTTTAAGGAGGATGGAATTGTAATGTCCCGATTTATGACTTTCGACCTTAGCAATAAAATGTTAGAATTTCTGATTTCCGATTTCATTAAGGCTCTAATGGACTGCCTAGGATTTTCCGATTTCTGACCTTATGTGCATAATATCCGAGTTCCGACATTAGGTGAATTAGAATGTACCCCTCGAAATCTGACGTCCGAGTTAATCTCAAACAGGAATGGATGCGAGATCAGGTCTCTGAATTGGTCTCCAAGTTCGACCAAATTTACACGAGTTCCGATATCCGAGTTTATCACCAAGAGCTCTTCATTTCCATTGATGTTCCCGAGTTTGTCTATAATAGACTTCCGAGATTAAATTTGGAGTTCCGAGATTCTATAAGTTCCAATTTCCTAGAATATAGGATTAATGATTTGAATCCCGATCTCCGGTGTCATGCTTGGAATCAATTCAAGTTTACCTAATGTCCCCGACTTCCGGATTTAAGTGTTTGGTTTCACATCCGACCTTGCTTTCAAGTTTCGAGTAAACCAGACAATAATTCCGAGTTCCGATTTCATTTGAATAGATACGCACGAGCTCTGACTTTAAGAAGGGTATGAGTTCCGATATCATTTTTCAGAATACAATGGAAATGAGTTCCACTTTTAGACGACGTGGAGAGCAATTT
This sequence comes from Pterocarpus macrocarpus, assembly GCA_031439585.1. Classification (NCBI taxonomy): domain Eukaryota; kingdom Viridiplantae; phylum Streptophyta; class Magnoliopsida; order Fabales; family Fabaceae; genus Pterocarpus; species Pterocarpus macrocarpus. The sequence goes on along the minus strand of CM062513.1, from coordinate 18,894,363 downwards.
TGTCACAAAAAGATGACGACGTGGAGAGCAATTTTGTCACAAAACGAGGACAACGTAGAGAGCATTTTGGTCACAAAAAGAGGGAAAGGTTGGCTGAAATTTAGCCTTGTGTTTTGAGGCCAATCAAAACCCTCCAAGTTAACTATCACTCATGCTTATATAACACATTCTCCTCCTCTCGTTCAGACCCATTTTCTGTGCCTTCTCTGCTCCTCACTTCAGCTCTCTTTTTCTCTTCTTCACTCACCTAACTCCATCCAACTTTCAAATTCAGCCAAGTTCCAACTATAAACTCAAGCCTAACCATATAATAAGAGGTAGAGGTTCATGTCCTGCTCAATTTTCTGAATCTTGGATGATTGGTGGTGGCTTATTTTCTTAATCTTGATGTGTTGATTGATTGAATATGATAATATATGGCTAGTTTATTGGCTGTTTGTGAGATTAAAACTGAATTGGAAGTAAGAAAAGATGAAGATAGGAAGAGCTGAGAGGCTGGAAAACCCAAAACACCCGGTAATCCGTACAGCGGAGTGTACGGCTCCAACTTCCACCATTTAAAATTGATGAAACCATTTTTATGTGAAACTAGACACCTAGGGCTTTCTATACATATATCATATAAGGCCACGGGATTATTATTGAGAGAGATATGAATTTTTGAAATTTGACCTAGGAATCAAGACCTTCACCCGGGCAATGTGGGTTGAAAAGGGTGTAACTCACCCTACACAACTCCAAATCGAGTGAAACCAACTTTGTTAGAAAGCTTACACATAGAAGAACATCCCAATATGAAATTCTGAGTTTGTTACATCTTATTTCTTCCCAGTGATTAGAATAAGTTACCCTATGTCCAAACCGAGACAAAACAGGGCAGTTCAAGAAGGTCAAGTTTCGAGGCTTATAACTCGAGCTCTACTAAGTCAAATGGAATGGAACTTTTTGCAAATGAAAGTCGTTATATTAGCTTTAATATGAGACCAATTTCGTATAATTTGAGCTATTTCTCAATTTTTAGTAGATTTTTACTTCTGAGTGTGCAATTCTGGCCAGCTACAGGGCAGGCCGGGATAAAACCTGAATAACTTGAGTTATGGTTATCGAATTTAGATGGGACCAAAGAGGTTAGAAAATAGACACATAACACTTTAACATATCAAAAATTGAGGTCTAAATGAGCTAAATAGAAATTATGGCTTGATGTACAAAAATTGGGTTGAATACAAGTAGTGAGACAGTAAACATGTTTTAAATTGCGATACTTGTGCCTTAAAGTTGATGATTGAAACATGAATGAAATATGTTGAATTATGAATGGAATGAGATGATTTCTTTGACAAGTTGATATACTGAGTACTGGCACTATTCATGGGGAAGCGGACACGTTCTGTTATGCCGCCAAAATTGCGGTAAGATATATGCATAAGTTATGATATACATGTAGAGGCATATGCATTTTCAAGAAAGCTATGAAAGTCATGTTATAAGTAACCTACAGATTATGTTATGATGAAAGTTCCATGATACTTGGGCTAGCCCCGGATAAAAAGTTAAGGGGAATAGATCGGTGGGGATGTCGGGGAAAGTAAACTCGGGAGTTCCTGTATAGGAACAAGCTCGATCCTGAAAAGCAGACTATTACTCAAGAGTCTAAAATGGCCAAGAACTCCCAGGGGACCAAGTGATGGAAAATGATGAAAGTAATGGAAAAAGTTTATGAGGAATGGAAAAGTTTTTGAAGAAAGGTTTAAGAGCAAGTTTGCACGATTGCATTAAATGCATAATTACATTGAACGGTCATTGTAAGTCATTTACAGTTTATTTGTTACATTCACTTACTGCTGCATGCTCATTATTCTGTGTATTGTTGATATTAATTTGTTCTGTTCCTTATGTGTCTTAAGTAAAACTGGACCCTGCCTCGGATCAGACATTTTTTCCAACCTTATTAAATAAGAATAGTTAAGTTTAATCTCATATTTTTTTATAATTAAATAAAACCCGAGGCAGCTGAGAATGAATGTGATGTTAGTTAAACGCCATATCCGAACCCTATTGAGAATTTCTGTAAATTCTCACCTAGTTTTGTATTTCCGCATCATTCTTAGACGCTGGCAATGGACTCCACGGCCACCCTCTTTATTGAGATTCCAGATCTGCAGCTTCACCACGATCCTATCCTAGATTCTCTGTATATTGCCGGTTCCTGCCACTTTCGCCTTTACCTATTCAGTAATAGGAACTTTGCCGTCCCACTTTTTCATCCTGTTTTTGATCCTACTACTCATACGTTGCGGTTCCACTGCATATGGCATACCCACCTCCAGCACCTCCCGTACCCGCAGCACCTACAGCTCCTGTTGACCCGGCACCAGAGTCGCCCCCGCAGATAGTCCCAGATATACCACTCAGCTCTGAGAGTGACACTTCTGAGGCCACCAGCTCATCATCCTCCTTCTCCTCAGGACCCAATACTGACTACTCACTAGCCGGGCCTGATATGGCCAACGGCTATCTGACTGAGTAGGTCAGCCACAGCGATGTTGTACAAAGATGACCCTCTTGGCAAGATGCGACTTTGGGTCATAGACCTAGTGGTAGGTTTTGAAATGTCCTCTGAGGACCACATAGGATCATGTAGACTGACACGGGCCTTACGTAGTTTTGGTACACGGCCCTACTTATGTACCTATTTTGAAACTTGTACATAAACTGAAACAGTGGCTTCTTATATATATGTATACATACTTACAGTTGACAGCATATGTGTTATTTGTTGTTATCTTATCTGTTGTGATAAATTAAACTCTGTCACGTTCATTATACAGCGTTCCATTTCTTCTGTTACAAAAAAAAAATGATACGGATAAGGAAACGTAAATGGAGTATTAACACGGTAACACAATCTACTTAATTTCATGCTATGACTTAAGCATAACATTAAATTAGTAGGGTGTTAAATATGACTTGATGGATATTGGTTTGACTGGGAATAACTTTACATGGGTCGATCGAGCTGTAGGTACGAATACTATGATGAAGAGGTTAGATAGAGCATTGGCTTCCTTATCTTGGCGGCACTTTTTCCCTGAGGCATATATAGAAGTTTTAGGGAAGTTGCAATCTAATCACTTTCTTCTTCTCTTATGATGTGAAGGTCAACAATTAGTGAGGGGAGAACGTCCATTTAGATTCTTGGCAACTTGCATTACTCGTCCAGATTATGATACTATGGTTTATATAGCTTGGTGGTGGGGACATCAGACTATTGTTGATTGTCTAGTGAAGGTGAAAGAACATTCCTTGATTTTTAACAAGGATATTTTTGGCAATATTTTCTATAGGAAGAAGAAGCTTGAAACTTGTTTCAGAGGCATTCAACAAAGGTTAGATCAAGTTGATTCTGCTCTGTTGGTTTGGTTGGAGGAAGAATTGCAAAGAGAATATAATCTTGTGCTTTACTAGGAGGAGCTTCTTTGGTATCAGAAGTCCAGGGAGCGATGGGTCAAGTTAGGTGACAGAAACACTAGTTTCATTCATAGCCAGACGATTGTTAGACAGAAAAGAAACCGAATACATGGGCTATTTTTAGACGATGTTAGGTGGATTATTGATGATGCTGGACTCAGAGAAGCAGCTCTTGTTTTCTATAAAAACCTTTTCTATTGGTTTGAATCTGTTCGGCTGGATTCTCTTAATCTGGGGAGTATTCCTAGATTAAGCTTGATAGTATTATGATCCATTATCCATAAACCCTAATTTCTGGGGTATTTTGGTTGTAATTCAAAAAAAGAGAAATAAAATACACTAAAAGATGGAAGAGACAAGGAATGGAAATAGATTAGAGGGCGCCACAATCAAGGATGATTGATAAACCAAGGGTGATCACCACAAGAGCAATTGGAAACTCTTGATAAGACCTAGGGTTCTAAGCAAGAACCAAAGAGACACTTTTACTAAAAGTATTCTGATTTCAATTTGCCAAAACTCCCTTCTAAAAGATCTCCTCCTTGCCTTTGCTTTCTTGAGTCTACTTTATCTTCCTTGATCAAATCATCCCCTCCTTCTTCAAGAGAATTCGTCCTCGAATTTAGCTCCTCATTACCTACATCAAATAAGGACAAGTCAGCAACATTAAAAGTAGCACTTATCCCATACTCACCAGGTAAGTCGATCTTGTAGGCATTGTCGTTTATTCTCTCCAAGACTTGGAAGGGTCCATTACCCCTAGCTTGGAGTTCAGATTTCCTTTGAGATGGAAACCTCTTCTTTCTCATGTGTACCCATACCCAGTCACCGGGTTCAAATACAACCTTCTTTCTACCCTTATTGGCTTACTTTGCATAACTCTTCATTTTCTTCTCAATTTAGGCTTTTACTTGCTCATGCAACTTCTTTACAAAGTCAGCCTTATCCTGCGCATCTTTATGCTTAAAAATAGAAATGTTAGGCATAGGCAGTAAATCAAGAGGATTCAAAGGGTTAAATCCATACACTATCTAAAAAGGAGAACAATTAGTAGTGCTACGGATAGCCCTATTATATGCAAACTTTACATGAGGCAAACACTCTTCCCATGACTTAATATTCTTCTTTATAACAGCCCTAAGGAGAGTAAAAAGAGTCCTATTAACTATCTCAGTTTGCCCATCAGTTTGGGGATGACAAGTAGTTGAGAATAGCAATTTAGTACCAATCTTACCCCATAATGTCCTCCAAAAGTGACTTAGGAACTTAGTGTCCCTATCACTCACAATGCTCCTAGATAATCCATGTAGCCTCACTACCTCTTTGAAAAACAAGTCAGCCACATAACAAGCATCATCCACCTTCTTGCAAGGTATGAAATGAGCCATCTTGGAGAACCTATCCACCATCACAAAAATGGAATCCTTGCTATTCTTTGTCTGAGGCAGTCCTAAAACAAAGTCCATAGATAAATCAATCCAAGGAAAATCAGGAATTGGCAAAGGAGTATAGAGTCCATGAGGCATTACCTTTGACTTAGACTTCTTATAAACAATGCATCTTTCACAAAATTTATGCACATCATGTTTCATGTGTGGCCGATAAAAATGTTCATGCAGTATGTCTAAAGTCTTTTGGACCCCAAAATGCCCCATTAAACCCCCCTCATGTGCCTCTCTCACAAGCAACTCTCTAATAGAACTTTTAGGCACACATAACCTTTTCTCTTTAAACAAATAATCCTTATGCCTAAAGTACCCATTTTGGACAGCATGCACACAATTCTTATAAATCTGAGAAAATTTGGGATTATGCTCATACAATTCCTTTATATGCTCAAAACCAATAAATTTAGTTTCAAGAATAGAGAACAGAGCATACCTTCTTGAAAGCGCATCAGCAACCACATTAGCCTTACCTTTCTTATGCTTGATTACAGAGGGAAATTGCTCAAGGAACTCAACCCACTTGGCATGCCTCTTATTCAGCTTACCTTGTCCTTTTAAATACTTCAAGGACTCATGGTCACCATGAATCACAAATTCCTTGGGTAAAAGGTAATGCTGCCATGTTTGTAATGCCCTTACTAATGCATACAACTCTTTATCATATGTGGGATAGTTAAGAATAGCACCATTTAATTTTTCACTAAAATAAGCAATTGGGTGCCCATCTTGCATCAAAACAGCCCCTATTCCCACACCAGATGCATCACATTCAATCTCAAAAGATTTAGCAAAATTAGGCAATGCAAGTATAGGTGCATGAGTTAATTTATCTTTGAGGGCAGCAAAAGCTTGCTCTTGTTTTTCACCCCATTTAAATCCCACATGCCTTTTAATTACTTCATTCAAGGGTGCAGCCAATGTACTAAAATCTTTAATAAATCTCCTATAGAAACTAGCTAAACCATGAAAGCTTCTTACCTCACTAACATTCTTAGGAGTTGGCCACTTTTGAATAGCTTTCACCTTCTCTTGATCAACTTGCACTCCTTGTGAGCTAACAACAAAACCAAGAAAAACCACATGATCTGTACAAAAAATACATTTTTCCATGTTGGCATACAATTTCTCATGCCTAAGAGCTTCCAAAACACTCCTCAAATGCACATGATGATCATCATAGGATTTGCTATAAATCAAAATGTCATCAAAATAAACCACAACAAACTTTCCTAGCAATTCCCTTAACACATGATTCATCAATCTCATGAAGGTACTAGGAGCATTTGTTAATCCAAAGGACATGACCAACCATTCATACAATCCATATTTGGTTTTGAAAGCAGTTTTTCATTCATCCCCTTCTCTAATCCTAATCTGATGATATCCGCTTTTAAGATCAATTTTAGAAAACACACAAGCACCATGCAATTCATCCAGCATATCATCTAATCTAGGAATGAGATGTTTATACTTTACCGTGATGTTATTGATGGCTCTGCAATCAGTGCACATTCTCAAAGTTCCATCTTTCTTAGGCACTAGAATGAGTGGAATTGCATACGAACTTAAGCTTTCTTGCACCCACACTTTTTGCATCAAGTCTTCAACTTGCTTTTGAATCTCCTTAGTCTCTTGAGGATTACTCCTATAGGCTGGCCTATTAGGCAATGAAGCTCCTGGAATGAGATTAATTTGATGTTCTATGCCTCGTAGAGGGGGTAGACTGTGAGGTACCTCCTTGGGAAAGACATCTCCAAATTCCTGCAACAAAGAAGAAACTTCACAAGGAAGAGAGTTATTAACACTTGCTTTATTTAATTTCCTTTCTTTACTCAAAAGTAAAAGCATTGGGTTTTTCACGAGCATAGCCTTTTTCACCTCTTTTTCTTTAATAAACAGATTTTGCAATTTTTCCTCTTATTTTCCACTCCCTTTTTCCTTTTTCTTTTCACTCCTTTTTTCCTTTTTCTTTTCACTCTCTTTTTCTTTTCTTTCCTTTTTTCTTTTATCTCTTATTTTGGATTGATCCTCACCAACCTCTCTTGGAGACAAAGGGGCAAGAATAGTCTTGTACTCTTTATGTACAAATGAAAATTTATTTGTGAACCCATTATGCAGAGCTTCCTTATCATACCGCTAAGGCCTACCAAAAAGTAAATGGCAAGCCTCCATAGGCACCACATCACACAAAACTGCATCATCATACTTCTCTATGGAGAATTCTACTTCTACTTGCTTACTTACAGTCATTTCACCATCCTCACTAAGCCATTGAAGCTTATATGGGCGTGGGTGTGGTTTAGTCTCCAAATTCAGTTTTGAGACCATCCTTGCACTAGCAACATTAGTGCAGCTCCCTCCATCAATAATTAAAGAACAAACCTTCCCTTGGATGATACACCTTGTGTGGAAAATGTTTTCCTTTGGCTTTCATCTAAATCCTTTGCTTGGCTGCCCAAAAACCTCCTCACCATGAACAAATCTCCTTCGAGTGCAATTTCCTCATCATACTCATCCTCACTAGTTGGGGCAGATTCGGATAAGGACTCACTAGTGATTTCTCCATTGTCTTTGAGAAGCATAGTCTTCTTGGTTGGGTATTCGGATGCTATGTGTCCTCTCCCCAAACACTTGAAGCATTTTATCTCACTACTCCTGGTCATTTTAGAGGTCTCATTGGACTTGAATTGAGTCTTTTGAGGTGCAACCGTGGTGTTGCTAGAAGAGGTACCTCCCTCCTTCTTATTTCTTTCCTTCCAATTTGAATAATTGAAATTAGAAGAGCTCCTCCTCAATCTACCTTTTCTCTTAAGTTGCTGCTCCACTTTGGTAGCTTGATGTACTAATTCCTCTAACTCTACATAATTTTGTAGCTCAACCACATCTCTAATGTCATTATTTAGCGCATTCAGAAAGCATGCCATAGTAGCCTCCCTATCTTCATTCACATTGGCTCTAATCAAAGACACCTCCATCTCCTTGTAATATTCATCAACACTCCTACTACCTTGTGTAAGTCTTTGGAGCTTGTTATGAAGGTCCCTATGATAATAGAAAGGGACAAATCTCCTCCTCATTAACCTCTTCATTTCAACCCAAGTATCCACCAAAGGTTCTTCATATCTAAGTTGCTCCTTTTGCAAGTAATCCCACGAATGAGAGCATAATCTGTGAACTCCATGGCTGCCACCTTCACCTTTTTATCTTCCATATAGTTGTGGCAAACAAAAAGTTGTTCAATCTTCATTTCCCACTCTAAGTATGCCTCCGGATCACTTTTCCCTTTAAAAGAGGGAATGTTAAGTTTTACTCCCTCAATTTTGCCCTTTCTTGGATCTACTTCATGATCTCTTCTTCTCCTTCCATCAAGCCTCCTTCTACCTCCATCAGCATTATGATGGCCTTGATTTTCTAACCACTCAATTCTCACATATAATTCCTCTGTATGCTCCCTCATCATCCTTTCCATTTGAGCTATAATAGCCTCCACTACCAATCTGTTGTTTCCTTCAGGAGGAGGGCTACCACTACCACCTGTTCTTGCCATCATTCAAGTAAAAGAAAACAAAAGTGAAAGCAATGGGACCTCATCACACTTCTCACGTGTTTACACTCTTAGAGATGTATCACTCATGTTTGTTGCTCTCTAATAGGCTTTTGTGTAAAGTGCTCTCTTGCCTTTTACTACTCAAGTACTCTTGTAGGCTCTTAAATGGAATCACAAGTCAATTCAAAGAGAAACTCCAAAAACACTTATGTCAAATCACAAAACAAACAAGAGGTCAAACAAAAGAAAACTCTAAGACAAAACTTTTAAGATCCAAAAGAGACAAGCAAGAAAAACTAAACAAAGACAAGCACACTCAAATCAGAGGCCAAACAAGACAAGAACAAGCTAAAGGTTTGGAAGAACAATAAGAAACAAGCCAATGTTTTGACCTTTTTTTTTTTTCAAATTTTGCATTTTTTTTTAATTTTATTTTTTTTTTCAATCTGTTCTTGATGATTGTAGATGAACAGACCAACTGGAATCACATCAAAACAAGCACATATTTAACAGCTAAACATCAAACTAACAAAGCTTAGAAAGATTAGAATGAAACAATTCCCAAGAACATCAAGAACACATGATGAACATTCTGCACCTTTTTTTTTTTTAACCCACTAATCCAATGTAATATCAACAAAGACAGAATTGGAAATTAGAAGAACATCAAGAAATTAAGCAAAGTAAAAAGGATGAATCAAACAAGAACTCAACGAAAACAAATTGCAAAGTCGCACTAGACTGAGTTCGGAAAAAAAAAAATTGTTGTATCTCGAGCTACAAAATTCAGATTTCAATGATTCAAAAACGAGATGAAAGATGAGATTCTAAACTTCAGAAAAGACCCAAGAAACGCCGAAAAATGAAGTGCAAAACTCAAGATATGAACGAAAGAAAACTGACCAATTCTGCAACACGAAGAAGCTGGCTCTGATACCAAATGTTATGATCCATTATCCATGAACCCTAATTTTTGGGGTATTTTGGTTGTAATTCAAAAAAGTAGAAATAAAATACACCAAAAGATGGAAGAGACAAGGAATGGAAATAGATTGGAGGGCACCACAATCAAGGATGATTGATAAGTCAAAGGTGATCGCCACAAGAGCAATTGGAAACTCTTGATAAGACCTAGGGTTCCAAGCAAGAACCAAAGAGACACTTTTACTAAAAGTATTCTGATTTCAATTTGCCAAAACTCCCTTCCAAAAGATCTCCTCCTTGCCTTTGCTTTCTTGAGTCTACTTTATCTTCCTTGATCACATCAGATAGGTTCTTATACTCTTGTTGCTTCAATTACTCAGGAGAAGTAAGAATTGTTGTGATAGGCATGAAATCTCTCAAAGCCCTTAGTCCGAATGGTTTTTAGCCTTATTTTTATAAAGCATTATTGGGGTGTTGTGGGTGATGACCTTTGGCATTTGGTTCGGGATGCTTGTAGCAAGCAAATTTGATCCGCGTTTGGTGGAAACACTTATTACTTTGATTCCTAAAAGGGATATCCTATCCCATTTTAGGAATTTTAGACCCATCAGTTTGTGCAATGTGGCTTACAAAGTTATTGGGAAGGTGCTAGTCAATAGACTTCATACTTTTTTAGATGGGCTCATTGGCCCTTGGCATACTAGCTTTATCCCCAACAAAGGACCATCAGATAATGTTATTATAGCCCAGGAAGCTATGCATTGCATGAAGAAAACTAAGGTACAAAAGGGCTACTTTGCTTTTAAGATTGACCTGGAGAAAGCTTATGATCGAGTTAATTGGGATTTTTTTACATCAAACTCTTTAGGATTTTGGGCTCCCAAATAGTATTGGGAGGTTAGTTATGTTTTATGTCTCTGCTTCCTCTTTGTCAATTTTGTGGAATGGTTCTTGTCTGGATAGCTTTGTGCCTACAAGAAGTCTGAGACAGGGAGAACCCTTATCCCTATATCTTTTTGTGCTTTGCATAGAAAAACTCTCTATTTATATTAATCAGTTGGTGGGAAATGGACAGTGCTTCTGATGCACTTGTCTATAGGTGATCCGGGCCTTTCTCACTTATTATTTGCAAATGATGTGATGCTTTTCTGCAAAGCTAAGAATTTGTAGGTTTGTTCGATGATGAAGGCTCTCAAAGATTTTTGTGATGCTTTCAGGTTTGCTAGTGACTTGGAAAATTATTTGGGATTCCCTTTAACTAAAGGAAGAGTTTCCAGAGGGATGTTCTCTGATATTCTGGGAAAAATTCAATCTCGATTGGCATCTTCGAAAGGCAAACTTCTAAATAGGGCAGAGAGAATTTGCTTGGCCAAATCTATTATGTCTTCCCTCCTAGTTCACTCCATGCAAATTCTTTGGATACCAACAAATGTTTGCCACTTTATTGATGTGACTATTAGAAGTTTTATTTGGAGTGGTCGCAACAAACTAGAGGCCAAAACTTGATTAATTGGGATACTTTGACTCTTCCTAGATGGTCAGGTGGTTTGGCCATTAGAGATTCTCGATTATCTAATGTGGCTTTGCTTAGTAAATTAGTGTAGCGGCTTATTCATGAACAACATAGACCTTGGGCCCAGATTCTTAGACATATTTATGTCCGTAATTCTAATTTTCTAGAGTTAACATCTGGGACTGGCTCTTCCTATTTGTGGCATAGTATCATGAAGGCGTTGACTATGCTGCAGGATGGTTAGTGCTACCATCTCCGCAATGGTCAGAGTTCCTCTTAGTTTGATTGATGGTCTCGAGCTGGTAGATTATGTCAGAAAGTGCCTTTTGTTCATATTTCTGACACTGAGATCATTGTCACTGATGTTTGGGTGGGGAGTAACTAGAATTTCACTTACCTCGATACTGATGTTCCTTACAGCATTCAGAATGTTCTCTGCCAAGTTACTGGCCCTAGTGGTATGAAAGACGATGATGGTTAGGCTTGGCTTCCTGATGGTAATGGTGTGTACATAGTTTGATCTGCTTACCATTGGCTTCCCTAAAATCGTCGCCTTTGGAATTTTGCTGACAACTGGGACTGATTTGGCGTCTTCCAATTCCTGAGAAGGCTCGCCTTCTAGTGTGGTTGATTTGCCACCAAGCTTTGCCCGCTAATGTGCTGCGAAATTGAAGGGGTTTGGCCCTTTGTAACTCCCTACCAATTTAATATTATGCTTAAGTCATAACATGAAATTGAGTAGATACGTTACCGTGTTAGTGTTCCATTCATAGCTGTATTCGTTATATTATATTCTCTTATTCTCTAATACGCATATTTATATATTTGATGAAACACATCTCGGGGCGCAGAGATTACATAGATATATGTAAATAGAAGAAATGGTGCGCTGTATATAATAAACGTAATTAGCATCGCCGAATGTAACAAAATTTGATAAAAAGCATAACAGAAAAGATAAAGACAGGTAATATATCACCAATTATATACATACATATATACATTAGAAGCCAACGCTTCTGTTTATACACAGGTTCAAAAGAGGATACATAAGTGGGGCCGGTGTACCCAAAAAGACATAAGGCCCATGTCAGTCAAAACAGTCCTACGAGGTCCTCAGAGGACACATTTCAAACTAGCTGATATACCTATGACTAAGTCTATGGCCCAATGCTACACACTGCCAAAAGAAGGCCATATTATACAATATAACCCGTGGCCGAGACCTACTCGGTCATGTAGCTGTTGGCCATACTAGGCCCGGCTGAGGAGTAGTCAGCACTCGGTCCTGAAGAGGAGGATGATGAGTCAGTAGTCTCGGAAGGATCACTCTTAGAACTGAGCAGAATATCTGGAACTACTTGTGGAGGTGGCTCTGGTGGAGGGCCGGCAGGGGCTGCAGGTGTTGCAGTCTTTGGAGAGTCTTTGGAGGAGGTGTCTTTGCATGCAACGGGACCGCAAAATACGGGGCGGTAAGGTCGAAAATAGGGTGAAATAAAGGAACAACAAAATTCCTATTGCTAAAAAGGTAGAGACAAAAATGGCAGGAGCCGGCTATGTACAATGAGCCCAATGCAGGGTCATGGTGGAGCTGCAGGTCACAGATCTCTATAAACAGGGTAGCTGTCGAGTCCATAACCAGTCTGAGAATGATGCGGAAATATAAAGCGAGGTGAGAATTTAAAGAAAATTCTCAGTAGGATTCAAGTACGGTATTAGACTGACGTCAGATTCATTCTCAATTACCTTAGTTTTTATTTAATTATAAAAAAAAATGGTGCCAAATGGAACTATGCACATTTACTAAGTTTAAAAAAATGTCTGGTCCGAGGCAATGTTCAATTTTACTTAAGATAGTAGAAGAAACAGAATAAACTATTGAATAGTGTTACACAAAATAATAAGCAGAATAAATAAATAAACCGCAGCAAGTAAACATAACAATCAAATTGTAAACAACTTGTAATGACTATGCCATGCAACCATGCAAGGACTCATTCTTAAACTTAACATCATAATCTTTTCCGTTACTTGGCCCCCTAGGAGTTCTTGGCCATTCAGACTCCTGGGTAATAGTCTGCTTTTCAGGATCGAGCTCATTCCTATATAGGAATGCCAAGTTTACTTTCCCCGACCTTCCCACCGATCTATTCCCCTTAACTTTAATCCGAGGCTGGCCTCAAGTATTATGGAACTTTTATCATAATATAATCTTTATGAATTCTTGAAAAATGCACATATATCTGAATGTATCTTATAACTCATGCATAGGCTTTACCGAAATTTCGGCAGCATAACGGAATGTGTCTGCTTTCCATAAATAGTGCCAATACTCAGAAAACCAATTTTTTGGAGAAACCATAACATTTCATTCATAATTCAAACATCAAATTCATAGGAACATTAGTTGCATTTAAGACATGGTTGCTGTCTCAACATATTTATTCAACCCGATTTTTGTAAATCAAGCCAAAATTTCTATTTAACTCATCTGGACCTAAATTTTGGATATGTTAGAGTGTTATGTGTCTATTTTCTAACCTCTTTAATCCCATCTAATTTTGATAAATGTAGCTCAAGTTATTTAAGTTTCATCTCGACATGGCCTATAGTTGGCCGGAATTACATACTTACAAGTAAAAATCCACTAAAAATCGAAAAGCAGTTCCAATCATATGAAATTGGTACCATATTAAAGCTAACAGGACAATATTTCATTTTAAAGAAGTTTCATTTCATTTGCTTTAGTAGAGCTTGAGTTATAAGCCCCGAAATTTGACCTTTCTGAACTTCCTTGTTTTGGCCCGGTTTGGACATAAGGCAACTTCCTCGAACCACTGGGAGCAAACAGGATCGTATCTAACTTTGAAATGTTTATGAGATATTCTTTATGTATAAGCTTTCCAACAAAGTTAGTTTCATTCAATTGCAAGTTGTATAGGCAAGTTTTTCCCTAAACAACCTAGTCTGCCCAGAATCAATCTCAAAAACCTAGGTCAAACTTTCAAAATTCATATCTCTCTCAATACTAATCTAATGGCCTTATATTATATATGTATGGAAAGCCCTGAATGTATAGTTTCACATAAAAATATTTCATTAAATTTAAACGGCTGTAGGCGAAGCCGTACACTGTGCCATACAGACTGCCGAAGGGTTTTAACCTTCCAGCCTTTCCCTGCATCCTACTCTCACTCCTTTCTACTTCTTAATCAATTTTAACACCAAAAACAGCCAACAAACTAGCCAAATATTATCATATTCATTCAATCATCACATCAGTAAGTGAGAAAATAAAGCCCCAATCAACCACCCATAACCAAAAGAACAAGAACAAAGTTGAATCTCTACCTTTATTTTGATGTAACAACTAGCTAGTCTTGAGTTCTAGTAAAGGATATGGATGCAAGAGGCTTGATGGGGACTGAAAGTGGAAGAAAGAGATGAAGAAGATGAAGAAAAGAAGAGAAGAAGGCTGCTGGAAGGAGGCCGAAGTTTGCTTGTGCAGAAAAGGGAAATAAGGCAGCAAAATATTTGGGATAGTTAGAAAGGAAGCATCCCATTGGTTGAAGGATCTTGTGGCTCAATTTCAGCCAACCTTCCCCCATTCTTTGTGGCTGTCTTGCGCCACTTTTATGGGTTAAGTGGCTGAGTTTTCAACCACTTGATGTAGGGTTATTGAGTGTAAAATCCTATTGGTTTGGTTCCGACAGTTTAACACACCGAATCTTTACCGATTTCCTTTAAATCGGTAAATCAGTTTTAGGTAAATTTCTATGAAATCTTCAATGCTTCTAACTTAATTTCCTTATATCTAAACTCAATTAATTGCTAATTAATTGATCCTAAATAAATATTTAGTCGAATTTTAATTAACCTCAATTATTCGATAAAAATCGAACAACTAGGCAAAAAATGATAAAAAAATTTAGGGGCTTGACCTGCCCTGGGTTCATGGTTTCAGATTTGTTTGGTGTGAAACAAATAGCCTCCAAGCATTCTTTATCCTTTGGAACATTATGCCTTGTAGAACTTTGCCACTTTGTCAGGTAGTGCTTGAAATTCGTGAGAAGCTAGCCAGAGATTGGAGAGTGCAAGTGAGACATGTGTTGCGTACTGCAAACTTGGCTGTTGATTTTTTAGCAAAATTAGGTGCTGGAGATGGTGGTCCGTTGTGTTTGGAGCTCAGCTCTTGAAGGCATGAAGGCTATACTATGTAGTGATGTAACTTAGTAGGAGTGCGGTTTTGTTGTTTCGGCTTAAATGTGTTTTTAGTCCCTATAAATATACGTCGTTTTGGTTTTAGCCCCTCTAAATTTTTTTTTTTTGACTTTTAGTTTTTTTTTTCAATATTATATTTTTAGTCCCTATCATTAGTCAACATTATTCAGTAATGATACTTATAAGGAATAAAAAAAAATTATTAAAATATATATAAGAATAAAACAAAATTTTTAATATTTATAAAAGCTAAACGTATGTTTTAAAATAATTTTTCGGACTTAAATTTAGAATTATAAGGATTAAAAATATAATATTAGAAAAATAAGGGACCAAAAACGAAAAAAAAAAATTTATGAGGACTAAAACCAAGATGACTTATATTTATAAGGACTATAAATATATTTAAATCTTTTTGTTTCTCTTTTTCTTAGTCTACCAAAAAAAAAAAAAAAAACTTAAACTTTTAATTTGATTAAACACCAAGTCGACAACATAAAAGGGCCAAAAAAAATGGAATTATTAAAAGAATTTATTAAGTGCTTTTCAATTTACCGTCGCAAGACACAAATTAGAGAATCTTATTAAGTGCTTTGCAATTTGCAGTCACAAGACACAAATTTTATAGAGGAAAAAAATTTTAAGTGTTTTTGAAGTGTTCCATTAAAAGAAAAATAATCAGCTATTTGTTTATTTGAAATTTTCCTTAGTTTGCCTTTTTTATTTTTTTCTTTTTGACGAGACATAGTTTGTCTGTATTGTTTCACTTAAGAATAACAAGGATCTATATTTTATCCTACAAAGATGCGTGGACAGTCGACCCAAATGTTTGGGACACTTTTTAACTTCTCTTATTGCATGTGGGTGTCATCAAGATTTTCTTTAGAAATATTTTATTAAATCGGACCATCCATCAACCTAAACTAATTTTTAAAATTTTACTTTTATTTATTTTTTTTTCTTGTCAGGTAACTCCACACTATTCAAATGCAAGTTTAATCTCTTTATCTCTTATGATAAAATAGATTTTTTTTTTATAATCGATGTTTTGAAAACTTGCTATGTTTTTATAATACATTTTATTGATGATTATGTAATGTATTATTAAAAAAAATTGGATATTTTTAAATTCAAAATTATATATATAAAATAGGAAGAGAGAGAGATTAATTTTGATATGCTGCTAGTGTGAAAAAATTTTACATAGATATTTAATTATAGATTATCATATCAAAAAAAATATTTGACTTAATCGTATTTTATTTTAAAAGTTTTATATATAGAAATATGTAATTAAATAATAATAAAAAAATTATATTTATTGACAATGAACAAAAATTATATATATATATATATATATATATATATATATATATATATATATATATAAAAGAAAAGAGGAAAAAAATATACATGTATTAATACTCGTTTGCAAATATTTATTACATTTTATTGAATAGTATGTATGAGATTATAAATTTAAATTTTATTTGTTATTAATAGACCAAAAAAAATCAGAGTTTAAAATTGAAACAAAGCTTTTCAATTCTGATTTTGATATTTGAAATAATAGACAAAGTTATAATTATAATCCCACAAACCAATTTCGGCAAAGGGAGAATACATTGAGACAAGAGAAAGACAAGGGAACGACACACTTGGCAGAATGTGCCCAAAAAAAAAAAAAATTCATAGAGGTGACAACATATTTCCACGAGCAGAACTTTAAAGAGTTTATTTAGTTTTAAAGATATTTTCTATTTTTATGTCTTCTTTTCTATCTTAGTGCTATTATGTTTTCTTTTACTAAAAGAAGGTAACAGCAAATTACGCTTTTCTTTCTTTTATGTTTTCTTTTACAAAAAATTCTAAAAACAAATAAAACGAAAATAAGATAAAGAATAAGAAATAAAAACAGAGAACTTTCTTTTGAAACCTAATAAATCATAAGGTCAAAGCTTGCTAAGAACAATTTTTTTTTTTAATTAATGCTAAGAACAATGTTGGCATTGTATATAAACAATTAAACAAACACGAGTCAACCAGTTGCTTAATTAAGCAGCAGATTAGCATTCTACAAGTAATCCCATCATTTTCCATTTTTTTTTTTTTTGGTTACAACTGCAAAGATCAGGAAAATGCATTTCAATATAACGGAGTCGACAACTATTCATCGTAACTACAGAGATAACGGTCAAGAAAAAGCCCTTTATGAATCCAATAAATGAAACTTCCTCCCTGTGAAGGTCCATATTCAAGGACAGAAAGTTCTCTCTGGCAAAGTCCTAACAAATTTAATTGAACAGTCTACTCATGGCAACAACTTCTAATGTTCGGGGTGGACTTCTGCTTATAGTTTACTTTTCAATACAACCATCTGTAAAGGAGCTGATGGCAAGCCCAGGATAAGAATTAACTAATATAATTGATGACAAAAATGTGTAACAACATAGCACAAGCCATTGCTATTCTCCTTACAAAGTCAGATAAAATTATAAATGCCAATAATAAATCAAAAAAATAATCAACCAAAGCTCTTATTAAAAAGAACTTGTAGACGTAAAGGTTGTTTAAGGTAGCGGGCTCTATGCCGTAAATTCAACAGACAAATAGAAGATATGGTTAAAAATATACTTGAATGTAATATTGCTTTTCCCCGATATTGGCAATAGGTACACCTCTGGTGAATATTAAATACAAAATTTGCAAGGTTAGAGGTCAGTATTTCATTCATCTAGGAAACTTCACAACTAAAAAGAGAGGGTCTATTTGGTAATATGCATATGTAGTCTTCAGTTACCAAGCTTTTCTCCAAACACAAAGTTCCCAAGACTCAGGAAGAGGAATTCTAGCTCCAAATGAGAAAAGGACAATTGCCTTATTAATCTCTAATAGTAGAACTGCAAACGAGCACGAAGATATAGAAACTAGGCAATCACGTCACAAACAGCTCAAATGTTGAATGATTTTCAAATCAAAATAAAGTTGAAACAATGCAGCCAATTATTATTAATCCCTTTGCTCCACAAACTCAAACACAAATCTTTCTATGGTAAGTTCTAAAATGATCCTTGTTAAGTTATGAATCATCTTAATCCTTGAATCTTGTCCATTAAAAAAATTTATCAATAATTATTTTATTATATAAAAAATATTATATACAAAATTCAATGGACAAAATTTAAGGACCAAGATAGTTCTTAGACCATTTTAGCCACATCCATCTTTCTAGTAATATCTTAAAATGAAAAACAGATGTAGAAGCTTTTAAAAGAAAAATGGATCCAATTTGTAGCACCCAAATATCAAATAAATCGCTTCACCAAATCCATTAGTATACTAACTCTTCTTTGATCAGCCTTCTTACAAATGATCAAATGACAAGAATCATGGGCTAGTATTAAGTACCTTTTGTCAAATCAAAATTGAGGTCAAACAAAACTCAGGAATAGATGCACAAAGATAAAATATATAACTTTGTCTTAGTGCAGTGCTTGCTGTTCCAACTTCATACACAAATACCACTCTAAAGTCCTTACCCCGCAACAACATCATCGCTGGTTCAATTTCATTATTTTTAACTAGAGCAATCACTTCTGTTATTCTATGTTTTCTCCGCTGGTCCATGATCACTTTTCCTTTATGTATAACAAACTATCAATTATTTAATCAAGCACAGGTGATGTCAAGCAAGTTGCAAAAATTGTGTATGTAACTAATCGATCACACAGAGAACAAAATAAAGTAGAACCAAACAATATGCTACAAACCACCTATTTGGTTCATCTTCTTACCGATGGACAACAGCAATGTGGAATCAAATATTCAAAAGTAAGAACAATACAGGGTTTGAGTTCATTATCCACTAACAGACAATATTTCCATAGTAGTTGACAAGCACATTTTATGTTTATCTCCAATTATAAACCAAATATTATGGTTAGTTGATTATTTTATGTTATATCAAAGGCCATGCACATACAGTACTTTTGGTCCGACTACATTGAAAATGACTGATAATTTGTGTCACAGGCAAAATCTAGTCCGTCCCCAAAAAATAGTTTTAAATAAAGAGAAAAGTATCTAATGTAACTTACCTATAATAGATTCAACATCCATCATAATCCTCAAGCAATATCAAATTTTGGGTTAAAAAGATACCTTTGGATCTTTTCACATGCAAAATATCAAGTTTCTGTACCTACAATCTTAGCAAACAGAAAATGACTAGCCAATCTTGCGTATAATGGTTTCATAGATGCTCTCAACTTCCTTCAGATAATCCTCAAACACATTTTGTGGCTGGTTATTACCATCAGCATCAAGCGAATTTCTGGCATTAGCAATTGCAGAACTGATCTTCTCCTTGTCCAGTGGGCGAAGCTTAGAACTAATGTCCTTATCCTTTAAAGCTTTCCCCATCTTGTAAACGTAATCATCCAAAGCATTCATTGCTTTGACCTTCTCAAGGAACTTCCTATCTTCAGCCTTGTACTTGTCAGCTTCCTCAATCAATCTTTTAATTTCTTCCCTTGACAATCTTCCTTTGTCATTGGTTATGGTAATGTCATTCCTAATGCCAGTGGTCTTTTCCTCAGCAGATACATTTAGGATACCATCAACATCTATATCCAAGCATAGAGTAATAGGATGGCCTCGAGGAGCACGAGGAATTCCAGTAAGTCGAAACCAATCCAGCAAGTTGTTATCACTGGCCCTTCTCCTCTCACCATCATAAACATCAACCTGGACAGCAGTTTGGTTATCTCTAACTGTGCAGTGTACTGTTTTCTCCTTTGTGGGAATGGTAGTATTCCTAGGAATCACTACATCCATGACATCTCCTCTTTCCGCAATACCGAGAGACAGTGGAGTAACATCCAATAGCACCACGTTTGGAACATTCTTAATGCCTTTACTCAACAACGCAGCCTAAACTGCTGCTCCATAAGCAACAGCCTCATCAGGGATGATACTCTTGCACAGATCCTTCCCATTGAAAAAGTCCTGCAATAGCTGCTGCACTTTGGGAATCCTAGAAGAGCCACCAACAAGCACAACATCATGTACACAACTCTTGTCTATCTTAGCATCAGTAAGACACCTTTCCACTGTTTGCATACACTCTTTGAAGAGTTCCATGTTGAGTTCCTCAAACCTGGCACGGGTGATTGATGAACAGAAGTCAATGCCTTGGTGTAAACCATTTACATCAATGGTGGTATCAACAGTGTATGAGAGTGTCCTTTTTGCCCTCTCGCATGCACTTCTCAACCTCCTCAACGCTCTAGGGTTCCCACTAATATCCACTCTGTTCTTCCTTTTGAACTCTTCTATAAAGTAGTTCACCATTCTGTTATCAAAGTCCTCTCCACCGAAGTGAGTGTTTCCAGCAATGGCCTTAACTTTGAAGACCTTATCCTTAATAGTAAGGAGTGACACATCAAAAGTACCACCTCCAAGGTCAAAGATGAAAATATGTCGCTCTCCAACACAATCAGCTCTCTTGTCAAGGCCATATGGAATAGCTGCAGCAGTGGGTTCATTGATTATTCGCATAACATTGAGGCCAGCAATGGCAGCAGCATCTCTAGTGGCTTTACGCTGAGAGTCACTGAAATAAGCAGGCACGGTAACTACTGCATTCATTACAGGTGACTCCAGATATGCCTCTGCAATCTCACGCATCTTTGTGAGAACCATAGATGAGATTTCCTCTGCAGAAAGGTGCTTCTCCTGACCCTTGTATGTAACAACAATCATGGGTTTCCCATCAACACCATCAATGACCTTAAATGGCCACAACATCAAGTCATTCTTAATAATGGGATCACCATCATGGTAGCTAGAATCGAGAGTTAACTCGTGAAAACGCACGATTTCACGATCTTGGTACCACCGGGCAAGTTCGATTCCAGAGCTCGCGTCACCGTCGTGGACTCGCAGTGGAATCGCCGGGGAAAATTGTGGAAGCACTCGAATCGGCGAGTTCGACCACACTGCTCGTCTCCACCAATGGTGGATCTCCAGCCGATTTCAACACAAGACCCGGCCCACCAATCACCTTAACCTGCCTCACGACGCAACCCAAGTCAAATCCCTCTCCCATTTCGCGATTCTCACCCTTTCCCTCTCCCATTTTCGCGACACAAACTGCTCCCTTGTCCCCTTGTTTCTGCCATCGAATTGATCTCTCTCACTCTCAACTCTCGATTCTCCATTATTGAAGCTCTGTTCGGCTGTTCCCTCTCTCTATTACTTCCCTTTCTCGGCCCTTGGTCTGTTCCCTCTCTACACTCCATAGTGCAACCAACCACCACTGTTTCTGTCTGATGGAGCTGTGAAGATTGAAGAGGTGGTGTTCCCTTTTTTTTTTCCCTCCTTATTTCTCTTTTGTGGTTGCTGGTTGCTGTTGCTTTTAATTAGATTATCATTTGAGAGTTAAAAAAATGTCTTCAAGTGCTGGTGGTGGTGAGGGGGATGCTGAGCCTGCTGCTAGTGCTACTCTTCAATCTGAAAGTGGAAGTGGAAGTGTTGCTGGTGGTGGAAGTGGTTCAAGTAAGAAGCTTCCTAAAAATGCTCCTGGAAATAGAAGTGATATAGGATGGAAGCATGGAATTTCTGTTGATGGAGATACGAAAAAAATAAAGTGTAAATATTGTGAGAAGGTGATATTAGCGGGGTTTATAGACTAAAACATCACTTGGCTGGAACATAAAAGGATGTAAGAGCTTGTGGGGCTGTTAGTGATGAAGTAAAAAAAGAAATGTGGGATATTGTAGTTGGTTTGTAGCAAAATTTGATCAAGAAAACAAAAGATGGTAGGGAAGTAATAGAAGGAAGTGATAATTCTTTGGTTGGTGAGAAAAGAGGAAAACAAGTGGAGCCACCAACAGCAGGTAACCTCTTCAAGAAGAGGTGTGTTAGCACTCAAGCCACAATCAACACTATATTTAAGAAGAATTTGAGGAAGGAAGCATGTGAAGAGATTGCTTCGTTTTTCTACAACAATGCAATTCCTTTCAATGTGGCAAGGAGTGAAGAATATAGTAGTATGTTTGAGAAGGTTGCTCGGCATGGATTAGGATTCAAGCCACCATCTTACACTGAATTAAGAGTCAAATATTTGAAAAAAAAAGGTAGATTCAACCATGCAATCACTAGAGGAGCATAAAGCTTATTGGAAGAAGACAGGATGCACCATTATGACAGATGGATGGACGGATAAAAGAAGGAAGACTATATTGAATTTCCTAGTAAATAGCCCTAAGGGGACTCTTTTCTTGAAGTCTATTGATGCCTCTCATATCTGTAAAACAGCTGATAAGATATTTAAGATGATAGATGATGTTGTTGAAAAGGTTGGTGAAGAGAATGTTGTGCAAGTTGTAACAGATAATGCAGCAAATTATATAGCCGCAAGAGATATGCTGATGGCAAAGAGGAAGAAGCTTTATTGGACACCTTGTGCAGCTCACTACATTGATCTGATGCTAGAGGATTTTAAGAAGAAATTGGAGCTTCATAGAGAGACAATTTCCAAGGGAAGAAGGATCACTACCTACATTTATTCAAGAACTTCTCTCATTTCCCTATTGCATCATCACACCAAAGGAAAAGATTTGGTGAGACCAGGAATGACTCGCTTTGCCACATCCTACCTCACTTTGGGTTGCCTCAATGAGAAGAAGGGAGCATTGATAAGAATGTTCATTTCTGATGAGTGGAAATCAAGCAAATTTGCAAATTCAAGATATGGGAAGTTTATTGAGAATGTAGTTTTGGATAGATTGTTTTGGAGAGACATTGTCCTTTGCTTAAGGGGTGCTTATCCTCTTCTCCATGTGCTTCATTTAGTGGATTCAAATGAGAAACCAACCATGTAATATATTTATGAAGAAATGGATCGGGCTAAGGAGAAAATACAAAATGCCTTTCAAGGTGTTCAAAAGAGGTAAATTGTTCATCTTCAATATTTGTCATTCATACATAATCAACTTTAATTTAAATTAGAATATTTTGGTGCTTGTTTAGTGGTTAATTGCCTAATTTTTCTTTTCTTTAGTTACATGCCTTTGTGGGAGATCATTGATGAGAGATGGGACAACCAACTCCATAGGCCTTTGCATAATGCAGGCTACTACCTGAATTCTCAATTACATTATAGGCCTGCATTTAAAATTGACTATGAAGTTAAAAGAGGATTATATGATTGCATGGAAAGAATTGTGGGAGACAAGAATGAAATAACTAAGATTGATGCTCAACTTGAAGACTTCAAGAGTCAATCTAAGTTTTTTGGTAGGCATGTAGCCCAGTGCACTTGATACCAAAACTCCAACACAATGGTGGGATTCTTATAGGGATAAGCATCTAGAGCTTCAAAGGTTTGCCATTCGCGTGTTGAGC
Source organism: Pterocarpus macrocarpus (assembly GCA_031439585.1). Lineage (NCBI taxonomy): Eukaryota > Viridiplantae > Streptophyta > Magnoliopsida > Fabales > Fabaceae > Pterocarpus > Pterocarpus macrocarpus. The sequence continues at coordinate 18,870,830 of CM062513.1, read as the reverse complement.
TTGAGATGTAGTTCATCAGAATGTGAACGCAATTGGAGTGCATTGAAGATGGTAAATTTTCAACTTGCAACTAATATGATTTGAATTTCACTTTTAGAATAATAGAATTAGTTGCCAATTGGCATATGTTGATTGCTTTTGCATAATTGCATTTGTTTAGGTCCACACATAGAGGAGAAATCGTTTGAAACAAAAAACAATGAATGATGTTGTCTTTGTGATGACCAATTCAAGATTGGGAAAAAAGAAGAAATCAAGAACCCTGCTGAGTATAACCTTGAGGACTTAGACTCTGATGAAGAATGGATTGTGGAAAATGAAGACGTCTTGGAAAATCTAGAGGAGTTAGATATTCCTGATGATCTTAACTTGGTCCTTAGAGAAGGTGGCGGTAGAGTTGGGGTCCTTCAGATTATTTGGATATTCCTTCTCTTGATGATGATGATTTTGATGAGCTTCTTCAAAGAGATGGCAATGAAGATGGTGGAGACCATATAGAAGATGAGGAATATGATGATCATGGCCTTAATGATTTGCTTTAGATGTCATTCTAGTAGTTTAGTTGTTTTCTTTTATGTTTTAGTTTATATGATGACAAGAACTTCGTGAGTTGCTTCGTCTTTTGGATTATGAGTCATGAATTATGGACTTGTAGGCTTGTAACTATGTTATCTTTGAATTCTAAGTTATGAGTTGTGACTTTATGCATGTTAGGTTGAAGTTTAATTATGTTGATTGATATTTACATGCTTATTTATGTTTTGTTATGTGACATATACATATATCTAAATGTCATTATGTATTCTGGTAGAATCTCACGATCCGTGTTACAATTTTACATTTTACGATTTTGTATCCCTCTTCCGATTCTACGTAAAATCTCGATTCTAGCTACCTTGATCACCATATTTCCTACCAATTAACCTCTTAGCATCTGAAAAGTGAAAAATGATTATTAGCTATTTAGGAAACATAGAAGGAATAGGTATAGACAAGTAAGAGAAGCCACAAACAAATAAGATCAAGTACCAAAGATAGTGTTGGTTAGGTTGGTGGCAGCCTGGTTTTTAGCAGCATCACCAATGAACCTTTGGTTGTCCGTGAAAGCAACACAAGAAGGCGTTGTTCTATTGCCTTGGTCGTTGTGGATGATCTCCACTCGGCAGTGTTGTTCCTGCCACACTACAACACACGAGTAAGTTGTGCCAAGGTCAATTCCCACTGCACATCCCTCATTTCTTCTGGCCATCCTCTTTCAAGTAGATGAAATAAGGAGCAAAAAAGTTGAAGTCAAGCTTTGGAAAATATAGAGTACAAGGAAAGAGGTCAGGATATGTTTGGTACAAAGGAAGAAAGAAGCCAAGTTTGTTTTCGTAATTCGAATGAGGAATGATAATACTAATTAATTCGAATTCGGCCATAGACATTTTGTTATGATACATATTAACATTAAAATTATCATCACATCTTTGTAATTGATGTATTCTGCTCTTATAATTTATTCAGAAAGAGTAGTGCTTCGTGTTACAAAATATTTCATGGTAAATAACATTACTAATATGAAAATTAACTGAGGGAAAACAGCTTACATTTTCTTCATCAAACAAATGCATTATCTTCATATTAGAACTCATAAGTGAGACTTAACAACCATAGATAGAGTCCCTCTAATTCCATGACACAGTATACCTGTATGGCTTACAATAACGGATGTTGCTAAATGGTCTTTGGACCAATATGATCCTTGGATCCTATCTATTGAATTTTTTATATAATATTTTTTATAAAATCAAATAATCATTGATAAATTTTTTCTATAGACAGGATTTAAGGACCATTTTGGTCCATAACTCATCAAGGACCATATCTAAGTTTGTATAACACAAGAGTAAGGTAAATGAAACAAAGTTGAGACTACCAGAAACTGAAACACAACAATCAGAACCAACACCCTTGCTGCTACATCTGTTTCTCTACAACAACCTAGACAAACTAAAGCAGTTGAAGACTATTTGGGTTCATAGTGGACGTGCATTTGGTTGTTTTTCAGAGGGAGAGGGGTTTATGTGTAACACCCTCCAAAGTACAGTACTATGCTTAAGCCATAGTACCACACCCTGGAGTTATTACGGTTGCACTGAATCGGACCTTATCCGACAAAGAACTTCACAAGGCCAAGCTCTGATACCTCTTGAACTTTCTGGAGATAACACGGAAAATAGGAGTGAGAATTATAAATTCTCAATAGGATTCTCTATGATACGCATGTAATGTCATCGTTGTCATCTCCAGTTTGCTTCGGTTTATTATGAAAAAGGTGAACATGCTGCACAAACTATTTAATTTTTCATTTCGAAAAATATCTTATCCAAAGTAAAGTTCATTTTAATCATACACTTAGCATTTGGGAGAACCCATAAAATTCATTCAAATACAATACCATAAATAATAGCTGTAGCATATTAAAACACACATAACATCAATATGCTGGGAACATAACATCTACACATAAAATTACTCGTACTTAAATTTATGCCTATACATGTAACTTGCTTTTCTTTCTTCATCTTCCTTTTCATCATAAAATCTTTACATGCCACATTCCAGAGTATGATCGTCATGTTATACCCCATCAGAGCGTGATCGCCATGTCATGTTCCTTAGGAATATGGGATCTTCACTTGGTACTTACACTAGCTGGGTCATGCCATGCCTCATGTAAGTTCTGTGCTTGCATTTACTTTAATCTTTAGTCTTTAGTCTTTAGTCTTTAGTCTTTACTTGGCATGCCTAGGCGTTACGTATCGCCGTCCCTAGGGTGCTTTTACTGCCCTTGGGTAGCCTGGCCTTGGAGTAAGCTCGTCAGCTACACCCGTGACCGTCGTCACACCGACTCACCCACAAGGGGACCCACTGCCTCTAGGTTGGAGGGATCTCATTTTGGCCACGTGCCTCTAATTGAAGGGATCTCTTCTGATCACGTGCCTCAAAACTGAGGGATCTCATCTGACCACGTGCCTTCAATATAGAGGGATCTTATCTGACCACGTGCCTCCAGCATAGAGGGACCCAAGTCTTAGCTACCTTCACAAGGAGGGATTCAATGTGCAACTGCCTTCAGGTGAAGGGACCCACATATTATCTTATTTAGCTGCCTTCATAAGGAGGGACCTCAAATAACTGCCTCCAAGTGAAGGGACTCACAGTCATTATATTCACATTCTTTCATTCTCATACATATTCAAGCATAGTCATACTGAGTGTACTCATACATATACTTCATTTATTTTCATGTATCATTACACACATGATTTTCACGTACATGTTCATTACATATAAAGGCCCATAGCCTCTTTACCAATTTACCGGTACTCATGCATATGCTACATACCTCATAACATAATTATGTCATTCTTGAATATAGGATTTCTCTATACCCATTCATACTCTAAATCATCCTTGATAATCCATATCATCTTCAAATTTATCCTTGCATGTAAACATTCCTAATTTCATAGACTTCTGCCGTAAATCCGGCAGCATAACGGATTAGCTCCGTCTCCCCATGAATAGTGCCAATCCTCACAGACAATTCAGTTATAGCAACATAATCAACTCAACGCATATATATCAACATCAAACTGGCAATTCTCAACTCATACCTTATATGTTTTACTAATACTTGTGAAATCATCAATTGGGTCACTTTTGCCAATCTATTCAGTTCTGCCCGAATTTCATATGATCCACCTTTATTTCTATTCAACTCATTTGAACCTGAATTTTGGATATGTCATATATCTATATGTCTACTTTCTAACCTCTTTCGTCCCATATCATTTTGATCCATATAACTCAAGATATTCAAATCTTACCTCAACCTATCCAGTCACTAGCCCGAGTTACACTCTTGGAAGTATAAATTCACTAAAAATCGAAACTAAACTCAAATCATACAAAATTGGTCTCATATTGAAGCTGACAGGACAACCTTTCATTTGCCACAAGTTTCACTTGATTTAATTAAGTACACCTCGAGTTATAAGTCCTGAAAGTCGACCTTCCTGCACTACCCTGTTTTGGTCTGGATTGGACATATAGTAACTTCCTCGAATCACTGGGATCAATTGGTGCCATAAAAAACTCGAAATTTTATACTGGGATGTTCCCCTATGTGTAAGCTTTCTAAAAAAATTAGTTTCACTCAATTTGGAGTTGTATAGGGTGAGTTATACCCTCCTCAAGTCACCCTGCCCGAATGAAAACCCTGATTCCTAGGTCAAACTTCAAAAATTCATATCTCTCTCAATACTAATCCAATGGCCTTATATTATATGTCTATGGAAAGCCCTGAATGTCTACTTTCATTTAAAAATGGCTTCATCGGATTTAACCGGTTGTAGGCGGCGCCGTACACTCCGTCGTACGGACTGCCGTGGAATTCTCACTCAGGCAGCATCCCAACCCATCCATTTCTTCTAATTTTCTCCTTCTAATCATAATTCTAATTCAAAATCTCCTATTTAATCACAATTCACCATAATCCATCATAATACATGCAATAATTCATCAAATACATAAAGAAGAGTTCAATCTCATGCAATCATAGTGCAAGGAATTCAAGAATAGAAGTAGAATCCTACCTCTCTGGAGTATGACTTTGCTGAAATTGAGTTTGGATTGATGAAACTTTGCCAAAGCTTGGAGATTTGATGGAGTTGGATTTGAGGGAGGAAAGGAAGAAGAAGAAGGCTGGAGCAAGAGGAGAGGGAGACGTTAATCAGATCAGAATGAGGAGGAAAGTCTGACTTAAATACATGAAAGTTGTGGTGTTGATTGGCTGAAGTTTTGTGGTTGAAGTTTGGCCATGTCTCTCACTTTTGTGGCCAATTTGCTCTCCACGTCGCCCACAAATGGGATACGCTTCTGCTCTACCTGAAATCGGAACTCGTGTCTATTATGGTTGAAGTCGGAACTCGTCCCATTTAAGTTTAAAGTCGAAAATCGTGCCTTCTTGCTAGTGACGAGGAAATCCCATTTGGTTTATTCGAATCTTGGGAGCAAGGTCGGACGTCGGGAGTCATACCATCATATGATCTCGGAACTCCCATTTGAACCCGGAATATCACTGCTGGGAATGGACTCCCTGAGGTCGGAACTCGTGGATGACTTGAAAATCAACTAAAGATTCGAACTCATGTCCATTGGATCCAACTCTCAAACCGGAACTCATTACATTAGACTCCGAAGTCGGTACTTGCATTATTGTGTTAAAGTAACAATTTGGATTCAAGTCGGAAGTCGGATAGAATGTTTAGGGTCGGAACTCGGTAATTCTGAAGGCATCAAACACCAAATGCTTGAACTCGGAGATAAGTTATGAGATCGGAAATGGGTCCGTTTTCCTTTGAGGTATGAAATCAAACATCGGAAATCACACACGTTGTTCGGACTCGAATGTTAAACTCGGAAGTCGTGGGAATAATCTAGATTAAGTCGGAAGTCGTAGAAATAGGTGAGCCGAACTCGGAAATAGGAGAATATGCATAAGATGAAGTCGGAAATAAAATTAGATGAAATCGGAAATCGGAGGTCATGAAGACGGAAATTGTGCAAGATGAACTCGGAACTCGGAAATAATCCCTCCTATCTGAAATTCGAAGATTGAGTCAGGAATGGGATTTGATCAAACTTGAATGTGAAGTCGGACGTCCGTTGTTGGAGTTGAATAACGTCGGAAATCGGGAAGATGCATGGAAGGAGGTCGGAAATCGGGACGTTACATTATGCGGCCAGTTTGGCTTTTAAGTTTAAAGTTAAAAGCTATCCAACCTAGTATATCAGGAATGAAGGGGTAGTCGAGGTTGCTGAAGAAAAGAAAGGAGCTTAACGAGCGAGTGCAGTGTTGAAGACCAAACTCAAAGAACAATGTAGTTATGGAACATTACCTTAAACTGTTTAAATGAATGAAAAAAGAAAAACCAAAAACTGCTCTTGGTGTCACTTTGGATATGCCCTTGTTGATTTGCCTCCACACTTAGAATCCTTAACAATGAAGCAAGCCTCCCTCTAGAACTCAAACGTTGACTCGACTGGTTGAGTAAGGTGATCTGATGATTCACAAAGGGAAGGATAGTGAGGATAGTGGTTTTCGTGGTTAGCCGATTTTAAATGAAAAATCAATTTGATTTAAATATAATTTATTATGATTTGTAGTAAATTAATTTAATTTAAATTTTGAATACAATCTAATTTGGGGAGTGGTTATTGTCAATTTTATCTATCTATTATCATTCTTATTTTAATGACTTTTAATTGATTTCTCAAAAGTACCCTCCTTCTCATTTGCTCAAAATAATATAATAAAATAATTATTCATTAAACATCATAATTTTGTCTTAATTTATTAGTATTTGCTAGATATATAGTTTTGATGATGAATATTAGAAGAATAATTCCTGATTTCTTGTTTCCATCTAAAAGGAATGCCATATTTAATAGTTTCCTTATTTATCCTAGTAAATGATTTCGTTAATAAAAATTTAAATCCATTTTGAAATATACCTAATTTGATAACATTATCTAACCTGCTTTTACTCAGAAAAATCATGTTTAGAGGATGAAATTAAGGAAGCAACTTTCAAATGAGAAATTCGGTGTATCATTATAAAAGCTGACAGAAACGGCAATTAAATTAACAACTACGAGTCAAGATTCAGCAATTACTCCCAGTTACAGCAGTTATACGAAATTGCATCTTCTAATAAGAACTCAAGCCTTAATTCTCTCTAACGGCTAGTGAACTTCAATGCTTTAATATCTATAAAAAGCCGTCAATAATGGAGAAGAGACATATCTTCCACCAAGAAGAAAGTGAGATTAGTAATGCTCCTTATTAGCTTACTTGTACAATTATTTGAGAGATTGCCTAGCTCTATCTTGTTTATTATATCTCATAGGCTTTGCACCTTAACTTGCTCATCTTCTCTTTAGAGTCTTTGAAACCCATTGTAGCTTAACTATAAGAGCATTCATACCTTTTGTGATTACCCTACTTTGCTCCAGATAGAGGGAGGTTTAGTGGTATCCTTGTGAGAAACAAACCACCATATACTCTACTAGGGAATTGGGTAGAGGAAGGTTTATCAAATCCTTATAAGCAAAAATTTGAGAGTGAAGAAAAATCCAAAGTAATTGGGGACTGGATGTAGGTCACACATTGTGGCTGAACTAGTATAAAAATAGCCTGTGCAATCTTCTTTTACTCCTTCATCTCTTTTATTTTCAACATTATTTGTGTTTAAATTATTTTCAATTTTATTAGAATATTATTTTATAATTTTTCTGTTATTGAATCAATTCACCCCCATCTTGGTTCCTTCATTTAGTATCAGAAGAAAGTAGTTGATGGCAAAGAGGTGGAGAAACTAGAAGAGGAATTAAATGATCAAGATATCACGAAGATGGAACAAAATGCTAAGGCGAAGAACATCTTCTATTGTGCTGTGAACTCGGATGATTTTAGAAAAATCTCAAGGTGCCAAACTGCTAAACAAATATGGGACAAATTGAAAGTCACCTATGAAGGTACTAGCCAAGTAAAAGAGGCAAAAATTGATATGCTAGTACATGAGTATGAATTATTCATCATGAAAGAAGAGGAAAACATTGATGAGATGTTTGAGAGGTTCTTAAATATTGTCAACACACTTGATGCTCTTGGGAAGGTGTACACGAATAGAGAATTGGTAAGAAAAATTCTACGAAGTCTTAACAAAGAATGGCAATCAAAAGTGGCTGCAATCCAAGAAGGAAGTGACCTCAACTCTATGTCCAACGATGACTTGTGAGGTAATTTCATTACTTATGAAACTACTTTTCTTAACAAATTGCATAATGAAAACAGGAACAAAAAGGGAGTTGCACTAAAAGCCACCACAAGCTCCAACCAAGAGGAAGAAGATGATGAAGGAGGTCACATGAGTAGAGATGAAGAGATAGCCTTCCTAACCAAAAGACTCTATGAGCTCAACAAGAAAAAGTAAAGGCCAAAGAGGAGATAAAAATTCAAAAAGAAGAAGAAAGTTATGGTTGCAAACTCCACTTGGAGTGATAGTGATAAATCCTCATCGGAAAGTGAAGAAAAAGAAAAGGAGGAGATAATCAACATGTGCTTCATGGCAAAAAGTAAGCAAGAAGATGATGACGTAAGTAATCTTGACACTTCATATGATGAGTTGTATGAGGATTTTCAACAATTGGTTAATGATTCTATGAAGTTGTTTAAATCATATTTTACTCTAAAATCTAAATATGATGATGCTTTAGTTGAAATTGATAAATTGAGAAAGGAAATTGATCTTTTAAAGTTAGAAAATACCTCAAAAGAAAATGAACAAAAATTGGTTCATGAGAATGTCTCTTTAAAAGAAAAGATTAATGAGCTAACTAAAGACTTTGAAAATTTTGTGAAAGGAAAAGAGAATTTGGATACTCTTTTGGGATCACAAAAATGCTCACTTGATAAAGCTGGACTTGGTTTTAATCAATCTAAAAGGCAAAAATACTATAGGAAATTTTTTTGTGAAATCAAGTGCTTCTACAACCCCTTATATGACATGTAATTATTGTGGACAAAAGGGACACATATCACATACATGTGTTATTAAGAAATATGGTTCTAATATGATATGGGTTCCTAAGGCTACTAAGGAATTATCTTTAAACTCTAACCCCTAATGACCCAAAAGAATTTGGGTACCAAAGGTAAAACCTGTTTTGTAGATATCAAAGAAGAATGGCTCCTCAATAATTGGATGCTCACATGAAAGGAGCTAGTCAATTTCATCTTACACAAGCTCAATGTTAAAGAAATATCACACATTCGGAGATAATTATAAAGGATAAGCTTCGGAGTTGGTAACATTAGTATATAATGTCATATTCCAAAATTATGTTCTTTTTGTGCATAATTGTTAATTCATATTCTTATGTGTTAAATTGCTTGAAATGATGATTTATATGATATTTTATGCAAATTCTAGTTGATTGGAATGATATCTAGGGCTCTATGAAGTATTTTCCAAGTATTTTTCATGTCTATGCAAGTCTGTCAAAACCAGCAATTAGTATTTCATTACTGGGCAAAACCAACAACTACCTTGTAGTTGATGGAAGTAGTTGCTGTTCTTATCTGATTTTTGTATGATGCCCAAGTCTCTTGCTACACTAATCAAGGGCAAATATGTCTTTTTGGTTTTAATTAAAAAAAAAGGAAAAGGGATAGTACAAGTACGCTCCTCTTTCTCTGATCTCTCACTTCTCCATCTCCCGTTCTTCCTATTTTTCAAAACCTAGCCCCCAAAATTTGAAGATAAAAAAACATTCCTTAGCCACCACCACTTACTCTTCTCCGATAGACCACCACCGCGCTTCTCACCGGCTTTGCACCATCATCATCTTAGCAACAACGGTGTCTTCGTCTCCAGTGAGCAGCGTGCAATGGTCCACACCATCTACACCCAAGAATCGCATGCAATCGCTTACTCCACTGCCGTGGCCCTTACAGGCGTTCATCCCAACCATTGTAGCAACCTCAGACCAGCCTATCACCATCTTAAGCATCTTCTTCATCATTGGGTTCTATGTTGCTCCGTTTTGTGCGTTAACTCCCAAGCTTCAATCCTCCATTATTTGTGGTTCTCTGGTTTGTTTTAGTTAAGAGCTCTTAATTTTTTTGTGTCTGAGAATATGGAAGAACATCTTTTGGTCTTGCTATTTGTGGTGTTACATATATGCTTAGGATATGATGCTGAAATATTAGTTTCGTCTGTTGCATGAGGTGTGGGTCTAAATTTAAGTGGGTTTGCTGAAAGATACTCTATTTAGTGCCTTCGACCAGAAAATCAATATTTTATTATGACAAAAGTGGGTTGTTAATAGTATTTTATATTCTGTTTGACTTGACAACTAGTACTAGGGTTAAAGTATTATGTTGCGCTTGATTGAGTACTATATGTGGAATGTAACATCCCCATTTTTACCTAAGTTAATTAGCTCGGTGTTTCCGGCTAATTAGAGGGGTTAGCGATTAATTGAGAATTAATCGATTAATCTCGAGAGCAAGAGCTTAGTAAATTAAGTCTAGCCAACAATTTAATCATAATGTCCTAAGCGTTTTAATAAAACCTTAATCGTCGAATCCTTAATTACTCGAAGGTGCCAAAACAAAAGTAAGACAACCTAACCTTACTAATCAAGTTTATAATGATTAAGACACTTAAGACAACTCTTGAAAAATTAAAACCCAAATTTAAGCATATGCTTAACCGTAATGCAAGGTATCATAAAAAGTGTAATTGACAAGAGTTAACTCATGGGTAATTAAGCCAATTAAGTTAAATTACACTTAAATAATTCTAATAACATTTAGAGATAAAAGTTCTTCCATGCATATGCCCTAAAAAGACATACCAAGGAGGAGCAACATCTCACCCTTCATTCGATCTCTTTAATCCTACACCATTAGATCAAAAGCCAAGACTAGGATCCTTGTCATCCACCATTAGATCTTGACACTTGGTGTGATCCTAGCCATCCAATGCCCAATCCTAAGAGAGCTCATGCTTTTAACCACTTGACAAAAACACTACATAGTCTTTACCCAATTGCCAAGACTCAAAGGAAACACAACACACTCTTTTACCCCAAAGTTCTTAGCCTTCTTGCTTGCAAAAGAAGCTAAACTCACCCACTCCCCTTGCTTGTTGGAGAAGCAAGAGACATCAGCCCTCCCTCCCTCCATGTGCGCCTCCTTCCCTCTCTCTTTCTCTCTTCATTTTCATTTCACTCATCCTCTTCTCTCTCCTCAATTCCAAAATTCTCCTCCTTCTCTCTAAACTCTCCCACTTCTCTCTAGAATCCTTCCACTTCTCTCATCCTTTCCTCTCCTCATCCCACTCACAAGCTCTTCAAGAGCCACCATTTATTTTGTTCTTGGAGAATCAAAGACAATCACATACCAAGCCTCTTTCAAGATCCAAGAGGAGGAATACCACCACCATCACCTTCTTCCATCACAAATTCCTTCAAAGAAAGCTTCTTGGTAGTGGCTCTAAACTCTTTTTCTCTCTTGTTTTTCAAGCTTTAGAACTCCTATGCTCTCCATAGCTAGGTGGTTTTAAAGATTGATTATGGGCATCATAGCCATTCTTGTCATAAAATGAGATGTTGTTGCTTGTATGGTGGTTTGTTGAAAACATGTTTTCGGTTTGGTGTGATACATGGTTGAACTCAATATTTTTGAACTCCAACATGTTAGTTTTTCACTAATCTTTCATGGTATATGAGTGTTTTATCACTTGAGAATGTTTTCTTGAAAGTGAGGTTGAGTGTTTTGGAGAAAACATGAGGAAAATCAAAACGTGAAATCTGGATTTTCTGGCAGTCTGTAAACCGAACGGTATAACTTTTTCCAGAGAACTCAAAAATTAGTGGAACCAATTTTATATGAAAATAGACTCAAAGAGCTTTCCATACATATAAAATACATAAGATTCGGAGTTAAAATGAGTGAGATATGATTTTTCAAAGTGGACTGTTCTCGGATTGGTTTCTGTCTGGGCAGTCTACACTAAAATGGGTATAACTCGAGCTACAAAAATGATTTTTGAGTGAGACCAAGTTTAATTGAAAGCTAAGACATATAGGAACAAACCCATAAAACAGTTTTCTCAGATTCCTTCTGAGTAATTATAATGAGAAGTAACAATCCACTGTACCGGGAGTGAACTTAGAAACTGAACAGTCAGAATAAAATATGCATAACTCAAGCTACAAAATGAATTTTTAAGTGGGGTTTCTTTTGTTTAAAAATAGACTCAGAGAAGTATATCCACACAAAAATTCGAAATAAAAGAGTAAAAGATGAAATTATGGTGAATTTTCAAAGTTACTGCCCCACTGTAAAAGTAAAACTGGTTATGGTAAAAGTTAAAGAATAAGGAGAAATAAGCTTTAAGACATTAATACCCTTATATTAAGCATTAGAGAACCCTCATAATTCAACTTAAAAAGTGTCAAAAAGGACATTAGACAAAAAGTGGCATTATGCTCAATAAGAGAAGTTTACACAAGAGACAATCTCAATTAAAAGCTTGCACCAAATTTCCTAAGCTAAGCTCATAAAACTTTGCTTGAGAATATGCCTTATGTTTATGTGCAAGCATGATGTTATGATAATGATCATGATGATATGATGATGTTATGATAATGATGGTGATGATATGATGATGTTATGATAATGATGATGATGATATGATGATGTTATGATGATGATCATGATGATGATGATATGATATGATGCTTAATGTTACATGATATTGGTTTCTCTGTTTGGCAAAATTTTGGAAAGCTCTGGCCTAAGTTATCTTTGCCGAAATTTTGTAAGAATTATGGACTTAGAAATATTTTGCATCATAATGCTTAAATAAGAAGAAGTTTAATTCAAGTAAGTGATCCTTCAAAAGGGAAGGTAACCTAATTTAAGTTTCCCCTCACCCACGACTCACATGAGGCATGGCATGACCCAGCTAGTGTGAGTATAGGGGATAGGTCTTACATGAGGCATGGCATGACCCAGCTAGTGTAAGTACCGAAATTCTATGGTGGCGACGGCCACGGTATGAGCTCATTACCACTTATGTTTAGTGGGTGAAAAGATAAAGTCAAGTTAAGAAAAAAAAAAAGGGACTTCGGTCCAAAACCCTAGTGAGGAAGAGGTTAAGAAAAACTTATAGCACAGCCATGCATTTTTATATGATTATACTTATGCCCATGTATGTCATGATATAAATGATTAGAGAGTATGTTAAAATTGAATCCACTTCGGATATTCACGATTTCAAAAAATGCAAGAATTGAACCGTATGCATGCTCACTATTTTCATTAATAAAACCGAAGTGGCTGGGATGATGACGATGACACTTTCGTGTCGGGTTCGAGTCCTACTGAGAAATTCCATTTCTCACCCTCGTTGTTCTTCCGTATCGTCACCAGATCTCGACGGCGCATCCGGTGGAGTGGAGCGTGGATCCCCAACACGGTGAGCGGACGTGTGACGTGGGGTGCAAGACGGTCGCTTTTGGGACTTGTAGCGACCATCGCTCTGCACCTCCGCATATTTCTTTGAGCTGAGCATTGTCATTCAAATTTGTACTTAGTATCTAGTATTTGGACCATGGCTCGACCATGAGCCTCTTTTGATGTAATGTTGATATATATGTATGTATATATATATTATGAACCCATATCGATGTAATGACTTTGCTATATAATGCAATGTACTTGTGAATTACTATTCATTTATCTTTCTCTGATTTTATGATATTGGAGTACGTATTGTATACGACACGCCGTTACTCTGTCTAGCTTCTCGTTCAAGGCTTTACTTTCAAAAAGTGACGACGTATTTCAAAAGAAAAAGAAAAATTTTACCGTATTTTCCGCGTAATTTAATTTCAAATGAAGTTTAGTTTTCCACGAGCATAAGTAACAGCTAATAAAATGCCAGAATGTCGACTTAAGCGTAGTATGGGTTTATTAGGGTGTTACATTATGGTATCAGAGCAGTTCATCCTGTTAAAGCCTGGGGTTGGACTGACTATGCTTCAAAGCATAACTCTACGTGCGCTATGTTAAGTCATGTTGTGGATCCTGTCTGTATGATGGGATGTAGGACTTAGAATGCATGACCGTCATGTGAGATTGCCTTTAGTTGCCGCCATGCTTATGCTTGATATTGGGCCTGATCAACTCGATATTTTTGTTTTGGTGTGTTCAGGAACTAATGGCAACTCGCAGACGTACCGCTAACGAGCCCAGCGACAGCACGAACATCGCTGATTTCATGAGGACTTTTCAGCAAATGGCGAATGCCATGCAAGCTCAAGCTACAGCTGCTGAGCATATGATGGATCAGCTAAATCGGAGGTCCGAAGAGTCTGTTGGTGGAAACGGAGTGGACGCCGAGTATCAGAAATTCTCGGAGTTTCGTAAGGCAAACCCGCCAAGTTTCAAGGGGGCCTTTAACCCTGATGAAGCCGATGAGTGGATCAAGGAGATCGAGAAGATCTACTCTGTGCTGACCTGCTCGGAGACCCAAAAGGTGGCCTTCGCCACTTATATGCTGAAGGCGGATGCTGAATTTTGGTGGAAAGGGGCGAAGAGCCTGATGGAGAGCGACCAAAGGGAAATCACTTGGGACGTCTTCAAGACAGCTTTCTACGAGAAGTATTTCCCGATGTCTGTAAGAAACGCAAAGGAGATGGAGTTCCTGAGGCTCTACCAGGGAGGTATGAGCATTGCTGAGTACACGGCGAAGTTTGAGGAGCTGTGCAAGTTCTCCACCCTTTATCAGCGAAACCCCGACGAGAACTGGAAATGCATGAAATATGAAGGGGGTTTGAGGGCTGACATCCTGGCATCTGTAGCCCCGCTGGAAATTCGGAACTACGCGGCCCTTGTCAATAAGAGTCGTGTAGTGGAGGAATGCAACCGTAAGTTGGCAATTCAGAGGTCGGAGGCCCATAAGAGAAGGCAAGCGTCTCAAGGGCAACACACGAAGCAGCCCCCGCAAAAGAAGCCCTACCATGGTGAAGGTTCTAAGGGCAAGCAGCCACAGAGACCATCTGCTAATCCTCCAAGACCCGCCGGCCAGCCTCCGAAGCCTGCAACAAATTCTGTCTACCGTAAGTGTGGGAAGCAACACAGAGGGGTTTGCTCTACGGGACAAAACGTTTGCTTCGGATGTGGACAGCCCGGCCATTTTGCCAAGAACTGCAACAAGGACACGCCTGCCCCCAAACCGCAACGCCAAGGAAGGGTTTTCACCATGAACGCCGAGGAGACCACGGAGTCTGATGATCTCATTCGAGGTACATGCGAAGTGAACGGTAACATCTTAACTGTACTGTATGATTCTGGCGCTACGCATTCTTTTATTTCCCATGATTGCGTAAGTAGATTGGGGTTGTCTGTTTCTGAAATGCCTTACATGTTGCTTGTTTCTACTCCCACTGGGAAACCAGTTAGAACTTGTCTGTGTTGTTTACAATGTCAAATACATATTGATGGTAGGACCTACGAGTCAGATTTAATCTGTCTTCCTTTAGTTGGTTTAGATCTAATCTTAGGCATGGATTGGCTTTCAGCCAACCATGTTATGTTAGATTGTGCTGCCAAGACAATCGTATTCCTTCTTTACCTTCTAAACCTCGTTAGTTTAAGCCCAAGCTTTGTGTGTTATACTGTTGTGAGACTGAGAATCAAGAATACGTTCTCCTATCGACAAGTGAGGTTGAACTGGAGCAAGCTCTTGATGAGATTCCTGTGTGGCGAATGAGTACCTCAAGTCTTCCCGAGGATATCCCCTGAGTTTCCCCTGAGAGAGAGATAGAGTTTTCCATAGAATTGGTGCCGTGGACTGGACCAATATCTATTGCACCTTACCGAATGTCCCCTTTGGAGTTGGAAGAATCAAGACCCAATTGGAGGAGTTGCTTTGGAAAAGAAGTTTGTGAGACCAAGTGCCTCACCTTGGGAGCCCTTGTTGTTTGTCAAGAAGAAGGATGGAAGCATGAGGTCAGGCGTGGATTATCTGATTAAACAAGGTCACAGTGAAAAACAAGTACCCCTACCAAGGATAGATGACTTTGATGGACCAACCCCGGAGGAGCAAAGTGGTGTTTTCAAAGATAGATCTAAGGTCGGGTTACCATCAAATTAGAGTGAGGCAGGAAGATATCCCCAAGACGGCCTTTAGGACTAGATATGGGCATTATGAGTTTAGAGTAATGTCGTTTGGATTGACCAATGCCCCGGCTGTGTTTATGGATTATATGAACAGGATCTTTAGGCCATACCTAGATAAGTTTGTGGTGGTCTTTATAGATGACATCCTCATCTATTCAAAGACGAAGGAGGAACACGAAGAGCATCTTAGGGTTGTGTTGGAAATCTTGAGGGATAGGAAGCTTTATGCGAAGTTGTCGAAATGTGAGTTTTGGCTAGAAGAAGTGAAGTTTCTGGGTCACGCGTGACTAAGGGAGGGATATCCGTAGATCCAAACAAAGTGGAGGCTGTAATGAACTGGGAAAGACCTACGACGGTGACGGAGATTCGGAGTTTTCTCGGCCTAGCCGGGTATTATCGGAGGTTTATAAAGGGATTTTCTCAGATATCCCTACCCTTGACCAAACTCACTAGGAAGAATGCTGCGTTTGTATGGACTGGAGAGTGTGAGAAAAGTTTTCAAGAGTTGAAGGCGAAGTTGACTTCCACACCTGTGCTGGTCCTGCCTGACCCTAAGGGAGCCTTTGAGGTTTACTGTGATGCCTCTGGAAGAGGTTTAGGTTGTGTTCTGATGCAAAATCGCAGTGTGGTAGCGTACGCCTCTAGACAACTGAAACCTCATGAAGTTAATTACCCAACCCATGACACGGAATTAGCGGGCGTGGTGTTTGCCTTGAAGATATGGAGGCACCATCTATATGGAGTTAGGTTTGAGGTATTCTCAGATCACAAGAGTCTGAAGTACTTGTTTGATCAGAAGGAGCTTAACATGAGGCAGAGGAGGTGGATGGAATTCTTGAAAGATTATGATTTTGGGTTAAACTACCACCCTGGTAAGGCTAATGTGGTGGCAGATGCACTGAGCCGCAAGTCACTACATGTGTCGTGGATGATGGTCAAGGAAGCAGAGTTGATTGAGAGCTTTAGAGACTTGAACCTTGGAGTTACCCTGACCCCTCGTAGTATAAGGTTGAGTCTGATCAAGGTGACGAGTGAGTTCAAGGGACAAATTATGCGGGCTCAGGAAGAGGATGAAGAGTTCTTGAGGTTAGTAGCCCAAGTGAAGGAGGGAAAACTGAAAGAATTTGCTCAAGACGTTGATGGCGTGTGGAGGTATCAAGGGAGGATATGTGTACCTGCTAAGGACGACTTGAGGAGGATGATTGTAGAAGAAGCTCACAAAGGTCATTTCACCATACATCCTGGCATGACAAAGATGTACCAAGACCTCAAGAGGATGTTTTGGTGGCCAGGCATGAAACGAGATGTAGCCGATGTGGTGGGAAAGTGCTTAGTTTGTCAAAAGGTGAAAATTGAGCACCTAAAACCCTCAGGCATGCTGCAGTCATTGGAGATCCCTGAGTGGAAATGGGATGGAATCTTTATGGATTTTGTGATGGGTTTACCCCGAACACAAGCAGGATTTGATGCCATATGGGTTATCGTGGATAGATTGACCAAGTCTGCCCACTTCTTACCCATTAGAGCGAATTATCCTCTGGATAAGCTAGCCCAGCTATATATCCAAGAGATCATAAGATTGCACGGAGTACTGCAACCATCGTGGTCCGATAGAGACCCAAGGTTTACCTCTAGGTTCTGGGGAGCCTTGCAAAAGGCCTTTGGGACGAAACTTTGTTTAAGTACAGCCTACCACCCTGCATGATGGACAATCGTAAAGAACCATACAAACCCTAGAGGATATGTTGAGAGCATGTGTAATGGACCGACCTGAAGTTGGGACAAACACCTACCCCTCATCGAAGTTCGCCTACAACAATAGTTTCCACGCTAGCATTGGGATGGCGCCTTATGAAGCCCTCAGATGGCAGAAGTGCCAATCTCCGCTTTGTTGGTATGAATCGGGTGAGCAAAGCCTCTTAGGGCCGGATCTGGTTAGACAAACCAAGAACAAATTAAGAGGATAAGGGAAAGGATTCTCACCGCACAAAGTCGCCGTAAGAGCTATGCGGATAAGAGGAGAAAGCCAATCGAAGTTCAAGAAGGAGAACACGTATTCTTGAAAATCACTCCTACAACAGTATTGGTAGAGCCCTTAGAGTCAAAAAGTTGAGCCCTCGTTTTCTTGGCCCATTTGAAATCTTGAAACGAGTAGGAACAGTTGCCTACCAAATAGCATTACCACCCCATTTGTCAAACCTTCATAATGTTTTCCATGTCTCCCAATTGAGAAAGTACAACTCCGACCCCAATCATCTTCTTGAGCCAGAAAGTGTACAGTTAAGGGAAGACCTAACCTTCGACCTACCGCCTATGAGAATCATAGATAGGAAGGTCAAGCAGCTGAGGAACAAGTCTGTGCCCTTAGTGAAAGTGGCATGGGGAAGAGGAAGCTTGGAGGAGCACACGTGGGAGCTCGAGGCAGAGATGCAAAGAGATTTTCCCCACCTGTTTACAGGTAACGAATTTTGAGGGCAAAATTCTTTTAAGGAGGGGAGAAATGTAACATCCCCATTTTTACCTAAGTTAATTAGCTCGGTGTTTCCGGCTAATTAGAGGGATTAGCGATTAATTGAGAATTAATCGATTAATCTCGAGAGCAAGAGCTTAGTAAATTAAGTCTAGCCAACAATTTAATCATAATGTCCTAAGCGTCTTAATAAAACCTTAATCGTCGAATCCTTAATTACTCGAAGGTGCCAAAACAAAAGTAAGACAACCTAACCTTACTAATCAAGTTTATAATGATTAAGACACTTAAGACAACTCTTGAAAAATTAAAACCCAAATTTAAGCATATGCTTAACCGTAATGCAAGGTATCATAAAAAGTGTAATTGACAAGAGTTAACTCATGGGTAATTAAGCCAATTAAGTTAAATTACACTTAAATAATTCTAATAACATTTAGGGATAAAAGTTCTTCCATGCATATGCCCTAAAAAGACATACCAAGGAGGAGCAACATCTCACCCTTCATTCGATCTCTTTAATCCTACACCATTAGATCAAAAGCCAAGACTAGGATCCTTGTCATCCACCATTAGATCTTGACACTTGGTGTGATCCTAGCCATCCAATGCCCAATCCTAAGAGAGCTCATGCTTTTAACCACTTGACAAAAACACTACATAGTCTTTACCCAATTGCCAAGACTCAAAGGAAACACAACACACTCTTTTACCCCAAAGTTCTTAGCCTTCTTGCTTGCAAAAGAAGCTAAACTCACCCACTCCCCTTGCTTGTTGGAGAAGCAAGAGACATCAGCCCTCCCTCCCTCCATGTGCGCCTCCTTCCCTCTCTCTTTCTCTCTTCATTTTCATTTCACTCATCCTCTTCTCTCTCCTCAATTCCAAAATTCTCCTCCTTCTCTCTAAACTCTCCCACTTCTCTCTAGAATCCTTCCACTTCTCTCATCCTTTCCTCTCCTCATCCCACTCACAAGCTCTTCAAGAGCCACCATTTATTTTGTTCTTGGAGAATCAAAGACAATCACATACCAAGCCTCTTTCAAGATCCAAGAGGAGGAATACCACCACCATCACCTTCTTCCATCACAAATTCCTTCAAAGAAAGCTTCTTGGTAGTGGCTCTAAACTCTTTTTCTCTCTTGTTTTTCAAGCTTTAGAACTCCTATGCTCTCCATAGCTAGGTGGTTTTAAAGATTGATTATGGGCATCATAGCCATTCTTGTCATAAAATGAGATGTTGTTGCTTGTATGGTGGTTTGTTGAAAACATGTTTTCGGTTTGGTGTGATACATGGTTGAACTCAATATTTTTGAACTCCAACATGTTAGTTTTTCACTAATCTTTCATGGTATATGAGTGTTTTATCACTTGAGAATGTTTTCTTGAAAGTGAGGTTGAGTGTTTTGGAGAAAACATGAGGAAAATCAAAACGTGAAATCTGGATTTTCTGGCAGTCTGTAAACCGAACGGTATAACTTTTTCCAGAGAACTCAAAAATTAGTGGAACCAATTTTATATGAAAATAGACTCAAAGAGCTTTCCATACATATAAAATACATAAGATTCGGAGTTAAAATGAGTGAGATATGATTTTTCAAAGTGGACTGTTCTCGGATTGGTTTCTGTCTGGGCAGTCTACACTAAAATGGGTATAACTCGAGCTACAAAAATGATTTTTGAGTGAGACCAAGTTTAATTGAAAGCTAAGACATATAGGAACAAACCCATAAAACAGTTTTCTCAGATTCCTTCTGAGTAATTATAATGAGAAGTAACAATCCACTGTACCGGGAGTGAACTTAGAAACTGAACAGTCAGAATAAAATATGCATAACTCAAGCTACAAAATGAATTTTTAAGTGGGGTTTCTTTTGTTTAAAAATAGACTCAGAGAAGTATATCCACACAAAAATTCGAAATAAAAGAGTAAAAGATGAAATTATGGTGAATTTTCAAAGTTACTGCCCCACTGTAAAAGTAAAACTGGTTATGGTAAAAGTTAAAGAATAAGGAGAAATAAGCTTTAAGACATTAATACCCTTATATTAAGCATTAGAGAACCCTCATAATTCAACTTAAAAAGTGTCAAAAGGACATTAGACAAAAAGTGGCATTATGCACAATAAGAGAAGTTTACACAAGAGACAATCTCAATTAAAAGCTTGCACCAAATTTCTAAAGCTAAGCTCATAAAACTTTGCTTGAGAATATGCCTTATGTTTATGTGCAAGCATGATGTTATGATAATGATCATGATGATATGATGATGTTATGATAATGATGGTGATGATATGATGATGTTATGATAATGATGATGATGATATGATGATGTTATGATGATGATCATGATGATGATGATATGATATGATGCTTAATGTTACATGATATTGGTTTCTCTGTTTGGCAAAATTTTGGGAAGCTTGGGTCTAGCCGTTATCTTCTTGAAATTTTGTAAGAATTATGGACTTAGAAATATTTTGCATCATAATGCTTAAATAAGAAGAAGTTTAATTCAAGTAAGTGATCCTTCAAAAGGAAGGTAACCTAATTTAAGTTTCCTCACCCACGACTACATGAGGCATGGCATGACCCAGCTAGTGTGAGTATAGGGGATAGGTCTTACATGAGGCATGGCATGACCCAGCTAGTGTAAGTACCGAAATTCTATGGTGGCGACGGCCACGGTATGAGCTCATTACCACTTATGTTTAGTGGGTGAAAAGATAAAGTCAAGTTAAGAAAAGAAAAAGGGACTTCGGTCCAAAACCCTAGCAAGGGAAGAGGTTAAGAAAAACTTATAGCACAGTCATGCATTTTTATATGATTATACTTATGCCCATGTATGTCATGATATAAATGATTAGAGAGTATGTTAAAATTGAATCCACTTCGGATATTCACGATTTCGAAAAATGCAAGAATTGAACCGTATGCATGCTCACTATTTTCATTAATAAAACCGAAGTGGCTGGGATGATGACGATGACACTTTCGTGTCGGGTTCGAGTCCTACTGAGAAATTCCATTTCTCACCCTCGTTGTTCTTCCGTATCGTCACCAGATCTCGACGGCGCATCCGGTGGAGTGGAGCGTGGATCCCCAACACGGTGAGCGGACGTGTGACGTGGGGTGCAAGACGAAGTTGTTTTGGGACTTGTAGCGACCATCGCTCTGCACCTCCGCATATTTCTTTTGAGCTGAGCATTGTCATTCAAATTTGTACTTAGTATCTAGTATTTGGACCATGGCTCGACCATGAGCCTCTTTTGATGTAATGTTGATATATATGTATGTATATATATATTATGAACCCATATCGATGTAATGACTTTGCTATATAATGCAATGTACTTGTGAATTACTATTCATTTATCTTTCTCTGATTTTATGATATTGGAGTACGTATTGTATACGACACGCCGTTACTCTGTCTAGCTTCTCGTTCAAGGCTTTACTTTCAAAAAGTGACGACGTATTTCAAAAGAAAAAGAAAAATTTTACCGTATTTTCCGCGTACTTTAATTTCAAATGAAGTTTAGTTTTCCACGAGCATAAGTAACAGCTAATAAAATGCCGTAATACGACTTAAGCGTAGTATGGGTTTATTAGGGTGTTACATGGAAATTAATTGCTAATTTCTCTTTGAATTTTGGTTTATTTTTGTTTCTACCTTGTGCATTAATATGTTGTTATTCTTTGATTTTCTAGGTATTTGATAAACTAGACTCCAAGTTATATTTAAGTTTTCACTAGCACTTGTATTAATGATTTTTGTTTATAACAGGCTAAAATTCTTGGTCATTCTTCTTATTGTAAATCTGAATTTTTTTGTCTAATACTAAATGTAGATCATCTTTTTGAAGGAAATTTGCTGGTGTTAGTTTGAAAATGCTTACTGGTTGATATTTCCTAGTCTGAATTTTCTTTGCTGGAGCTTTTGAAATTGTTTCAGTTTGGCCTTGGTACAACAAAACATATGGCTCTAATCTCTTGTTCATTCTTTGGTTGATCATAAAGATTCGTTAAGATTTTTATATGATGGATAGAGAATTAAAAGATATTCTTAAAGAGAAAGTTTTGATGATGAGAAGTATTTTTTTTTTAGTATATTATCTGGATCATGTTATTATGAATTATTAGTATATTACACTTGACCGTTTTGATGCTGAAGGGGGAGAAAGGATAGGTTTACCAATTTGGAGCATGATCATGGATTAAGGGGGAGCATAGCAACAAGAAGAGGATTAGAAGATGCGCATGGATCAAGGAGGAGTATAGCTACTTGTCAAAGACCAAGAATGGAGTCATGGATTGAGGGGGGAGCCTTCTTTAGACTTTTAATCTTTAATTTCTATAAATATATCTTATTATGATGATAATGCTGGCAACTCTGAATATTATTGAATATAGGATATATGACTTGATAGTTGCTTGTTTTCTAAATCTTTCAATCATGCTCAAATTGTTATAATATTTTATAATTGGGTCATCATCAAAAAAGGGGCGAATGTTAGATATGTAGTTTTGATGATGAATATTGGAAGAATAATTTTTTATTTCTTATTTCCATCTAAAAGGAATGCTATATTTAATAGTTTCTTTATTTATCCTAATAAATGATTTCCTTATTAAAAATTTAAATCCATTTCGAAACATATCTAATTTAAGAATATTATCTAACTTGTTTTTACTCAAAAAAATCATGTTTAGAGGATGAAATTAAGGAAGCAACTTTCAAATGAGAAATTTGATGCATCATTATAAAAGCTAAGAGAAATAGCAATCAAATCAGCAACTACGAGTCAGGATCCAAATGATTACTCCTAGTTACAGCAATTACATGAAATTGCATCTTCTGATCAAAACTCAAGCCTTAATTCTCTCTAACGGCTAGTGAACTTCAATATTCTAACATCTACAAAAAGCTGTCAATAATGGAGAAGAGACATATCTTCCACCAAGAAGAAAGTGAGATTAGTAGTGCTCCTTATTAGCTTACTCGTACAATTATTTGAGAGATTGCCTAGCTCAATCTTGTTTATTATATCTCATAGGCTTTGCACCTTAACTAGCTCATTTTCTCTTGAGAGTCTTTGAAACCTATTGTAGCTCAACTATAAGAGCATTCGCACCTTTTGTGATTACCTTACTTTGCTTGAGATAAGGGGAGGTTTAGTGGTGTTCTTGTGAGAAACAAACCACTATATACTCTACTAGGGAATTGGGTAGAGGAAGGTTTATCAAATCCTTGTAAGTAAAAATTTGAGAGTGAAGAAAAATTTCAAGTAATTGGGAACCGGATGTAGGTCACACATTGTGGCTGGACCAGTATAAAAATAGCCTATGCAATCTTCTTCTACTCCTTCATCTCTTTTATTTTCAACAATATTTGTATTTAAATTATTTTCAATTTTATTTGAACATTATTTTATAATTTTTCTATTTTTGAACTAATTCACCCCCTCTTAGTTCCCTCAGTATTAGTTAAATTAACAAATAATTTATTAGGATTAGTCTTTGTTAGATTGTAGTTTCTTTGTTTCTTTCTCCAATTTACCAAAAGAAAAAAAAATTAACAAATAATTTAAGAGTTTGATTTCTATACACTAACATTATAAAATAATTTTAGACTATCAACCAATATAAATTCAAGAATTTGTCAAATTATGGTGGGTAGTTATAATAACCATCTACTATAATTTGACAAATCCTTGAATTTTATTAGCTGACAATATAAAGTTATTATATATTGTTAGTGTATAAAAATTAAATTTATAATTTAATTATTTAAAATATTTAATATTTATCTCATTTTTCCACTTTTTATATTATCAATGGATATATTACAAGTATTGATAATTTATTTGTTTAAGATAACTATTTAGATCAAAATATTGAATTCTTTTTTTTTTATTTTCTTGATTCCATAACTAATAATATAGCAATAGCTATTTTTTAAAAAAATAGTAAGTAAAATTGAGTAACAATAAAGGCGTATACTAATAAATTACAACACACAACATACATGCCTATTTTTTTAGCATATAGTGTTTATTTAATTAAAAATATTAAATAAACATATGATAAATGGATTTAATTATTGCTATTAACAAGCACATATACGTCTTTCAATTCACTAGTAATGGTAACTGCAAACTAATCTATACTAATAATATTTCTGATGTAGTTTATCTATATTAATAAGAATTTAATTTAAATGCATTGACCGTGTAAAACAGTTTTATACTGTCAGCCAATAGAAATAGTAAAAAGTGCTAACTCATATAAATAACCACCCATTATAATGAGGGGTTGATCATGATTTCTCACTTTCTAATATTTCTATTGGTTGACAGTGTAAAATTGTTTTACACTATCAATACATATCAATTAAATTCTATTAATAATATTTTTGAGATAGTTTTAGGGAAAGTTTTGTACATGCCACTCTCATATTTATTTGCTCTCCACTAACTTGAAAAATTTTTCATTTCACTACTAAAAATGTGTTAATTTACGACGGATTTACTGATTGAAAATTAAAAAAAAATCTGTTGGTATTAGTTTTACCGATGGATTAACCAATATAAAAAATCCGTCATTAAATGACGTATCAATAATAAAAAAAAATTAATATTACTGACGGAAAATTATCTGTTAGTAAATATTTTATTTTTTCAACGGATGCATTTCGTTGGTAAAAACATAAATATATCAGTATTAATAACGTAAAAAAGTGTCACTGACAAAATAATATCAACGTATTTTTTTTATATATACCTAAAAATAATATTTTTTATTGTAAATTTACCGACATAAAATCAGTCAGTAAAATAAAATTATTTTTTTAATATTTATTAATTTTTTAATTGTTAATAAATATTATCATAAATAATTTAATTCTTTTGTTATTTAAATAAAGAATTTTAATTTTTTGTTTTAAATGCAGGAGAAATTAAAAAAAAACCATTAATTAAATAAAATATATACAATATCATTTGAAAAATATTTACTATACGATTCTTAAAAAAAAAAAACCCTAAAATCTACAAATGCTGATTATTGTCAATATCCGAGATGTCGTTATCGTCGTCGTCGTCGTCGTTGTCTCCGACTCCAGATGGGTGGCGGTGTGAAGAAGGCTACAGTAATGGAGATTGGGGGTGGAGGTGGTGCAATGGATGAAGAACTACCGCTCCGCATCTACTCATAGAAGCTATATAGAATCGTCGTCCTCTGTTTCATGAACTATGTCTGTTGCAACCATTGCTGCTTATCTCTCTCATGGCGCTCATACAGCTCCATGTACCTTCGATCAGCCTCCTTTAGCTACCTCTGCACTAACTCATTCAGTGCATGGACCTGATCACGGATAGACTTTGAATCGATCCCAGTAGGCCTAGCTCCAGACATAGAGCCTGAAGAATATGATGTGCTATAAGAGGTCACTATCCCATAGATCCACCCCTTATAGCAGCTGCTGACCGTCTAGGTCCATACCTCATCGTCGCTAATAGGTGCGTCGGCAGGAGTGCTCCCGTCCCCCTGCTGCAATCAAACCTCAATCAGCCGTTGGGTGAACTCACGTTGCAATTAGAAGAAATAAAAAATATTAGATTTAAATAATGATAAATTAAAAATATTGAAAACTAAAATTATAAGTACTTACGTATGTGATCTCTGACCTCGTATCAACCCATTAAGACTTGTCCTATTTCCAAGTGTGGATCTCCTAGAACAGCTCCCCTGGAGTCGATGATCTGCTCATCGTCTTCTCCTACATTTCAAAGAATTTTTACGTGATTATATATATAATATTTAATACAAAAGTAAAAAAACTAAATGAGAAGAAAATAATATTTACCATTCTCAACTGTGTGCCCCTCAATGGTGGTGGAGCTTCTAGTGTTCAAAGAGCCACTGCGAGCTAATCCTCTGCTCGTCCAGGCCTTCACCTACTTCGCCTTAATTGCAGGTGAGTTCCAGTAGGCCCTC
Organism: Pterocarpus macrocarpus; assembly: GCA_031439585.1. NCBI lineage: Eukaryota > Viridiplantae > Streptophyta > Magnoliopsida > Fabales > Fabaceae > Pterocarpus > Pterocarpus macrocarpus. The sequence continues at coordinate 18,844,554 of CM062513.1, read as the reverse complement.
AAGGCCCCTAGGATCTCATCCGTGAGCTAGTGGGTGCTCGTGTCGTTCTCACGAAGGTGGTGGGTAGAGCACAGGTGCGAGGGGGTAGACCATGTTTCGGCCTAATTTGCTAGCGCTCTTTGAAGGGATGCTCTAGCTTATGAAAAGAATAAGTCAATTTTTTCTATTTAGTAAACCGAAAAGCTGGGGTGCTTCTGCTCTTGGCTTTTGAGAGCCAGGGGGTGCTCTTGGGAGCCCACATGGGGTGCTTTTCGGAGTTGACTTGTGCACTCCAAAATTTAAAAGACTAATATAACCTTATTCTATTTAATGACATTAAAAATAGAAATTATTCTCTTTAGTGTTTATAAGTATTATAGTCATTTTAAATATTAAGAGCAATTTTACAAACATTACTTTTGTAGCTTTTGCTTATTGAGAGCAATTTTTATATTATTTTACCAAACGATACTACTATGACTTTTTGAGAGCAGCTTTTAGAGAGCTAAGAAAGCTCAAGAGCTTTTAGAGAGCCAAAAATGCTCAACAGCTTTTAAAAAGCCATAGCAATACCAAACCAAGCCTTCCTCGGTTTACCCTACATCGCCCGTGAGCTGGAGTCCATCCTGCCATAATTAACTTGTATAACATATACAAAATTGAAAATATAAGACATATATTAACTAAATAAAGGCATAATATATTTATCATATCAATAATTATTTAATTCTAATAATGTTTTAAATGGCCAAAAAAATTTGGGTAAAGTCTCCCATTAAATTTGGTGTATTAATTCAGTATTTTAACTCAAAATATAATTCAATATTTTAACACCACAGCATAACCAAAATAAATCACATAATCATAGCATTCTAAAGTTAATCTTAATAACCATTCTAGAACACATAACATCACAGCATACAATTCAAATAATAGGAAGGAACTTTAAGCCTTTTCCCATTCATGCAATCCAATCCTACAATTCTATATTAGAAAATATCAATTTCTAACTAAGAAAGTAACTCAGTTGACTAACTAAGAAACATAAAACTTCTAGTAAAGAAGTGGAACTGAAAAAAAAAAAAAAGGCTAAACTATAAATCTAAACCGATTAAAATGTTAAAAAATATACCAAGAACACAATGGCGGTCTTGGATCATGCAATGGGAGCCCCAACGGTGATGAAATAGCAAAGAGAATGGAGAAAAGAAGAGAGAAAAGAAAATGATGAAGTAAGGAAAAAAAAGAAGTGGACTCACGTTTTAACGATCCATTTTTTTTTTACCAACGGAAAAATTAATGAAATGATTCGTTTCATTAATCCAATTTTACCTTTGAAAAATCCGTTGGTAATAATAAAACCAAACAAATTGTTTCATTAATCAAATTTTACCAACGTAAAATCTATCAGTAATATGGAACATAAACCGACAATAATGATCAATCCTAATTTTCAAATACCGATGGATTATCCGTCGGTAATATAAAAATACAAATTTCTGTGACCAAAAATTAAAAAAAAAAAAAGTTAATTTATTTCAATTTTACTGACGGATAATTTGTCGATAATTTATAATAATAATTTTAATTCATCTAAAAATAATGATTGTTATTTACTGACGATTTTTCCATCGGTAATTGTTTGGCATAAATTGGTGGGAAGGTAAATTCACATGTCAATGATTTATTTTATTTTACCGACAAAAAATCCATCAGTATTACCGACGGATAGTAGCTGTCGGTAATATCTGTTAGTTTTTGACGAATTTCTAGTAGTGTTTATGGAAAATTTTTAATTTTACTTAAAAAATTAAATAAAAATGCAATGTTTTCTCTTATTGATTCCTAGTACCACTATCTATGATTTATTTACTCCCATCATTTGCTTCAATAAACCATTACCTCTACTATATGTCACATAACACAATGTATTTATTGTCATTTCTTCTTATAAGGCAAAACTTTTTATGACAATCCTTTATTGTTTTTCAAAAAAAAAAAAAAAGATGGTTATGGCTTCATAAATACAGTTTACATAGAGAATGTAACGTCCGAAGGATTTTTACTCGGTTTTAATGAATTAGTGAAATTAATTAGAAATCAATCCGATATTTCATCGGAAGCCAATTAAAGGCTAATTAGAAATTAGTTAGATAGTAATTAAAAAGATTAGAGTTGAATAAACAAGAATAAACACATAGAAACCCTGACAAATTTTTTTCTCCAAACCATGTTGCCGATTTGAAAGAAATTGGTAGAGATTCGGTATTTTAAAAGCTATAGAGGCAAGAATCAACCAAATTATACACCTATGACCCTAAGATGAGTGGCTAAAAATTAGCCACTCTCACCAAGCATTTGGATGCCTAATGGCTATCCCAAATGAGGTGGTCTTGGCTTCATTCTAGCCATCCATTCTCCTCCAATCAAATGCTAAAGTTCCAGCGCCATCATTAATTCAAAGAAGCCTTTTTCTTCCTTTTCCTTTTGTGCTACGGTTGCTTCTTTCTCTCCTTCCCTTCTTCATTTTCCTCTTCTTATCATACTTCATATTACTTCTTCTCAAGCTCTCATCCACTCTCTTTGCCCACAAACACCCATTTTGATCAAGAAACTTACTTGCTAAAGGTAGGATTCTTTAGTTTGTGGTGTTTTCTTGAATTAGTGGATTATATCATCTCTTTATTTGTTTTTTAAACTGCTATGATATGTTGTATATGAGGTGATTTGGGATGGATTTAATAGGGATTTGATGGGCTTAATTCAAAGCTTGAAGGGCAAATCATTAAAATCCCCAAAAATAGAAATCAAGAAACTTAGGAAACCTATGTTGTCCGTACTGTCGAGTTCTACAGACCATCATCCAGCCCTAAAAGTTGAATGAAACTATTTTTAGGTGAAACTAGACATTTAGGGCTTTCCAACCATATAAAATATTAGGTCATTGGGTTAGTATTGAGGGAGATACGAATTTTGGAATTTTGACCTAAGTTTTGGGTTTGATTCCGGGTAGGAGAGGTTGTTCAGGGTAAAACTTGCCCTATACAACTTGGAATTAAGTGAAAAAAACTTCATTAGAAAGCTTACACATAGGGGAACACCCCATAAAAATTTTAGAGTTAGATTTGATCCCAAGTACTCCCAGTAATTCAATGAAATTGCCCTAAATCCAAAGTTGGCTAGAACAGGGCAGTCCAGAATGGTCAATTTATAGAGCTTATAACTCAAGTTCTGCTCACGTAAATGAGATGAAACTTGTTGCAAATAAAAGTTTGTTCTATTAGCTTTGATATAAGTTTTGTATGATTTCAATCAGATTTCTATTTTTAGTAAATTTTTACTTTTGGGTGTGCAATTCTGGCCAACTATAGGGCAGGCCGAGATAGAATCCTAATAACTTGAGCTACACTTATCAAAATTAAATGGGACTAAAAAGGGTAGAAAATAGACACACAACACTATAACATATCCAAAACTTAGGTCCAAAGGAATTAAATAGAAATTTTGGCTTATTTTACAAAAATCGAGTAGAGTGAAGGTACATAGGCAACAACTAAAATTCAAGTGCAACTATTATTTCCATGAGATTGGTATTGATATGTGAATGAAATGTTGTGATTTTTCTGAATAATTGATTGTCTGAGTGCTGGCAGTATTCATGGGGAAACGGACATGATCCGTCATGCTGCCAAAATTTCGGTAAAGCCCATGCATAAGTTATGAAATACACTTTGATACATGTGCATGCTTGCATGAGATTTACAAGAGTTATGATAAAAGGTCCATAATACTTGAGCCAGCCCCGAATTAAAGTTAAGGGAAATAAATCGGTGGGAAGGTCGGGAAAAGTAAACCTGACATTCCTATATAGGAACGAGCTCGATCCTGAAAAGCAAACTATTACCCAGGAGTTGAATGGCCAAGAACTCCTAGGGGACCAAGTAACGGAAAAAGTTTATAATACCAAGTTTAAGAACGAGTGAGAATAAGATAACCCATGAGTATATGCACGATTGCATTACATAGTTATGATAGTTGTTTATAAGTTGAATATTATGTTTATTTACTACTACTTGTTTATTTATTCTGCTCTTTATCTATATATTGTCATATAATTGTTTATTCTATTTTTACTATCTTAAGAAAAATTGAATCTTGCTTCGGACCAAATATTTTCTTAAACTTAATAAATGAGGGTAGTTTACATTTGATATTGATCTTTTTATAATCAAATAAAAATCTAAGCAACTGAGAATGAATACGAAGTCAATATAACACAGTACATGAATCCTACTGAGAATTTCTTCAAATTCTCACTTTATTTCATATTTCCGCGTCATTCTCAGACTCTAGCGTTGGACGTGATAGCCGTACTTTTCTTTGAGATCCCTGATATGCAGCTGCACTATTACCCTATGTTTGATTCGCTATACATAGTTGGCTCTTGCCATTTCCGTCTTTACCTTTTTAGTCACAGAGACTTTGCAATTCTACTATTTCACCTGCGTTTGACCCTACTGTTCCATATTTTGCTATCCTTTTGCATGTAGCATGTAACATCTTACCAGATAAAGTACTATGCTTAAGTCATAATAAATTATCTGATAAGTAATTACGTGTAATACTGATTAAATTCTATTTTCTGTATTAGTATTAATTACTCGCATAGGAATACTTGATCGCATAACAAAATTTCCTGCGTGACGGTAGAATAAATACTATTTAATCGGTAAACTGTAAATAACTTAACATAAATAAAAATACAATAAGGATAGAACTACTGCAAAAGGCATCATAAACATATACATAGATATCTGATTTTCAAGTTTGTCAAAATGATACAAGGTGACAAAATGAGGCCGCTAATACAAAACGAAACGGCCAGTTTCGATGAACAGCACCTTAAGTGGTCCCCATGGGACATTTCGTGTAGATCTCCTAACATCTACCCATCCACCCATGACCCAGACTGCCAAAAGAGGGTCATTCTGTATATCTAACCCAACTACAGCATGCTTGCTATCTAGACAGAATCTGACGAAAGGAACCCATTCGCCATGGCGGTGTCCGCTGGAGGGTGTCCGACACTGGGAGCAGAGGATGATGAAGAAGAACTCGCTGCCTTGGACGGATCCTCCTCCGAGATCAAGGCTGACGACATCGGCTGCGGTGGTGAAGCGGGAGGGGCCATGGGAATTGGAGCTACTAGTGCGGCTGGTGCTGCTGCTGCTGGTGGTGGAAATGGATGGGCCATGTGGAGGGGTATGGCTATGTAGGGGACAGCAGGATCAAAGAGGGGATGCATAAGCAGGATAACGAAATCCCTCTGGAAGAAGAAGTAGAGGCGAATCGACATCGGCCAAAGATATATACAGAATCCAAAAACGGATCAAGGTGTATATGTAGCTCAGGGAACTCAATGAATAGCACCCCGGTCGCTGCGTGCTCCATGGTCTGAGAATGACACGGAATATACAATATGGTGAGAAATGAATATTTCTCAGTAGAAAATCCTAGCTTCTATACATTGTCAATGCTGTCATTCCAAGTTGTTTCGGTCATACAATATTTTTCAAATAGTATCATAAAACGATAATATTCAACTTAATTACATGTTTGTAAGGCATACACCGAAACAAATTCAATTTTAGTTAACAGATACACTAATGTACTCAAATAGTAATCATGGTGGAACAATATCATGTTAAGAATAATAAACAGGGATCTAGAACAATCAATAGGGAAATATTATAGTATACATATGCATGTGCAATTAGAAAATGCATCTTATTCTTGGAGGCTTTCGCCTATTAGAACTTATTTCCATCCTTGGTCCCCTGGGAGTCATTGGCCATATACTCCTGGGTAATAGTCCGCTTTTTAGGACCGAGCTCATTCCTATACAGGATGGCCGGGTTTACTTTCCCTGACCTTCCCACTGATCTATTCCCCTTAATTTATTCCGGAGCTGGCTCAAGTGATGTGGAATCCTTTATAATATCATGAAATGAATGCACATCTAGCTTGATTCTTTAAATATAATGTACTCAAGCTGTCATAAATTTTCACATCATATGAACTTCTTACCGAAATTTTGGCGGCATAACGGATCGAGTCCGCTTCCCCATGAATAGTTCCAGACAACCAGTACAATTGCACAACTAATAATTTTAGTATAGACCAGCAAATATATATATATATATAGCATCATTCAACAATTGCAAATCAAGCATCAATAAGGTTTCAGATTATTTTTCCCTATTATGCCCGAGTTTGGCATGCTCCAATTTTTATTCAATTCAACCCATTTAAATCTCATTTTTGGATATGTTACAACCTTATATGTCTAGTTTCTAATCCTTTTAGTCCCATCTCATTTTGAGTTGTATAACTCAAGATATAAACATTTTATCTTAGCATGCCCTGTGCTTAGCCAGAATTGGGTTCCTATAGAAGAAAATTCACTAAAAATTGAAAACTAGATGAAATCATGCGAATTTTATATCAAAACAAAGCTAACACAACAATCTTTAAAATGAGTTAAGTTTCATGTCATTTTCCTGAGTAGATTATGAGTTATGAGTCTCGAAACATTACCCTACTGGGCTACCCTGTTCTAAGCTAGTTTAAACCTAAGCCAACTTCATTAATGTGCTGGGAACAACTGACAACGAAATAAATTCTGAAATTTTTATGGAATGTTATATCATATGTTAGCTTTCAAAAAACTTTAGTTGCACTCAATTTGGAGTTGTATAGGGTGAGTTGAACCCTCCTCAACTCATGCTATCCAGGTAAGAACCCAGATTTCTAGGTCTAACTTCAAAAATTCATAAGTAATTCTATACTAACCCAATGGCCTTATATTTTATATGTATGGAAATCCCTGGATGTCTAGTTTCATATAAAAATGGTTTCATTAAATTTAAATGGTGGAAGGCAGAGCCGTACACTCCGCCGTACGGACCGCCGAGGAAAACCCTAACCTGCTTCTAGGTTTATCTCCTTCTTTCATGCTATTTGCCCTCAATTCCAATTTTAATCACAACACACATGCAAAATTAGTCATAAAACATCATCATTAATTACTCTATATAACATCAATATTTCAGATTGAACATGCTCACCATGCAGCCCCAAATCAGAGAAACTAAGAAAAGAAGTAGGATTTCCTACCTTGTCTTATGAAATTTGTGTTGATTTTGTGTCTTTGATGGTGGTGACTTGGGATGAGACTTGAAGATGGATGAGAATGGAGTGGAATTGAGAGTAGAGAGGAGAGAAAGGTAAGAGCTTCAGCAGATGGGAAGTGGCCAAAATTTTGATGAGGAGAAAAGGAGAAAAAGGTGAAGATATTTGGTGGTTGCTTGCTTGTGATTGGTGGATCCAATTTAATCATAAAATCTGGTTTACCTCCCATCATCAAGGGCTGTCTAGGCGCCACTTGAGGGGGGGTATTTGGCTAAATCTTAGCCGTTGATTCTAGGCATTCATAGAAAAATTCTACTAGTCTGGTTCCGATAGTTTGAAATACTGAAATCTTACTGATTTCCCTTAAATCGGTAAACTGGCTTGAAAATTTTCTGTAGGGTTTTCTATACTCCTAATCTAATTCTATCAAGCCTAGTCCGTCTAAATCATACTTTATTGGCTTTAAGTAAATGCCTAAGCAGATTCTGATTAAATTCACTTATTCGATAAAACCGAACAACTCAATCGTTAACGATAAAATTTTTCGGACGTTACATAGCACACCCCGCACCTCCTCCACCACCTGTAGCATCAGTAGCACCCGCAGCCCAGGCAGCCCTTCCACCAGCTTCACATCCGCAGGTGGTCCCGGATATTCCGCTCAACTTTGAGAGCGACCTCTCCAAGGCAACCGATTCATCCTCCTCTTCCTCTGGACCTAACACAGATTATGCTTCGGCCAGGCCTGATATGGCCAGCTACTACGACACATGAGACTCACCAAGAGGCTACATTGTACAGTATGGTCCTCTTTTGGCGGTGTGCAGCATTGGGCCATAGGTTTAGTCATATGTATGTAGTTAGTTAGATCTACTAGTTTGAAATGTTCTCTAAGGACCCTGCAGGATTGCATTTCACTGACACGGGCCATATGTCTTTTTGTGTGTATTGGCCCAACACATGTATCCTCCTTTTTGCACCTGTATATAAACTTGAAGCTTTAGCTTCATATATATATATAGTGGATGTTGTATTACTTAAATTCTCTTTCTCTGTTCTGTTATTTATTTACTTCTAATGCTTTGCAATGGCAAATATATTTCTTATGTATGAAGTGTTGCGTCTTCTATTTAGATACTCCTTGCGCCCTAAGGTATATTTTGTGAAGGTAAAAAGACAAATGGGATATTAACATGGTAATGCAACTACTAAATTTCATGCTATGACTTAAGCATAAAATTAAATTGGTAGGGTGTTACAGAGAAAATAGACCTTGACACTACAAGAAAAAAGCTAATTTGTAATGGACAAATCCGATGCAAAATTGATCGATTCCGGCACTAATTGACCGTTTGAGCCAGATTTACAGCGAAAGTTGAGTCGTTACAAAAACATAGGCTGCTAATTAGTTGCGGCGGATTGTCTGCCGCTAACTAATTCGACAGATTTTTCCCTTCTAATTTTGTGGCGGATTTCCCCCCTCTAATTTTGGGGCAAATTATCCCTCGCTAATGGCTGAAGGCATTTTTGGTGAACTTTGCGGCTGATTTTCCCCTGCTAATGGATGACAGGGCTATGGTTATTTCCGTCGCAATATTTTTTGGGGGGGTAATTTGGCAATTTCCACATAGTTTGAGGCATTTTGGCCCATATTCTTTTCTCAATTTTGGTAACAATCATAAATAATTAAAACATAATGCACATTTAGAATTAATAAAAAGTTCATATAATATTGTCAAAAGTCATAATACAAAATAGTCCACAGTCAATAGACCAAAGGAAAATGTCAAATAACATAAGACAAAAATATAAATAATATAAGTGTGAAAGGAAAATTCATCTGTAATTGGTCTAGTATTGGGATTGATCCTGTTATACATCCATCAATATGATTTTTTGAAAGAAATACCATTTTCTAAAATTATAGTTTAGTATTTGTATTAACATATAGATGCTGACAATATTAAACTTGGGCAAAGTCTTCCTGTATATTAGAATGCTCCATTTAATCTATTAACACACTTTTTTAATGACACAAATGATCTTTTCTACAACAGAAATTTTGGCAAAGTCTCCCCTTAAATTAGGAGATTATAAAAAAGTTAATTCATCAACAGGATCGAACAATTAAATACCAAACACATACAGTCATACAATAATTTCATCAATTCTACAAGTCGTTCTATAGTGAATCCCTTTACTCCACAACATTCAGGCACATAACACTATAGCATGCATTTCAAACAATTAGGAAAGAGCACTAAGCCTTCCTCTAGTCATGCAATCTCATTCTCCTTCTTCCAACCTACAACTCTATCCTTGAAATTATAAGTCTCTAATTGTGCAAAATTCATAAACATGTATACTATTAATTTTATATCCATTAATTTTCTTACTTACAATTGAAGATGTATGCTCCAAGTTCCAATAAACACTTCAATTTTGTTCTCTATTCATCAACAATACAACAATAAAATCACTAATTATTACATAACATGTATATAACAATTCCAACAAAATATCATATAACAAATTGTTAACAAAACTACTAACAAAACCACCTACAACATATTACACACCATATAACAAATTTCAATCAATGCAAGTGAATAAACAAAACACAACAAATAACTCAATAACATGAACATTTCAAGGGAAAAGAAGAAGAAGAAGAAGAAATTATCTAGGAATATGAACCAATAATGTAAGAACATGAATCTAAGGAGTAGAACAAGCACCCATTGAGCCAACTTACCTTCCACTGGTAGCAACAGCTTGATGCAGATAGTGGTGAGGGTTAGTTCTTCCTGGCGCGGTGGTGGCATGGACTGCAATGTGGGGGTGGCATGGTTCTTCCCACGCGTGGTGTTGGTGTGGATAGTAATGTGGTGGCGGCGTGGTTCTTCTTGGGGTAGTGGTGGCATATCATCTTCCTGGCGCAGTGGTGGCACAATGGGAGCCATAGTGGTGCATGGTGAGATCTATATTCTACTTGGGTGGAGGTTTTACAGTGGTAAGTGGAGGTTTTGTGGCGGTGGGTGAACGTTTTGATGGTGAGCAGAGGGTGGGGATAGGGAGTAAGAAAGGGATGTGTCTCAAAGATGAAATAAGGAAAAATGGATCAAAAAGAGAGTGTATTATAAATTTTGTGGGGGATTTTATTGCAATTAATGGCAGAAAATCCCATGCTAACAGTAGAAAACACTATCCGCTGCTAAATTCATAAAAATAAAAATAAAAACTCTTTGTTCAAATTATTGGGGGATTAATTCTAATAAACAATAGTGGCAGAAAATCCCTCACTAATATTTATTACAATTAGCAAGGGATTTTCTGTAACACCCTACCAATTTAATGTTATACTTAAGTCATAGTATGAAATTTAGTAGTTGCGCTACCGTATTAATATTCCATTTGTCTTTTTACCTTCACGAAATATACCTTAGGGTGCAAGGAGTATCTAAATAGAAGACATGGCACTTCATACATAAGAAATATATTTGCCATTGTAGAGCATTAGAAGTAAATAAATAACAGAATAGAGAAAGAGAATTTAAGTAATACAACATCCACTATATATATATATATATATATATATATATATATATATATGAAGCTAAAGCTTCAAGTTTATATACAGGTGCAAAAAGGAGGATACATATGTTGGGCCAATACACACAAAAAGACATATGACCCGTGTCAATGAAATGCAATCCTACAGGGTCCTTAGAGGACATTTCAAACTAGTAGATCTAACTAACTACATACATATGACTAAGCCTATAGCCTAATGCTGCACACTGCCAACAGAGGACCATACTGTACAACATAGCCTGTTGGTCGGAGTCTACTTTGTCAGGTAGCCGTTGGCCATATCAGGCCCGGCCGGAGCATAATTTGTGTCAGGTCCAGAGGAGGAGGAGTGTGAATCGGTCGCCTTGGAAGGGTCGCTCTCAAAGCTAAGCGGAATATTCGGGACCACCTGTGGAAGTGAAGCTGGTGGAAGGGCTGCGGGTGCTGCTGGTGCTGCAGGTGGTGAAGGAGGTACGAGGTGTGCTACATGTAGAGGGATAGCAAACTATGGAACAGTAAGGTCAAACACGGGGTGAAATAGTGGAATCGCAAAATCTTTGTGACTGAAAAGGTAAAGACAGAAACAGCAAGAGCAAACTATGTACAACAAATCAAACATAAGGTCATCGTGCAGCTGCATATTAGGGATCTCAAAGAAAAGTACGGTCATCATGTCCAACGCCAGAGTTTGAGAATGACGTGAAAATATGAAACAAAGTGAGAATTTGAAGAAATTCTCAGTAGGATTCGTGTGCTGTGTTATACTGACATCGCATTCATTCTCAGTTGTTTCGATTTTTATTTGATTATAAAAAGATCAATATCAAATGTAAACTACCCTCATTTATTAAGTTTAAGAAAATACCTAGTCCGAAGTAAGATTCAATTTTTCTGAAGACAGTAAAAACAAAATAAACAATTATATGACAATATATAGATAAAGAGCAAAATAAATAAACAAGTAACAGTAAATAAACATAATATTCAACTTACAAATAGCTATCATAACTATGTAATGCAATCGTGCATGTACTCATGGGTTCTCTTATTCTCACTCGTTCTTAAACTTGGTATTATAAACTTTTTCTGTTACTTGGTCTTTTGGGAGTTCTTGGCCATTCAACTCCTGGGTACTAGTCTGCTTCTCAAGATTGAGCTCATTCCTATATAGGAATGTCGAATTTACTTTCCCCGACCTTTCCACCGATCTATTCCCCTTAACTTTAATCCGGGGCTGGCCAAAGTATTATGGAACTTTTATCATAACTCTTGTAAATCTCATGCAAGCATGCACGCGTATCAAAGCGTATTTCATAACTTATGCATGGGCTTTACCGAAATTTTGGCAGTATGACGGATTGTGTTTGCTTCCCCATAAATAGTGACAGCACTCAGACAATCAATTATTCAGAAAAATCACAACATTTTATTCATATATCAATATCAATCTCATGGAAATAATAGTTGCACTTGAATTTTAGTTGCTGCCTATATACCTTTACTCTACCCAATTTTTGTAAAATAAGCCAAAATTTCTATTTAATTCATTTGGATCTAAATTTTGGATATGTTGGAGTGTGTGTGTCTATTTTCTAACATGTTTGGTCCCATTTAATTTTGATAAGTGTAGCTTAAGTTATTAGGGTTCTATCTCGACCTGCCCTGTAGTTGGCTAGAATTACACACTCAAAAGTAAAAATTCACTAAAAATCGAAATCTGATTGAAATCATACGAAACTTATATCATATTAAATCTAACAAACAACCTTTTATTTGCAACAAGTTTCATCTCATTTGCATGAGTAGAGCTTGAGTTATAAGCTCCGTAAATTGACCCTTCCGGACTATCCTGTTCTAGCCCACTTTGGACTTAGGGTGATTTCATTGAATTGTTGGGAGCACTTGGGATCAAATATAACTCTAAAATTTTTATGGTGTGTTCCTCTATGTGTAAGCTTTCTAACGAAGTTTGTTTCACTTAATTCCAAGTTGTATAGGGCAAGTGTTGCCCTAAACAACCTTTCCTGCCCAAAATCAAATCCAAAAACCTAGGTCAAACTTCTAAAATTCGTATCTCTCTCAATACAAACCCAATGACCTAATATTTTATATGGTTGGAAAGCACTAAATGTCTAGTTTCATCTAAAAATAGCTTCATTCAACTTTTAGGGCTGGATGATTGTCCATACAACTTGACAATATGGATAGCGTAGGGTTTCGTAAGGTGGTGTTTGGTTTACCATTTTCTATTTCTGTTTTCAGTAAAAATATAAAATAGAGTGAAAATATGTTTGTTGGAATTGTTTTGAAAATATTTCCAAAAAATATTTCATAAAATGAGTGAAAATTTGAAAATGCTAGATTCACGTTTTCATCATTTTATGTTTGATTGCTGAAAAGATTTCCTATAGAAATGCGGTGGCATTGTGGTAAATAAGTGGAACTCCCTTACTTTCATCCTCTATGAGCCGCGTTCGATTCTTCCTGATGATGTTATTTTTTATTTGACCGCATTCTTGCATAGATTTTGTTATATATTATTAGTGACAAGTCATGATACACGTGAGTTGGCAGCGCAGTTGGTTGCATGCTGAACGTGGAAGAATGATGCGAGTTCAACCCTCTGTTGCCCCAGTTCTACTATTTTTGTCAATCATTTATTTTTTTCAAAGGGACAAAAGGAAAAAAAAGGACAAAACAACCAAAAACGAATTTGTAGCGCAATTGGCTAATGTTCAGCATATGAACTTGATGTTGGGGTTTCGAACCCTCCCAGTCTATTTTTTTTTTTTTTTTTGCCAATTATTTAATTTATTTCAAAAGGAAAAGAAAAAGGACAAAACAAAGGGGAAAAAACGGCACTAGATGCTTGTATTTATAAGATTCTTAAATAGTAGGTGGTTAAGTCAAATATATTTGTTAATATGGTAATATATAATTAAATATTTGTATAAAATAGTTTTACATTGATAGTGTATATAATAAAATAATACTAACTATAGTATTTAAATATTTATCTATATATCAATCAAAATATAATAATTGATAATGATAATAAAATAACTTAAAAGTAAGTAATTTATTTTATTCTTAATCTTAATATTTTATAGAGTTATTAATTATTTTAATAAATATTTTTAGTAAATAAATAAAATATACAAATCAAATATATATAATTTTTATTATTTAATAATAAATATAATTTATTATCTCAAATTTGATTTTAAAAATTATCTTTTATAAAACAAACAAATCAAACATATTTTTATTATTTTTACTTTTTAAAAACAAAATCTACTTTTATCAACTAAACGCATTTCCTGAATTTAGAAAATCTGAAACTGAAAATTCCTTTCAAAAAATGAAAATAGGAAATATTTTCACAAACCAAACGCACCCTAAGTTTCTTGATTTTTGTTTTTGGGGATTTTAATGATTTTCCCTTCAAGCTTTGAATTAAACCCATCAAAACCCTATTAAATCCATCCTAAATCACCTCATATACAACATATCATAGCAGTTTAAAGAATAAATAAAGAGATGATATAATCAACTAATTCAAGAAAACACCACAAACTAAAGAATCCTACCTTTAACAAGTAAGTTTCTTGATCAAAATGGGTGTTTGTGGGCAAAGGAGTGGATGAGAGCTTGAGAAGAAATGATATGAAGTATGATAAGAAGAGGAAAATGAAGAAGGAAAGGAGAGAAAGAAGCAACCGTAGCACAAAAAAGAAAGGGAGAAAATGGCTTCTTTGAATTAATGATGGGGTTGGAACTTTAGCATTTGATTGGAGGAGAATGGATGGCTAGAATGAAGCCAAGACCACCTCATTTGGGATAGCCATTAGGCGTCCAAATGCTTGGTGAGAGTGGCTAATTTTTAGCCACTCATCTTAGGGTCATGGGTGTATAATTTGGTTGATTCGGTTCCGGTAGTTTAAAATACTGAATCTCTACCAGTTTCTTTTAAATCGGTAAAACGTTTTGGAAAAAAAATTGTGGGGGTTTCTATGTGTCTATTCTAGTTTATTCAACTCTAATCTTTTTAATTACTATCTAACTAATTTCTAATTAGCCTTTAATTAGTTACCGATTAAATATAGGATTGATTTCTAATTAATTTCACTGATCCATTAAAACCGAACAAATCGATTAAAATGGCAAAAATCCTTCGAACGTTACATTTTCTGCCGCTAATGTTTAAAAGAAGTGAATCAAAGCTTGTTAATTAGAGGGGGATATTCTACGCTACATCAAACGAAATTTAAAAAAAAAAAAAAAAATTGGTGTTCTTACAAATTAGTAGGGAAAAATCCCCCCGCAAATTGTACTAAATATTAATGGGGCATTTTACATTGCTAATGTTGAAAAACAATTTTTTTTCCAACATTAGCGACGAAAAAACCCCTACTAATGTTCAAAAGAAGTGAATTAGAACTTGTTAGTTAGAGGCGGATATTCCGCCGCTACATCAAACAAAATTAAAAAAAAAAATTAGTGCTCTTGCAAATTAGTAGTGGATTTTCCACCGCTAATGTTTATTACAATTAGTGGGGGATTTTTCGCTGCTAATATTCAAAAGAAGTGAATTAGTGCTTGTTAATTAGATGCGAATATTCTGTCGCTACATCAAAGAAATTAAAAAAAAAATGGAGTTCTTGCAAATTAGTGGGGGAAAATCCCTAACTAATTATACTAAACATTAGCAGAAGATTTTCCGCCGCTAATGTTCAAAAGAAGTGAATCAAAGCTCATTGATTAGAGGCAGATATTTTGCCACTACATTAAATGAACTTGCTAATGTTGAAAAAAAAAAATTTCTTTTCAACATTAGCAGTGTAAAATCCCCTGATAATGTTCAAAAGAAGTGAATTAGAGCTCATTAATTTGAGGTAGATATTCTGCTAGTACATCAAACGAAATTAAAAAAGAAAAATTGGTATTCTCACAAATTAGCGGGGAAAAATCCCCCACTAATTGTACCAAACATTAGAGGGGGATTTTTCGCTACCAATATTGAAAAAAAAAAAATTTCCAACATTAGCGGGGGATTTTCCTCGACTAATATTCAAGAGAAGTGAATTAGACCTTGTTAATTAGAGGTGGATATTCCGCTGCTACATCAAACGAAATTAAAAGAAAAAAAGAATTAGTGTTCTTGCAAATTAATAGGGGATTTTTCCCTACTAATGTTCACAATTTTTTTTTTTTAATTTGTACATGCTTTTGCGACTAATTGTTTTTCCCGATTTCATTTTAAATTTGTGTGCAATTGCGTCCACCGCAAAAAATCCACCACTAATACATGTTTTTCTTGTAGTGTGAATGTCAATAATAGATAGGACAACTAATGCGAGGTTGGTTGAGGTAGTAGATACCTCGATCCATTAACTAGAGGCCTCGGGTTCGATCCTTGGGAACGGAAAAAATTTTTATTGGGAAAACCCTACCCCTTTCAAGGACCTCCATCAGATTGAGCTGGAGTAGTCAAATTCTTGATAACAGAGCTCGAATATCGGTAGTTTCATTGAGATAAAAAAATAATAAACAAGACAAAAAAAATGTACTAAGTTTAGTGTAGCGGTCAATTCTTTTTTATTTTTTGGAATTAATATAGAAATATCATTCAGATTAAATTATTATTAATTATATCTACATTACAAAAATAAAACACAAGAATATATAAAGTATTAATACAAGAAATAAAATTAAAGCACAAGAAATATAAAAAAATATAACATTTATTAATATTTTAGAAAATAAATTAACTTATATGTAAAGTATAAAATCATTTCATTTGAAACTCTTAATTAATATAGGATTTAATTTATATACACTGAAAATGTAAAATTATTTTACACTATTATCCAATCACATTCTCCCATTTGCATAATTTTTGGAGTAGTAAAAGTGAGGATTATTCATATTTACTTACGTGGCAGTATATAATTAGATGATAATATAAAAAAATTTTATACTATTAGTATATATAAATTAAATCCATTAACATATGTGATTAGTATATTAAAAAACTATTAATATTTTTTCTAGCTTTTTACACGCATTGCAAGAATATATATATATATTAATTACGTCAAAAATAATATATATATTTATATCTTTTCTATTATGTTTATATAATAAAATAATAATAGGTAAAGTGGCTCTAGATTCTCACTAGGGGTAGAAGCAAAAGAACTACGAGGGTTAGCCAAAACAAAGGATCCCGGAGGAAACAAAAAAACACAGACCATCCTCAACAAACCTAACGCAACCTCCCCAAAGGGAAATACGAACCCCCAGCAAAAGCAACCCCTGGACATTATATAAAGCACCCAACACCGGATCCCACTATAACATAAAAAAATCGATCATTCCACCCAACCCTTTGCACCCTGCTTTTTCCTAGATTTTTTTCCTTCCCCTTCCTCTCTTTGGTTTGCTTTGCTCGAAATCGAACTTCTTTTTGACACCTCCTTTGGTTAGGGCCATGATCACCTCATCCTCATTTGTGGTATATAATTCGAGTTGTTTGGCCCAATCTCCACGTCTCCCATGCCTCAACAAGAGCATCTGTTTCCGAAACCACCGCGTTATCATTACCCTCATCATGGATAGAGGCTTCCCCACGTGTAGCACCACTGCGCTTGAATAATTTATCCTGCGTGCTCATTATACAATGGAATTGGTTGTAACAAAAAGAAACAAAATGCATAATGGACTTCACAAGTAGCACCTCATCCCTCAACTTCAAGAAGCTCCGCCGCAACCTAGCTCTTCACTCTGTTGATGGATGGTCTAAGATCCCCCCTACAAGCTAGCAGCGGGTATATATCCACCATAGCCAACTTGGGTGGGAACAACCAAAGGAAAGATCAATCTCATTTTATAATCAAGGATACAATATCAACATCAAAGGTAACAAAAGCTTAACCACTAAGACTCTAAGAGTAAAATCTAATCATTAATACTTAACCACTTAAAGCAAAACAAACAAGAGTCATCCAAGGCTAACAACCAATTTGAATCAAGGTTAAACCAATTCTTAACCACCCAAGGCAGAAGCAAAAATTATGAAATGTCAAATAATGATAAAGTCTTAACCACCATAAACGGAAGCTAACTTTAGGCTCAAACATCTAAGGCAAACACAAAATCAGAAGATCAAGTGCAGTGAATTTTCAAATTACAAGGCAAGAAAGAAGAACCAATAACCAAGGTTGAACTTCACTTTTAACCGTTGAGGCAAATTATCAAAAAATATTTATTTCTAATAAGAAAACTATAACAAAATGATGAGACTCACACTCTAGCAACCATCCCTCCATCATATTTATCAACTCCTATAACAGAATGAATTGGTTATAACAAAATGCAACAAAATACATGATGGACTCCACATGTAGCAACTCATCCCTCAGCTTCTAGAAGCTCCGCTGCTACCTCCTCACTTTCTGCTGAAGGATGGTATAAAAACAAAGTGAGTTGTAAATTATTGAATCAGAACTATTCTTTGATACCGACAAGAATGCAAAATTAAAGAAGTCACATTCTTAGGATAAAACTAAAATTCAAATCATGAAAAAAAAAAATATTGTGATGCTCTCTTAAATAATAATGCTTAAAAAATTAATCTTGTAGTAACGTATATAAAGATATCATGGTTAAAGGGAAAAAACAAAGGAACAATTTTTCTTTGTTGTATCATGATTAAATAAAATAAACATTTTTATGGCAGTCCATAAAGCACATTACTTCCTAGTAGATTAACTGTCAAATTTTGATAGCGAGAGCGGAGACATTTAGTTGCCACATAAATTTTGTAATCCAAACAATTTTGAGTTGTTCACCACACATTTTTATAAAGTGCCAAAAAAAAATTTAAAAGCAAAGGCAAAGTTATGTAATGCAATCCACCAAAAAAGGTTATGTAATGCTGAGTTAGTATCTTGCCCTATTCCGAGCGATGTATCAAGTCAGAACAAGTCCAAGGAGCTAGCCATATTCAGATCTTGGGCCAATTACAGAGTCTCTTAGTGCTATTAACCATTAACGTAGATGTTTACCCAATCCCCCTTGTAATCACGTCCCTTTGATTGAGGAAATAATTGAGTTACATGAAAACCAGGCTTTTCCCAACACGTTGGCCATGCATAATAATGTAATCAAGTTCAAATCTGCAAGTGCACAGCGCACTGCTTGACCCAATCAATTCCAGCCATGTTTTGTTGATCATGCTGTACATATCTGGCTACTATTCAAAAGCATTAATTTTCTTAATGTTTGACAACTTCAAAGATATTACGTTTGCGTGGCAAAATTAGAGACAGTGGTGCCTTGTTTATGGCGATCTCGTCATTACATCTCGCTACTATTTATCACATATTGTTAGAATTGTTAGAGGATAAGAAGGATTGAATTGAAACAATTTCGAAGTTTGATATATTTAGGATGTGTTCATGAGTTAAGAGAGAAAGTAAAGGAAATGTATCAAAGGGAAAGAAATTAAGTGTATGTTTATTTCAACTTTTAAAAAAAATAATTTTGAAACTTAAGTTTTATATATAATTAAAAAAGTTGAAAATTAATTTTTTTTTAGAAATTATTTTTTTCAGTTTCTACTAAAAAATTGAGAATAGATTTTTTTGAGAACTTGATTATTTTAAAAAAAAATTATCCAAACATACATAAACTGATTTTTTTAATAAAAAAAGTGATTTTTTGTTAAAAAAAAAAATCAAACAAACACACCCTAAGAAAAGGATTTAGATGATTTCTGTTAATCTTATTTATTATTTTAAAATTAACAAGGGAAAGAAAATCGGGAACTTATACTGTATTTTTATAACTTTATATTTTACTAAAATAATTGAGTATAATTAATATATTTTATAGTAATAATAATTTTTAAAAAATTTAGAAAGTATTATATATTTTTAGAGTTTAATTTAGGTACATTGATAGTGTAAAAATTTTTTACACTGTCATCTAATCAAAACCTTTCATTTGTATGATTATTCAAGTAGTGGGTGGTTATATCAAAGAATTTTGTTGATGTGGTAATTTATAATTTGATGTCTGTGTAAAAAATTTTTACACTGACAGTGTATTTCAATTAAATCCATATTTTTATAAATTTAAAAAATTTCCTTTCTAAATATTTTTTAGGAGTGAACAAATTTAAATGGAAGTTGATAAAAAATTAGGAAGAAAATATAATTTATATGAAAATTTGAAATAAATCATAATGGATTGGTAAAAATGATATTTTATATTTCAATAAAGATAAGATAATAAAATTAAATTCAACTCTCAACAAAACCCCTCAATTTGAGGGAACTATTAAATGGAGGAATTTTGAAGAGTTTTGAGGGGTTAATTAAAATTCCAAATACCTTTCATTCAATCCTAATAAGTAAAACTCATCAACAAGGTGGAATCCCCATAAATCCTCCCCTTCCCTCCCTGTACCTCCTAAACCAAAATCGCGTATATACCCGGAATTGCAAAAACTTAAAAAAGATAGCAAAAACAAGTAAGGGAATTTAGAAATGTAAATTAAACATGTGTATTAATTAGGATCATAAATTCATAGGAGATCAATTCAATTGCTTCTTAAAGTTGAATGGCTTTAAGGCCATTAGCAAAATTATTCTTTATTTTAACAATTGATTTATTTGAAATTTGAAAACTAATCAACTTATTAATGCTACTGCATGCCGTATTTCTGGAAATGAGGATGGTTATGACAGTGAATTTTATGGTACCCAATTTAATCGGAGTCAGTGGAAGCATGGTCAAGTCAATTACAATAACAAATTCCATCTCTTTTCATTGATAGCAAAATTTCTAAAGAGCATGGCGGCTCACAAACTTTACAGCTTAAATAAAAGTAACTGAAGTGAAGTTGCTTATAAATCTAATATATCTTTCTGAATCGATATTGGTAACCTGGCATGTCAACTTCGAACGCGCTATTAGAGCCTAATTAACTCCAAATTGGAGACAAATCCAATCACTTTTTAGAGCTAAAAAAGTCCCAAATTGTCAAAGACAATCTCAAAAAGCACCCATTGCATCCAAGTTGATTGGATGATATTGGAAGCCACCCTGGCCACAACAAGGCGGAGGGCAGAGCAGTAAAGGGAAAACAAATCTCATTGTTCTCAACTTTCAAGTCCTTCCATTTCCACACACAATTTGAGATCCAAGAAAACCACAAAAGGGGACAAAGAAATTGAGGATTTAAGGGATCAATCACGAAAAATAATTATAATAATATAAAGGAGGAAAAGAAGAGAAACTATAGCCTCGACTAGCAAAAAGGGTACTCCTTTTTTTTTTTCATGTACAAAATAGCAAAAAATGTAAGCACCCTTGGTTTCCCTACAAATTACATGACAAACACTCAATCCTCAATCCTCACCCTCAATCATCGATCCTCTGACATGAAAAGAAAGAAGAAGGATTGACCCAATAGGCCAATACTCTCCTTCATATGTCACAACTCCACAAGCCTGATAAACTAAGCAATAACTTCAAGCTCAATTCAATTCACCTCAGGGATGCTCTGAAGTGCAGGCCTCCAAGGCTTCTGAAGTGACTGATAACCTCTACTATGGTTCATCAACTGCGCCAAAACCTGCTCCACCCTCAAATCCCTCACGTCCACTTTGCCCAGCAACTCCTCCAGCTGCTTCTTTGTGATCTTAATCTTCACCTCCATGGTTGTTGTCTTACCAGCAGTAGTGGCACCATTGCTGGCTGCAAAAGCACCTTCGGCTGTCGGAATATCCCAGTCATCGCTGTCGTCCTCGGTGGCGTACTTGGTGGATGATTGGTGCCTCAAGCAGTTCCCCATTCTTGGTTTTGCAATATTTTTAATTGCAATCACTTTTGAGTGTGCTTTTGGGGGAGAAAAAAAGAAAAGAAAAGAAAAAGAAAAAGAAGAGAGAAGAGAGAGGAGGGGAGGGGGCGGTGAGAGAGAAGTGAGAGGTGAGGTTGGTTGGTGATTGATGAGCAGAAAGATATAAAAGTTTGGTGTTCGGAGATAGGAAAGAGTGATTGGGTGATATATAGCTAGGAGAGAAAAGAGCAGGAAGGTGGTGGTGGAGAACAGGGACCGGAGAATGAGTCAGAATTAGTTTATTCCACGTAAAAAGGTGGATGCTTCTTTTTTCCTACGTGGCATGTGGTGGGCTGGTGGGGTCCACCGCGGAAGTTGCTACTTTCTTGGCTTTCGACTTGCTGCTGTCTGAGGACTTGAAAGTTCATTCGGGTCTTCACCGTTCAAAGTATAAGATATTTTCATCCCCAAAAATGCTTATTTAAGAATTAAAATATCTCATATTTTGTATGATGAGAAATTTCAAATGGATTTTCAAGTTTTGAAGGGTTACTTTTTTTTTTTTTTTTGTTTATTCCAAAATTTTGGTTAGAGGCCAAATTGAGATTTTACTCAAAGAAATATAATAGAATAATATGTAATCATTCGTAAATGTTTCATTAATTGGGCATATCAAGTTCGACAATTTTTTTTTTAGGGCTAAAAAAGTATTTTTTAACATATTGATGGTATTCTTACAGTTAAAAAAGGATACAGACATTTGATCAATTATATATTGTTAATTAATTATTTGTATTTAATAGTTACCGCGATAAAAATTAATTATTGTTATCTGATCATCATGTTAATTACTAAATATACATGATTAACTTAAAATTTAATCATGTTTTACAAACTACGTAATTCATAATAATTGATAATTGTTGTGTTAATCATAACATGTACGTGATTAATTAAAAAATTGTACATCATTAACTAGTTAACTAGTATAGATAATGGTGAAAAAAAAATTGGTGTGAAATGATATTGTAAATGTACAGCCCCAAAACTAAAGAAAAGCTCACTACTAAGATCATCAAGGAAAACAATAGTAGTTTAATATATGTTATTATATCATTTTCAGTGTGTTTAAACTATTTTATTTTGAGTTTAAAATAATTTATAATTAATTTCTTTAAAACAATTTTTGAAAAAAATGCTTTATAATATAAACTTTTATTTTATTAAAAGATAATGTAAAAATAAAAATGATATGTAATATTATCGTTGATACTAATTTGTCGTCTCTTTATTGTGGGGTTACCAAATGGTTCGAATAATATATCTAATAACAACTTAAGCCAAGCCCTCTGGTTAATCATCAAAATTGATCGAGCAATGCTATTAATATAACTTTTTTTAATATTTTATATCATTAAATTTTCTTTCGATCCTTACATGCACCCTGAAGATAAATTCAACACACAAACTCTTAACACCCTAAATCATATGAACGCATTTTTTAAGAGCTTGTGGCTTGAATTTAATTGTCTTCAGGCAAGCAGGTGTAATAAAGATGGAAGAGGGGAAATTTTATACTATGTTGATCAGCTAATGCAGCTGCTGTTAAATGGTGAATTTGCAGATTAAGGAACATTAAGGATGCGATCTGGTATATATTTGTTTGTATTTCTGGTTTAGTCATGGGGTGTTGGTGCTCTTTTTGTTTATGCTGTATCCGTTGTATTGTGAACATCATGGTTGCTATTTATTCTCGTTTTTTTGTTTTTTTCAAAAAAAATTTCGCGGACTGATTTTGACGGTGGCTCTCTCTCTTCAGGGAGATTGTGTTTAGCCTATGTTTCCAATTACCAAAAATAAGTAGAGATGGAAGAGAGTTTATGTGTGAAAAGGGTTACGAATATATCGAACTAGACTGGTGTGAACACAAATCAGGAAAGGAATCTCTGAGTGAAGGTGCTTTTTGCCATTGCTCTTTCACATGCGGTTGCTAAGCTGTCATCATTTCACCGTACCCTATAAAAGCACTTTTCCCTCATCATAAACCCAATCATGATATGAAGCTTTTATATCCTCCAGGGTCCAGCCATGTTCTCGGTGCTCTTCTTTGAAAATGATATTTGACTTGATCCTTGCTCTGTCTGCGCAACATAGTAAAAAGAGGCTGCTATTTCCACCGCTCTTAAGTATAGACACCCCAAACACCCGCACATAAGGTTGGGAAAAAAAAATAATTGAAAAAAAAAAGAAAAAATAAAAAAGCAATGGAGAGAGGAGAGAGATAAAGGGCGACAAGTTCAAATAACTTTTTTATAGTAAAAAATAATAAAAGTGAGAGTAATGTAATTTATGCTATTTTATTATTATTTAGGGGCTTCCTATAATAGCTAAGAAAATTTAAAGGGTTTAAAACCCAAACTAAGTTAGATCAATTATATCATGATATATAATTTAAATACATTTTTTTTATAAAATTTTATAAATTTAATTATTTATAATTAGAAATCGAATCTTTTTAAAAAGTTTAATATTTGTTATAAATTAGTCAGATCTATTTAACTAATGGGCCAAAATGGACCAGACTTAAACGCCAAACCAATATTATGTTGGCACTTGAATATTTACTATAAATTGATTTAATCCATTTAATTAGCAAGTTCAAATGGATTTGGGTTGTATTTAAATGGGCTATGTTGGCTTATTTAAATTTATGGGCTAACTTTAAACAGGTCGGTCCAATATTATATTGGTTCATTTATATTTGCTAGATTGACCTGACCCGTTTAACTAGTGGGCTTAATTGGGATAAGACTAAACAGCCTACGCCAACATTATACTAATTCGTTAACATTTATTATAAGTTGACCTTACTTATCTAACTAATAGGCTCAAATGAGTCTAGCCTAAATGGGTTGTGTTGCCCAATTTAAGTCTAGATAAAATACTCATTTTGGTTTCTGATAAAAATTTTGAGGGATAAATTAGTTCATCAGAATTTGGAAATCTACTAGTAATTCCTCACCATTTAAAAAGGGAGACATATTAATCTCTCCGTACATATATATATCACTAAAACATTCTTAAAATTTATATACGGAGGAACTAATTTATCTCTATTTTTTAATAGTGATCGACTATCCATAGATTTTCAAAATCTTGAGGGACTAATTTATCCCCCAAAATTTTTGTCAAGGATCAAAATGGGTATTTTGTTTTTAGTCTATGGGCTAATTTTAAATGGGTCGGGTCAACATTATATTGGCCTGTTAATATTTTCTATAAGTTGGCTTGATCTATCTAACTAACAAACCCAAATGGGTTGGGCGAAATAGCATAGACCTACATTATGCTGGCTTGACAAACTCGATAACATTTGCTATGAGTTTACCTGACACGTTTAACTAATAGGCTCAAATAGGCCAAGCTTAAATAGGCCAAGCCTAAATGAGTTGTGTTGGTCTGTTTAAGTTTATGGCCTAACTTTAAATGGGTATGCCAAATATTATATTGATTCGTTAACATTTGTTATATGTTGACTGAAATATTTAATTAGCAGGCCTAAATGTGCTGTGCCTAAATGGCTCGGGCCAATATTATATTGGCTTGTTCACATTTGTTATAAGTTGACTTGACCTATTTAACTAACGGGTTCAAATGGGCTAGACCTAAATAAACCAATCCAATATTAAGTTGGCTTATTAATATTTGTTATATGTTAGACTGACCCATTTAACTAGTGGGCTTAAATGAGTTAAGCCTAAATAAGGTTGCACTAGCCTATTTAACAATCCTTTAGTCGGTCCGCATGGGACAAATCAATATACCCCTATTGATAACCCTAATCCATTGTAATATTTTTATAAAAATAAAAATAAAGATTAATTTTAAAAAAATTATTATAAATCTATATGACTATTTTTTTATTGGTCCATATATGCCAGGATTTTTAAACCTAAAGATATACAACGGTTCATAGAATTTCTCTATTATTTAATATATATTTCTAATGTAAACAACGCAATGTTAGCGCATTAAAACAAATGCAATCATGGTTTGCATTAATGTTTGGAAAAATATAATTTTGAATAAATAATAACTAAATATCATTATTAAAATAACTATTTTTGTTGGTTTCAACTTCTCCATTTATTATTAGTATTATTGTTTTGAATAACTTCTTTCATTTTACTATGTTTACTTTTACTTTCTAATTCTCTTGGGGTTAGAAAGTAGTTGTGGCAAGAAACTATGAAAACAATGTCTAGGAATGTAAGAGATGATTGAAGAATAATTTGAATTGTGAATATGTATATCCGGGGGGATCTTTATATCGAAGCTTATCTCATAAGACATACACGAAAGTCACTTGAGAACATTAATTTTTAGAGTTTTATCAGAATTTTATTTCAAAACTTATAACCTCTCAATACTAAAATATTCAATCTTTTCCTATAAGTAATTAGTTTTGTATTCATATATATAACAAAAATTTAAGGCAAGAGGAGTCTCTCCCTCGTTGTAAATAGAGGAAAAACAACTAACCTCAGCTTCAGATTATTTATCACCTCTACTTTATATTAGCTACAAACAAGGTCATTTTCTATGGGGGACGTAATATTACAACCCAAGTTGAGTAAAAAATTATGTTAATTGATTTTATCATGTTTGTAATAGAAAGTACTTACTCCGCAAAAGGATGGATAGGGTAGTTAGATAGATTACAACAATTATAGCATTATAAAAGGACTTATTCATATCATCATGTAATCATCTTTGTGAAATTAAATAAGAATTTTTGGAGAGTGATTCACCAAGAGAGGAGTCCCTAGGCTTTTACTTGAAAAAAATCTAATGATGAACTCCAAATTTTAATTTAACTACGGAATTTTCCCGCCTCTTTGTCTATCCTTTACCCACGTTTGTTATAAAAAGATTGGTTTATTCGGTTCAAGCATTTTGTTTTGACATGGAACTCAAGTTGAAAACTTGCAACTTTCCATGAGGCACTTGCATCTGCTGAAGTTGCATCAATTCTCTTAATTCACCGATCAATTACGGGATCATTTTTGTGTCTGCTTGTTTGTTTGGAGTTCGACCCCATTTTGACAATAAATAAATACATATAGATAAATTTTAATGAGAATTTTCGTAACGACCAACTCCATGAATTAATAACACAAATTAAGCAGGACAGTAGCCTAAATACATACTTAAGAACAGCTGAAAAAGTGACAAGGACAAGCAATTATTTACTTGAGCTATCATTACATTGATTTGTAATGTATAATACGGTATAAAAAGGCTGAAGACTTTTTCAATTTTGTCCTTGCTAATACTCCACATGATAAGAGTAGCCAATTCCTTTGCAACATTTATAAATTTCTTCGTGCTATTATATCTCCTAATATATCGTAATTAATTTCACCTAACTTTTTAAAATAGTAATCAAATCATTTGTGCATGTTGCACCTGATATAACATAGTTCGTTTGTTTAACAATTAGAGTTTGGTGCAAATTAATGAGTAATATTAGATTAAATCTCCGAAGTAATAGGGTTAGTGTTAAGGGTGATTCAGTTGTAAACCACCAAAAATGTATAGTGCAATATCTTTTTTTTTTTTAATGCTTGTATAATGCATTATCTAAGAATTTTTCTAGTATGAACTACCATTAGTTTATGTTTTATAGGTTTTATAAGAACATGTTGATGAACGATCTTTTTGAAAATCAAGATAAGTCAGAGTGATTCATTTATTTTTAGGCCTATTAGGCTCCTATGTCAACCGAATTAATATGGCCTGAGAACTTAGGGAGCATTTGGTAAGAGGTTTGAATTTTTATTTTCAAGAATAGAATTTTTAAGAATGCTATTTTGCAGAATAATTTTTCCATGTATGTATTTTTTAGAGTGTTTGGTGGATAGATTAAATTTTTAAGAATATTTTGCATATTTTCAAAAATACCTTTGGTGGAGAAGCGATGGCAGTGGTGGTCTGCAGCAGCCAACAAGTGGTTCTGGCGTCTGTGGCTGGCAGTGGTGGGTAACCAATGGTGGGAGGCAGCGGTTGACAATAGGGATAATTTGATTTTTTTGTAAAGAAAAATATTCCCATTCTATGGAAATATTGTAATCTCATGTGTAAAATGAAATATTTTGATAAGAATCTTAACTCAAAATCAATTCTAGGAATGTAACATTCTCAACAATATTTTTATAAATCTTTTACCAAATAAGGGATTATTTGCACATTTTCGGAAATATGAAAATATTCCCCCTACCAAACACCCCATTACGGATTTGTGATGGACAGATGGGAGGGCTCGCTAGACACTATACATTCGTAGTTAAATCTCCTCTCCACCCTATAACGCAGTTCCTATACTCATTGAGACTCACAATTTGTAGAGTATAGATAAGAAGTCCCGACTCCAAAAGAGATCATCCAACCAATATATGCAGTATATCACCTTTAATTTAGATTTGGTAATTTATTCTCTTCTATGGGATCCTAATTAATTTCTTACACAATATGGTGTGGTGCACCTGAAACGTGGTGAGTAAGTCTAAGTCGGCTCCTTCACCCAACTTTGCATTCTCAATTCTTTTTGGACCAGTTTGCTATTTGCATCTCAATCCACTACCATCCAAAACCAATGCTTTAGTTACACCCAAAAATTCTTAATAGGCCCACGATTTAATTATTAATTGATTTACATCAATCCCCCCTTGGTTGACCATTGATCTGTGCGCATGTTGCACTAAACCCTTTATTGCCCAAGTTTAAATGGGGGGACGTGCAGCCATTCAGCATGCAAATGTTGGGCGCTTATATGCAAGCGGCCCTAGTGTCCATCATATTTGCACATTTAAATTTGTTGAATGTTCACCACTATCTTACCTCCATGCACTTCTAAGTCATGACTGAGCAGTTTACCTGCAGTCTTAAATTGATGATGAAATAGGTTCTGTTGGCTTGATGTGATATTTGTTGACTCAGTTGTAGCCTTCTAGGTTAAATACATTTCATATTGAAGACTTGTGAAAAAGACTAATCAAAGAGGAAAAAAAATGAGGGTGTATTGCTCTGGTTTCTACAGTTACCTTCCTTAATTAATAATAATCGCCGTTGGCAGATTTAATTAATTGCTTCATTAGACTGCCAAATATTATACCATTTCAACCACGCTCTTATGATGTTATATCGTAAAAATGGTGGTGTTTTGAAGTTGAACCATTCTACTTTCGTGTTTAGGATTTAGCTACTTGTTGAATCAAAATTTGAATAATCAAAGTAATAGATGGCGGTATATTTTAAGCTTATCTCTAAGGAATGTGAAGAAAATTTATTAGTGATAAGAAGACTGAACAATGCAAAAAGATAGTAAAGTTCAGCTTTGACCGTGACATAAGTTGGACTGCCATAGCATGCCATTGAATTTCCAATTGGTTCGTATATTGATTTGCTGCACGTAGTTGTTACCTAATGAAATAAAGATATATTTGAATAATTCAATGAAGTATAAATTTATATTGGAAAATATATGTCATGCTAATACTACTCTAGAATTTAGGGCTTCAGCCTTCAAAAAATGAAATTATTAAGCCGAATTTGAATCTTATCAATTCTAGTCAAACAGTCCACATAAAATCTCAGGCGAGATCAATATTCGAGTGTATTGTTCAATACATGGTATATTTTTTAATCCATATGTAATATGCATTATTTTTCACGTGAAAATATGAATTCAACGATATATAAGAACAAAACAATTTCTAGATGTTCATCCTCATACTCGATGTGTCTAAATTTGAGTTGCCATATTTTACTCGACTTTCAATGTTCTCGCTTATCAAACAGAGGAAACTGAAGGATAAATTTAGTTTGACATGTTCTCGCTTGTTAATATCACGATATTACAATATCTTTGCAACAAATACATCATATCTATATATGTTAATTATACAGACTTGTTTATTTTAGTGTTCAATTTTTATTTATTTTTAATTAATAGATAATTGCCTACTTAATTTTTTTTTGTTGGGTTTTCCAAAATACCTTCTTATCCGAAATGTAACAGATTAATCTTTCAGAATATAATAAGTGCCTAATAAGGACTTCTCTCAATAGTATTTTTAAAGAAAGATAAAATGAATAAAACTTTAAATGCTTCTTTTTTTTTTAGGATAAATTACAACAATCTTTCTTGATGCAGTTGATATTACACTTACCATCTCTTAAATTTTAAAATTACACAGATAATTTTTAAGATCTCCATTAAGATGATTTTTAAGATAATTTTTAAAATTTCACCGCCCTATTCTCCACCCCCTTCCCCACCGCGTCTGTGTTATTACCGGAACCACCCCCATCTCCACATTTGTGCTGCATTGCATAGCTTCTTTGTGCTAATGTTGTGAACTGGCCCGCCGCAAAGCAATGATTTCTTACTACCCCAATAAGCACACGACCCACCATAGTTGTCCGCTACCATTGACTTGGCTTCAGAGTCATTGATCATGCTCCACCTCTGCCCATGGCACCAAACCCAGCCTTCCTTCACCTCTCTTTGTTTTTGACTCTTTTTATCTCAGTTGCTTATAATTCTTTGTGAAATTTCTTTAAATTTTTCGTTTTAAAATCATTTGTGCTGGAGATTTTGGCGACAATAATTTATAGGGAGAGATAAACATTGTGGATTAATATGTGACTTGAATGGCTTTCTATTTTATGGATTTTGATTTGATTTGTTTGATTTTGTTATCGATTGGTTGAAAGAAAGGAGAGAAGGATTGATTCTGTTCTTGGCATAGGAGTGGCATGAACAATTAAAGATATAAAAGTTATTTCACATAGTTTAAAAATTTTTAAAATTAATTTCACATTATCTTTAATTGTCTATTATTAGTAAGGGATATTGATGTATTGACTTTTAAATAATTAGGGAAGTCAAATGTAATTTTAAGATCTAAGAAAAAGCAAGTGTAATATTAACTAACTTCAAGTAAGGTCATTATAATTTGCTCTTTTTTTAATTATAGTTGTCTAATTATATTTTAGACACTTTGTCCTGATCCCTTTATATTTTGTAGGTCTACTAATTCATTTTGGTAGTTAATGGTAAATATTAAGTTATATATTACACTATTTTAAAAAAAAGATAATATAAAAAATTACATCTAAAGTTAATGAGATTGTGATTAAATATTTGCCACCCCTTACATAAAATGAAAATCCCAAAAGAATCTCCCACTTTTTCGTATTATTTATTTTTTTC
This sequence comes from Pterocarpus macrocarpus, assembly GCA_031439585.1. Classification (NCBI taxonomy): domain Eukaryota; kingdom Viridiplantae; phylum Streptophyta; class Magnoliopsida; order Fabales; family Fabaceae; genus Pterocarpus; species Pterocarpus macrocarpus. Next base: position 18,813,685 of record CM062513.1, on the reverse strand, counting down.
ATCTTCCAGCCAAAAAGAAAAAGAAAAAAAATACAAGTTGACTAGTGTTGGTCATTACAGCCGTATATAGTAATGAGTAAATAATTAAGGGAGAATCACTTTGACCATTAAAAAAAGTAAATGCGCTGGCCGATTAATTTTTTTAAGATATTTTATTAGTAGGTAGTACTTCAATGATCAGTGCGCTAGTAAATTAAGGCCTAGTTTAGTAGTGATCTGTAAAGAAGTGCTATGATTTATGAAAAGTATAAGTCAATTTTTTCTGTTTGGTAAATCGAAAAGTTGAGGTGCTTTTGCTCCTGGCTTTTGAGAGTCAGGGGTGCTCTCGGGAGCCCTTATGAAGTGCTTTTCAGATTTAACCTGTACTCTCCAAAATTTAAAACACTAATATAACCTTACTCTATTTAATAACATTAAAAATAGAAATTATTTTCTTTAGTATTTATAACCATTATAGCCATTTTAAATATTAAGAGCAATTTTACTAACTATTACTTTTATGGCTTTTGCTTATTAAGAGCACTTTTTACATTATTTTATCAAATGATACTACTATAATTTTTTGAGAGTAGCTTTTAGAGAGCCGAGAGAGCTCAGCAGCTTTTAAAAAGTCATAGCAATAACAAACCAATCCTAATTGTTAAAAGATTAATGCACTTACAATTTAGTCCTAAAAGATCAATGTAGTGATAAATTAATCCCTAAAAAAAATCTTTTGTTAATGCTAATGGAGTCCCTGGGTAATAACGTAATTCATTGTTGGGGTACCAGGATTTATAAAACATATTTTAGAAACTAATTTATCAATGAATTGATATTTTAAAGGTCAAAATAATGGTTCTCCTAAAAAATTAATATATAAAACGTATTAGCAAAAAAAAAAGCCTAAGATCCATATGATATTTAACATATACAAATTAATGAAATTTTTTATGATAATATTGGCTAGGCATTGGCCCAACAAAATTACTTAATATTATGTTACTTCTAAGAATTTTTCATCTTGTACTGGTCTAATAATATTACCAATTAAGTAGATATAGGCATTACGAGCAAGTTGTTATTTATTTTTCGAATAAAGCACCATTTTAACCTTTTAAAGATTAATCAATTGATAAATTAGTTATTAAAAGATATTTTATTAGTTTATGGTACCTTAATGATTAATTTTATTACTGTTAATAGGTTTCATTAGTTATAATAAAATACGTTTTAAGGACTAATTTATCAATGTGTTAATATCTTAGGGACTAATGTATTGATTATTGAGGTACTATAGATTAATAAAATATCTTTTAAAAAATTAGTCTTTAAGGGCCTATTTGACACGCTTGATAGTATAAGGTCTGATAGAATAAAGACTGAATGTATAAGATTTGATAAAAATTTAATACTATGCAGTGTTTAATATGTTATTGTATAAGATATTATATTATGTATAATATAATCAGAAAAAAAGATTATAATAAATATAATTTTTGAATATTAAATATAAAATTTAAAAATTAATATAATTATTTAAATATTTATTATAATTATTTTAACTATTTTTTATTATATATAAATATAATTTTATATTTAAAATTATTTATTTATTTTTAATATTTTTTCATAATATAAAAATATGAGTGAGTGAGAGAAAGAGAGAAATAGAGAGAAGGTTTTTATATATCAAAATTTAAACAAGTTTAATATCTTATTCCTATATTTGGTTGTATTTTTTATTATATATAATTAAATTTATATTAAATATTATTTACATATTTTATTAATAAATTTTTATTCTTATATTTTTATATTAGATCGAATAATTATTTTACAATTATTATTTTAAAAATATTTATTTATTATTAAATATTTTTATCAAATAATATTATTTTTGTTTATATGGTTTTTATTATTTATTATTTATTTAATAATTATTTTTTTTAATAAAATATATTAAAAAATAAAAAATAAAAGAACCCTTATACATTAAAAGCTAATCAGGCTTAATACAGTTTCTCTAGATTAGATTAAGTTATCCATCATTTTGATGTATAAGGGAAGTTTGATGGATAAGCTTATACAATACATTGACTATACCAAATAATAGATAAGGTTATAACATATTGTATTACCTTATCCTATTATACCTAATACGATATGCCAAACACACGCTAAATATAGTAATCTTTTAAAGGTCAAAATCATAATTCTTCTGTTATTTTTAGGTTTCTTTTGTTCTTATGGACATGTAATCCATGCTTTAGTCCAGCGTAAGAGAATTGTTGTTGGACAGAGGCAACGATTCAATGAATTGAAAAGCCCAAAGCTCAAATGAGCTTGAATTAATGGAGCTTCTGAGGCCCCTTGCTCAAGGCGCATTGTAGGGGTCAAAATATGCTCAGATACCGACCCAAAACAAAGGCACCCTCAGCCCCAAAGAAAAGCACCCCAAAATCCCCCCTCTTCTTAGCTGAAAACGAAAAATTAGGAGTTGATTCTCTTGCGTGTAAATTCCTTTATTATAGGCCAAATATATATATATATCATGGCTTTGCTGTTCAGTTTGAGCCGTTCAGTTTGTAGCTGCATGCAATTTCATGATCAAAAAGGAAAAAAAGAAAAAGAGAGAGGGCCAACAGCTAATTTCCTAATTTACTATTTTATATATTAAATGATTTTCATTAAAAAATCGAAATAAAAGTTATTACTATAGTATAAAAATGGCTAATTACTATAGTATAAAAATGGTTATCCTTTCTTCTATTAAAAGTATTTCGGTGTCAATACTTTCTTTTTTCCCACTTTTTCTCTCCCGCTAATGTATTGAAAGTTTATTTTATCCTAACTTTTTTCACTTTTCAATTTATTTTAGTGAATGTTTTATCATTTTATGCATATGAGAGCTCGGCATATGGTGTCTCATTTAGTAAAGGGGTACATTTACTTTTATAACCTTACTTTATAATAATACATTAAATGTTTTGAGAAATGAGGCTACAAAAAGTCAACAATTTTCTCTTTCTTTTAATAGTTTTTGATCATTTTTGGAGTGTTTGGTTTATGAAAATATTTTTTATTTTTATTTTTTGAAAAGAATTTTCATTTTTAGATTTTTAAAATTTAAGAAATGCTTTAATTTATAAAAGTAGATTCTATTTTCAAAAAATAAAAATAATAAAAATATGTTTGATTTGTCTATTTTTATTACAATCCAAATGCTATAATAACGAAAAAATGAGCTCTAGATAGTAATCACTTGAGATCAAATCAAGACCCCCAGTATGATTCATAACACAATGAGAATAATCTTAATATCCTAATAGTCAAACAATTTATGACAAATCCACTCACTTGAGTTAAGACTGAATATTTGAGATATGATTATTTGAATGTAAATTAGCTACCTCAAATCCATATCAACAAGAATACTAAGAGAAAGTTTGAAAATTTTCTAGAATTGAGGACATGAATTGTCCTCAAACCACATCCAGCAACTCACTACTCACCTTGTTGCTACACGCATTCCACAAATAAACACAGTTGCCAAGACCCACAACTAAGACGTTGTGCAATGACTAGTCCTCAAGATTCAGATAAAAATCATCTTGTAGCATCCAGAACCTACTACACAAAGATCACAAAAAATAGATTCACAATCTCCATAAACCAAAAAAATAAAAGAGCATCCAAGGAACTAAAAAGCCAAAATTAACCTTATAAGGTGATTGAGGAACCTTCCAAGGAGGCTTGACGGGGCTGTGATTCATGCCAGGGACCACATTGTTGCACATGAGCAGTGAGAACGAGTGTAGGGACTAACGAGTCTTTGTCTTGTATCGGAAGATGTTTCTGGGGAGCATTATCACCATCAACAAACTCCTCTTCTCCGATGTTAGCAGAGTTGTGACTCTAGTGGCGTTAGGTTCCAACAATGTAGTTCTCAATAGTGTGGTGTGGGCATTGGAGCTATCCTCACGACCTTCTGCTGGAGAAGCCTCTGTTGTGGTGGCCGGAGCGAACTAGGTACATGACAAAAGAAATAGAAAGCATTGGGGAAAAAAATTACACACTTCTCTTGACCTAGGATTCGAATCGGGCACATGGCACAAGAAAAGGAAAGAAGTTTCATTTATTACCATAATGCCACTACATTTTTATTGAAAATGTTTTTAGCAATCAAATTTGAAATGATTGAAAACGTGAATTTGTTATTTTCAAATTTTCAGTTATTTTAAGAAATATTTTTTGAAAATGTTTTCAAAAAAATGACCCCAAACATATTTTCACTTCTATTTTATGTTTTTAGTGAAAATGGAAATAGAAAACGGCTAAACCAAACAACCCCTTAGTTTCTTCCATTTTTTTTTTTTTTGCCTTTTCTTTTTCCTTGTTCATTTTTTCTTCTTTCAGTTTTCATTCATTCTTTTCCCCTTTAATCTATATGTTTTCTTATTATATGTCAATTTGGTTATACTCCTTCTAAATTTTTTTCTTGACTTTTGGCCCCCCCTTTTTTTTCTCCAAATGTTTTGGTTTTGGTCCTTATCATTCTAAATCTGGGTCAGCATAAGTTTTTTTTATTTTATTTTAATTTCTGACGGGTATCCCCTCCCTATTACTAGGGAAGAAGACTAATTCCTATTGGACATAGTCAGACTTACCCTCCCAACTGATATTCTTTCTAGGAATCGAATCAAGGTCCTCTCTGGGATCGTAGTGTGCTTTTACCACTACATTAACTCCCTTGTTGGTTTCGTATAAGTATCTAAGAATATGCATTTAATAATTACAAATATTGAAAATTTTATTTTTGGTCCTTATAAATATTTTAATAATCTTTTTTTGATTCTTATAAATATCACCGGTTAACCATTAGGTTAATGCAACAAAGACTAAAAACCTAATATTGGACAAAAAAAAAAGAGACCAAAAGCTAAGATAAAATTTTAGAAAATTAAAATCAAAACTATCTATATTTATAAAGACTAAATACATATTTAAATCTATATTCTATTATGTTTTGTATAACAATGGAGAAAACCTTAACCAAACACATAAATAATTGCAAACTAACACTATTTTGGACCTGTTAACTTTAATATTAAAGCTTCGTATATTATGTTATATATATATATATATTTATTTATTTATTTATTTATTATATGTAGTGCTTTAGTGAACTTGATTGCATGAAACTTTCATTTTCATTTGATTACTATCTCTCGGCTTTAGGTTTCTATAAATTTCAAAATTTGTATTGTGTCTTCTTATTTATTTAAGAAAAAAAATGGAATGTAGCGTTCTTGAATTTACTAAAATCTAATTTCAACAAATGTAAGTACTATTAAATGAGTATTTGTTTTGTGACTTAAAAGCAGATATTTAACAATTGATCAACGAAAAAGTACATTATGTTACAAAATATGATGATGATGATAATAATAATAATTTATATTTATGATTATTATTATTATTATTATTATTATTATTACGAAAAATGAATTCTATAATAAAAGGCATCAAAATACTAAAATATAATGATGATAGCCATACCATTGTTCAATCAGAATTTTTATAACATATAATTTGATTTTGGGCCGAAAAAATTACTTGTCTTTAATGCATATTAAAGCAAGGCAGTAAAGAATGAACATCACTTATTACTCATTTAAGTAATTTGTTATAATATGTAGAAAAATTTGTTTGGTTCAGTTGTTGAGCCAGCTCGAGAGCTAGTTCGAACTCGGTTTATTAATAGTTTGATAAACTGAGTTCATGAGCTAAACTTGAGCTTTGCCATGTTCGACTCAGAAGCTCGTGAGTGAGTTGACTCGATATATATATAATTTTTTAAGAAAATAATAATAATAATAATCTTTCAACATTAAAATTTTAAAATAGGCCATGGAAGGCCATGTAAAGTTTTTCTATTTCAATGTGAAATTGTAATATGACGATGGGGGAAACCAAATTTGATGAAAAAAAGAAAAAAAGAGGGGGGTTGGGCCGTGGTTTGTTAAGCAAATAGTGTTCCTGTTAAAGAATATTAGAATAAAAGGACACGTCTTTTTCAATAAAAAACCTACTCTGTAATGGCACTCCAAAACTCAGCCTTGTATGCTTGGTTTGCTCACTTTCAAGTTTCAAGCCTTAATGGCTCTTTTTGGGTCAGTTATACAGTAATTTTGTTACTCTCATGTTGTGTCTTTATTAGTCTCAAGTAAGTTAATTTCGTCTATTAAATATTTTAATTTTATTGTGAAGGAAACTGATTATCAATCCTTTTACTTTTTAATTCCTTATTTGTTTTGTTTCCAATTTTTGTATTGTTATTATTGAATGAAGAAAATACCTATTTAATATTTAAATTGGTAGGTTTATGTATTGGTTTTTAAGGAACACCAAGTATAATAGGTAGTGGGGCCATGGGGCTGTGTTGTCAGTTTTTAATTACACTATTTATGCAAGTAGTAAGAACATGCTTTAAACAACTAGTAAAAGATGGCTAAGGTATATTGTGATTGCTCTTCTATTTAATTTTTTTCTAATGATAGTAGGTCAAATTCTGCACCTGAAAAACAGTTATCACTCCCTGTGTCCAATGAGAATAAAACTGATATTCAAAATGAATAAGAACCTACTATTGTTGATATGGCATCACAACCAGAAGTAGAAACATTGATAAATAGTGAAGGAGAAAATGATGGTGGGGAATAAGAAGAAGATATTCATCAAAATAAAAGGAAGAAGACATCCTTTTTTTGGTAGCATTTTAAAGAAGTAAAATTATTTGATGGAATTTTGAAGAATAAGTGTGTTCACTACTCAAAAAAAAAAAAAAAAAGATGTTGTACTAGACTCAAGCTACTAGCCACTTGACTCAACATTTGAAGAAGAGTTGTCTTGGTTATAGGAAAATGGTGTTAGCAAAACAAAAATGGTTAAACTTTCCCTTAAATAACTTAGCAGCTAACCCAAATGTTATTGCCCCCATTTTAGTTACACCTAGAGGGAAATATGATCATGCAAGATAAAGAGAAGCAATGGCACATTGGGTAATGATATATTCATGTCTCGTGCTCTGAAGTAGGGTAGACTAGTGTTTAAGGTTGGAATGTTCTAACCTCCTTGTAGAGAGGGAAGGGATGTATGTAAGGCTTGGTACCATTACGATATGAGTGATTAAGGTAGGGAATTCTTAATGGATCGAGGAGAGAATATTGCTGGGAGTGTAGTTAAGAGTTAATAAGGTAACGTACGTTCCCAAATCGAGGTATATGAGAGTCGATAAGCTAGTTCCGGAGGTCAATCATCTAAGAATAGGCCTTTAGAGCTAAAGGTTGGCCTTCAAGGTTGTGGTGGTAGGTTGGTTGGGTAGACCAGCCAAACCACAAGCCTTCCAACCTCGAGCTGGTGAGCAAAGAGGTTTGAGAGGTTGATCAAGATGAGGTTATGAGACCATACCACGACCCTTCCAACCTCGAGCTTGTAAGAGTGAACAGGTTTGAGGTTGGTCATGTGATGGGGTTACAGGGATGGATTAGTTAGGTGGACCAGCCAAACCACAAGCCCTCCAATCTCGAGATTGTGACTAAAGAGTTTGAGAGGTCGGTCGGGCAAGGTTAGGAGGGTAGGTTGGTTGGGTAGACCGGCTAGACCATGACGTATGAGCACTCATTTAGTGTTGTGAAATAGCTTGGTTTCATATTAATGATGAAGTGTAACAATTCAACTTATGATAAGATCAGTCCAAAAACACTGAAAAATGATTATGTCAAAATGTATGAAGATGAAAAAAGGAAGCTAAAATCAAGCTTGAAAGATGTGAGCAAAATCAGTCTAACTATATATCTATGGAAATCACAAAATCAAAAAAATTGAGTATATGGTGATCACAGGTTATTATGCTGATGTGAATTGGGTACTATAGAAACATGTTCTCAGTTTGTTCATGTTCCTCCACTTCAATGTGGTGTTGATATTGAATATGCCATTTTCAAATGCCTTAACAAACAGGGCATTGAGTTTAAGATCTATTTTGTCTCAGTAGATCACACATTCTATAATGACTCATGTTTAAGGACATTAAAGGATATGATTTTGAGGCATAGAAAGTTAGTTTGTGGAGGGAAGTTGTTTCATGTGTGATGTTGTACACATATCCCGAACTTGCTAGTTCCAGATGGGCTTGGGGAGATAGTAAATACAATTGAAAATATACTTGAGAGTGTGAAGTTTATCAACCACTCTAAGGCAATGTTGCATATATTCTTTGAGATTCTTCAACAATTACAGCTTCTTGGGAGAAAGTTGATTCTTAACTATCCTACAAGATGCAACCCAACTTATCAAATGATATCTATTGCATTGCAATTTAAGGAAGTGTTCTAAAGGTTCCAAGATTATGAGCAAAGTTATAAATATCTTCCTGATTATGAAGAATGGGAAAAAGTTGAAAAAATAGCTGAAGTTCTAGAAGTGATCAATTGTGCAACAAATACCATATCTGGAAGTGAATATCCTAAAACTAATCTACATCTTGTAGAGGTATTTTAGATCAAACTACTTTCGAATAAAGTTGTTAATAGTGGAACTTATTTCATGAAAGAAATGGCTACCAAAATGAAATTGAAGTTTGATAAATTTTGGAATGAATGCAATCTTATTATGGCTCTTGCTACTGTTTTTGTAATACCCAAGTCAAAAATTATGTGAATTGTGATTCTCTGTCTTTTCTAATGCTATAAAATTTCTAAGTTTGAACTCTATGTCTCCTTGGAGAACTATATAATTAGGATATTTTCTTGAGATCAAAAAGTCCCAATAATGGTTCTTAGATATCAAAGAATCGAAGATCAATTTTTAATGAATTTTAAGAAGTCATTAACCCCTCCATTTTTTGCCTGAAAGTTTATAAAAACATAATCTTTCGAAAATTTGTACTAAAACCCAAAAGTTGGGTTTTGATTCTTAAGAATTTTAATTTTTCTAATATTTTTATTGAATTCAAATGGGAGATATTTTCTTATTTACAATTATGTTTTAAAGTTAATGGAGAGTAAAACTAAAGAGGACATTAACTTGGTGTAAGACCTAGCTTGAGTGGCATTGGAGGCAGGAACATCAAGTTCAACTGATTTTGGTCCATTTTTGGCAAAGAGGGTTGCGCTATAGTGCAACAGCTCAAAATTTTTGGGGGAGGGCATTTTACCTGCTGCACAGCATCTTACGCTAAAGCGCAGCAACAAAGACATAGCAATGCTATTTTCACATCAAGCTTCATTAAAAAGGGGTGATGCCCCCAAACCCTACCTATTTCATGCCTTCCACCCTAAACGCTCTTCCTCTAAAAAGTGTCCCCTTCTTTTCATCTTTTCTTTTCTTCTTCTTCCTCAATCATCATCTTTCTTATTTCTTCTCTTTTTTCCACCATTTTCTTCCTTGCTAAGCCCCAACCTTCATGGTCTTGCTCTTGAAGCTTAGAGGAGGTAATTCTTGAGTGAAGGAGGCTTTGGGTGAAGTTCTATCAACCACGCCATGTTCTCCTCTTTTTTTTGGGCTTCAAAGCATTAGTTACTCATGAAGATCAATCCTTGGTTTTGTGGCCTGATATGCTTAGAATCCTTCTTCTTGGCTAGAGTTTTGTTAGTGATAGTATATCTATACCTTGTTTTATTGTCTTTATTTTTGGGAAATACATGCCTAATATAGGTTTTGATATTTTTATCCTTAAGGTATGATTTTGTTGTTTTACTTAATACCTTAATCAAAGTTTTAAAAGATGTTATGTTAGTACATTATCTATGGTTATGTTAGTCCATTGTTAGAAATCGTTAGCATTCTAACATCAAATTGTTTTATGAGTTGTTTAGGACTGGAATCTTAGTGCCTGTATCGTGATCTACTAATTACGGCCCATATTACACTTGGCCCAATACGACCCAAGTTGAAACTCATATAGTGTAGGGATAAGGCCGATTCTAGAACCTGCGAAGGGAGAAGAATGCATTCATAATATGTGCTTGGAAATATCAAACTCCATTTACAAGTAAAATATAGCTACATACACTCAACCCATGTTGTCGCATATCTCAAACTCCTTAACATGCATGGAGCCATTGAAAGTCTCGAGATGGGGTCCCCAAATCGTGGAGCTTAACCTTATCAACCCTCGTCCGTTCTCGTCTATAATAGGGGGTGAAACCGCTAAAATCAGGTGTGTAAACACTCTATATACCCTTTTATATCTTGCCTTCCATGACATAAGCATTGGAGTCCTTGTAAGTACACCCCCACCATCGTGAAGAGTGAGTTTCAACCACCATCAGTGGAGTTTTGATGACTTCAAAATCCCAATCCCATTTGGAGCTTCCTAATTTCTGAGAACCGTTAGCCCATTTATGAAAATTGGCACCGTCTGTGGGAACTGAAGTTGCTTCTATTTTGTTCTTCTAACGGTTTCAACCCTCATGTCCACCAATCGTAAGCAGGACTCTATGGTAGCACACGACCCCATGAACGATGAACCACTACCACTCTGAGAGTAGGTGGATGGGAGCACAACTTTCTAGTCAGTAGTGAACGTCGATAGCATGACACCCAGAATATAGTGGCTCACGCTCTTTGGTCCCAACTAAAGCTAATATTTTCGTGTCCAAGGTCAAGTGAGCCCTAGAGAACCTCGTCTTATATGCCGAAGTGGTGTCCATCATGTGAGACCAAGCCACCCACATTCAAGAGCTTGAGCGGAATCTAGAGTGCATGAGGGAAGATAAGGATGTGTGACATCGAGGTGATCACCATCGTTGAGATCATAGGAGTTGTGACCACGACAAACACGTCACCATCAGCCACGTTACCATAGTAAAGAGCCTCACCCCTGGGGCAATAGTCAACCTCAGAAGAAAGAGCGCGAATTTTGGACGAAGCCCCAAAGTAAGTAGTCACGCGGCCACGTTGATTACACCGAATCACGACGTTCGGCAGTCAAAGTATCACTCAGATTGATACGAAGACTCGGAGGATGGTGATGAAATTCCTTTCTATGATTATATTATGAGCATCCTACTCCCCAAAGGGTTCAAGTCCCTAATTGAGTTGGAGCCCTACACAGGGGACACAAACCCCCAAGAGCATATGGACGCTTTCAAGTCCAAAATGACTCTAGCAGGGGTCTCCGACCCAGTTAAGTGTAGAGCTTTCCTAATCACAATGAAGAAAATGGCCTTTAAATGGTTCAACTCGCTACCTTCATAATCTATCAGCAAATTCTTGGACTCACATATCAATTTTTGGCTCATTTCACCATCCAGAGGTTCAAGCCAAAATTGTAACTAGATTGCTGGAAGTAAGCCAACATCAAGGAGAGCTGCTCTAAGATTTTCTTGAAGTTTCAATGCAGAAACATTATTGGTTGAAAAATTGGAGACTGAGGCTGTAGTGATCATCCTACTCAATGTGTAACACCTTACTGACTAACTATTATCACACCATTTATTTTGCCTCATTTACTTTTGATGATAATTAGCTAACAGAATATTACTTAACTCACTATCTTATTCATATGCAGGGTTTTTTTTGTTGTTGATTGTTATGTCCAATTCCATCCTTAAGTTACTAATTTCGGGGGAGTCTGAAATAAAGCCACTGTATGTTAGTAGGTAATTTCCACAGTTAAGGCAACCGTAATCTATAGAAAACATACATCCAGACTATACTATGTCATAGGGTACTGTTGGCACCAAAATATTCAAGTGTCATTGGTTAAGGGCCAAATTTGGCCAAATGAGGTTATAATGTATCCTCTAGTATTAGCTGAACCTTTAATTTAGCACGGCTAGAAAAGCAATGGTTGAGGACAATAATCAAAGCATTACTTGGCCAAGCTCCAAGTAAAATGGCTAATCGGTTTAGACGGAGAAACTGACTCACAATGCAAAGTGAAGGATTCAGAAGAGCAAACACGTACATAAAAGTCTCTAAATCCAGGTTAGCAAGCAGACACGTGGCAACCCTTCTAGGCTTCGGCCAAGAAGAAACCAAGCCAACAAGCTAAGGAACATGTGGCTAGAGTAATTATTGGAAAGTCGTATTGGAAAATCTTGCCTATAAATAGAGCAAGAGATAACTAGTCAAGGGAATGCTGGCATGATCAACCCCAATTGCCAATTTATCTTATTTTTACTTGTATTCTTTACTTTTCCAGCACTTTTATCTTTAGCCTTTTTGCTGGCCCCTCGGCCTTAACACTTGTATCAAATCCTCTCCTTAAACTTTCCATGTGGATAAGCCATGGGGGTTTAGGAAGGATCTAGCCCTTTTCCTTGCAATCATTCCTTTTTTCAAGTTCTTCCACATGAATTGGCCATGGAAACTTGAAAAGGATACTTGTTGTAACTGGTTATTGATTTAATACAAATCTAGCTTATTACAATTTCATTTATTCTTTACTTGTGCTTTTGGTTATTATACGCTTGATCTTAGCCGAGTGCTTTCTTTGATTAAATTGAGAATCCATATCCAAGGAGAAGATTTTCCTCCTTAGAGCAATCATTTGACACTTGGAATCATAAGGGCTTTTGTTAGCCGATTTCAAAGTTTGGCATGCCTAGCACAATCAAGAGCTGAGAAATAGCCCAAACATATTTTTGGCATGCCCAATGAGATTCCCTGATAGATCAAGTAAAGTTCCCATAACCAGGTTTAGATTATACTTGGCGTATAATCTTAAGATCAGGAAAATTGGTCATGCTATGTCCATAACCACAGAAACAGAATAACCATAAGGCTACAAATCCACAGGTGACCATTTCGGCTGCATCTTGTACCCCCATGAGGTGCGTAGGTTCACAACCAATGTAGGATGCTATAGCTCAGCCTGCGGTTAGCATGACCACTTTTTCTTCAGGCAGTACCCCAATGCCCGAGGGAAGAAGAGGGCAGCCGACTATCATGATGACGCCTTTCATACGTGAACAAATTGACATGGGGTTAAATGATATAATGCTTGAGTTGTCTAAGCAATTAGCCGACATTGTTAAGCCCATGGTTCATAATGAAATTCAATTAGGCCAATAATAAGCTACCATTAAGGACAACTCTACGGTAGCCGTACCTTGGGAGAATATTGCTAGTGACAACACCTCAGCTAATTAGCCAGGGGGCAAATAGCCCAACAGCTGAATTGGCAATATGGCCAAGCGAGCATAATGCACAGGCCATCTAATGCCCCAGGAAATGTCGAATTGCTGGCGATGTCCAGTAACCCAAATGGGAATGCATGGAATATGACCCACGATCAACCCGTAATGGGCGGTTATGAAATAAATGGGGATGTAATAGTTTCCAACGGTTATTCAACAGGTCCACCATGTTTGGGGCCAGTTAATAATATGTACATGCCATATCCATAGCAACCACCAATAACTAGGATAGGAGGACCAACCTACACAAATGGGAGTCAAAATATGAGTCCACTAGTCCAGAACCCATATTTGTCAACATAATTAGCTTATCAACAACCAAACACCAAACCCCAAAACTGCAATAGACAAGGTTTGAACAATCAGCTAGCTTGTAGGCAAGAAGCTCTGCCACTAGTTCCACCACTAGTACAGGTAGACCCTCGTGCAAATGGCCAGCTTTTGATGGACCCTAATATGATTGTTGAGGCTATCAGGCATCATCTTGGTGTCTAACTCAGGCCTTTAGATAGGCCAATCTTTAGGAAGTTGTACCCTGATAAGGTTGACCAGATTCCTTTGCTAAGGGGCTACAAAACCCCAAATTTTTTTACATTCTCTACCGAAGATGCGAAATCTACTATGAAACATGCTAGCCATTTTATGGCCCAATATGGTGAAGCCAACCATAATGAGTACTATAAACTGCAGTTATTCCCTTTATCATTAATAGGAATTGCCTTATCCTAGTATTCTGCATTGGCTCTAAATTCTGTTCAAGGTTGGGCTAACATGGAAAGGTTGTTCCATGATTGTTTCTACAGGCTCCAACTTGAGGTATCTATTGCCGAGTTGATAAGCCTCAAGCAAGTACCTAATGAGCATGTAGCTGATTTCTTGGAATGATTCAGAAGAATAAGAAGCTGATATAGTGTACAATTTCCTAAGTCTGAATGTGCTACCGCAGCCATCGACAATATGCACCCCCAACTAAGGGAAACACTCATAGCTATAGAATATTCAGATTTAGCACAATTATCATCTAGAGCCACTCGAGGAGAATAATGCATAGTTGAGAAGGAATAGAGAAGATCTCATTGAGTAGGGCTTAGAGGACCACAGATGGTCTCCATCATAGATTGTGGTTTGGTTGAAGAAGATTGGGAGGAGCTTGAAGTCCAGGTAGATATCATTGTATTTGAGTTTGTGCAAGGCAAGCCATATACTTGCCTGACCTTAACACCTTCCAAAGGTAAAGAAGTAGCTAAACCTGACAAGGAAGCTTATTTGTTTGAGATTTCTAAGATAGATTATATATTTGACAGCCTAGTGAAGGACAAACAAATAAAGCTCCCAGAAGGCCTCAAGATTCCCCGTGCCGATGAGACAAAGGGCAAGAAATATTGCAAGGGGTATTGCAGGCCTCAAGTATGAATTGTTGGCAAACCAACAAACGGCTACTTTTCTACTTTTGTGTAAGTTTTGAAGAACAGGAAAAAGGAAGGCTATTTCTTCTTTGTCCAATCGTAGACGAGTAGACCAAAAGGATCACAAGGATCAAGGCCTGCAAGCTTCAACGGTCATATTTCAAAGTCTATATAAGGCTAGAAATCGAAGAAAGAATAATTAGACTGTTTAAATATTTTCTATGTAAAAAGAGTTTCCTTTCTTCATCCTTGTCAAGTTTCTAGAGCACTAGAAAGTTACTTATCGTTACCTTAGGATAAAAGAAAATCTTCTCTTTTGGTTTGTAATAGATAATATTTTCTCTTTGAGAATTTAGAGAAGTCTCACACAAAGTACTTCATCATCCATTCTCTGCTGAGAAAGTTAGTGTGAGTATTCAAACAAAACATATTATTCACATCATTTGTATCTGGACCCAGTAGTGGTCAGTAAGAAGCTTGGAGAGGCTGGGAAAATACTACTCGTTTGTAAAGCTTGGAGAGGCTTGAAAAAATACTACTCGCTTGTAAGAAGCTTGGAGAAGCTTGGACAAACAATACTCGAAGTATAAAATCTCAAAAAAGAGTTGAGGACTGGAAATAGGTAAGTGGTTTGGCCAAACCTGTATAAAAATCTCTTGTGTGATTATCTCTATCTCTGATCTTGTTATTTGAATTTATCACATAGGTTCAGCTCTGTTTAAACTTTATCTGAAACAAAGTTTATTTCTATTTTACATATAACTAAACTATTTTATAAATTAACACAATCGCTTCCGCAATCCAAGTTTGAACTTGGGATAGATCATTTTGACAAAAGTTTTCAGATATTAAAGTCTCTTGAAAGCATGATTCAACCCCCTTCTCATGCTATCCCATCTAACAAGTATCACTCTTGGACCCATGCCACCAATAACTGCATCGTTTTCAGAAATTCTATCTAGAGGGCTTTGAAGGAAGGAAGGTTGAAGTTAGCCGAGAAAAGAGACATGACTATAGACACTAATCCCTTTGGGATGTCTATGAATATGGTGTCAGTATCTATTTCTCGAAAGGAAAAGAAAGGAGGCAAAGTCCTTGGATGGGAGAGGAAACTAAAGGAGAAAGACGAAGCTGGGCCTTCTCGGAAGATGGCATAGAGACAAAAAGTAACAAAGTCTCAAGAAATCGGAGGGCAGAGTTAGAAGATAAGTATCTTCCAAAGGCTGCAATATCTAGGTTCGTTTGAAGGATGAATACGCTATCGTAGCTAGGCCAAAACAAAGCCCATACAACCCAAGAAAACTTCCAATAATCACAAAGAGAAGCTTGAGAAATTTAGACAAGTTGCAGTGCCTAAAGGAACATATCATCCTTTGCCGAGAGAGTCCAAGAAGGCTATAGAATTTCATTTTGAGAAAGGATCCGCTTCTCTCAAAATTATAATATTGGATAGAGGACAATCTCAGGCGAAGAGGATGATCAAGATAAGATATGAGGTTAAGGTAAACAAATGGATAGTAAACTATCCACCAGAAAGGCGAGAAGAGCAGAAAGCAATATTAACTAGAACTCAAAAAAGGAGGCTGCAATAAAGGAGAACTAAAGAGAGAATGAAGGGTATGATGGCCATACTTGAACAATCAAATAGAATTGAGAGAGAGCCATTAAAATCACTAACCAATGCTCCAAAACCGCCACAAGCCACCGAGTTATCCAGAGAATTATAAAAAATGGTGGCCGAGCCGATAGAAAAGTTAGATGTTGAGACTTTATTAGCCAAACCCACAAAGTTCATTCGTGAAGATGAGTATTTGAAAAATTTGCTAGATGATTTGTTGAATAATGATGATTTGTTGGATGACCTTCACGATGATTTAGCTGCTGTTGCTGTTGTCGGAATTATTCCATTTGAATTTGTCGATCAAGATAGCAATTTTTGGTATTTGGAAGGAGATGTGATGGTAGCGGAACCTGAATGTGCTTCTCTAGTCCCAGCCGAGTCGGAAGAAATAAGATTCAAAAAATAGACTAGAGCTAGACATCTCTAACCACTTTATATTAAAGCTCACATCAATGGCAAACCCAATAGCTGAGTGCTCATTGATGGAGGAGCAGTGTTGAATGTGATGCCCTACAGCACTATTAGAAATCTTGGAAGGAGTCATAAAGACCTGAAAGAAACTAGCACGACCATGTCTAATTTTACTGGGGGGAAGTACTCAGGCATTGGGATTTCTCATTGCTAAGCTAATGGTAGGATCAAGGACAACTAACACGGTTTTCTTTATGGTCGGTACCACACTAGGGCATGCCGTCTTGTTTGGTAGAGAATGGATACACGTAATTAATGTGTACCTTCCACACTCCACTAACAGCTTTAGTTTTGGAAAAAAGATCAGGTTGAAATAGTTGAGGTTAACCCTTTAATATTCATGACTGATGTAAGAATACAAGATGCTATGCTGTACTCTCCAAAGATTGAACCAATCTCCTGGCTGGAGGGTATTACCTTAGATTCCATCCAATCATTTGATATGTTATTTGTGATATCCTGTCTAAAATAAAATGTTAATAGCAGGAAAATTAGAACTTCGCATAAGCTTGAGTCTCTTGGGTATGCTCTCTATTCACTTTAAGAGTTAAAATTATAGAGGATTGAAACTCAAATTAATAAAGTTCTTGAGAAGAGTTTTTTTTTTATAAAAAAAAAAAAGAAAAAAGAAGGAAAAGACTATCCAACACCTTAAGTGGTACGATGCATACTAAAGCCCTCCCTTAAAAAAATCTTCTTTTGCCTTTTGGTACTTATCTCTTTAATTTACTCTCCCTAACCGTTCTCTTCCTCTATGTCTCGTTCTCTCCTTCTCATCCCTCACCTTATCTTCTTTGTCAATTTCTTAAACCTAGCCCCAAATTCTTAAACCAAGATTAACATACCTCAGATCAGGAAAACCATCACCACAAGCTTCTCCTCCTGCGAGCCACCTAGCCTCGATGTTGACGAAACCAGTGGCAGTTCCTCCCCATGGCCATCAGCGACACTCGCAGGGGCTTGCAATCCACGCCACCCAAGATTGCGACGTTGAGCACCACCACGTACACCGCCAAGAGGAACACGCAGCAATCTGTTTTGAGCAATGACCCATGACATTGCCTCAACTGCGACCCCATCATCTGACATCGTCTCCTACTACTGCACTATTCGTGCACTTCGAGCTCCAACATAGGCTTGGCTTCCACCTCTGGGTTATGAATTCTCTAGTTAGCTTGAGTATGAGTGCTTGATAGCTTCGGTCTTTTGGTATAATGTTTGGGTATATCTATTTACTTGTGTTGATCTAAGCATGTGGTTGTGTGACTATGTTATTGATGGTTAATATTTTTATTATTGATTGGTATGTGTGTCTGCATAAAAATCTTCAATTGTGTCGTTATCCAATCATTTGTGAGCTTTAGGAATTGTTTTCCTAGCTTTACGAGAACAAAAGAACATCTATACTACTTCAATAGTTTTGAAATTGGCTATAGCCTTAGTCACTTGTTTATTTTGTTTTATAAAGAAAAATGGTTATTCAGTTCTTATGCTAAACTTACGTTGAATCCTCTATACGAGTTTATTAGCATTCTTGTGAACAAAATTTGGTTTCCCCTATGCTTTAATATTTCTTTTTTATTGGGTTTACTGAAAGAGAATTGTTACTTACTTTTAACTCACATTGATATTATTATAAGATTCTATTACAGTTTGAGTGACTTGAAATCTTCTTCTTATTTTTTTTTATCTGTACTTTTGTTTACCGTAAATTGTGAGGCATTTGGTAAATCTACTTATTCAGGTTTATTTTTATTTCCTACCCATGAAATTATGCTAGATATCTTTGAATTATATAGGGATAGTATAGTAAAACTTGAGACTAATTGAGCTAGAATTGTATATTTTGGCTATCTTGAAAAGCATTGAAAGAATCAAGGAATAACTGTAACGACGATCTGTTTGTATGGGTGATGAAAGAGGATTGGGGGTTTTCGATGATTTGGGTTAGAATATATTAATTCTTGGTTCTAGTGGCTAATTCTTGCTGACATTGACGTGTCTCTATGACTAGATCTTTCTCAGGAACAAACCTTTGGCTACGGGACTCTGGAGATACTCGATCACCTACTGGAGTGTACAGTGAGTGACAATTGTTACTTATGCTCGTGGAAAACTAAACTCCATTTGAAATTAAGTTACGCAAAAAATATGATAAGATTTTTTTTTTTTGAAATAAATACGTTGTCGCTTTGCAGCGTTTTGGAAAGTAAAGCCTTGAGCGAGAAGACAGATAGAGAAAGAGCGTGTCACATAAAATGCATACCCCAATATCATAAAACAAGAGAAAGGTAAGTGAATAGTAATTTGCAAATACATTGCATTACATGGCTAATCATTACATTCACATGGGTTCATAACATATATGTATACATACATATATATCAGCATTACATCTAAGGAGGCTCATGGTCGTGCCATGATCCAAATACTAGATACTAAGTGCAAACTTAAATGACAAAGCCCATCTCAAGAAGGAATATCCGAAGGTGCAGAGCGATGGTCGCTATAAGTCCCAAAACAGCTTCGTCTGGCATCCTACGTCACACGTCCACTCACAGTGTGGGGGATCCATGCTCCACTCCACTGGAGGCGCCATCTGATTTTGGTGACGATACGGAAAGGTAACTAGAGTGAGAAATAAGATTTCTTAGTAGGGCTCGAACCCAACACTAAAATGTCATCGTCATCGTCCCAGTCACTTCGATTTTATAAATGAAAACAGTGAGCATGCATAAGGTCCAATTCTTAGGTTTTCGAAAACATGAATATCCGAAGCAGATTCAATTTTTAACATATGCTCTAATCATTTATATCATAATATACATAAACACAAATATAATTACACTAGCTGGATCATGCCATGCCTCCTGTGAGTCGTGGTTGAGGGGAGCTTAAATTAGGTCACCTTCCCTTTTGAAGGATCACACACTTAATTAAATCTCTTCTTATTAAAGCTTACGATGCAAAATATTTCTAAGTCCACAATTTTTGCAGAATTTTGGCAGCATAACGGCTAGACCGAAACTTCTCAAAATTTTGCCAAACAGAGAAATCCAATATCACATATCATTAAGCATTATATCATCAACATATAATATTCATATCATCATCATCACTCATCATCATCATAGCATCATGCTTGCACATAAACATAGGCATATTCTCAAGCAAAATTTTATGAGCTTAGCTTGGTGCAAGCTTTTAATTGAGATTACCTCTTGTGTAAATTCTTTTATTAGGCATAGGCCAATATTATCCATTATCCTTTTTGAAACTTTTAAGTTGAATTATGAAGATTTTTCCAATGCTTAATGTAGGGGTCTTAATGTCTTGAAGCTTATTTCTCATTATCCTTTAAATTTCACCATAACCAGTTTTTACTTTTATAGTGGGGCAGTAACTTCAAAAGTTCACCATAATTTCACCTTTTACTCTTTTGCTTCGAATTTTGGTATGATTATACTTTTATGAGTCTATTTTTAAACAAAATAAACCCCACTCAAAAATTTATTTTGTAACTTGAGATATGGACATTTTATTTTGACTGTTCAGACTTGAAAGTTCAACTCGAGTCAGTGGCCTGTCAACTCCACTGGGAGTTCCTCACATGAAATCTGACAAAACTATTATGGAGGTGTTCCTCTATGTCTTAGCTTTCTAAAAAACTTGTCCCACTCAAAACTAATTTTTGTAGCTTCTGTTATAAGGTTTTTAGTGCAGATTGCCCAAACAGAAATCCATCCGGGAACAGCCCACTTTGAAAAATCATATCTCCCTCATTTTAAATCCAAATTTCATGTATTTTATATGTTTGAAAAGCTCTTTGAGTCTACTTTCACAGAAAATTAGTTTCATTACATTTTGAGTTTTGTAGAATGAGTTATACAGTATGTATTACAGATTGCCAGAATTCCAGATTAACTAGTTTTTATATTTTGCATATCAAACTTGTGGAGATGTTGTTATACCAGTTCAAATCACCATTTTTATGTTTTATCTCACCATCATATTCAAGGTTTTAATCACCAAATCAGTATTTTGAAACAAAATAAAGCAAGATACATAAAAACCATCATACCACATAATCTTATTTTAAGACAACATTTTCAACAAGGCAAGAAAAACTCATAGAGCAAGATATGGTCATGAGACCTTGAAGCAAGTCCTAAAACCAGCTAGCTATGAAGAGCTTGGGGGTTCTAGTGTTTGAAAAATACATGAAAAAGAAATGTTAGAGTCACTACCAAAGAGAGCTTTTTGAAGGATTTGGAATGTGGAGAAAGTTGGAGAAAGCCTTCCTACTTGAAAGCTTGGAAATGGAGCTTGTGTATGGGTGATCTTGTTTCTCCAAAGACCAAAAATGGTGGTCTTTGAAAGGATTGTGAGGGTGGTGATGGCAATGAGGTAGGAACTAGTAGGGAGATTGGAAGAAGAACAAGGAGGGTTGGAAGAACAAGAGAGTGGGAATGAGACTTAGAGAGAAGTGAGAGCTTTTGCTTTGAAGTGAGAGGATGAAAGCTTGCAATTGGTGCCAAATGGGGCAAGGTGGGACGCCACTTTTGGCTAGGAGAGGGCTGGTTGCTTTGCTTCTCCAACAAGCAAGAGAGAGTAGGTGAGTTTTACTTCTTTTTCAAGCAAGAAAGTTAGGAGCCTTGGGGTAAAAGGGTGAGTTATGTTTCCTTTAAGTCTTGGCACTTGGGTAAAGACCATTTAGTATTTTTCAAGTGGTTAAAAGCATGACTTCTCTTAGGATTGGCTTGGGTGAATATGATCACTCCAAATGTCACAATCTTGATGGAGGAGAGTATATCTCTTGTCTTGACTTAAGGAATACTACTAGCATAGACTCTTGATGTAATGGTGTATGATGAGAAGGCAAATGGATGGTTGGATATGGCTCTTGTCTTGACCAAACTTTCAAACAATAATTAAAGGGAAGTTTCTAAATTTTTACAATTGTTACAATTATCTAAATGCTAATTAATTCAATTGGTTCAATTACACTTTAACACATTTTTATTGAAAAGGATTTTCCTCATTAATTATGTAAAGAAGGTGTAAGGGTTAATTTTTCATGTAATTAAGATGTGATGCTTGTCATGCTCTTAGTTAATAAGGTTAGGTCACCTTGATTTTATGTTCTAAATCATGAATTAACAAGGATTGGGCAATTAGGCTTTTAATTGTAACTTTTAATGCATTATGTTTCAATTGTTAAATTTTTCTAATTAATCGTTGACTTTCACTTATCTTGTTGACTTGCCTTTAATTTACTAAGCCCTTACTCTCGAGATTAATTGATTAATTCTCAATTATTCGCTAACCCCTCTAATTAACCGGAGACACCGAACTAATTAGCTTAGATGAAAATGGGGATGTTGCAAGATTCATAGCCAATTTGGCTAGTAAGATGAAGGCTCTCTCACCTTTGTTGAGGCTAAAGATAGCTGAAAAGTTCATCTGGGGGGAAGAATAGTAAGAGGCCTTTGATAGAATCAAAGTTGCCTTGCGAATCCTCCAGTGCTTACTCCTCCAATTTTTGGTAGGCCTTTAAAACTCTATACATCAACCATTGACTAGTCTATCGGCAATCTACTAGCTCAAGATGCTGAAGATGGCACAGAGAGAATGGTATATTATTTGAGCAGGTTGCTCAATGATGCTGAAACAAGGTACACCCTAATTGAAAAATTGTGTTTGTCCTCGTTCCACGCTTACACCAAGTTGGAGTGTTATCTATTGCTAAGAGAAGTCTTGGTAATGTGTAAAATTGATATTATCAAATACCTACTAAATCAATGAGTCTTGTAGGGAAGACTTACAAAATAGGCTATAAAGCTCAATTCTTTTGCCTGAAAGTATGCCCCTTAAGAGCTATTAAGGCTCAAGCTCTAATGATTTTCTGATAGAACATCCTTGCGTAAATATCCAAGATCCGCTTGAATTTAGTCAAGGGAATGTTCAGTTAGAACCTTGGGTGTGGACATTTGATGGGTCCAACCATCAGAAAGGAGCAGAAGCTAGAATTGTGATCACTAGCCCTAATGGGGATGAGAGCAAATACATATGTTCATTGGATTTGCAATACTCTAATAACCAAGCCGAGTATCAAGCATTAATTATCAGTTTGAGAATATAATTGTCGGTAGAAGCAAAGGTGATCAAAATTCTAGGAGACTCGCAACTTGTGATCAAACAATTGATAGGGGAATATAAATGCAATAATCCAACTCTAATGAACTCATCAAATCTGGCTAAAAAACTGCTACAATAATTTGCTGAGGTGACAATTAATCATGTCCCTTGAAATAAAAATGAGGTAGCTAATGAATTGGCTTAACAAGCTTCCAGATTTTGACTAGATTCAAATGAAGTAAATGCCATAGACTTAGCCGAGATACGGCCAAAGGAGAGTAAGGATTGGAGGTTTGAGCTTAAACAATATTTGAGTGACCCTTCATCTAAAGCCGAGTACAAATTAAAGCAAAAGGATTTAAAATATATATTAGTTGATGATGAATTGTTCAAAAAGAGGCAAGAAGGATTATTGTTGAGGTATGTAGATGATGATGAAGCCAAGACAATCATGCATGAAGCACATGAAGGCACTTGTAAGGCACATAAGTCAGGCCCAAAGATAAGATGGCTAATACATAGATACAGGTATTATTGGCCCACAATCACAGCTAATTGTGTTGCTTATACTAGGGGGTGTGAAGCTTATCAAATGCATGGACCGCTCTAAAGGGTACCAACCAAGGAACTACATGCAATTGTAAAAACTTGGCCATTTAGGGGCTGGGCTATGGATTTGATCGGCAAGATTCATCCTCTACGTCCAAATGCGATCTGTTTATTATAGTGGCCATTGACTATTTTACTACGTGGGTATAGGCTCAACCATTAGTAAACGTGACACAAGCCGATGTGATAACGTTTATTAAAACCCAAATCATATATTGATTTGGAGTCCCTAAAACCATTACTATGGATCAGGGCATTATGTTCACTAGGGAAAAGATGAGAGTTTTTGCTCAACAATTTGGCTTTTGGCTAGTCCATTCCTCTCCCTATTATGCTCAAGCTAATGGGTAAGTAGAGGCTACTAATAAAATCTTGATTGATATGATAAAAAAGACTATAGAGGATAAACCAAGACGATGGCATGAAGTCTTATTTGAGGTTTTATGGGCCTACAGGAACTCCAAGAATATTACCATCAGTTTAACTTCTTATCGGCTGACATACGGCCAAGATGTCGTGTTACCCTTAGAATTAGCGGTGAAGTCATTTAGGGTAGCAAAAATAAGCTACAGCTAGAAGAGTATTCACAAGCTAAGTTTCAAGAGTTAGAATCAGCCGACAAAGATAGATTAATGGCTCTGGAGAATATCCAAGCAAATAAGGCCAGGGTATCAAAATTGTATAAGAAGAAAGTTAGGTTAAAGTGCTTTACCAAAGGTTATCTGGTGTGGAAAGTGATACTACCTATCAAAACTAGAAGTACCAAATCGGCAAGTGGTCACCCAATTGGGAGGGACCATTTATTGTTACCCCGGCTATATATAGTGATGCATATAAACTATCTACTCGTGAAGGCGAAGAACTAGCAAGAAGTATTAATGGAAAATATTTAAAAAGATATTATCCCATGATGGGAGATTCCATTAATATTCAAAAGGGATAAGGGGTCAACGACAAGCCAACTGAGTAGCTCTAGAAAATGCAGTACAAAAAGGAAAATAAAATCTAAGTCACTTAGGCTGTGATTCCGATAGCTGGTTAAGAGAGTCGTTCATAGTAGGATACGCTTCTGATTTGTCTTGGCCAGAGTAGTCAAGCTGAGTTATCTCAGACGGGGTTTCACCATCTGTGCTAAGTGGAGTTGGGACGATTGAAGTCAGATTAGGGATATTGTCAAATGGCTGAGCTATGTCAGAATAGGTTTCACTTTTAGTGCCACATGATGTTTCCAAAAGTAGGGCAAGGTCAAATGTATGCTTAGAGTCAGCAATAGGTGTTTCTGGTAGTGTTTGTTCCAGCAAAATAGAAGTAGTAATTATGTCACTCACCGCCATGGCTATTGCTGCATTAGCAACCTTCTTCTCGGCCGAGGCTAATGAATTTCTACATTCGGCCTAAGATATTTCCACTTCTGTTAGCCCTTGGATGATGCTTTCTACTTCATGCTACAGAATGGGTTCCTTTTCCTCCAAAGTATGAATGTCTCTATTTAATGCTTTAGCTTGATTGTAGAGTTGCAAGTTACATTTGGAGTCAGCCTTAAAGTTGGCTGTAAAAGAAATTAATTTAGGCTAAAATTCTTCAATCTCTGCTTGCAGCCTAGCTATCTCCTAGTGAATTTCCCTATTGCGACCTTACACCGTTTGCTGTCATTGTTGTCTTGTCCTTTGGCTCATATCTACATCTTGGAATTGGCTACGAAGATTCTCTTTCTGTGCCTTTGAGTCAGAAAGCTAGTTCAAGCTTTGAAGGCTGGAGGATCTGTATGCTTCGTGGACCTTATAGTTAAAGACTAGAGCCTGCAACCTTACGGCCAAATATTGGCAAGTCTCCTTGACATTAGAGGTAATAGAGGGGTTTGCCGACTTAGCAATTTTAAGCAGAGATTTCTACAAATGAACTGAGATAGCAGGATCTGTAGGTAACATCTTATTGAAACACTTGTGCACAGCTTCCAAATGGCTCAAGATGGGAGATGAGGTCGAACCAACCAATGGAGAAAGGAAGTACCTATCTAGCTCTTCGGTTGGCAAGGTCAATTCTTCTTTTTCCTCCTTTAGCGTAACGAGATGAGTTAATTGAGTGGCAATGGTTGCTAAGGCAAAGTCTTATAGTGGGGGCTGAGGCAAAGGTACATCTAGACCTACATCTTCTTTTTCATCTCTCGTTTCTAGAATTATCACTCTCCGAGCTGGAGAGTGGACCTTTGCCTTCTTCCTTTTGGTTGGCTGAGGAGGAGGAGTGGTAGCTCTTGTCCTGCATTTTTTCTGCAACGAAAATAACAATATACAAGAAAAGATGCAGAAGCAAAGATAGTTAGGAAACAATATGTGAGACTTATTGCTCTAGCCGATCTGCATTAATCGAATGATCCTAGATGGAGGAATCACCACCTCCGGAGAAGCTACACTTATTGGTTAGGGAGAAAGTAGCTATTGAGAGCTTTTTCTCAGTTTGGGAGGAAGAATTTGAAAATTGCTGACAAGGGTGAAATTGCACTAGTAAGAACAGACCAGGCAGTAGCATGCCAGTGTTATAACATGATCTTGGAAATCCAGAAAAGAAAGAAGGAAGAATTTGGAATTTGCTCTTATCCTCCGAGTTTGTCCAAGGTAATGATGGTAGACCTCGATGCTCGAGGGTGGTAGGACATGAAAAGACCTAAGCTTGATGGAGAGCTCGAACTCATGCAAATTGGGTTAATAGCCAATTAAACAACCCGAATCTACAAGAATCTCCCAACCTCATTAAGGGAGGAGCTCTTGACTTTCCTGAAAAGAAACATGGACTTGCTCACATGGACCGCCGTTGACATGCCTAGGATTGCCCTGAAATTCATGTTCTATCGCTCGGCGATATTCCCTAAGGTCTGACCACTAGCCTAGAAAAAAAGGAAGATAAGCCTGGATAGGGCCCTCGAAGTTTGAAAGCAGGTTCAAACCCTTTTAGATGCGCATTTCATCCGTGAAGTCATGTGCCCGACTTGGTTGTCCAATGTCGTTACTGTGAAAAATTCTAATAGGAAGTAACAAATGTGTGTCAGCTACACCGACCTCAACAAAGCATGCCTAAAAAATTCTTATCCCCTACTAAGTATAGACAGTTTAGTGGATGCAGCATCCAGTTTCTAATTTCTTTCATTCATGGACGTATACTTGGTATACAACCAAACCCTGATGCACCTTTATGATGAAGAGAAGATAACATTCATTACCCTAATGGCTAACTACTATTATAAAGTTATGCCATTTGGGCTAAAGAATGTGGAGGCCACCTACTAGAGGCTATTGAACAAGATATTTGCTGACCACATTGTAGCACTAATGGAGGTCTCTATTGATGATATGCTAGTCAAAACGATAGAAGATGGAAAACTCCTCTCTGACCTAGAAATCGTCTTCAATTGCTTGCGTAAGCATAAGATGAAGTTGAACCCTCAGAAATGCACTTTCGCCGTCGAAGCCTTGAGATTCTTAGGATTTATGCTCATACATCGGGGAATTAAAGCAAACCCTGATAAGTGTCGAGTGATCTTGGAGATGAAGGGTCCGACCTCTATGAAAGAAGTTCAGCATCTAATCGAGAGGATAGCGTCCCTCTCTAGATTCTTGGCTGCATCAGCCCACAAAGCAATTCTACTCTTTGTGTTGCTAAAGAAAGAAAGTAACTTTGAATAGATGCTAAAATGTGAAAGCAATATTTATGGAATTTAAGGAGCATCTAGCATGCCTGTTGATCTTGCATAAGCCCGAGGTCTGTTAACCTCTATACTTATATCTCTCGATAAGCAATGCAGTTGTAGCCAGCACTTTAATCTGAGAAAACGATAGACAACAACACCTAGTCTAATTGTCAGGAAAGCACTCTAGGGGCCAGAACTCCGATACCAAAAGCTAGAGAAGTCTGCTTTTGCTGTCCTAGTAACTACCCGATGTCTTTGGCAGTACTTTCAAGCTTATCTCATAATAGTAAGAACCAACTAACCTATCTAACAGGTACTATAAAAGCCAAACCTCGATGGGAGAATGGTAGCATGGTCGGTGGAAGTCTTCAAGTTTGATACCTTGTATAAGCCCAAAACTGCCATTAAAGCCCAAGCACTGGCATATTTTTTAGTTGAAATGGTAAATGATAAAGAAGTGCTAAAGCTAAGCTGGATGTTGTATGTAGACAAATCTTCTAGTGCTAAAGGCGGTAGAGCAGGAGTGATCCTAGAAAGGGAAGGCAAAATCATAGTTGACCGCTCAACAAGGTTAGATTCCTAGTATCCAATAATCAAGCTAAATACGAAGCGTTGATAGTAGGACTCCAGCTTGCCTCCGATGTTGGTGGTACTAGACTTATGATCTGCATTGATTCCGAGATCATGACATCGCAAGGGATTGGAGCATATCAAGCAAATGACACATTGCTACAGAAGCACTTGACTAAGGTAAAGGATGTAATAAAGAAGCTTGAATCCTACGAAGTTCGCCATGTCCCAAGAGAAGAAAATACCTGAGTTGACATCTCTTCCAAGTTGGCTAGCACTAAGCTCGAAGGGAATAACAAAACTTTGATATAGGAAACTTTGAAGACCTCCTCCATAGCAAAAGCTCTCCCGATGTTGACCATTGAAAAGTCTTCAAGTTGGATGACTCCAATCATTCAATATTTTTCATAACATAACTCTTGCAAATGATCCTATAAAGGGAAAGGGGATGGTGAAAGAAGCCTTTTACTACACTATTATCGGAGGTCAACTGTATAGAAGGGGTATATCCTAACCACTTTTGAGTGCCTAAGCCCATTTCAGATCTTCTTCATCCTTGAAAAGGTCCATGAAGGGTCCTGAGGCCATCACCTTGAAGGAAAGGCATTGGCCTTAAAAGTTTTATAGGCTGGATACTACTAGCCTACCATGATCAAAGACTCAGTTGGGTTCGTGAAGAAATGTTTGAAGTGCTAGCAGCATGCCCACTTCCACATCACCGGGTCGAAGCTTTCAACGATCATGTCCCCATGGCCATTCAATAAGTGGGGAATCGATCTCCTAAGTCCCTTTCCACTAGCCTTGGGACAAGTGAAGTACCTGATCGTAGCAATCGACTACTTTACAAAGTCAGTAGAAGTGGAGCTGTTATCCACAATCACAGTAGCACAAGCTCAGAAGTTCATCTGGAAGAATATTTTTACTCATTTCGAAACACTAGAGTCTGTGGTCATCGATAACGGAACTCGGTTCATAAACCAAAAGTTTTGACGATTCCTCAGAAGCTATAAAGTGAAACACCAATTCACCTCAGCAGAGCAACCCCAGGCCCATGGTGAAGTCGAAGCTGCAAACACAGTCATTCTCCGAGGTCTAAAGAACAGGCTTGATGAAGCTAAAAGTGCATGGGTCGATGAGCTCGGAAGCATCCTATGGTCATATTGGACGACCCTTCAGTCAACTATGAGCAAAACTCCCTTCAAGCTAACTTACGGGGTTGATGCATGATCTTAGTAGAGGTCGAAAAGCCCAGCTCGAAAAGTTATTTTTTAGGCTTCAAATTTTGAGGCCCTTCGAGAAGAGGTTGACCTTTTCGCAAAGCCAGAAAAATGACATATATCCGAGAAAGGGCGTCAAAGCAAAGAATCATTAGAAGATATAATTCTGCTATAGCTCCTCGGAAGTTTGAAAAAGAAGGTCTCATTCTCCGACATGCTAACATTGGACTACCACCCGCCAGGCAAGGCAAGCTCACGGCGAATTGGGAAGGCCCATATTGGATCATTAAAGTTCTAGGAAAGGAAGCATACAAGCTCTCCACACTGTCATGATCTAAGGTCGTGAAATGCCTCGAACCTTAGGAAATTTTACATATAGTATAAACCGCATGGAGTTGCCGTAGTCTTTTTCCTACCTCGGGTTTTGTCCTACTAGGTTTTAATGAGGTGGGATTTCCGTGGGCCAAGTCATTATAAGGAAGGTGAAGGCGCAAGTCCTTTAGATTGAATGTTGTGGTTATTCCCATGCATTGTGCGGTATGAAGAATGTAAGATCCCCTGTAGTTATTAGTTAAATATTTTGGCTAATTATGTTTAGATATAAATTAAATAATGGCTAATTGTTAATATAAAGAACTAAAAATTCAAGATAATTATAGAAAATTCATAATAATAATTTTTCTTGCCATTTTAACCATAAATAAGGTTAATAACCACTAGAAAATTTACTAGAACTTTTCTAAATAATTAAGTGATTATTAGTTAAATTATTAGTGCTTGAAATTTGATAAATATTTAGAAAAAATAGAAATAATTTCTAAAATACTATGAAATTTTTTTGAAGGCTAATTAAGGTAATAATAGCTTGCAGAATTTAAATCATAATTTTTAGAGTTTATTTGAATTTTTTGTAATTTTTGGGAAATAATTAGTAAATTGTTGGATTAAGGAAAATAATTTAAAAATAGGTGAATAATTGAGAAAAATTCTAAAAAATTAGAGGCATGCCTAGAATAATTAGGAGAACCAAATATAATTTTGAGAGCATTTATAAGTTAGGGTGAGTTAATTAACTAAATCTAGCCTAATTAACATAAGTTATATTCATAGAATTACAAGAAAAATTGCCAAATAAAATACTACTCAACAGTTGTAAAATTTTTTCAACCATTGATCTTAGATGCTTGTCCAAATGAGAATTAAACTTGGTGACCAAGTTGTCCTAATAATAATAAACAAGTACTATGAATAGTATAGTGGTTGGTTGTGTGTTAGGTGAGTTTGTGTTAAAACAAAGTAAAAAATAAAAAATAAAAATGTAACATCCTCCCAAGCATAGTATTATACTTAAGTTATAGTACCACACTCAGAAGTTGTTACTGTTGCTTTAACAGACCTTGTATGATAGCGCTCTTCAGCCATCTTCAATATCTCTAGTCAACTCTAGGTGGCCGCCTTCGATATTTTCTGAGCTGTCTCGAGATAATATGAAAATGTACATAGGAGTAAGAATTATAAATTCTCAGTATGATTCACTAAGAAATTACATGCCGTGTCATCGTTATTATCTCTAGCTGCTTCGATTTATTATAACAAGGTGAACATGTTATATAAATATTTTCAGTTTTATAGTTTGAAACCATATTATCCGAAGCAGAGTTCATTTTGGTAATGCACTTGATAAACAGAGCAAGAACTAAAGCATAAGCATAGCAGATTGTGAGTGATTTTGTAATAATAATAATAGCAAATTGTGCATGTGCAATGGCTCATCATGAATATCATGCGAATGCACTTATACTTTCTTTTCTTCCTTTACTTGACACGCTTAGGCATTACGTATTGCAATCCTTAGAGTGTCTACATGCATATATCTGTCTTTAATCTTTACTTCCCTTGGGTAGTTTGACCTAGGAGTGAGCTCAACTTGTGACCATCGTCACACAGAACTAACCTACAAGGGGATCCACATGCCTCTAGTCTTGGAGAGATCTCATTTTGGCTACATGCCTCCAAGGTAGAGGGATCTCATAGCTTTAACTGCCTTCAATAGGAGGAATCCAAATAATTGCCTTCAGGTGAAGGGACCCAATCTTACATAATCATATATTTTCTTTATTTACATGCAAATATGCAAACTTTTATAAAGATAATCATGATCAAATCATCATACAATGTCCATATGCATTTTAGTGCACTTATCTTCAAACATTCTTGCATATAAAATCTCATATTCTTATCATAAATTTTCATGACACAGATTATCATAATTTCGTAAAGTTCTGCCGAAAGTTCGGCAGCATAACGGACCAAGTCCGCTTTCTGTGAATAGTGCTAGCCAACCAGACAATCATTAGTACAGAAAATCAATATAATGTGCCAACTATTTCAATACTTATACAAAACTTGTAGCCTTTGCATTTAAATTGATTTTCTACCAATTCCTTCAATTCTACCTGTTTTTAGAAATTAAGCCATAATTTCTGTATAACTCCTTTAGATCTAAATTTTGGATGTTGAAGTTTTATGTGTCTAGTTTGTAACCTCTTTAGTTCCATTAAGTTTTGATATGTATAACTCAAGTTATTAGCATTTTACCTAGATATGTCCTGTTACTAGGCAGATTTGCACATCGAAAACTAAACATTCACTAAAAATTGAAATCTACTTGGATTCCAACAAAACCTATGTCGTTTAAAGCTAACTGACCCAGGTTTTGTTTCCATTAAGTTTCACCTCATTTGAACAAGTATAACTCTAGTTATAAGCTCTGGAATTTCGGTAACCTGCATCGCCCTGCTCTAGCCCGGTTAGAACTTAGGAAAACTTTCATGAATTACTGGGAGCAACAAGGATTGAATTTAGTTCTAAAATTTTTATGAAATGCTACTATGTCTTAAATTTCTAAAAAAATTGGTTTCACTCAATTTGAAGGAGTATAGGGCGAGTTATGCCCCTCAAAATCTAGTCTACTCAGAATTAGGGATAGAATTCTAGGGTTAACTTCAAAAATTTATATCTCACTCAATACTCATCCAATGGCCCTATAATTTATATGGTTGGAAAGTCCTAGATGTCTAGTTTCATATAAAATTATTTCATTGAGTTTCCAAGGCTGTAGGCGAAGCCGTACACTCTGCCGTACGAACTGCCATAGGTTTCCCTTAACCTAATCCATTCTATTTGCTTCTCTTCACTAAATAATCATCCAAAACTCAATTTATAGACAATAATCCAACCATAAACCTCCATATTGACTGATAAGAACATCAAATACAAGCATCTAAATGAGTTCACAGCAGCCCCAATTCACAAGAAAATTCAAAGAAGAGGTTGAATTCTACCTCTAGTTGGTGTAGAAATGAGCCAAACTTGATCTAGTCTTGAAGGATATGGATGGGGCTTGAAGTTGGGAGTAAGAAGGAGTGAAAATGGAGGAAGAGGGGAAAAGAAAATGTACGATGTTCTCAGCTGGAAGAAGAAGCTTGAAATTGAGGGTGAGGAAGAGAGATTTTTGGGGTTTAAGAGTACTAACCTTGCATGTGATTAGCGGAGGCATAAAGTGGCCAAGATGTGACCAACTTGCCCCTCTTTTGTGTGGCTGAGCTTGCCACTTTGTGGGGCTAAGGTGGCTGATTTTCCAGCCACTAAAATTAAGGTTTAAGGTGTGAAATTGTACTGGTTTGGTTCTCACAGCGTAAGATACCGAAATCTAGTCGATTTCCCGCAAATTAGTAAAACGTTGCTAGTAATCGTCTAAAATTTTCTACATAACTGTTTCAAATTCTTCATTCATTAATCTCTTTATAATTCATTCCTAATTACCTTTACATATCTAGTAAAATCGAATAAACCAATTAACAGTGTAATTTAAACATATTTCGAATTTTTGGACATTACAAAAAACACTCTTCTCCCTATAATAGAGGTAGCTATGGTAGAAAAGAAAAGAGAAGTGAGTAAGTGTGAGTTCCACCTTGTTCTTCTTCTTCATCTTCAAGAGGAAGAACTCTTGGGTGAAATACAAGTGAGGCTTTATGTTTTGTAATTTTTTTGCTTCCATCCTTCAAGCATCAAGTTCACCACCATCATCCAACCCCTCATCCAAGCTCTTCTTCATTTCCAAAAGTAGGGGGTTTTTCTTTCTTTAAACTCTCCCATGGACCATATGTTTTTCATTGATTCTAATTGATTGTTTCTTCTTGTTGTTGATGCTTAAAAAGCCTTGGCCTCGATCTCCTTCATTGTTGCATCTGTACTTATCATTTTGGGAGGATTTCTTTCTATTTTGTACCATAAATGAGAGTGATATTTGATGTAAATCTGGTGATGAAATTTGTTGTGAGGAAGATTGTTGGTTTGTAACTTATTAAGGGGTCACTTGGGAAGACTTCATGGGTGAAGTCTTACTTTGATTGCTGAGGGTAGTTTTTCAGCTTCTCCTGTTTTTTGTTGCATAAAATTGCTATATCTCTAGTTCTTGCATGGTTTTGCATGATTATGTTTGTTTTATGTGATGTTGGTGATGTTTAAATGCTTCCCTTTTGATTCTTTGATGTGCTATGTTTCTGGAATTATATTCTGTACTACTGGATAGTTGTGTTGTGCGATTTTTCTAATATAGTAAACCTTATTATTTTGGCTTGAAATTTTTATATGTACATATTAATCTACTTACCTGTAAATTTTTATGATTTTTCGTGGAGATTTGCTATTTTTAAAAATTAGGGGTAGAATTGCCTTATTTTGAAGCCTATTATGAATTATTGAAACCACTAGAATTTTTCATATTTGTTAATATATTAGATATGCGAATTTTGACTTGATATTTGGATAGCATATTAGCAACACTTTAAAATTTGATTGGAAATTTGTGGAATTTTTAGATTTTTTTTACTATTTTTAATAAATTCAAGAATTTGAAACTGACTGGCAGAAAAAGAATCCTAGACTACATGAGTTATTGGATTTTATTACCCTAGTTATTCTTTAAATTTTCATCCGAAATTTCTATATATTAACCTTATCACCCTAAACGACCTTCTGACAAATTTTCATAAATTTTAGAAGTGGTTTGCAATTTTTTAGATTTATTTAATGAACTGTCCTGATTCCCAACCTTGCTGTTTTCTTACAAAGAATATGAAGTTGGGTGTTTTGTTTTATGTTTGGCCCATTTAGTGTCAAAAACCCAAAAGAATGCATTTCTTAAGTTATAATAATATATAGTGAATATAGTAGTAGGGGCCCAATTGGTACTTAATGAAAGAAACATAGAGAAAGTATAGGGCTTGGCCCAATTTACTTTTAAAACCAAATTAATGTGTTATTCTTCAATGTCTTGCTATATTGCATTATGGACTTGTATGTGCTGAAATTGACTCACATGAAAATTCATGCATAATCATATGCTTGTGATAAGAATGTAAGTGATCTAACCTTCATATAATGTGCGAGGCATAAATTATTTATGCATGAGCATATGTATGAAATGCATGACATGTAATAAAGATCCAAAGGCATAGCAGGGTGAATGTGTGAATATGCACACATGAGAAAGTGATCTAAGAAGTTATGAAAACATGAATCTCTGGCTTGAGGAGGACCGTGTGATACCAAGGCAAGGGTCACATGGGCCATACTGGTATCGTGGCAAGGGCCCTACAGTTATGATCTTGAGAATGACCATGGATATCAAGGCAAGGGTCCATGGGCTGTAGTAGTATCGAGGTAAGGGCTCTATATTTATGATATTGGATTTGAGTCAGGAGACACCCTAAAAGAAGAGCTCTTGTTGGATCGTAATTCTCCCTCTAGTTTCCTTCCTGCAGAGTTCAAGAAAAGCAGAAAGACCCATAAAGTGAAAAAGAAAAGTGCATCTTGTATTATCCTCATAGCATATGCTTATCTTCTCTAGGCATCTGTCTATTTTATCTCTTTTATTATAATTATTTAGCAAGCTATTTATCTTCTTATTACTTGTCTAATTAAATTGTTAATTTTATTTGTATGTGTTGTAATCGTATAATGTATGTTATTTTTATTTTTAAATCTGTCTATACAAACCTGGGAGTTTTTGAGTGCCTGATAAACCCTGGAAGCACTACCCCATATTGAGATTCAATTCTCATGATGACTTTTCCTTGGTGCTTTTAGATGCGCATCATGATCATTCTCGAGATGGAGGTGACAATTGTCCATGACCCTATCACAGGTTAGGGATTCCTAGTGCTACAGGACATCCGGTCACTGTTCTATACTATTATCTAATGTAGTTCTTAGGACCTTTTGTAACATCCTCCAAACATAGACACCATGCTCGAGTCATAGAGCTATATCTAGAGGCTTTTACTGCTACTGTAAATAAAAAGACATTATACATATGGCCCTGAAGTTCCATATTTCATTACTAAATAGGAGTTTATAACTACAAATCTCTGATACACACACACACACATACATACACAAACCAAGTATTTACAACTTAATAGAAAGTTTGAGTAATATTACATACAAACCATGCCTTGGTCTACAATCATCTCTTCGTGGTTGTCGGAGTGAACACTTTAGTCCTTTGAACTGGACATCAAGTCCAGGTCTTGAGCTTTGTAATTATTTCCAAAATATCTACTATGGACTTGGATCTATGCTACATACTGGAATGTTTACTGAAAACAAACAAACAGGAAGTGAGAACCTAAGGTTCTCAGCAGGTAAACTTAATCCACTATTTAGACATGGTGTCATCATGAATATTCTAGCCACTTCAGTTTCTTATGAAAATGTAGAAGCATACATATAAGCATTGGCTCAATTTTAAGTTTAAAAACACCTTTCTTGAAGTAGGTTGTATTTTAACAACCACTTAGCATATCCCATGACATACATAATAACAATGATAATACAACAGTTCAATTAGAATCACAGTAACATTATAGCACAATGAGATGCTTAAATGTGCATATGCAAATGCTCATAATTGCACCTTTCTTATCTCTTTCTTTCTTTAACTTGCACCTTGTTTCTCTGTACTTGTTGCCTGGAAGTGAATGGCCTCTCTTACCTCTAGGTAATAACTTGCTTCTCAAGTCTAAGCTTGTATCTATACATGAGTGACAAGTTTACTTTCCTTGACTCTCACACCAGTCTATTCCCCTTAAATCCATTCAGGAGCTAGCCCAAGACTTAAATAATACCACTTTGGCCTACTACAAGGTGGAGGCTCGGTACGTCCCCTTTGCAAGCTCTTATATCTTTCTTCTTTCTTGACATCATCATGCATACATCATGCATGTGTCTCATATTTTGCATTCAAATATTCATGCTTGCATGATGTTCATGTACATAACATATAAACATTCATAACTTTCACATATTTCTGCCAAAATTTCAACAACATAACGGATCAAATCTACTTCAACGTGAATAGTGCCATTTTAAACAGATAGCCAGTCAAGGCAACAGAACCAATATGACACATTAACATTTTAGTATTAGCATAGATTTTTACAATATTCAAACCTTAATTGAGTTTCATACATGTACTAAGTTGTATAAACCTTCAATTTGGTAATTCTGCTAACCTTACTCAAATCTGCCCGATTTTGTAATTCATGCCACAATCCCCCTTTAGTTGATATGTTGAAAGATGTGGATGGAGCTTGAAGATGGAAGCAAGATGAAGTGAGGTAGAAGAAGAAAAGAGGAGAGGGCAGCAGCAAGTGGAGGCGTCCAAAAATGAGGGGAGTAAGGAGGAGTTTTTTGAAGTTTATAACATAAAGGATGAGGTTGTGAAGCATGTGATTGGTGGAGGCTTGAGTGGAGGAGGTTTAGGCCACATCTCCCCCCATTTTGTGGTTGCATGTTATGCGAAGCAAAGGGAGGTAGAGTGGCCAATTGTTAGCCACTCAACTTAGTGTTTAAGATGTGTAATTCTATTGATTCGGTTATGGTAGTATAAAATACCAAATTTTAATAGATTTTCTTCAAATCGGCAAACATTGCTAGAAATCTTTTGAGACTTTCTGCATGCTTATTTTCAATTTCTCCAAATCCTAATCTCTTTAATTAACTTCTGATTAATTCTACATATCTAATAAAACCAAATAAATCGATCAACAGCGTAAATTAAGACTTTTGAAAAATTTTGGACATTACACCTTTAGTATTTTATCTCTAACTTTATTTTCATTTTGTATAACTGTATATCTGACCCTTCAGGTGGTAGACTGTAGATCGGTAAACCTTGATGGCATGATATATATATTATGATGATATTCAGTATGGTATGCCTTGCTTCTGACTAGTATGCATAATTAAAAAGCAGACTTAAATGGTGATAACTAGTTAGTTAACAAGATTAGTAATAAAAGCTAATAAGAAAAAGAAATGAAATTTTGTAGTTAAGCTATGTAACACATACTAGATTAGTTATTAATCACACTTAAGAATGATTAGGTTAATAATTAACTAGTAGGGTATTACAAAGAAGATGTGGAAAGGAATTATGTACATTGATATGCATGAAAACGACACCATTAAGGAAGCAAATTGCATACAGGTGATGGGAAAGAGTATTGGTCTTATGCTAAAAATGATACCGAGGTGATCAATGTTCTGACCTATTCCCAATTATGCAAAGATAAAGGTTCGAAGCACGTGAGAGTTGTAATATCGTTGATTTTGTTGTATTTGTAACTTTGCATTACAAATTAAATAAATGATATTGTGAAGTCATTAAGGGATAAAATACATTTAAACTAAAATTAAATTATTTATAGACCATAAATTTTAAATAAAAACTGACAGAAAAATTTATTTGCTTAAATGTAGTTAATAAAAATTAAACGGAGAAATAAAATACAATAATAACAAGTTAAATTGCTTAGTTAAATTCCTGTCAGGGGTAAAAATTTAATAAATTATGTTCTTGGTAAAAATATTTAGAAACAGTTTAGAATTGCTATCAGAGCTTCTCGGAGCTCTTATAGCTGTTTAGTTTAAGGATTTATAGTACAATAAAATACCCATGTCATGTCACAAAATACTAATGAATGACATAAAGTGATAAGTATCACTGCAACCTTTTTAATCAAAGGCTTGGGTCAAATTACAAGTCTTGTCTTTAATCTAAAGGCTAGAGTTTAAACACCCATTAACACTAATATCACTTAAAACTCCCAAACTCTTTCTAAATACAACACAAAAACAACCAAACTCTCCCTCACCCTCTCTAAAAAACCCACGGTAGCCTTTCCCCCAAAATCCCTCCCTATTTTCTCTCTTCAACCTCCATAAACCTCACATATCTCCCTCAAATCTCAAGATCTCATCTTCTTCCTCTCATTTCCTCTCTTTTTCATCAACTAAGAAGCAAAATCTTCTCTCCTTCCCTCTTTGGAGGCCGTAGCTGCTAGCAAGAGAAAAGCAAGGGATTTCCTCTCTTGTGGTGGTGATTTAGAGGAGCTAGAGCTTGGACCTAAAAGGGGTTTTCAAGCTAAGAGGAAGAGGTAGGGATCTCTAACACTTCTTTGTTGTGACTCTTGAGAAAATGTGTGAGTTGTGTTTGAGGTTACTATTCTAGGGATCAAAAGGTTAAATATAGTGGTGTGCTTAAAGCATAGATTTAGCTTATGTTAGCCTAGGTGAGTGTTCTAAAATATTTTTTGTGAGGTAAAACTCTTCGGAAGGTAATTAATCAAGTTATGGCATAATCTAGCTAGAATAAGATTTTGGGATCAAGGCTTGAGACCCTAAGAATTAATGTGAGATTGAGGTTCCTATAGGTTTGAATAATTTAGTTGACCCTAAATATAAGTGTAATTATGAACACAAACATTTTAGAATCACTATCTTCAATTTTGTCACAAAAGGGGTAGTTGAAAATCCAACACTAGCAACCAAGAAAGATGGACAATTAATTATCATGCCCAAGGAATAAATGCAAACTGATTTTACCCAATAACATACATGATATATAGAGGATAAAATTGTCTTTGAGTAGTTGGTTTGGTGAAAGAATAAGTAGAAACAATTTTGGACTCAAACTAGTTCCGTTAAGCCACTAGAAGAGTGAATTTCGGTTCTTATCCCTCAATAGATAGCAAAACTATTTTTAGGCTTGATTACTTGAGTTATTTAGACCTTAGAAATGTCCTTGAATGATTGGAACTGGTTTAAGGTGAATTATTAGAGAGTTGGGTGTTAACCAGTCAAGTTTTCTAGCTCATAAAGTCATTTTTAGCCATGTGCTTAGAGGTGACCAAAACCATGTTTTAATTGAGTATTTAGAGTTATTATGGTGAATTTAATTGCCTTGGACCATATATAATCATGTGGGGTAAGTTTAAAAAGATTTAGAGTCGGTTTCAAGGTGTTTATGTCAAGAAAAAGTGTTATGACTTTTTTGGATGATTTCTTATGGCCAAGGCCAATGACAGAAGCCAAGGTATGTGTGCTATTCTTGATTCTTAGAACCTTTGTAACACCCTTATAGTCCCACACTATGCTTAAGTTATATTATGGAATTTGTGATGCCTCGATTTCTGATTTCCGACCTTAGCAATAAAATGTTAAAATTTTCGATTTCCGACTTAATCTCAAAGTCTCATGGACTGGCTTGATTTTTCCGATTTCCGACCTTATGTACATAATATACGATTTCCGACCTTAGGCTCGAGTTAGAATAGACATGAAATCCGACATCCGAGTTTATCTCAACTAGGAGTGAATGTGAGATCAGATCTCTGAACTGGTCTCTAAGTTCGACCAAAATTGGCACGAGTTCCGGTCCCGAGTTTATTACCAAGAGCTTTTCATTTCTCTTGATTTTCCCGAGTTCTGAGATTACGTTTGTTTCGAGATTCTATAAGTTCCGATTTCCTGGAACATAAGATTAATGATTTGATTCCCGATCTCTAGTGTTATGCTTAGAATCGATTCAAGTTTACCTAATGTCCCCGACTTCCGGATTTAAGTGTTTCGTTTCACATCCGATTTTGCTTTCTAGTTTCGAATAAACCAGACAATATTTCTGAGTTCCGATTTCATCTGAATAAATGTGCACGAGTTCCGACCTTAAGAAGACTACAAGTTCCGATATCATTTTCAGAATACAATAGAAGTGAGTTCCACTTTTAGGCGACATGAAGAGCAATTTTGTGACACAAAGAGGGATACATGGCTAAATCTTACCTACAAAAATGGGGAAGGTTGGCTGAAATTCAGCCTTGTGTTTTTAGGCCAATCAAAACCCTCCAAGCTAGCTACCACCTCAAGCTTATATAACTCATTCCTCTTCTCTCATGCAGCCCCATTTTCTACGTTGCCTTCTCCCTCACTTTAGCTCTCTTTTTCTCTTCTCCACTCACCCAACTCCATCCAACTTTCAAGTTCAACCAAGTTCTAGTTACAAACTCAAGCTTAACCACATAATAAGAGGTAGAGGTTTATTTCTTGCTTGATTTTCTAACTCTTGGATGACTGATGGTGGCTTGTTTTCTCAATATTTGATGTGTTGATTGATTGATTATGATGATATATGGCTGGTTTATTGGCTGTTTGTGAGATTAAAACCAAATTGGAAACAAGAAAGGATGAAGATAGGAAGAGCTGAGAAGCTGGAAAACCTAAGATCCTTGGCAGTCTGTACGACGGAATGTACGGCTCCACCTACTGCCATTTAAAATTAATGAAACCATTTTTATGTGAAACTAGACATCTAGGGCTTTCTATACATATATCATATAAGGCCATTAGATTAATATTGAGAGAGATATGAATTTTTGAAATTAGACCTAGGAATCAAGACATTCACTCGGGCAGTGTGGGTTGAAAAGAGTGTAACTCACCCTACACAACTCCAAATTGAGTAAAACCAATTTTGTTAGAAAGCTTATACATAGGAGAATCTGCTACAAAGAAATTCTGAGTTTGTTGTCATCGTATTTGTTCCCAGTGATTCAAAGAAGTTACCCTATGTCCAAACTAAGCCAAAATAGGGCAGTTCAAGAAGGTCCAATTTCGGGGCTTATAACTTGAGCCCTACTAAGTCAAATGGAATGGAACTTTTTGCAACTGAAAGTTTGTCCTGTTATCTTTAATATGAGACTAATTTTGTATGATTTGAGTCAGTTTTTGATTTTTATTAGATTTTTACTTCTAAGTGTGCAATTCTGGCCAGCTGTTGGGCAAGCCAGGATAAAACCTAAATAATTTGACTTATACTTATCAAAATTAGATGGGACTAAAGAGGTTAGAAAATAGACACATAACATTTTAACATATCCAAAATTGAGATCCAGAGGAGTTAAATAGAGATTATGGCATGATTTACAAAACCGGGTTGAATGCAAGTAGTGAGGCAGAAAACCTATTTTAATTGCAATACTTGTGCCTTGAATTTGATGATTAAAACATGAATGAAATATGTTACATTATGAATGGAATGATGTGATTTCTTTGTTAAGTTGATATGCTGAATACTGGCACTAT
Organism: Pterocarpus macrocarpus; assembly: GCA_031439585.1. NCBI lineage: Eukaryota > Viridiplantae > Streptophyta > Magnoliopsida > Fabales > Fabaceae > Pterocarpus > Pterocarpus macrocarpus. Next base: position 18,772,289 of record CM062513.1, on the reverse strand, counting down.
TCATGGGAAAGTGGACACATTCCGTTATGCCGCCGAAATTTCGGTAAGACCTATGCATGAGCTATGATATGCATGTTGATATATGTGCATTTTTCAAGAAAGTTATGAAAGTCATGTTATGAGGAATATAAAGAGTATGTTATGATAAATATTCCATGATACTTGGGCTAGCCCCGGATAAAAAGTTAAGGGGAATAGATTGGTGGGAAGTCGGGGAAAGTAAACCCGGCATTGCTGTATAGGAACGAGCTTGATCCTGAAAAGCAGACTATTACCCAGGAGTCTAAAATGGCCAAGAACTCCCAGGGGACCAAGTGATGGAAAATGATGGAAAGTTATGGGAAAAGTTTATGAAGAAAGGTTCAAGAATAAGTTTTGCATGATTACATTAATTGCATGATTACCTTGATTAGATATTACATGTCATTTACAATTCGTCTGTTATGTTTATTTACTGCCAAATATGCATTTATTCTGTTTATTATTCTGTGTATCATTATTAGTAATTTATTCTGTTTCTTATACAGTCTTAAGTAAAATTGGACTTTGCCTCGGACAAGACGTTTTCTTAAACTGATTAAATATGAATAGTTAGGGTTGATCTCATGTTTTTATAATTAAATAAAACCCGAGGCAACTGAGAATGAATATGACGTCAGTTAAATGCCATACCCAAACCCTACTAAGAATTTCTGTAAATTCTCACTTCGTTTTGCATTTCCGCATCATTCTCAGATGTTGACGATGGACTCAACGGCGACTCTGTTTATTGAGCTCCCTGACCTGCAGCTTCACCAGGACCCCGAGTTGCACTCGCTGTGCTTAGCTGATTTCCGCCATTTTCGACCTTACTTTTTAGCAACAGAAATTTAGCTGTGCCTTTAGTTCACCCTGCTTTTGAAGCATATATATAAACTAAAGCATTGGCTTCCGACTTATATATGTAAATATACAACTGATGCTATGTTACACGTTATTATTCTATTCTGTGGTACTTTTGTTAAATTCCATTACGTTCTAAATTATTAACAACGCTCTGTTTCTTCTGTTACAAAAAAAAGAAGGAGTGATATGATAAACGAGACATAAGCAGAGTATTAACACGGTAACACAATCTACTTAATTTCATGCTATGACTTAAGCATAACATTAAATTGGTAGGGTGTTACAGAATTAGTAGTTGTTACTTTTGCTCGCGAAACTAACATTACTGTTTGTAAATAGCGAATGAACTATTTTGAAAACCAAGAGCCATGAGCGCATCGTGAATGCATAATATAAACATTGCTATCTCATACATACGGTGCGAATAAAATAATTAGAAGCAACAAGGATAACAACAATCTTAGATAAACATAACATTCATTCCACGACCATCATAGTTAAGATAATAATAGTAATACTAGAAGTCATACATAAAGATAATGATGGGTCTGATACCTACTGTCAGCCCTACAAAAGAACCTTAAGTGAATACATCATAAAGGAAAATACATAGGAAATCTCTACTGCCTGAGCATGCCATAAAATAAAAATGATAACCTTATAACTACGAACAAAAAGGGTTATCCTTGTGCTTAACTCCACATGCAATCACCACATCACTCATAGGGCGGGAAGAAACCATTCCCAAATCCACCGAGAGCAACATCACTATGTCCTCCCCTTCGAGCACGGCCACGCCTATAAGGCACAGCATGGGTACGAATGAACCCACAACTGCGAACCAGGGGTAGAGTTTAACGAGGGGCAGGTGAAGAAGAGGACGAATCAACCGTCAGGCATATCACAGACAAGTAAGAGGGCTCAGATGGGTCAGTCTCCACATGATAGCTAGGATGGGAAGGCTCCGAGGGATCGGAATCCAATGAAACGGTCGGAGTCAGATGGCTATCCGAGTCAGTCTCATCGTCAGTGGGGTATCTCGGCAGCTGAAAGTAGGGACGGATGTCATCCAAGGTAACCTCATCATATGGCTAATGCGGTTGGAAAAATAGGCTCGTGACTAGAACTTGAAACGGATGGTCCTGGAAGATGTAGACCCTCATCGCTGCGCTTGCAAACATCACCAAGGCGTTCAGCACCGGGTCAAAGCGCCAATGCAATACTGGAAACTCAATGAAGATCACCATCGTGCCCGACATCGACATCCTCTGAAGGCGACACCGAAACATAGGAGTGAGAAATACTAGATTTCTCAATAGGATCGTAATTAGATAAACACTGTGTCATCGTCATCATTCCAGCCACTTCGGGTTTAATTATAAAAATAGTGGACAAATATAAGTTCAATTTTAATAATTTCTGAAAACATAAATCCCAAAGTGGATTATGTAACATCCTCCTGAAATGAAATACTATGCTTAAGTCATAGTACCACACTCTGGAGTTGTTACTGTCACTTAATCGGACCTTGTTTGGCAGCAACCTTCGGCCACCTTTAATATTACTAGTCAACTCCGCCTCGAAGGACCTCCTTTGGAACTTCTGAACTATCTGGAGATAACATGGAAAGAAATATAGGAGTGAGAATTATAAATTCTCAGTAGGATTCATTAACTATCATACATACTGTCATTGTTGTCATCTCCAGTTGCTTTGGTTTATTTTGAAAAAGGTGAACATGTTATGTAAATTGTTTAATTTTATAGTTCGAAAATATATTATCTAAAGCGAAGTTCATTTCACTCATACACTTGGCATTTGGGAGAGCCTATACAAAATAAATTTATGAATTATACTATGAATAATAACTGCAACATATTAAAATACGGAGTATCAATATACTGGAGACATAACATCTGTACAGGCCTTTACTTGTACTTAAATTTATGCAGATACATATAATTTACTTTTCTTTCTTTGTCTTCCTATAATATTTATCTTTATTTTCTTCATTCGACACGCATAGGCGTTACGTATCGTCATCCTCAAGTGCAGCATTACTCATCTTCCCTTACTTGTCATACATATTCCAAAGTACAATCGCCATATCATACTCCATCGGGCTGTGATCACCATGTCACACTCCTTAGGAATATGTTCTCCCTGCCATATTCTAGAGTATGATCACCATGTTATACTCTATTAGGTGTGATCGCCATGTCACATCCCTTAGGGTGTGGAATCATTATGCCACATTTCAGAGTATGATCGCCATGTCATACCCCATCAGAGCATGATCGTCATGTCACGTCTTTCGGAATATGGACTCATCATCATACCTTTCATTATAGAATCTTTATATGCCACACTCCAGAGTATGACCGCCATATCATATCCCATCAAAGTGTGATTGTCATGTTACGTTCCTTAGGAGGTACTTATCATGCCATATTCCAGAGTATGATCGCCATGTCATACCCCATCAGAGCATGATCGTCATGTCACGTCCCCTAGGAATATGGGACCTTCATTATATCTTTAAACTACCTTTATAGGGAGGGATCCAATGTGCAACTGCCTCCGAGTGAAGGGACCCACATCTTTATCCCTTAACTGCCTTCACCTGGAGGGAGCTAAATAATTGCCTCCAAGTGAAGGGATCTCATATATTCTTCCTTTATTCATATGCAGATATGCATGCGCTCATAAGAATGATTCATGATCATGTCATCGTAATATATTCATAATTGTATAGCTGTTCATATTATAAATTTCTTGTAATATAAACTTTCATAGTTTCATAGACTTTTGCCAAAAATTCGGCAGCATAGCGGATTGAGCCCGCTTTCCCATGAATAGTGCCAGTTTCAACAGACAGTCAGTCACAATAAGAGATCAAATATAATGCATTAATCTTTTAAGCACCAACATGGAATTGCGACACTTAGGCTTTACTTGAATTCATATGTGAATTAAGGTGCCAAATCCTTTAACTTTGGGAATCCTGCTCATATTCTTCAACTTTGCCCGTTTTTAGAAATTAAGCCTTAAATTCATTTTAACTCATTTGGACCTGAATTTCGAATATGTCAAAGTGTTATGTGTCTATTTTCTAACTTCTTTGGTCGCATCTAGTTTTGATAAATATAACTCAAGTTATTTACGTTTAACCCAGCCTGCCCTGTGACTGGCCAGAATTACACACCTAAAAGTAAAAATCTACTAAAAATAAAAAACAAGTCCAAATCATACAACATTGGTGTCATATCAAATCTAACAGGACAAGCTTTCATTTGCAACAAGTTTCATTTCATTTGCTTTAGTAGAGCTCGAGTTATAAGTCTTGAAATTCAACCTCCCTGAACTACCCTATTTTGGCCTGATTTGTACATAGGGAAACTTCCTCAAACCACTGGGAACAAATGAAATCATAACAAACTAAGAATTTCATTATGAAATGTTCCCCTATGTATAGGCTTTCTAACAAAGTTGGTTTCACTCAATTTGGTGTTGTGTAGGTGAGTTACACCTTTCTCAATTCACACTGCCCGAATGAAAGTCTTGATTCCTAAGTCAAACTTCAAAAATTCATATCTCTCTCTATACTAATCCAATGATCTTATATGATATATGTATGGAAAGCCCTGAATGTCTAGTTTATATAAAAATAGTTTCATTGGATTTGACTAGCTGTAGGCGGAGCCGTACACTCTGCCGTACAGACTATCGAGGGAATTTGGTCTTCCAGCCCCTCACATCTTTCCTATTCTCACCCTTTCCTACTCCTTAATCAAATTTAAACAAAAAACAGCCAACAACCAGCCCAAGATAATCATATTCATTCATTAATCACATCAAGAAGTGAGAAAATAAAATCAAAAGCAACCATCCATAATCAAAATAACAAGAACTAAATTGAACCTCTACCTCTTTGGAGTGTGATTTTGCTAGGTGTTGAGCTAAGTGTTGAAGTTTGAATTGATAGAACCTTGTTAAGCTTGAAGCAGTGATAGAGTTTGTTGAGAGGAGAAGAGAAGAAGAAGGCTGAAATTAGAAGAGAAAGTGGCATAATCAGTATGGGAATAAGAGAGAAAAATCTTATTTAAGCATTGAAGAGGTAGTTGGTTTTGTGTATTTTGATTGATTGAAATTTTGTGATTGAAGTTCAGCCATGTCTCCCTCTTTTGTGGCTAAATTATTCTCCACGTCGCCTAAAAAGTGGAAGTCACTTCCATTCTATCTGAAATCGGAACTCGTCTCTATTCTGTGTAAAGTCGGAGCCTGCGTCCATTTTATTTGAACTTGGAGCTGAAGTCGGATGTCGGAACTCGTGCCCACCTTATTTGAGACTTGGAAATAAATTCGGAGATCGGAAATCATGTTCGTTTTATTTGAAGCTTAGGAATAAAGTAGGAGATTGGAACTCATGTAAATTTTGATCGAACTTGGAGATCAACTCAAAGATTTGAACTCGTGTCCATTCTAGGTTGAGTTCAACTCTAAGGTTGGAACTCGTTATATTCAACCTGGAGGTCGGTACTTGTGACCATTCTGTTAAACTATCAACTCGGGAGGTCGGAAACCATGTACACTTTATTTTGAAACTTGAAGTTGGAAGTCAGAAATTATGTACAATATATTTGAAACTCGAAGTCGAAGGTCAGAACTCGTGGTAGATGTTACAAATTGCTTTTAAGTTTATCATCATATCCATAACATCACACGTAGGCATACATGCTAACACATGGGATAAACATTCATAATACGTATGAGAAATGTAGAAACATGCATGACTATGCAACTCATCAACTTGACCATAGTTCTATTTTGACTCTACTTTCATTTTTAGCACATGCTTAACACTCTTTACTTTTCCTTTGAAATAGACTACTTTTGGAAGAGCACTCTATCGTTCACATGGATGTCATTAATGATATGGCTATAAGGATTTCTTGTGAGCTATATGCAAAGAGTTTTGAGATATCTAGCTTGCAGGATGTGATTGACAGTTCTAATAGTTATGAGTGTTTTCATGATGATTTGAGCTAGTAGTTTACTAAGTTAGCAAAGTTCTTAATGGATGATAATTTTGAGACTGTTGGCACTAAGGAGGAAGCTCATATAGTTTGGATGTTAGATCTGGAAATTACATCTTGTGCTCAACCACAACCTTCCATTGTCCAACCACCACAGTTAGAGCTAAAACCACTACTTGACCACTTGAAGTATGCATATTTGGGAGATTGTTAATAGCTACCTGTCATAGTAGCTAGAGGCCTCTTAGATGATTAGGAGTGAAGGTTATTTTGAGTGTTAAGAGAGCACAAGCGGGCTATTGGTTAGACAATAGAAAATATTATTGGCATTAGCCCCTACACATCTATGCATAGGATCTTGTTGGACGAGGGTGTTAAACTAGTAAGACAACCCCAGAGAAAACTCAACCCATTAATTCTTGATGTTGTGAAGAAAGAGGTGACTAGATTACTACAGGTTGCCATCATCCATCCTATTTCAGATAGTGGGTAGGTGAGTCCAATTCAGGTAGTCCAAAGAAGTTAGGAATTATAGTGGTAGCAAATGAGAAGAATGAGTTGGTTTCGACATGGGTTTAAAATTGTTGGCGTGTTTGCATTGATTATAGGTGACTTAATCAGGCCACCCGGAAGGACCATTACGCCTTGCCTTTCATTGATCAGATATTGGAAAGGCTAGTAAGGAAGTCTTATTTCTGCTTCTTAGATGGCTATACTAGGTACTTTCATATTCATATTGCTTCGAAAGATCAGAAGAACACCATCTTCATATGTCCTTTTGGCACTTATGCATATAGGTGAATACCATTTGGCCTCTGCAATGCACCAGCCATGTTCCAACATTGCATGATGAGTATCTTTTTAGACTTGTTGGAGGAATGCATGGACATATTTATGGATGATTTTACTGTTTATGGCTTTTCTTTTGATTCCTATTTGGATAGTCTTGTTAGAATTCTACACAGATGCACTGAGACTAACCTTCTTCTTAATTTTGAAAAATGTCAATTCATGGTGGTTCAAGGTATAGTCTTAGGCCATGTAGTCTATAGCAAGGGCATTGTAGTAAATCTTGCTATATTACCTTTTTGCCTTACCCTACATGCATACGAGAGGTTCAGTCTAAGGCGAATACAACAACTAAAAGCTCTTTTTTAGTAGTGGTGTAATTTGACTGAGCTGCATCTAAAGTACCTCCTAAAAAAGCCTGAGGCTAAGCCTCAGCTGATTAGATGGATGCTCTTACTCCAAGAGTTTGATATTAAGATTAAGGATAAGAGTAGAGCACAAAATTTAGTTGCTGATCATTTGAGTAGAATTGAGCATCCTGGCCCTAACCCCCTTCCCATTAAAGATGATTTTCTTGATGAGCATTTGTTACATATACATACTATTATTCCTTGGTTTGTTGAGATAGCTAATTATCTAGTTCCTAGAGTCACACTTACGTATTTCACTATAGCACAGATAGACAAATTGAAGAGTGATTCTAAATACTACGTGTGGGATGAACCTTATTTATGGAAATTTTGTAGTGACTAAGTGATTACATGTTGTGTACTTGATTCTGAGTTTGAGTCCATACTTAGCTTTGGTCATAGTTATGCATGTAGTGGACACTTTGGTCCCCCAATGTATAGCTTGGAAGGTATTGGACTGTGGTTTTTATTGGCCTACCCTATTTTGAGATGCTTGAGTTTCACAGGTCATGTGAGCAATGTCAAAGAGTATGAAGTATTTCCTGGAGAAATGAAATGCCCTAGCAACCTATTCTTTTCTATGAGTTTTTTGATGTATGGTGTATAGATTTCATGGGCCCTTTTCCCCCTTCTTCTAGCTTTGTTTATGTTTTATTTGCTATTGATTATGTTTCTAAGTAGGTGGAGGCCATTGCCACTCAAGCTAATGATTCCAGGGTTGTTGTGGATTTTGTCATATCATATTTGCTGCAGGTTTGGAACTCCTAAAGCCATTAGCAATGACCAGGGAACTTACTTTTGCAACCGGCGCATAGAAGATTTGCTCAAGAAACATGGGGTTGTTCATAGAATATCCGCTCCCTATTACCCCCAAACTAATGGGCAAATTAAATTGTCAAACCGGGAAATTAAGCAAATCTTGGAAAAGATGGTCAAGCCCAGCAGGAAAGATTGGAGTAATCGACTAGATAATGGTCTATGGGCTTATAGGAATGCCTACAAAACACCTATTAGAATAAGTCCCTTAGGGATGGTCTTCGGAAAGGCATATCATCTCCCTATAGAGTTAGAGCATAAAGCATATTGGGCTATCAAGCAATGAACTTGGATTTCATGGAAGCCAGGGCTAAAAGGAAGTTACAATTGCAAGAGTTAAAGGAGTTGCAGTTGGAGGCCTATGAGAGCTCTCAAATATACAAGGAAAAGACAAAAGCCTTCCATGACCGTAACATCTCTAGGAAGACCTTTGTCGTTGGTCAGTGGGTCCTATTGTACAAGTCTCAACTTAAGCTGATGCTGGGTAAGCTAAAGTCTCGATGGGAAAGGGCACCTGTAGTCACTCATGTGTACCCCTATGAGGTTGTGGACATTGAAGATATGAAGACAAAAGCAACCTTTAAAGTCAATGGACATCGCTTGAAACCATTCCATGAGGGCTAAGAGAGCATGACTCTAAGACTAAGATTTTGTCGGTGGAGGCTATCTACCCGCCTTGAGGGATTTTTCTCTGCCCTTTTATTCTTAGCTTTTGTCTTTGCACTTTTATATTTTTCAATAAAGCACGTCTTAACTTAGTTTCCGTATGCTATTTGTGTCTAGGTTATTAGTTATTATTTGGTGTTTGTCTTGTGCATCTTATGTATCTATTTCCATTGGTGCATCTTGAGGTTGCTTGCTGTGGCATTGAGCTCTTTTTTTATGTTTCCAATACTTGACCATGCACCACATTTCACATGTTTGCATGCTTGGTAGCTTCACTTTCATTTTGCTTGGATTAAGTATGTGGACAATTTTCCTTGTGAGCTTTTGGGCCTTGTTATTGAATAAATACATTGCATGCCATTCTTGTCCTTCTTGTGTGCTTTCTCTTTTTAGTTGTGTTCGAGAACTTGCTTAATTATTGTTTGAAGCTTTGTCATCATAATGTGTGCATGAGCATGATAGAGGCATTCTTCTTGTTTTAAGCTCCTTGACTAAATAGTCAACCTTGCATTTTACCCTGTGATGAGCCACTTTGAGCCTATATGACCACCTTCTTATTTTAGCACATTTCAAGTGTAAGTAGAAAACAATGATTTTACCCAACCTTAATGGCTTATGAAAGCATTGGCTTGTGTTAATATGTGCTTGAGCATAAGTGTAGGGGTGATGCATAAGGCGATGCAATGGTCCAAGTGCGGTGGGGGGCTAGTGAAGTTGAAGAAAAACCCCCAAAAAAGGGATGTTGTTTGAGAAAAAAAATTGAATATATTAAAAAAATCTACATATTAAAAAAAATAAGAAAGAGAGAAAAACAAAGGAAAGATATATATATATATATATATATATATATATATATATATATATATATATATATATATACATACTATTCATAAATAAAGAAGTTTTGCGGTTTTTTGGTTGAATTTGAGGGATTAAGGCTTTTTGTAAGCATGGTTTGTATTAGAATGTATTTTTTGCATTTATGGTCTTGTGTGCCTATTCTTTCTTAAGCCTTAGGTTTCAACTCTGCATACCCCTGTGAGTCCCCTACCCTTCACCTAAGCCCCATTACAAACTTGAATAAGCCATCTTGATTTGTGTGTGCATGTGTTTGACTAGTACATGACTAAATGACTAACAAGCCTATGATAGTGCATTTCTATTTGAGGTAATTTGAGTGTCAAATCCTAAGCTTACACACTTTGAAAGTCTTGATTGGTAAACACTTGCCTTGTGAGGTTTTCCATGCTTGGTCCATGCTCTTCAAGTGAATTATAACTTGCTTGCCACTTGTATGCATTTGTGTCTTGCTTGCTGGAGTTTTGGTGCTTTTGCGTGCTCTTAGTCTTTTTGCTTGCATCTTTTGAAAATCCTTTGGAAATTGTGTTTTTCTTTGGCTTTAGGATTTTGCATGAGGACATGCAAAAATTTAATTGTGGGGGAATTTGATGAGTTGAATTTAAATACTGATTTTGTTTTAGTCTTCTTTATTGCATGTTTACTTTCTAATTACATGAATTTCATAGTTTGATGCCAATTTTCCACTTTTGCTAATTCTTACACAAAACATACCTTTTTTCTTTGATTTTGTATTTTAATAAGTTCCAACAATTTCAAATCCTTATATATGTTGTTTTTTGACTTGTGGGAACCTTTCTTGGAGGGATTTGAGACTTAGAAGTGATTGGAAGCTTAAATTCATTGTTGCTGAAATTTTAGCTTGAACATGCTGCAAAGATTGAGTCATAACTCTCTCATCCCAAATCCAAATGAAGCAAATGAGGCATCCATTTTGAAGCCAAGAAAAAGATCTACAACTTTCATGGAGATAAAGAGAGCTAATTCGAAGGTTTTGAGGCTCAAATAGGGCTCTAAAGTAACTAGAACTTCAAATTCTGCATAATTGTTGTCAGGAACTTGCACTATAGTGCAACCTGCAGTTAAAACATCACTTGATTGACTGATTGATGATCCATAGCGTAATATATTGCGCTATAGTGCAACCAAAAATGTGCAAAATAGAAGAATAGGTGCAATATCGAGTTTTGGGTCACTTGGGCCCATTTTTAGAAAGTCAATGCATGAGAATTCATGTACTAATACCTAAGACTTTACCCAATTAACTAACAAGGGCTCATTTTGGGAAGAAGGACTCTTTTCCTCTAGTTCTTAGGTCTCCCTTCTCTCTAGTTTTTCTCTTTCTTCTCAATTTTTCTTCTCTTTTCATCAAGGCTTGTTAGACCCATTTTTTGTACTTGTTATTTTGTAACCTCCATTACTACGGAGGAGTAGACTCAAGCTAGATCAAGGGGCTTCTAAAGGGTTCATAGGTTGTATCTTGAAACCCTATGCTCCATTTATAATATGTGATATGTTTTCTTTAATTCCTTGCCTTATTTCATTCATAGCTTACATTGAATGGTACTAACATGTTGGTTTTGAATGGGATCATTAATTGAGTTTTTGTTAATTGGTTAATTAGTAGGGAGTCAATTAACTAAGGAATTGGGAGTTAGGTTTGGGATCAACCCTAGGTTAATGCAATTGGGACTAAAAATCAATATAAGTTAATTAAAGTTGAGGTTTCAATTTCCTAATTGATTTATGTTGGTTGAACAACTAGAAGTCTCTAGATAGAATTGTGGAGTTATTGGTAGAGGTCTCTCTAATAGCTCACTCGACCATATATCATGTGTTTAATTGTTTGTGTTGATGATTGATCAATCTTGTGCCTAAGGAACTTCTTGAACTAGTGCCTTAATCATATATAGTTTCGTATTTTAGCTTTTAATCATTGCATAAAATACAAACCCCCTTCTTGCTAATCAAATAATATTAATATCCACTTAAGATGACCTAAGTTATACCACTTTGCTATAATTTTTAGTGCAAGCAGTTATTGTAATTTGGGTGAATTGCGAAATTCACTACCAATATTCAAGATCTAATAGAGGATGTCCTAGTGATGAGAGTTTTCACTAATCTGTATACAATGATGATGACCTTATGAGCAGCAAATTAAGGTAACGACAACATCAGGTATCAAATTCAGTTCTTAATGAACAATTATTTGACCATAAAGTTATGTGATTTTATGCGTTAAGACATGATTGCTATTAGATATGATTGGCTAGAATAATATGATGAGTTGTGGTATGATTATTGTTAGATATGACTATCCATAAAGAAAAGTTAAATATTGGTTACTATTCTTCCCCTGCTTAATGTTCTAATCAATAGGTAAACATATTATTTTGTATGCTTGTTGTTTGGATGCCTTGGAGGATTTTGGGAGGTATGTCTCTTACCCCTGTTTTCCTGTTATTTTCAGTGGATCGACAAGGCGAGGATCCTAGTATGAGAGAATATATAAATTTGTTTATTTTAAAATATTAAAAAATTTGTTCAGAATAGCAGAGCAAGTCAATATTATTATATGTTTGTAAAATACTCAATATATGCTAAATTTAGTTACGTAAAGTCACATAATAATGTTAAATAGGAGAAAAAAGCGAACAAGAACACATTACCTTTTAATTATTGATTGTTGGACTTAAATGAAGAGTAAAGTATAATTTTATTTCTTTTTTTGCAAAATTGTTTAGTTTTCTTAGTTTTAGTTTAATTTAGTCATCTAATCAATCTAAGAACTATGCAACAAAATGAAAATCCATTCCTTCAATCTATTTCTCTCTCCATGAATTTATTTATAAGTGACTTTAAAAAAATTATGTTAAATTCTTTTTTCTATTTGAAAACATTAAAGAATTATTAATTAACTTTTGAGTAAAATCCCACTTTAATCACTAACAAAAATTGTAAGGACAAATTAGTCCCTCAAGATCTAAAAGTCCAACAATAGTCCCTCTTCATTCAGAAAAGGGAGACACATTAGTCACTCCGTGAACTCGTCGTTACCAAACTCAATGGAAAAGCATACACGATACATTAATTCTCCATTAAAAACTCTTCTCTCATCAAAATGGCACAATTTTACTCTTCTTCAACCTCAATCCCTAACCTCACCTTCCTATTCTTAGAAAAACCTATTTTTTGAAACTATAAACCCATATTTGAAATTCCTCAACCCATATATGAAATTCATCCTTCTGAAACCTTAAACCCAAATTAAAAATTCTTCTTTCCCTTTGATCCTTAAACCCATATTCCCTTCTTCACCTCTCATCCCTCATCACAGCATAAACCACCAAGTTGTTGAGGTGATTGCAAGAGCCTTCATTTTGAGTGGTGGGGCTTGATGGGTTCTGGCATGGAGGTGAGGAGTTCATGGATCTAAGGTCGTGGTGGTTGTTAGTGGTCGTGCCGACATGTGATGGTGGCAGATAGTTGTGATTATGGGTGAATGGAAGAATGATGGTGGCAACCTCTAGCAGAGGCACGATTGGTGTGGAAGGGAGCAATCATCTCTTGTTTTCTTATGGTTTTTATTTTTTGGTATGTGAAATTTGTGATTTTCTTTTGGGATTTTTGAGATTCATGATTTTGCTAGCTTGATTCTATTTGTTAATTCAAATTTGTTCAATCTAATGCCGCTGGTGGTGGTGATGGTGATGATATGCTAAGGATTCATGTTTTTTGGATTATAAACTTTTTTTTATGGAGTGTTTTGAGTTTGCCTTTGCATGGGTTGCTTGAATTTGGCTTTCGATGAATTGTTTATATTGGCTATGGTTGAGTTCCTCACTCTCACTCATTAGAGTTTTATTTTTGGACTACAGATTTTTTGATGGATTTTTCTAGGTTTGGCTTTTTACGAGTTGCTTGAATTTGGCATTGAATGATTTGGTTGCATGTATTGTTTGTTGCTATAGCTGTGAATTTGGTTTGAATTTAGATTTCATGTTAATGGTGATGTGATTGAAGAAGAAGAGTTAAGAAGAAAAAAGTGAAACAGTGTAAATGAAGAAGAAAAGTAAAACAATGTCGTTTTGAAGAAAGATGAGTTTTTAACGGAGGCTTAACATATCACGTGTGATTCTTCGTTAAGTGTTATAATAGCGAGTTAATGGAGGGACTAATGTGTCCGCTTTTTTAAAATGGTGAGGAACTATTGTTGGACTTTTAAATTCTGAAGTACTAATTTGTCCCTCGTAATTTTCATTAGGGATCAAAATAGGGTTTTACTCTTAGCTTTTTTAATTTTGACCTCTTTGCATTTTTTCAATTAAATCTAATAAATACAATTAATAAGAATAGAAAAAAAAATTAGTCAAACAAATTTGTATTTTTGTTAATTATATTTGAGCATGTCCTTAATTTTTCATAAATATTTTAGTTATGCATGTGACATACTCATGTTTTACTCTTTAATTAAATAATCATTAACTGTAAAAATAAAATAAAAGGAAGTGATAGGTTAAAAATCATACCAAGTAATGTGCAACTCTAGTTCCCTGCATTAGCTATTACAAATAGTTCACACTTTTAAGAAGTGACCAAATCCAATAGCTATTATAAATAGTTCACACTTCTAAGAAGTGATCACATCCAATACCCAACTCATCATTTTTGTTTGAAAGGCCTTCTCTAAGCTATGACTTACACCTTTAGTCATTTCTTGTCTTATCTATGTGTAAAAATACATTTATTGAAATTTTACGTCCCATTTTCCCCCATACCAAACACACTCTTGGCAAATTTCTTTTTTTCCTCCACATATCATCTCCATCATCTATTTTTATAGATCCCATGACTTTTTAGAAATCCTAAACCATTTGAATGGGATAAAATCTAAGTGGAGAAAAAGTTTCCTTCCTACAAGAGGATCCAATAATTTTTCATGGGGGGGAAAATCTATTTTCCCTAGTGAAACTTTTCTTTTCATCCACATATCATCTCCATCATTCATTTTAATGGGTTCCACCACTTTTTACATCTCTTACACCATTTGAATGATATAAGATCCAAGTGGAGGAAGAATTTATCTTCCTCTAGGAAGATTTAAAAATTTTCCAAGGTGAGAAATTCTTTCATTCTTCAAGAGGAATTTTTTTCTCTACATATCATCCCCATTAGTTCAAAAATTAAAAAATATTAATTCTAATAAATGTCATTTATCACTAGCCTAGTTAACAAAGCATCTCCAAGTGATGTCACGTGCCAAATATACATTTTGTTAAATGCAATTACAAATATACCATCAAAATGGGCGACAAAATTGTTTGCTACCCCAAACAAATATATAATAGATAAGAGATGGAAGAGAATCTTTAGAAAAAGAATAAAGCTAGAAGGCAATGAAACCACGACATCTCTATAGTACTATCATGACCATATTTAGCCAATTGATCAGCACATGAGCTGGCCACCTGACTAAATATATGATTCATCACTATCTTATCAGTATTAATCCAGAACCTTTTTTCATGGGTTTGATCAATGTAATGTAGGGGTGATCGAAGAAATTCTTTCCTTCTGCAAGAGGAATTCTTTTTTTATTTCACGTATCTTCTCCATCAATTATTTTTATGGGCCCACCACTTTTTACAACAACCAAAACATTTGAGTGGTATAAGATCCTAGTAGAGGAAGAATTTCTCTTCCTCCAAGAGGATCCGAGAATTTTTTCAGGGGAGAAATTAGAGGAGGAAATTTTTTAATCTATATATCATCTCTATCATTAATTTTTATCGATCCCACCACTTCTTATAACTTCCAAACCATTTGAATGGTGTAAGATCCAAGTGGAGGAAGAACTTCTCTTCCTCCAAGAGGATCCAAGAATTTTTTAGGAGTGAAACTCTTTCTTCTTCTAGGAAGAAATTTTTTCTACTCCACATATAATATCCATCATTAATTTTTATGGGTTCCACTACTTTTTGCAACTCCCATACTATTTGAAATGTATAAGATCCATGTGGAGGACAAACTGTCAAGGATGATCCAAGAATTTTTCACAAGGAGAAATTCTTTCCTCCTCTTGGAGGAATTTTTTTCCCCTATCACATATCATTTCTATCATTCATTTTTATTAGTCCCACCACTTTTTATGACTTTCATATTATTTGAATGGTATAAGATCCAAGTGGAGGAAGAACTCTCCTCTTCCCAGATGATCCAATGGGGAGAAATTCTTTCATCATGAGGGAGGAAATATATTTTTTCTACCACATATAATCTCCATTATTCATTTTTATGGGTCACGCAACTTTGTACAACTCCTAAATCATTTTGAATGCTACTAGATCCAAGTAAAGGAAGAACTTTTGTTCCTCTAGGAGGATCCAACAATTTTTAAGGGGGAGAAATTCTTTCTTCTTTGAGGAGGAATTTTTTTTCTCTACAAATCATCTCTATCAATTACTTTTATGGGCTACACCATATTTTACAACTCCCAAACCTTTTGGATAGACTCTCTTTTCAGAAAAAGGTTTCAAAAATCAAATAGAATGAAAAGTACTAATTCTAGTAAATATCATTTATTACTAGACCAGTTAAGAAAGCATCTTCCAATACTATCACTCACGATACACACCAAAATCTCTCCTTACAACAAACAATCCCCCTCTCATCTCTCTTAATTATTGCAAATCCCTCCCCCTTTACCCCATCAATCTCACATTACTTCCCCCTTTTATATTTAGTAACTCTATCCCCTTGCGATGTCCCTCTCTCGACACGACGCCTCCCTATGCCTTTTGTGGTTACAGCAAAGCTTCCTCTCTCTTTCTCAATTTTGACTCGACAACACCCTTTCTACTCATTTGCTCTCTCATCTTCGCCAGGAATAAGCGCAACCGTTACCCTTCTGAATACGTGTTGGAGAGTATAAATTTTATAGATTTTAATTATAGATTTCAAAAATATTTTTCTCTTGTAATGTTTGTTTATGAATGTCACACTGTTAAATTAGAACATTGACAAGGATCATGTATTCATCTATATACATTTTATTTGAATGACTTTTAAGCATATTATTAGAATTTCTTATTCTTCAAGATTGAATATTTGATTTAACTGATTCTTTGAATTTGCTCTGTAATAATTTTCTTACGTGGAGTTAGAATAATACAACTTGCTTGTTACAAATAGGATGATAAATTTTATTTAAAAAGTTATTGAGAATCTTGCTCACAGTGTGAGCTATAGAAGTTATTGAAATTGTATATTAGGTTCTTATTTTATTTATATTTTTATATTATTTTGAATACTCATTTTTATGTTAAAGATATTATTTATTATAAAATGTTTATAGATATTTCACACTAAGACAAAAATTATCATTATCTTTATTGGTACTATATGATACATTAAATGAAGTAAAGGTTAATACAGTCAACAAATAAAATTAAAAAAAGTAGAAATTAAAATTATGTAACAAAATGACCACAATACTTTTTATTATAATAGCTCCAAATTAATAAATTAAAGCAAAAACTTAAATACACATTAATATACATTTTATTGTAAACAATTACATATATACCATCAAAATAGGTGACCAAAATGTTTGCTTACCTGAACAATTATATAGCAGATAAGAGATGGAAGAGAATCTTTACAAAAAGGGGGGGGGGAAGCTAGAAGGTAATGAAATAACGACATCTTTACAATAATATCATGACCATATTTAGCGAGTTAGTTAGCACATGAGCTTGCTTCCTAATTGAATAAATGATTCACCATCATTTGATCAATATCGACCTAAAACTTCTTTAATGGGTTTAATCAATGTAGCGCAGGGGTGATGGGAGAAATACTTTTCTCCTACTAGAGGAATTTTTTTTCCTCTACATATTATCTCTATCAATAATTTTTATGAGTCCCACCACTTTTTACAATTCTCAAACCATTTAAGTAGTATAAGATCCAAGTAAAGGAAGAACTTCTTCTCCTACAGGAGGATCCAAGAATTTTTTGGGGAGAAATTCTTCCCCCTTCCTAACATATCAAGTCGATCATCCATTTTTATGGGTCTTGCAACCTTTTATAACTCACAAACCATATGAATTTATAAGATTAAGTGGATAGTTCTTGTAGGAGGATCCATGAATTTTTTTTGTGGGAGAAATTTTTTTCCTCTATATATTATATCTATCATTCATTTTTATGGATCCCACCACTTCTTACAATACCCAAACCATATGAATGGTATAAGATTTAAGTAAAGGAAGACCTTCTCTTCCTCTAGGAGGATCCAAGAATTTTTTAGTGGTGAAAGTCTTTCATCTTACTGGAGGAAATTTTTTCTCCTCGTATCATCTTCATCATTCACTTTTATGAGTCCCACCACTTTTTACAACTTGAGCAATTTGAATGATATAAGATCCAAGTGGAAGAATAACTTCTTTTCCTCCAAGATGATCTAAGAATTTTTCAGGGGGAGAAATTCTTTCCTAGAGAAAATTGTTTTTCCCTCAATATATCATCTCCTTCATTCATTTTTATGAATCACACCACTTTTTACATTTCTCACATCATCTTGCCACTCACATTTTTCCTTTTCCTTTTTCCTTTCTTACTTCTTCCACTTCTTCATCTTTATCATGTTTAGAGTTGCATATAAAAAAATCTCAGCGTTCACCGAGTTACACCACTAAAAGAAGTCACATTTCTTTTTCTCTACATGTGTGAAATAGCCTATTTGATTTGCTTTGGTGTTTGAGAGTTTTATAGTTGCAATTCTCCACATTTATAGCGCACACCCCAATCGTACTCCATTTTCACTCATACTTGAAGACATTGTGATCCTACATAGCAAAGAAGAAGAAAAAAAAAAAAAACTTCAATTTTGAGTGTGTCAATATATCAAACACTTGTTGTGCAAGTTATTTTGTGGAGTTGACATAAACAAACAAAGTATAGAAAATAAAACAGGGAAAAGAGATCCTAAAATGAATGACCTAATAAAAGCCAACCAAAATCCCACTAAATCATATGGTGCTCCATCTTGTAGAATCTCATCAAAATCTTATTGCAGCATAGAGATCGACTTGTAGAGGAGAGATATGACGGAGAAAGGGGTGTTTGATTTTTAATTTATGAAAAGGGTATTATAGTCAATTGACATGTCAAATGACTTGTCAAATATTCCAAAAATATTACAAAATTGCTATTAATGATCATGTGACATGCATATAGGAGACTTTTCGTCAACTGTGCTAATAGAACACTAACTGTAAGGGATAGCCAGTGTTGTAAAAGATCAAGTTTAAGGAATCCTAGTGTTAGCTTTACCAATGAATGAGTCTTAAGTGTAGTTTCACTAAATATTAAGGAAGATTAGTGAAGTTTACTATAAAAATAATAATATATTCATGTAATACACAAGCATTATCTCTAGTCGTTACTTAATTTTATGTACACAAGTCTATTCTTGTTATAGTATAAATGAACATAAAATACACATATCAAAGAAGTTGCATGCATCAAACGGGTAATATACTACTTGTATTAATATTTTTATTAATTTAAAATTTAAAATCACACATTCAATAAAAACAATTAAAATTAAAATCAAGATTATAATTTATATTCTAATTTTTTTTAATTAACCTAAATATAAAATTTCAAATTCTAGATCAATTTCAGTTATAAGAAAAAAATAAAAAATTCACAATACAATTTCAATTCTCATCCACAAAACCATTATATTACTGAAAGTTTATAGAGGTAACTTCCCCTAAAATTATGTGGTCATTCCCAATGAAATAGAGTACTACAGAGTGCAACATACAATGGGTCTATTTGGTTAAGATTCTAGGAGAAATACTTCTTCAGAATCAACAATAGAAGTAAAAATATAAAAGTATTTTGTGCATTTGGATGTATTGTATAAATACTTTTTATCAAAATTAGAAATTATTAAACTATTTAAATATGATAAATCTAGAAGTACGTTATTTTTATAGAATTACAGTTAAGACATGGAAAGAGAAAGTGAGAACAGCAGTGAAAAGAGAATGATAATTCTAAAAAAATTTAAGGATAAAATCATAATGAAGTAAGAAGATAGAAATTTTTAAATTCGAAAAAAAAAATTCTCTTTCTGTTACTGCTTTTAGGAGAATTAGCTCCATATCTACTTCTCAAAAATGCAGAAAAATTAATTATTTTTTATTTTTTATTTTTTTAAGAAGTATAAATAAACAAAATTTTATAAGTACTTTTAGAAAAAAAATTTTGAAAAGAAGTATTATTTTTTGTGCTAGAAGTACAAACAAACATACCCAATCCGTGTCGAATACAAGGCCTGCTTTTATTTCCTCTCTATTTTTTTGTCTTTTAGGGGATGCTTGGCAAATCAAAAAAATAGATATCTAGATATAATGGGGTTAGGTTTTGGATAAACTCTATTTGATAACTAACTAAATATCTAAAAACTAGTTTATCTAAACTAATTTTGCTAATCAATTTTAAATTAGTTTTATGTCATTCAAAATTTTTGCCTTTCTATCTTATTTTATTTTCTACTCACTATCTATCAATTCTTTTCTTCTATATTGAATGTGGCCTCTCTTCTCTCGACCTTTTTTATCTTCTAAACTTATTTTCATCTCTTCTTCTTTTACCTTTCACAAATTATCTCAATCACCAATATTTTTTTCTTTTCTTTTCTTTTTTTTGACGAGGTTCTTGACCAAAGAATTCAACTTATACTCTTTCATTGTCTTTTTACTTCTCAAGCCATTATCTGCACTATATGACAATAAAAAGTTGTAAAAAAATAATCTTTAAGGTCACATGGAATATTTTGAACAGTAAGGTTTTTGTGTGTTTTTAATAGTTGTGAGTGAGTAAAAAAGAAGAATTTATTATTTATTTTAAGTAGTAAAAATAATTTTATTTGTTTTAATTATAAATATTTATTTATTCATAATCAAAATTCCTTTTTATATAAGTTTATATAAAACAATATATATATATATATTAAAACTAATTTTTAAGTTAATCTCAAACTAAATACCATATAATAAAAAGTTAATTCATTTTTAGATAAATTATCATAATTATTTCTATTTTGTAGTTTGTTAAGTTAATTTTTTAAATTACCAAACACCTCCTTCTTGATGTTTGAGAATTTAGGATTGAGGTGACAACACTACGAATTTAAGTCTTTACCCTTTGAGTCGTGTTGTTTCGTATCAAGAATATCACTGGCCTTTAGTCCTTTGAACTCGTGCCAGCATCAACACATGTACAATACATAGATGGAAAGGGAGTGGCTATAATTGTTTTTTTTTTTTTTTTTTTTTAATTTCTCTAGAATACTCTTCTCTTTATTTGTTAATTGAAATAATAATCAAATATTCAATATTCATTCTAATTTACAAGTTTATTGAAATTTATTATTTTTAATTTAATTAAAAATAATTTATTTTTGTCTTTAATATTAAATATTTTTTTAATTTTATATGCAATAAACTTATTTAACATGATTAGTTTGATTTAAATATTAAAATATTTTTTAAAATTTTATTAATATAATAATCATCGAAATAACATAATAATGAATTTTAAAAAAATAATAAATAAAATGAATTTATACTTTATAAAATACGACACATATTTCTACTTTTTTATGTAAAATTAAAATTTATGTAACTATGATTACAACTAAATAATAATAAAGAAAAATTAATTTATTATTATTATTATTATTCTCTTTTACTTAATATTCTTAAATAATCAATATTTTATTATTTAGATAATTATGAAATTAAGAAAATACTGAAAAAATAATTTCATATTTATATCCTAACAATTGCGTTTAATAAGCTAATTACACATAAAGTATTAAGTTTATTTCTTTTTTCAGAAAATTATTAAGTAAGTTTAAATAACTTAAAATTAGTAATAATTTTAAAAATTAGTTTCTCCTGCAGCACATGACCAGTTGTAGAAAAATATTTAGATAGTTATATGAATTTTTTTTTATTGCTATTTAGTTTTACTTATTGTTTGTTATAATACTCACTATTATATATATTATTTAGATAGTTGTTAGATTAAGGAAAAATAAAATTAAAGAAATAAATTTAATAGTTAAATGTGAATAATTGAGTTAAATAAGTTAATTTTACATAAATTATTTAAATAATTATATTAATTTTTTTATTGTTATTCAATTTTACTCATTATTTATTAGATTAATGCTCACTATTTTATATATATAGTCATTGTGTTAAGAAAAATATAAGGAAACAAATTTAATAGTTAGGTGCGAATAATTGAGTTAAATATGTTAATTTCATATAAAAATAAAAAATATAATGATATTAATTATTTAATATCAGTTTATCATTTTAATTAGTAAATAATTTTTTAATTTTGTAAAACAAATTTTATCTTTTAGTTTTTTTAAAAAAATTAATTTTTATTTTTACATAAATATTAATTTTAAATAAAAAAGTATATTGTCTGTCATACTTCATAAAATATTAATTCATTTTATTTTTATCCACTTTTATTTACTATTATTTTAATATTCAATATTATTTTATTTAGATAATTATTATATTAATATAAATTTGAAAAGATTATTTAATATTTAAATCAAAACAGTTGTGTTAAATAAATTTGTTGCATATAGAAATAAAAATGATAATATTAAATATAAAAATAAATTATTTAAAATTAAATTAAAAATACCATATTTAAATGAACTTATAGATTATATTAAATATTTAATATTTGATTATCATTTTAATTAACAAACAAAGAGAAGGATATTTAAAAGAGTTTAATTGATATGCACTGATAGTCAACCAATAAAAATAGGGGAAAATAAAAAATTATGATAGGTTCCTTATTATAATGGGTGATTATTTGTATGAGTTGGTATTTTTTACTATTTCTATTGACTAACAATGTAAATCTATTTTATATTATTAATATATTTAAATTAAATTTTATTTAGAAAAAAAAAAACTTAAAAATCAACAATTAAGTGGGAGTGCCAATAGATATTTAGGATCTAAATTAAGGTTAGAGAATCTAAATTAACGTTATGGTTAAGGAAGAAGCTTCGTCATACATAAGCCAACAACAGAGAAACTGCCTTTGTCTTCTTTGCTGTCACTGACCAAATCCTCCACTCTCTCCTTCTATATCTTCATCTTCATCTTCATCGTCATCGTCATCATTGAAGCTTACCTATTTTCTCTTGCATTTGGTGCGCCTGTTTCCATTTCTTCCATTCTATCTCCTGTCCATTTCCCATCTTGCCTTTTCTCATTACAATTCTCTTCCTTTCATTTTTTTTCCCCTTCAATCTCAAACAGCCAAAGAGCGATTCTGGGTTAACCTCATTTCTGCTCAATTTTCTTTTCTTTCTAAATATTTTGTTAATATATTATCCGTATTTTATGAAGATCAATTGGAAATTGGATATTGGAATAGTTGGTTGTGAGTGTTTAATTGAACATGAGTATTTGTGTTTGTGCAGCACGTATTGATCGAAGTTGGATTCCCTATTATTCCTTTGGCCCAGGTATTTCCTTAAATTATTTGAAGCCACTCCTATCAATTATCAATTCTGGGTCCTGGGTCCTGGTGTCATTTTTTTATTTTTTAGCAATTCTATTGCAATTCCCATTTAGCCTGTGTCAGGAGATTATATGCTAGGCAAGTTATCTGCATGAAATAATAGGATTTTATTAGCACAATTTCTGACCTATTAGATGAGAATGGTTTATCTCGTATGAAAATTTCACATGAGAAAGTCATGTGTTAATTTTTTACTATTGGTTAAGAGGGTGGGGCAGGTATAGGAACCACAAAAACATCTTTATTTTGACGTACAATATAATTTTTAAGATACACAAGTAATTGTTAATTATTAGATCGAATATCTATAGATGTCCAATTTTTCTAAAATTTTTTGCAAGTTTGACCTTTAGCATAATATCACATAATTCAATGGTTGGATTAATGTAATTAATGTTTATAAAAGGTTATTGAATGGAGTAAATTTGCTGAGACTTACTCTTGTATATGTATATGTTATCTAATTTTGATATACTATTAATATAAAATATTTTACAAAGATATTCAATCATATATATTTCCATATCCACAAAAGTATTTGAGTTAATCACCCACTATCTTAAAAGTCTTACAAAAATAGGCATGTGATTTGATATTAATGTAAAACTATTTTACACTGTCATTTTGTCAGAATTAATCATATATGTGTGTGTGTGTGTGTGTGTGTGTTTTTTATTTGATACGCTGCTGATGAGACAGGCAAAGTAATGAAATAAGAAGCTTATAATATATATTTATGTTCACAGAAAGGCTCCTCTTCCCATCTGTTTGATTATCTTTTCATCTTTTGTGATTACGAACACACACATATAAGAGAGAAAGCATCAGTTCTTCTATTTGTTTTTGAAAATATCTAGCACCGTCATACTTTATATTAATGTTACAACAGTTAATTATTGGTGTATATGCTTTTGCAGCTTATAGTTTCTGTTTTTGGCAGACAGGATTTGATTTTTAAATTACTGCTCAGAGATGCTAGTTTATACTACCTTGCAATCCTTAGTGAACAAGTGGTTAATCATTCATGTTAGACCTCACCTATATACACCATCCACTTTCTGTCGTTAGAGAATTATTTGTTTTCAGAATTTATATTTGATTGACATCACTGTAAACTTTTTTTTTCACTGTCAGCATCATAGTAATTAATTTTTTTATTTTACACTTTCAGTAAAGTTTTTAACAGCTTTTTAAATAGATTGCAGAATGGTGTTGACTGTTACACTGTCAGTAGATCAACATTGCATCCTCATTTTATAGCTTTCAGTAATTTGTTTAAGTTTGTCACTCAGCTTTGTTGACATCTTAATTTGGTTTTGGTGGCTCATATTTCTTTGTTTATTTATACAAGAATTTTTTTAAATTGACTTAGAAAGGGCACTTATCTTACTCAAACTCTTAGCAGCAATCAGCATCAGCTACACTGCCACGCCTAGTTCCCTTTCAGTGTTTCTTTAATCTTCTCTCCCGTGTCCTGCCAAAACAAGGTTCCTTTCTTCACTCTCTAGATTTTGCATAAAGTGCTGTTGCTTTTTATCCCAAACTTGTCAACATATTTCTATCAAAAAGCCCTCCATGAACTTGTTGAATAGACTTGTATACGGCAGCACAAGAGCAGCGGAGAATATGGATTCATCCATTGCTGAGCGACCAGATGATGACATACCAGCACCCAGTCAACAGTTTTTCCAGTTTGGTGCTGGTTGTTTTTGGGGTGTTGAGTTGGCCTTCCAGAGAGTGTCTGGGGTGACCAAGACAGAGGTTGGTTACAGTCACGGCTTTTTCCATAATCCAAGCTATGGAAGATGTGTGTAAAGGGAGCACACACCACTCAGAGGTTGTCAGTGTCCAATATGATCCCAAAGAATGTAGCTATGAGACCCTGCTCGATGTGTTCTGGGCTAGACACGATCCTACCACACCGAATCGACAGGTATACGGAGCTTTTTTGTATATACTGTAAACCTTATCGTGTTTGATTGAAGTGTTCTTACTGATTTAAGTGTTATGTCAACTGAAATACCTGCCCAAGTCATTCTTTTCACATGGATGTACCATTGCGCTGTATATCTGTTGTTTCATTTTCGCCAGCAATCACGAGAATGCTCCGCCCACCGCATTTTGGGAGTTCATTGCTACTTTTTGCTCTGTTCAAATTATGGTATAGAACTAGTAGCCAGACTAGATCTTGCTTGTTATAGATATGCTTCTCATGTATGCCCCTACCTTTTTCTTTTTTTCAGTTTTTTATTCCAACTGTGATTCTACCTAATAGACAAAAATAAGCTTTTAGTTGTTTGTTTGTTGGGCGGTTTACAGATTTTATGCTATGGGCCTCCAGCATGATTCAGGAGCATCTAGCATAACCAATTTGTTATGGAATCATCTATTTTGTTTGTTACGCTTTTGGCATTTCTGTTGTCACTTCTGTTCAAGCAATGGCTTTTCCATTTGTTTAGGGTTTAAGGTTTAGATGCTGTTGCAAATGCGCATGGCTCGAACATCATGTGGCTTAGGTGCTAAGTGACAGTTTGATCTTCCTATGTGACAGGGGAATGACGCGGGAACACAATACAGGTCTGGAATATACTATTACACACCTGAACAAGAGAAGGCAGCCCGCGAGACCTTGGAACAACAACAGAAGAAGTTAAACAGGAAGATTGTCACTGCGATTCTTCCTGCCAAGAAGTTCTACAGGGCAGAAGAATACCATCAACAGTACCTTGAGAAAGGGGGACGATTTGGTTCCAAACAATCTGCTGCTAAAGGATGCAATGATCCAATTCGATGCTATGGTTAAATTAATTGTTAAATGATAATTATCAACAAGGATCTAATGCCTTGAAGTGGATACTTTTGTTGGCAAGTGTTTGTTAATGTATCAATAAAGCTATGTCACACACTGCCTACTCTCTGCGTTGTAAGGTGTTTTAATATATGGTACTTCTACATAGTGGCGCCTCTCGTAAAAATATTTATTTTGTGTGTATGTTGTGGTTTTTTTTGTTGTGGGAGTAGTTTCAACATTATTGATATAAATTAAATTAATATCAATTATCTTTATTCAATTAATTGAACTTAGCACTAACAGAAAAAGAATGGAGTGGAGTTAATTTTGTATGATTAATAATGGTACTTTTATCCAAATCGTGGGTCTTTTCTTCCTAAGAGTAATTCGTTTTGCAGACCTTTTTTAATCATCTTTAAATTCTTTATACTTTACGTGGCAGTTTTAAGTAATAGAAATTTTTACTATACAACAGACAATAGCATTATACCAGAGTTTTTATTCTCAAATACATTCTAAGGTAAACATTATTTCTAGATTAATCGCATACCTTTTTACTGTCTTACTGTTTTTACTCAGTATTTTAGCAACGTGTAGCTGGTAAAATATGATGATATAAATGTAGATGGAACACTATTAATTCTGCTAGGGCTAGCTTGACAGCATTGGGTAGGATTTGCTTCTTCCAAACTGGCAAGAATTTCCTCCTGATCATCCTCTTCTACGATTCTTTACCTGAAGAAAATAAGAGAAAACCCAGATTTTAAGAGGGTGCACTAGCACCTTGCGGTATATCTTGCTGTGGCCCTGTCGAAGGCACTTGGATGATTTTATTTATTTCATTTATTTGTCGGTCTTCGGCGCAAAGGAACAGGCTATTTTGGATCTGGGCTCATCGACTTGCTTTTTCCTAGCTTTGTTGGGTTTCCTAGTTGGCTAACCTCTTCCATAAAGGCACGACCACCAAAAAAAAAAAAAAAGAACTTCTTGTATTCAGGCGCCTTCGACTATGGTGTAAATATATAAATTTAATTTAATGTTAATAGTATAAAATTTTTATGTTATTAATTAATTATGTATTATCCCATATATGTAAAATTTAGATAATTATTATAAAAATTAAATATTATTTTTAATGATATAATAATATATAATTAAATGATTATATAATTATATTGGTAATATACTAAAATTAAATTTTAATACAATCCGCTAGTCTCAAATTACTTATGAAATCTGACATCATCTTCGTGTTGAATAAGAACAATTAGTCATACATTCATTTATCCATAATTATTACATTTAAATGATTTCTTTGAATAATTTCTTACTCAAAATGACTTTATCTAATCCAAACTTATTTTCATGAAGTTGTAATTCTAAAAGCATTTCTTAACATAAATTTGATTTGGTGGAGTATCTTCTTTACTTTAATTGATAAGAGTTGTTGCTTCACGCTTTATTTGATTCCAAATTTAAAATTAAAATTATATATATTCCAATTCCAATCTTAATATTTAAATATTCCTTTAGAGATATATTCAAACTTGATTTGCTTAAGGTATACCCATCTTTGTTTTCTTTGTTTGCTTTTATACTAGTGCCCCCTTGTGTGAGTGTTGTTAAGGGGGTTGGTATCTTTCTTTTTTGGGTGGCAGCCCATCCATTTCATTGCTTATAATTTTTTGTCTTTTGTCTTATTTTTGTTCTCCCCTTTATGGGTGTTTTGATTTCTCTTTTGTGAGTATTTTGGTTTCCCTTATAGATATTTCTATTTTGACACTCTTAAAGATTATAAAGTTGTTCAAAGCTGTTTTGAAAGGAGGCATAACACCATTTGTGATGATCTCCGATGTGAAAGATATTTAGACATCTATAATCTTTAAGCAAGAAGTAAAGCCACAAATTTTTGGTTGGTTTAGATTGTAAAATGCATTTATTTTTTATTAAATTTGAATCTGATACATCTTTTTCGATTTGTAAGTGATGTTAGCCTTGCCTATGAATAAAATTCTCTATTTTTTTGTGGAGAATCCGCGACAAAAAGTATTTGAGCATTTCGCTTCATCGCTATTTGAGATTTTTATAAGATTCTAGAGAGTTTTCCATAGCCACACCATTTCTAGTCAATCGCAGCTCATGTTGAAGCCTTTTATCCATGAGACAGCTTCACTTTGTGACATGGTCTACTCATTTGGATGGTTGGTCAAAGCCAATAATGACGATTCGATTCTCTCATTGAAGATAGCTTCCTGTGGTGGTTTACTTTGAGACAACATGGGTAGACTCCTGAGATGTTTCTTGACAAATTTAGATTAACATAATCACTAAAATTTGGTGAATCTACTACACGTTAGATTTTAGTTCCAAACATGGGGTACTGGATAGCTTGCATGGAGTTGGACTCTATCAGTGCTTTGGAGCTTATCAAAGGTTGTCTTGAGAGAAATCACTCCCATGCCAGCACTATCAATAGAGCTTGCGACTTCATGGATAGGAATTGGATGGTTCACTTGGTGCATGTGTATATGGATGCAAATAAGACTACAGATTGCTTTGTAGGATGGTGGCACTCCCCTCAACTACGGGTCACCTATTTCTACTCCCCTTAATTATGCTAGATCAATTCTTAAAGACAATGTTGGTGGGATTGCCTTCCCCCATATGATCTTATAATTACTTTTTAGTGTTATGCAAATTTTGGCCTTGTCCCATAACCCCCCTCCCCAAAAAAAATATGGATCTTTTAGTGTTAAATAATCATCCTATTATGCAAAAAAAGATAATTTTTTTGTGGAGGGAAATGTTATCATATAATTAGATTTATTATTTATCATGATAGTGCTCGAAAGTTTAATATCATTGTAATGTATGTACAGAAATTTAGTGTCTATTAAGTTATTTAAATGTTAAGTGAGCTAATTAAATAACTCAACAATCAATTACTAGTTAGTTATATCATATATTCTATATTTTTTTGGTAGATACTGTAAGGGGATGCTACTGACTACGGGAGAAAAATAAGAAAGAAGAATTTGAGATAAACTTTCTATATGCATCTTTCATTCCAATAATAGTCATAAATACACAACGATGGCCTAGAATTCAGGAAAAGTAAGGAATCCTACTAACAACCCAATAATAAAATTAATCATTGCTCTTTATTACAAGAAAACACCTGTTCTAATTTCTCTTTCCAAATCTATTCAATTCCTTCTAAGATAATCCCTTCAGTGTACATACTTATCCCAGCTAAATGGCATTCGGGTTGCTTGTTTGGCCCGAGCTACATTGGGCCCGGATTTAGAGTTGTTTAGTTCCTTTTCAAAACTCCCTTCTTCCTCAATATTAGACCTTTCAGATGGATACCCAAAATTTTCTCCCTTCTTCACAAAATACCTTGTCCTCACAATGCAAATTTGGATACACCTTGAGTAATTTGGACAGATTCTCCCATATGGAGTCCTCTAGTGGAAAGCTAGCACACTGGACCAAGGCTATGGACTATTCTGGGTTGTCTTCAACTAGTTTGAGGTCCAACACCACTAATGGATACATGCGAGGCTAATGGGTTCGTGGAACTACTTAAGGTAAGTCCACCATAGAGGTTGGTGGCTCTCCATGATGCTTCTTGAGGAAGGAGTAGTGGAACATAGGGTGGATTTGTGAATGCTCTAGTAAGTCTAAGTGATATGCCACAGGTCCAATCCTCTCAAGCATCTAGAAGGGATCAAAGCACCGTTTACTTAATTTTTGCACGAGAGTTTAGGCCACAAATTGTTGTAAGTAGGGTCAGAGTTTCATACACATCCAATCTCCTTCCTCAAATTCAACTTCCCTCCTATGTTTGTTGATCATTGTTTCATTATTTCCTGAGCCTTCGATAGCTTATCCCATAGCTTGGTGAGCATGACATCGCATTCACTCAATGTACTCTACACAACTTCAACCACTGTATCACTAAACTCATAATAGGGAATGGCAGATGGTTTCTTGCCATAAACAGCCTCAAATGGAGAGAACCCCTAGTTGAATGAATCGTTGTGCTGTAATTCCATTTAGCCCAATGCAAATAGCACCCCCATTGAGTTGGTTTATCATGTATGAAACCCGAAGGTATTGCTATAGCATCCGATTCGCCACCTCGACCTGCCCATCTGTCTATGGGTGATATGCGGTACTCATGTGGAAGGTAGTGCCACTCATCTTAAAGAGTTATTTCCAGAACTTGATCATGAATATTGGATCCCTGTCTAAGATCAAACTCTAGGGTATACCATGAAGTCTTCCCATTGTTTGAACAAAAGCTTCAATAACTATCACAACAGAGTAACTAGTTGGTAGCATAGTGAAGGGGGTAGCCTTGGAGAACCGATCCACTATAACAAGTACAACGGTAGGACCCTTGAAAGAAGAAAGGCCAACTATAAAATCCAAAGAAAGGTCCTCCCATACTCTTAAAGCAGGAGAAATCGACTGTAATAGCCCATGAGGGACCTTGGAGACATACTTTGTTTGTTGGCAAATAACACATTACTCAATAAAAATGCTGGACATCCTTTTTAATCCCATCCCAAGTAAAATAGGCACTTAGCCTGTGATAAGTTTGGGTTACCTTGGCATGCCCCTCACTAGTGAACAATGAAATCACCTCAACAACTCATCCTTAATATCTGTGTTCTTGCTAATGAAGATCTTCCCATCGCACCACAATAATTCGCCTTTGAACTGAAACTAAGGATGCACTATTAGGTCCTGGGAGATAGCCTAAGTGATGTGCTTCAAGTCATCCAAAGTGTGAGTTTCCTCCTTGATTTTCCAAAGGATATCAAAATGAGGAACTATAAAGATCATGTAGTGCTCTTGAAGGACTAAAATAACGAGAGAAAGGGTGTCAATAATGACATTCTGGCCTCCAGGTTTATAGAGAATCAAGTAGTCATAATCCAATAGCTTTGCTAGATAAAAATGTTGTTTTGGGGTCTGCACTATTTGAGTCATCAACTCCTTAATGCTTTTCTGATCGATAATGATTTCAAAGGATTAGCTCAGCAAATAATGCCTCTACTTCTTCACTTTGGAAGTAATAGCATGAAGTTCTCTGAAAAACATCGACGCTGATTGCAAATAGGGGCAGAATTTTTTGCTGAAAAATGCAATTGGGTGCCCTTATTGCATAAGGACAACCCCCGTGTTAGCACCTGAGGCATCTGAGTAAACTTGAAATGGCTTGCTAAAGTTAGGGAAGCCTAGGATAGGCACTGCTACCATTATCTTCTTTAACTTCTTAAGCACAACTTGAGTGTCTTCAGACCAAGAAAACCTGTCATGCTTTAATAAGTCTATAAGAGGACTTGCAATTATGGCGCATCCACGAACAAATTTTCTATAAAATTCGATAAGGCCCAAAATCCTCTAAGCTCCTTGATTGTTGTTAGGGGAGGCTAATCAAGCATGGCCTGGATCTTGGTTGGGTCAAGGGCGACCCCTGAATCAGTGATTACATGGCCAAGTAGTCAATATTCTATTTACAAAAAAACACATTTGGTTTTCTTGAGATAAAACTGTGTGTTAGTAAGTAATTGAAAAACCAACTCCAAGTCAGCTAAATGTTTAGGATATGTAGAACTATAGATAAGGATATCATAAAAAAATATATATAATAATGAATTGTCTAAGATAAGGTCAAAATAACTAGTTCATATTGGCTTGGAGCGTTGCTGGTGCGTTATAAAGCTTGAGTGGCATGACCCAAAATTTGTAATGACCTTTGTGTGTACGGAAAGCAATCTTGTGCACATCTGCCGGAGCCATATGAATTTGAAGATATCCTAAGCAAAGGTCGAACTTCAAAAACCACTTAGCATGTGTTAACTCATCCAGAAGTTCATCGATTGTGGGGATTGAAAAATGGTCTTTGATGGCAATGGCATTTAGTGCGGGATAGTCCATGAAAAAGCTCTAGGAGTCATCTTTTTTGTAAACAAGCAAGATCAGAGATGAAAAGGCACTGTCGCTTGGCTAAATTACTTCCTGAGCCAACATATCCTATACTTGGTGCTCAATTTCATGCTGATGAAAATATGGGTTCAACCTCATGCTTCTGAAAATATGGGTACCTATAAGGTTTCACATTGACAGGGGTGGAGGTGGTTTCTAAGTGTATTTGGTGATCAGTGTTTCGAGAAATGGGTAATGCCATGAGGGGTTCAAAGCGGTGCTAGAATTTGATAAGTAAAGTAGTGAGTTCAAGGAAATTTGAATGATCTTCAGTATATGTGGTGGTTAGGGGGATAATTCATAAGTGGTAAAAGGCTGCTGCTGACTCAGCAGAGGTGACTCACCTAAGTTAGTTTAAGCAAACTTCAGAAGTTGTTGGCTATGGCTTTGAAGTGAGCTGGACAACTTTCTTATCTCTGATGAACTTCATGGTAAGGGTGGCATAATCTGTCAACACGGGACCTAGTTACAGTAACCATTGGATGCCTAAGACCATGTCAGCCCTACTTAGAGGTATCATGTATAAGTTAACCTTGAAGAGGTGGCCATGAATCTTCACAAGAACCTTCCTACAAACATGGGAACAACAGATTTCATCACTGTTTCCCATCAGTACGTGAAACTCATCCGTGTTTAGTAACTCAAGACCCAAAAATTGAGCTACACGATCCTGAACGAAGTTATGGTTGCTACCCCCATCTACTAGAACTTGTACTAGTGAGGCACTAATGGACCTTGGAATGCATAGAGTTCTTGGAATGAGCTGGCCCATAAGTGCATGAAAACTTATCTGAGCTAGTTCTTCTTTGCGCCCCAAACTAAGGTTTAGTTGTGATCGGATGAGTCTTCTAGTTGGACATCGCTAAATTTAGGTTAGTTGTTTGCCAACAAAAGGAAAAAGCTAGGCTTACAATGATGCCCAGGGGTGAACTTGTCGTCACAGTTGTAGCAGAGGCCTTTCTACCTACGAGCCTGCATTTGAATGGTGGTTAGTTTTTCCACGAGCAAGGAGAATGTGAATTTGGCAGCCGTTGAAGATTGAAGAGTATTAGAAGAAACTAGTTATGGAGAAAGTCGACATACTGGAAGAGAGAGATCCTTCAATTTGTCTTCTTGAAGTTGAGCTAGGCCAATGGCCTGAGGTAGGGACATTGGAAGCAAGGCTTGGACCTCATAGCAAATTTTTGGCCACAACCTCGAAATAAAGCAGCTCAAGAAGAAGTGTGGGGGTAAGCCAACCATGCGGTTGGCAAACGCTTCAAATTGGCTTTGATAGTCATGAACCAACCCTGTTTGTTTGAGTCTGAATAGGGCACCACTAGGGTCTTCAAAGTGAGATAGACCAAAGTGACCCTCCAAGGCAATGATAAAGGCTAGCCAAGATGGAATCTGTTGGTTTGCATGCACCCACTAATACCACACCAATGCCTCGCCATCCAAGTAAAAGAAGTAATCGTTACTTGTTGGTCCAATGGTGTGTGGTGGAAATCACAAAATTGAGAGATCTTAAAAATCCAGCCTAAAGGATTAGTTCCGTCAAACCTAGGAACATCAAGTCGAAATGAATGGCCCAGGGCAACCGCCAAAGAGACATGAGCCACAAAGCTAGGACACGGTGGCAGCGGTGGAGATGGAGGTGGAAAGGTTTGAGTGGTTTTTCAACTCTCAATGGATTGCAACCAAGAAATGACCTCGCCAAGACGCTATGCAAGAGCAGAAATATGCGAATTCCACACGTGGAGAGGAAGATGCATGGCTAGTAAGAGGCGGATTACACTTGGAGGACATGGAGTGCGAGATAAAAGCACCAAATGTTAGGGATGCTACTAACTAAAGGAGAAAAATAAGAAAGAAGAAATTGAGGTAAACTTTCTGTGTGCATATTTCATTCCAATAACAGTCATAAATAGAATTTAGGAAAATTAAGGAATTCTACTAACAATCCAATCATAAAATCAATCATTGCTCTACTATTACAATAAGACACCTATACCAATTTCTCTTTCCGAATCTATTCAATTCCTTATAAGATTATCCCTTCAGTGCACATGCTCATCCCAACTTGATGGCTTTTGAGTTGCTCGTTTGGCCCGAGCTATATTGGGCCCGGATTCAAAGTTGCTTGGCTCCTTTTCAAAACTGCCTCCTTCCTCAATATTTGACCCTTCAAATGGAGGCCCAACAGAGACTTTTTTTAAAAAATAGAACATCTTATATTCTATAAATATGTTTTTAGATATCAAAGAATTTTCCACTAATAATAAAATTCATGTTCATTATATTTTACCATTTCTCCTTTTTGGTTTAGACTATGATTTCTTAACGCTCACAACAATGGATTAGGATCCTCTAAAGTGAGTATCCTTATAAAAGTGAGGAAGTGAAGAGTTATTTACCCTTAAATCAATAACTTTCATTATGTGTGGATTCCACCAAAATGATCTAAAGATGGATAATCTTCGCTTTCTCAATTTATAAGAATTTTAACTTTAGAGGTTTTGAATCTCACAATTATAAATACTGTTGTTATACCTCACATTGTTTGTATCTTTTTATCTCTCCAATAAAAACTCCCTTATGTTATTCAACAAGAGAGAAATCAAATTCAAAATAAATCATAAAAGTTTTTTATTTTGTTTGAAAGATTAATTGTCAATGATTTATTTTTTTGTTAATTATATTAATATTTTTAAGTATTTAAAAAAATTAATAATTAATAAGCATTTAACAATTTAGATTGAACATTTTACTATTATAATATCATAACAGCTCTCAGTTTAAAAAAGAAATAAAAGTTTTTCATTTTGAATTTGTGGGCAATGAAAGAGAATAAATACTGCATTTGCACCTAATTAAGAATTTCCAGGGGAAACATACGTTTAACCCCTTGCGAGTGTAGAAAGGGGAAAATAGTACACTCCGCTCCAACGGACCCACTGTTGTTATATTGGTCGTTCCAATAGGCACACTGAAATAAAACTACTGCACAAACTTAGGAGCCGTGATGATGATGACCCCCACGTCAGGGTGGTCCAACTAGAGCCTCATAGATTGAATAGATTATGGGGATTTCATCAGAACTCGTTGTTTGTCCATCCTCAGGGTGCATGCGTTAAATTAACTATATCAAATTAAGCTCCCAAAAAAAAAAAAAAAAAAACAAAAAAGGTGAAATTAGGATCAGTAGCCGTTACCCACTTTTTCATATTTTAAAGACCGCCTAGGTCTAATCCATGTCCATATTAAACCCATATAAACACAGTGTTATAATTATCAAATCCAATAAAATAGCACAAAAGACGCTGAAAATCACTTATGGCTCATGGTAAAAATAATAACAAGGATCCACTGCCTATAAAAAATAAAAAAAATGCTACAGCACGGCTTTTTTATAATTTATTTATTATACTTCCAAGTCAATTTTGAAAATTGTTAATTATGTTTGATTTATCTATTTTATTCCTTTACCTAAAAGAATGTAGAAACCTATATATTTAATTTTTCTCCCGTTTTTTTCAAAAAATGTTTAATACACCCTCACAACATTAAATTATAAAGAACTATACTGTTATAGATTTGGCATCTTATTAACTATTGACACAACAACATATTTATCACTAAATTTTATAATACTTACACATGTGTTACGACTTTTTGATTAAACCATGAGAAATTTTTATAGATTGAACTTATTTAAATCAATTATAAAACTAATGTTACAAGAATGCAATAGTTATGTGTTCTTTTTTCATAAGAATTAGTTCCTAAACATGTACTTAAATTATATGCAAATTATTATTATTATTTTTGAAAGAGCTTGATATTCTTATAAATTTAACTTATTTAAATTTGTCATAAATTCTTTTTAACTTTGTAAATACTACCTCTAGTTCATAATAATTATCAATTCAAATAAAAAAAATTTTTTCACAATAATTGTCATTCTCATGTATCAATATAATATTTATTGTTAATTTCCTCGTCTTCATTAGTTGAAAGATGAAAGAGGCTGTTAACTTTCACCACACAACAAAATCATGTTTTCCACCACAAAATAAAGCTATATTTTTTACCACACAATAAAATTTAATAAAAATATTTTAGTAAAATTATATCATAATTATGTATTAATTTCAACTTTCTTAATCTATGTGAAAATGGTCAAATTAACAACTATTATGCATTGGATAAAGTATATAAATTATACATTCACTTTATAAAAGTTATTTTTTATAATCTGAAGTTGCATTTTCATTAAAAAGGTATTATAATACATTTTTCATAAATCATAACTAATTATTAATGAAATAATTGGAAAAGTATGGATTCATTGTTAATTTGATAATTTCCGTGAGATGCCCATGTGGGTGGGTGTAGTTTGAAGTTTGAAGTTTATTGGACGTGCCATGTGTTATGGATGGCCACGTGGGAGCTCCCTCGGATGCCTTGATAGTTGGCTGCTAAAATGCTAGTGACTAGTGAGGGGAACAAAACAAACACGTAGAAACAGATCTGTCTTGTTCCTAGCGTCAGCCAGACAGTGTGCATGACATGAACAAATTACAGTGCAACATTTTGTGACAACATTTGCGAGGAAGCCACCAGCCTGTGTCTTTCACGCTCCCTCATTAGCGCCTGGCTCTCTTTGCCTTCCATATTGGCTTTTTGGGGTGATTTGCCTTCATATTTAAATTATCAAAGTGGAAGTATCCTGGTTTTCAACTTTTGATTTGTTTTTTCACTCATTTTCTTTTTGTCAAAGTTTTCCTAATGCTATATTTTCATGCTTGATTAGTTTAAATAATTCCATACTTATTTTAATTAAAAGTAAGATTTTAAATTTATATTTTGTTAATAGAAAAAAAAATTGGAAGAATTAATTTAATAGATTTTTTATATTGGTTGTTTAGACTAAAATGTTTTTCTAATGCTAAGATAGTATACTCATAAAGTAGTTTACATGACAGTTTCTGATTAGCTTTAGGGTGTGTTTGGTATGGAGTAAAATTTCATGAATGACTTTTAGGGTTTAGGGTTCAGGGATAATACATTGCAATGTGAAGTGACAGCTTCCATGACTGGGATGAAGACTTGCAAAGACACTCTGACGCTCAAGTTAGATGTAGAAATTGTG
Organism: Pterocarpus macrocarpus; assembly: GCA_031439585.1. Taxonomy (NCBI): domain Eukaryota; kingdom Viridiplantae; phylum Streptophyta; class Magnoliopsida; order Fabales; family Fabaceae; genus Pterocarpus; species Pterocarpus macrocarpus. The sequence continues at coordinate 18,735,254 of CM062513.1, read as the reverse complement.
CTTTTCTGTATTCAAAATATTGCTTATTGGTATTGAAGTGAGCGAGTGTATTTAAAAGTGAGGAAGGATCAAATTGTGCGAGTGACTAGTCTATCCTCAAGATTAGAATTTCCCATTATTCTATGGGCAGCTATTGAATTCTAGGCCTTATTACACAGATCAGACAAGCTTGATTTGACATTACTAGAAATTCATTAATAACCAACGGATTTTACCAACGGCTACAATCCGTCGAAAATACTAATAGATTATCCATCAATAAAATTAAATAAATGATTGAAGTGAAAATTTACCGACAATTTGATATTCTATCGGTAAAACTATCGACAAATGTTCGCGCCTAATGGCGCCAAACCATTACCAATGAAAAAATCATCGATAAGTAATTATGTCTTCTTTTAATTTAATTTAAAAAATCAATACTTTATCGACAAAAAATCTATCGGTAAGTTTGGTTAAATAAATATTATTTTATTTTTTCAGAATTATGTGTAAATATTATCGACGAATTATTATCGATATTTGAAAATTTGGAATTACCACCAATAGCTGTTCATTTTCCATAATACCGACGAATTTTCTATTGGTGATGCTCGATTAATGAAACGATTCATTCCATTATCATTTTACTGACAGAAAATCCATTGGTAATATGTGATTAATGAAACGAATCATTTCATTAACTTATTACCAACGGAAAATCCATCAGTTAAAAAGAAATAGAATCGTAAAATGCGAATGCCCCCATCTTCTTCTTCCATTTGTAAATGTTCTCTCTCTCTCTCTCTCTCTCGCCCCCCATTACGGCCCCGCGCCATTTTCTTGCCACTGGAGCTTCCATTTCACTGTCAGAAACTGCTATTGTGTTCGTAGTATGTTATTGAGTATTTTAATTAGTTTAATTTTTTAGTTTAGCTTTTTTTTTAATTCCATTTCTTTACTCAGTTTTTAGGATTTTAGTTAGTTAACAAACTTATTTTGTTATGTTGATTGTTAAATATCTCATTAAGAGCGCTTGAAGTGCATCCATTTTAGTGCATTAGTGATTTGAGATTTGTGGTATATTAGGTATGTACATTGTACTCTTTTTTTAACTCTATCTTTTCTGAAATATTAGAGACTTGAATTTTCTAGGAAAGAGTTGTAAGATGGAAGAAGGATGATAGAATTGTATGACTAGGGAAGGCTTAGAGTTCCTTCCCATTGTTTAAATTGTGTGTTATGGTGTTGTGTGCCTACATGATGTGAAGTAAGGGGATGCGCTTTAAAACGGTTTTTAGGATTAACTAGTTAATTTGTGTGATTACATCTATTTGTTTTTTGTCTTTAATTAGTAAAATAGTTTTTTTGGAGGCTCCTAAATTAAGGGGAGACTCTGTCCAAATATTTTTATCATTTAGAATATTCTTTGAATTAAATAATTATTGTTATGCAATAAATAATATTGTATTAAAATGCTAAATTAATTTTGGTAGAGCTTCTAATTTAAGGGGAGATTCTACCCAAATATTTTTTATCATTTAGAATATTCTTTAAATTAAATAATTATTGTTATATCAAGTGTGTTTTGTCTTTATTTAGTTAACATATGGCTTACGTTTTCAATTTTGTACATATATGTTTCGGTATTGTAGTTTAATTATTTTGCTTTTATAGTTATATAAATGTTATGTGTATTGTCTATGTTTATTGATCTATACATATGTTATACAGATCACTTATGGCAAAATAAGGATCTAGTTCTAGATGAAACAGGGGTAAACCAAGGGAGCATGGTCTACCCCTTAGCGCTTGTGCTCTACCTACCACCTCCACTGCGCCTGCATCCACTACACCCACCACTGCTACTACCTCCACCCCTCTTTATCATCCTCCACATACCTAAGAGTTTTTTATAATGCCCAACCCTAGGTATGTGGAGTTAGGGCCTCAGCCCTTATTCCCCCCTCAGCCTTCTCCAACTCTAGGAGGTGAGGCACGAACTTCACCTATACCTAGTTCTTGTAACATCCTGAACTCCGAAGGTAGACTAAGATAGAAGGAAGCTTGGGTCCGAGATAAGGGCAAAATTGTTATTATCAAGTTATAATGGCAAAATTGTAATTAAGATTTTACGATTGTCGAGAGGGACATTCGTAGAGAAAATTCGATGTTCAAGGTTAATTTTAGGCCCCACGACACGGGTAGATAACTAACATATCTATAATAACCTCAAATTGAGATTTTCTACCCACAGTCTTGAATAAAAGTGTAAGACTACTCCCACAATATTACAGTATCTCGGGTAACTTAGAATACCCGAATTGGAAATCGAACACCTTAAACTATTCCTCAAAGGTCCTATATTGTCTATAACCATAAATATTAGTTAAAAACTCTAGAATATGTAGCTAAAAACTAGCCATACAAACCCTCTTGGTGGCTAAATATGAGCCACTTAAATTTTAGCTTAGAGGAATTTAAATTTTGTCTCAAATTCACCAATAGGATTTAAGCCATCAACTTAAGCAGTAAGACACACCAACTTAAGAAGGAAGACACACATTTTCTCTTCTTTTCCTCACAATTTTCGCCTAGCCCCCTCCTTTTCTCTTTTTACTTCCATTTTCATTCTTATACTACCCAAACTCACCTACAAACTCTTGTGTCTTGCTTGCCTTGCTCAAATTTCCAACCCTTTTCACTTGTTTATTATCAAAATGCTCTAATACAAGGTAGAAATCTCCTTCCTTTGAGTCACATAACCTCAATCAAGCAAGGAAATAGAAGTGATTTACAATCTCTTGAGGCTTTAGAGTAGGAAAGACACCAAAAGATTCAAGTGGAAAAGCTCTACATCGTGAATTTTAGGTAGGATTTCTTGGACTTGATTATTCTATGAGGCTAAGGGCTGATTAGGGTTTCTTCATGTCATCATTTAATTAATCTTATGTGATGTTAATATGAGTCATTTCTAGTGATTTGAGATAGGAAAACATGATTTAGGGTGAGGAATAGAACAAATAACAAAGAAAAATCCAAAATAGAACAAGTTGAGAGGGAAACCCTAATGGCCATCCGTACAGCAAATGGTATTTCTTGACCTACAAAACTAAAAATTTAATGAAAAATTTTTTAGATGAACTAAACTTTCATAGCTTTCTAATCATATAAATTATGGGTCCATTGAAGTTAAAATGAATTAGTTATGATTTTTGGAAGTTGACTAATGGTTCCACTCTCTATTCTGACCAGAGTGTAATGTGAGGGGCATAACTCAACCTATATAACTTCAAATGGATTGAAACTAATTTTTTTAAGAAGATAACATATAGAGAACCATGTCATAAAAACTTCAGACTTAGATTATTAGTCTATTGCTCCTAGTAATTCCCTAAATTTGACCTATATTTACTGAATTAGAGTGAAACTTGTGTGAAATTAAAGATGGTCCAAATATATTTAGTTAGTGTAAATTTTGGATAAACATTATGAGAATTGGATTTTTAGTGATTTTTTTAAATTTAGGTGCCTAAGTCTATCCAGAAATAGGGTAGTCTTGAGTAAAATTTAAATAACATAAGTTATACACCTCAAATTGAGGTGGAAACAAAGAGGTCCAAAAGAAGACTAATAGGGCTATAACCTATTAAAATTTTAGATCAAAATGAATTAAAATGGAATTTTGGTAGATTTATAACTTCAGGGTAGATTTGAGGAAATCAAGATAACTTGGCAGCTTCAAGGTTTAAGATAAAGAGTTAATAGCTAAATAAATTGTTTAATTTCTTATCATAATGATATGAATTTGATATATTGATATGATGAAGATCCTTATTACTATGACTGGTTGGCTGTGAATGTACTATCTATATCTTGGGAAGTCTTATGTTTCAGTCGTTATGCTGCCGAATTTTTGGCAGAGATATATGAATTTTGTAGCATGATCATAAGTTTCTCAAGTATATTCATACATGAATATATGAGTGTAATGTTCAAAAAATCTTATCGTTTTTTTATCAATTTATTCAGCTTTAGCAAATAAGTGAGATTGATAAAGAAATCGACTAAATACTTAGTTAGAAATTAATTAAATGTTAATTAGAGAGATTTGGATTAGGAACAATTAGAATAGCAACATAGAAAGTTTCAAAAAAATTTTCCAAACCGTTTTGCCGATTTGAAGGAAATCGGTAGAAATTCTGCATTTTAAACTGTTAGAACCAAACTAATCAACTTCTAACTTTAAAACCCTAATGTGTGTAGCAAAAATTTTGCCACTTCGACCACCCAAAATGGAGCCAACTGCTGCCCCAAAGAAGAAGAGATTTGGTGCAATGTTAACCATTTACTCTTCCTCCAATCAAATGCTAGAATTCAAACTACTCAAGCTTTATAGAAAAAAAAAAAATCCCCTTTTGGCCTCCTTTGGACGTCCTCTATCCTGCACACTCTTTCTCCATTCATTCATCTTTCAAATTATTCCTTCTTCTCTCCATCTCAAGCTCTATAAACTCTTGAATCCCAACACACAAACTAGCTAGGCTAACTATTTCAAAATCATGGTGGGATTCGCTTACTTGATTGGTTTTCTTGGATTGATGATGATTAAAAAATTTTCTTCTACTCATATAAATGATGATCTATGGTGATGATGTGATGATTTATGGTTGATTTAGGATATGTTTGCTTGGATATTGAATGATGAACACAAGAATCAACAAAACAGAACAAGGTTTTCCGTAAAATCCCTACAGTGTCTGTATTTGCACACTATATGGACTCAACTATAGACACCAAACTGAGATGAAACAAATTTTAGGTGAAACTAGACATCTAGGGCTTTCCAACCATATAAATTATAAGGTCATTGGATTAATATTGAGGAAGATATGAGTTTTTGAAATTTACCCAGGAATTCCATGTCCTGTTTTGGATAGTATGGGTTGTGAAGGGTATAACTCACTTTATACAACTCGAAATTGAGTGAAACTAATTTTGATAGGAAACTAACACATAGGAAAATATCTCATAAAAATTTCAGATTTAGATTCCAACTGAGCTGCTCCCAGTAATTCATGAAATTCGCCTTAAGTTCCAACTAGGCTGGAATAGGGCAGTGTAGATTTCCCAACTTCAAGAGCTCATCGCTCAAGCTCTATTTACTCAAATAAGGTGAAAGTTGTCGGATATGAAAAAATCAATAAGCTTTAAAACAACATAGGTTTTGTACGAATCCAAGTAAATTTCGATTTTTATTGGATTTTTACTTTTGAAGGTCCAAATCTTCCCAGGTACAAGGCAGGTCGAGATAAATCCTCAATAACTAGAGCTATACTTATCAAAATCAAATGGGATCAAAGAGGTTAGAAATTAGATATATAGCATATTATCATATCCAAAATTCATATCCAAAGGAGTTAAGCAGAATTTGTGGTGCAATTTCTAAAATTAGGCAGAATTGGAAATGTGGCAGAACTCACAAACCAAATATCAAGGTTGTAATTTTTATATTGATATTGAGAAATGGATGCATTATTGTGATTTTTTGAACAATTGATTGTCTGTTTATTGACACTATTCATGGGAAAGCAGACACGATCCGTTATGCTACCAAAATTTTGTTAAAAGTTACACATAACTTATGATGTACAAGTACAAATATGTGCTATTTAAGGTAAGATACTTTTGAGTATGAAAGTTTAAGAGTTATATGAAATTCCATATCACTTGGGCCAGCTCCAAATTAAAGTTAAGAGGAACATGTTGGTGGGAAATTTGGGGAAAACAAACCCAAGATTCCCTCAGATAGGAACGAGCTTAGTCCTAAAAAGTAGACTGTTACCCAAAAGTTATATGGTCAAAAACTCTCAGGGGACCAAGTGAGGAAAAGTGTAAATTATGAGTTAAAGGATCACTAAAGCTAAGTGCATTTCACTTCCATTCATGCTTTCACATGGTTCTATTTAATAATTCGGAGCTAAATGTATTGTTATCTGTATATCTCTTATGCTTATATTCTAGTTTATATTGTGGTTAGTGGACAATTTATGTTAGGAATATGTTTCTATTTCTACTTCTTGTTATATTAAGTAAAATTAAATCTTGCTTCGGGTTATGTTTTGCTTAACATTAATTGAATAGAATATCATAGCTATGTTACACTCTTTTTTTTATTTAAATAAAGCAAAACAGCGAGAATGAGCGCTAACGTCAACTTAGTATAGTTTAGAATCTTATTGAGAATTTCATCAAATTCTCACTCTACTATATATTTCCACCTCATTCTCAGACCATGAATTCGGAGGCGACCTTCACCCTTTTCGTCGAGCTACCTAATCTCCAGACTCACTATGATCCCCCTAATTGACTCTATGTACATCCTTGGTACTTGTCATTTCTGCTTGTACATGTTCTCTAACAGGGACTTCGCTATTCCTCTCCACCACCCAATGTTTAATCCATTTGCACCTTACATAGCCATCTCCCTGCACATGGCTCAGCCAACTCCAACACCAGCACTTCAAAGACTCTCGCCAAAGACTGCTTCACCACTACCACAAGTAGTACTCGTTATCTCATCTGATGGCGACCCCTCCGAGGAAGTGACTTCCTTACCTTCCTTTTTGGGTTCAGATGGTGACAGCTATGCCTCAGCAAGCCCTGGCATGGCCAACGGATTCCTTTCTTCGAAATCCGGTTAGACGGGATCCTCAACCAGCAGATGCATGCGTACAATGTGACCCGTTTTTGACGACGATGAGACTTGGGCCACAGATCTAGGTTTCTTTTGGGACTGTGTAAGTATATAACATCACGAGTAGCAAAATAAATAAATAACTATATATATATATAATAGTAATAGATATTTTGATATCGAAATGATAAAACGTCAATGAATTAAGATTAATCGATATAAGAGATAATCACACATAACAGACTGCCAGGTAAAATATTATGACTTAAGCATAGTATTATATCTGGTAGGGTGTTACACTGAGCATGTGAACAATAAAAGAATATGAATGGACAATATGAGATAAAGATCTCTTCATTTGGAAGCAGTTATAAGATCTCTTCTTGTGAAGGTAGTTAAATAGATAAGATGTAGGTCCCTTCACTTAGAGGCAGTTGCACATTGAGTCCCTCCTTGTGAAGGCCATTAAAACTGTGAGATCTCTCTATCTTAGAGGCTGTTGGCCAAAATGAAATCCCTCCAAATCTAGAGGTATGTGGGTCCCTTTGCGGATCAATACTATGTGATGACAGTCACGAGTTAAGCTTACTCCTAGATCAGGCTACCCAAGAGCAGTAAAGATTAAAGAACAGCAGACACCCTTAGGACGACGATACATAACGCTTAGGTATATTAAGTAAAAAAAGTAAAGAAAGTGAAAGTATAAGTGCATTTATATGATTATATAATGTGTATTTACATATGCATAAATTATATTCCTATTGTTATTATTATGAAACTACTCTCTCAAATAACAAGTGTGTCGATAAAATGAACCTGCTTCAGAAGGACATTTTTGAACTTTATAAAAATAAAATTTATAATTTATATGGCATGATCATTTTTTCATAACAAACCAAAGCAGTTGGAGATAATAACGATAACACTATATGTGGTAGCCTAGGAAATCCTACTGAGAATTTATAATTCTCATCCTTATATATGTCACTATGTTATCTCTAGATAACTTGAAAGATAGTGAAGATGGTCATCCTAGATGTAGTTGATTAAGATTAGAGGACGGCCAAAGGTCGTTGTCAAACAAGGTCTGTATATGTACTAGTAACAAGTCCTAAGTATGGTACTATGGCTTAAATATGGTACTATACTTGGGAAGATGTTACAATTCTACACTTTCCTTTATCCCTAGCCAATCTAGTTCACAAGGTGTCCAGGCCTCCTCTTCCACCCCTCACAAGGCTCCATGAACCAGTGCATGGAGCTTAGATATGATGGTAAATTTTCGTAAGTAATTTCAAATTTAAATTTATTACGAATTTTTAATTATGATAGAAAATTTAACTAACAGATATCAGACTTAGTTTATTATTTATGACATAATTGGATTCCACCACGGCCAGGCCTATGCAGGATTACCTAGGTATTTGAGAAGAACTTTCAAGCCACTTATACCAGTTTCGTGTAGGCCCCTAAGACTACACAGCAGTTATGGTGAAAAGAGTGGAAGGTAAAATAATCATTACTTTTTTATTGTTTTATTATTTTTTTTTATTTTCATTCTTATGCATAATTATTTGTTACAATTGAGCTAACTATTGTGTTACCTATATGTAGTGTATGTTTATTACTGATCCACTTGAGGAGGTTTCGATCTACAGGGCATGGAGGAGTAGTGCCGGGAAGCGGCTTCGTGATATGTTTTTCAACATTCGTGAGAATAGAGCAATCACCCATTAGATCACTGATGAGATGCTCCAGGCGCTAAGAGTTCGCTAAGACTCACCCAAGTTCAAGGTGAATCAGGTGAAGGCCAGGACGAGTAGAGGATCAGCCCGAGGTGGCTCTTTGCACACTGGAAGCTCCACTACCATTAAGGGCATGCAACTAAGGATTGTAAATATCGTCCTTTGCACATTTATTTATTCAATTTCCATATTGAATATTACATACTCACATGAAAATTCTTTGAAATGTAGGAGAAGACAATAAGCAGGTCGCTGACTTAGGGGGAGCTGTTCCGAGAGACCTACACCTGGAAGCAGGATAAGTTCTAGTGGGATGATGCCCAGTCAGAGACCACATACATAAGTACTTATAATTTTAGTTTTCAATACTTTTAATTTATTATAGTTGTTATTCTTGAAATCTAATTTATTTTATTTCTTCCAATTGTAGCATCAGTTCACCTAGCGGCTGATCGAGGCTTGATCACAGCAGTAGTGGCAGGGAGATGAAAGCACTCTTGCTAGCCTACCTATTTGCGACAACAAGATATGGGTTCAAACATTCGGCGATTGCTACAAGGGGCAGATTTATGGTATGGGGACCTCCTACAGCAGTTATATTCTCCAGGCTCTGTGTCTGGAGTTGTGTCTACTGGGACCGATGAGGAGGTTGACAAAAAGTATATGGAGCTATATGAGCACCATGAGAGGGATAAGGAGTAGTGGATGCAGCAGACACAGTCTACAGAATAGATGATGACGACCATGTACGATTACTTCGAGCAGATGCAAAGTGGCGGTTCATTGTCCAATGCACACCGCCTTCGCCTCTACTGCCTCAGCCTTCTCCAAACCACCACATATCCAAAGACGATGGCGACATTTCGGATACTGACAATAATCAGTATTCGTAATTTTTGGTATTTTTTTTTCTATTTTTAGAATTATACTGTATTTTTTTAATTTCTTCTTTTATTAATAGTTTTTATTTTAAATAACAGTGTATACATATTTTATTTAATTAACAATTTTTTTATTTCTTCTATTTTTATATTTTTAGAATTATCAATATTTTTTATATTTTTATTTACATGGATTTATGAATAATTAAAATAATAATTTGCAATATTTAAATGCTAATTTCAAATTTTAACAATTTAAACTAGAAAAAAAAAATCTGTAAGTATTATCGGAAAATGCTGACGGATTTTTTATCAGTAATATTTTCAAATTAATAAAAAAAAATGTAAATTTACTAACGGATATGCCATCGGTAATTACAAATAACTCATCAGTTTAATTCCGTCAGTGACAATTTCTAATGTTATTATTATTAACATTGTTTTTATTATACCGATGGAATTTTTCTGTTAGTATAATTACATAAATTATCAACAGATACACTTCTTCATCGGGATATTTTTTTTTTTATTACCAACATATTTAGTCCAATTTTTTGTCAGTAAATAGTGCCTTTCTAGTGGTGTGAATTCTTCTAGGATGGTATGCGTAGGTTGGAGACAACCCTATTAGTCATTAATGGGCCGAGGTATGGGCCTACAAATTTTGTCCAATTTAAATTAACATGAATAAAGATAAAATTTATGAAGACCATTTTAGTGAAAAATGTTAAAAAATTTCAACCAAAATAACTTTTATATATTACCGTGTATGCTTTTACTTAATTAGTGAAATGTCATGGCATCATATAACTATAATAGTTCCTATTTAAAAGGTTAAATTAAGTTATTGATCTACTCATAATACAAACATGATGATAAATTAAAAATAAAATAAAATTAGATGAAACTTCAAATAAAATAAGATAAAACTTTAACCATTTTTAATTAGCTTGGAGCTCAATTTTCTTTTTGATATCAAGAAAATCACAATTATATTAGGATTTCATGATTATTAGTAAAATTGTTAAAGTGAGTTTTGGCACACAAGCTAACCCGGCTTAACCCAAAATGGTGGGTCGGGCTAGCAAAATTTGGGCTCATTTAAAATTGGGTTGATTTGACCCAGTCCATATAACCTGTGAGTTAAGCGAATTCAGGCCGGATGGAACTAGGTTGGCTTAGCTCCTTAACTTTTTTTAATTTTTTTGAACTCACATACTCTTTCTGATCTCTATCACTCGTGGCCCACCCAAATTTCAAATTCCCCCACCTTACCCCATTATTCACTCTTCATTTTCACCCAAATGCCAAAACTTAATCTTATTCCCTATCTTCTGATTTCCCTCTCTTCCTTTCTAAACAACCGCAAACCCCTCTTCTTTCCCTTGAAGGGAGCCACTGCCTCCCCTTCTTCTTCCCGTCACTCCTCAAGACATCAGCACTACCTTTACAAAACCTATTGATCACCACATTGTTCGCGCACAAAGCCTATTCTGGCAGCCAACCTGCCGTTTTTTGCCATTGCTATCACGTGCCCTCCATTGCATCCTTTCCACTGTTTACAAAAGTTGTTATGGCTAGCGACCTTAGACTTTCTAGATCTAGATCAACACTCTTTGAACTTTGTTTGTGGGGTTGTGCGTTTTGGCTGGGGTTGTGGGTTCTAATGTTCTGAATCTTTTGATCATTTCATGCAATTTTGTGAGAACAAAATCACTAAACAATGTTGTGATGTTCTAATCATTTTTGAAGTTCTGATGTTCTAATTTGAAGTTTGCTTTTGGTTTGTGGGATGTAAGTTAGGGTTCAAGGCTTTCCATTTTTTTTTCAAATTTTTTTTTATTTTGTTGGCGAGCCAACTCGATTAACCCACTAACTTGGATGGGTTAAATCGGGTTGGCATTTTTCTATCTCACTAGTAAAGAGAGCTATCTCGTTTTTTCTATTTTAGCCCATGACTTGTGGTGAGCCAACCCAGGTGAGTCGGGTTGACCCACTTTGATAGCTCTAATTATTAAGATTAGTTTGACACTCACTTTTGGAAAAAAAAAATGAAGTTTTCATAATGGACAAAAAAAATTTATTTCTCTAAACTATAGATCATGTGCACTTTAACCCTAAATTTTAAAAATATCTAAATCAACCCTCTGAACTTTTGTGAATATGTAAATTGACCCTTTTATTAATTTTTTTTTATCAATTGTTAACAAAAATATCACACATTTAAGAAGGTTTAAAGTATTGGATTGCACATTTAGAAAAATTTAAGGGATCAATTTGCACATGATCCAAAGTTTAAGGAGGTGTAGTGCATTTATTTTGGCTAAAATATAGATTTACAAAAGTTTATGAGGTCAATTTATACGTTTTTAAAATTTAGAGACTAAAATATATATTACCTATAATTCATGTGATAAAATGTAATTTTTCCTTTCATAAATGATTCTTATGTGAAAATTATAGAATCCTTAATGTGCAAGTTTTTATTTGATTATTTAATTATTAATTATCGTTATTTTTTTAGAACACAAAATATTTTTATAAATTCAATACATTTAAATCATTAAATAGAATTAATTTTTCCTTTGATTTGAAAAATACAAAAAATATTTAACCTTTATATATAAAAAAGCTTTTTATATTTAAACAAGCGTGTTTATCGTATGTTGTTGGTATTACCTTAATTTTCCCTTTATTATTATTATTGAAATATTTTAATTATTAAAATAATTATTCCAAAAATTATTGTACTTAAATGATAATAATTATGAATTTAATTTTTAATATATTAATAGTATAAATTTTTTTTTTACACAGACGTATAATTACAGGCGTTTGTTGCCATACATCTTACAATGTAAGGTTTGTCATGCACCTTCTGTTATAACTAAATCTGATCCTTCTATTTATACATTAAATAAACCAACGGTTTAAGTTTTTCACCGGCAACCTGTTCATCCAACTTCCGGAAGCACCATATTCGCACCCTTCTTCTACCCGGCTGCTGCCACGCATTCGACACGTGTTACTGCTTTGCTTCAAGCTACTTGCAATGAAGCGGGTAATTTGCCGGGTCGACGGAGCCCGCATGGAGCACTCTTTTGGCCCGAAGCTCCACCTTCTGCTTCGCCCCGCCGCCGGCAGCAACTTCAGCTCTCCGTCAACCGCCACGCAAGTTCCGGTGGCCACCACTTGTAACAAATCGCTGGCGAGCGATGCCTCCACGATCACCTGCAGCTCGGCCTTCCTCCCCGACCTCATCCACCTGCCAGCTTGTTTGGGGATTGCTAATTAAACTCAAATGATTATAGAGGGGATGTGAACACTAAACGACCACCAGCAGTAGAAAATATGAGCCCATAATCTATCTGCACAAAGAAGAAAAACCCATGTTATCAACGATGAAAAGCTTCAATTTTTGGAACGGAAATCATGGCACAAGCTCTCATATGGCAGTTCTGATCATGGGTCCCACTTTGTTTTTGGCGTAGCCTTTTTTTTGGTGTCTTGTGAGTGATGTTTTTTTTCTTATTTTTTGTGACTTTTTTATTGGCTATCCATGATTAGCTACTGTGTCTCATCATGCATTCGTGGTCTTGTTTGGTTGTGTTCTTTGTTCATTTGAGACATTGTTTTGTTGTTAATATGAGTGTTGAGCTGTGAGTCTTAGGGAACGACGGTTGGCACTCTAAACGTCGTCGGAGCTAGATTGGAGATTTCGAAATCTGCACGTTTTAGCGTAAAAGTGGTTTAAGCGGAAAAAAAAATATATATTAAAAAATAATAACCGGACAAACCTCCAGTTTCCAGATGCGTAACACCATAAGTGCAGGTAGTATACTTATTTTGTAAGTTGCATGACAGAACATAATATAATACCACACCAGTATATATGATTGATTATTATATCAATTACCTCACAACTTTACGTGATTGAATGACACGTTAAATTTTTCTACATTATAAAAATTAATCTCAATAATTATATGATAATATTAAAAGGAATTAATTTTTATATATTAATATTATAAAAAAAATTTATATTATCAACCAATAAAATTATAATAAAATATTATATTAAAATAGATAATTATCTATTATAACAATTATCTACCATAATTTATTACTATATTACAATTCTATTATCCAATAATATAATATTTTTTTACTCTATTAATATATAGAAATTAATCTCATATTTAAATTATTTTATGATAACAATAGATCAAAAATAAACTCAACATAATAGAAAAACAATGGTAAGCAAAGTGAAACCAAAAATAAAGGCGGTACCTGTTAAAAAATAAAGGTGGTAGGCCGGTAGCAATTACCAACGAGAAACGGTGCTTGTTTTTTTTGGTCAGGAACGGTGCTTGTTTTGATTGCAGCTATTCTTGTGCTCGTGCTGATCTGTTCATTGTTGATTCATCCATCTACTATTTCTCTATGCCATTTATTGATTTAATAAATGATGATCATCTAATTGAAACCTAATCAGACATTGTCCAGCGTACTGTTGTTTTTCATTCCATTCATAGAATCATAATTCAATGAAGAAAAAATTATATAAATTATCAAAAGAAGAAAAAATTATATAAATTTGAAATAATTTGATATAAAAGCTATTTGATTATCTTCTTATTAATATTCAATTTTTTTTTTTAAGAAATTTGACACAAATAATATACATGATAAATAATTATAATTTAACTATTAAATCAATAAAATTTATATTTTATAAAAAAATATTAAATGGTGTAATTATATTTAAAGTTATGTTAGTGCTACTTAACCTAGACCCATATATATAGGAAACACATTAATTAAGTAAGATAAGTGGTTAATTGTGAAAATAAAAGAAGAAAATCTTTATTACTAGATTTTAAATGAATAAGCAAAATTAAAATATGTAATGATTATATAAACTTTAAATAACTTTTGATTTTAATTATTCGTGTGTAATTTAACTATTAATATTTGCTTCTCTAACTTTTTATCTATCATATAATTGAATATTTATATAAAATATTTTCATATTAATAACACATCAAAATTGAGTTATATATATAGAGAGAGAGAGAGAGAGAGAGAGAGAGAGAGAGAGAGAGACTTTCTGGCACAAATTTGTTTTCATACCAAATGCGTGAAAGTAATAAATGGTTAATTTTTATTGTATTTCTTTCTCTTCAATTTTTCCCCCCGTAATTTCCATCCTTCTACGCAGTTGATTGGTTACTTTGTTTTCGTGAATAAATAATCTATACTATTTTGTAGGGTGATTTTCTCGTCAATTTATTTGGTTAATTTTTAGTTTCTATTTTATCCTTTTTTTGGTTATATTTTGTCCTTATTATTTATATGTATTAACTAACCCTTTTTTAAAACTAGCCAAGCCCATTTTCAAAAACAAAAAGAAATGAATGAATATATGAAATTGAGGGTTGAGAGGGGACAAGAAAAGTGGAAAATATAATGCCCTACTAAGTATAATATCATGCTCAAGTCATAATATTATACTTAGAAATTGTTACTAATAAATTAGCGGACCTTGATAATTATTTACTGTGTTTCTGAGATAATAGGGCGCATCTACTTCGAAATCCAGAGTAAATATATGCAAATAAATAGAGGGAATAGAAACTTCCTTATATATACAAACATTTACATTATAATAGTATTCGCCAAGTTATATAACAAAGCTTATAGTCTTACTTAATAGTATCTCAAAATTCATAAAAGAGCTCTACTAAGAGCTCCCACTAGTGAAACTATTTTGTAGTGCTAATATATTTGATAGAAATCTTCAGTAGCAAATCCAACCTCAATCAAACTCTGTAACACCAAAGTCACTATTAGGGTCTTCTAAGCTATCTGGAAATAACATGAAAACATAGGGGTAAGAATTAGAAATTCTCAGTAGGTATTTCTAAACTACCACATACAATGTCATAGTTGTCATCTCAACCATTTCGATTTATTTTAAGAAAGTGTAATTCCATACATAAAGGTAAAGATTCATTTATTCAGTTTAGGGAAACATATCCTTTTGAAGTAGGTCAATTTTAATCATACACTTACTTTGAACATGACAGCCATCGCATAATTGGTAATAATACTTGGTCCTGACATATTACACTATCAAATGAAAGCAAATAAATTGCATGCTCATGAATGCATGACTTGGTGTACTTTCTTATTTACTTTCTCACTTATTATGTGCTTTTAATCTTTACTGCCTTTGAATAGACTGTTCTAGAATATGAGTTCATTCCGTGACTGTCACCACATAGTAGACAAGGGGTTTCACGTGCTTCTAATTGGAGGGATTTCACCTTTTAATGAACTGCTTCATATTAGAGGGACTTCATAGTCTTAATATAACTATCTCCAAGTGGAGGGATCTTATATTCTCATATTCTTAGCTTGCATAATTTGTTCATACTTATACATAAGGATATTTGATGTATTTATACTCATGCTACATAACTTGTTTTCAAAATATTCTTGCTAAAAATTCGCAAATATGTTAGCTGTAATGTGAGGGTCCTCAAAATTTACAGTAGTTCAATAGCCAATCAACAAAAAAGAACAATCTCATTACATTCGGCAAGGATTGATACACACACACACATAATATATATATATATATATATATATATATATATATATATATATATATATATATATATATATATATATATATATATATATATATATATATATGTGTATGTATGTATGTATGTATGTATGTATGTATCAATATGATAGTGAAACCAACAAATATCCTTCATCATTTTCACTATTTTTGGTCCCATATAGTTTGGAAACATCTAAGTTAAGTTATAGGTAATTTAACTATAAATTAGACTTAGGTTCATGAATTCTGCACAAACTTGCAAATTATACTAAAATTCCAATTTAAATCCTTTTAATTTCAAATTATATAGGAATGTTGCGTTATTAGTCTATTTTCAAACCTTTTTAGTCCCATTGAGTTTTGATAAGTATAACTTAAGTCATTTAAGTTTGGTAAACTGTTGTCTTATTTTGGAACAGACTTGACCACTTAAAAGTGTAAAATAAGTAAAAATCTATTTATTATTATTTTGTCCTAAAATTTTATATGCTTATACTCATATGAACCCTCTTTCAAACAAACTAACCTTTACTTAATTGGGCTAAGCAAAACTTAGGTTATAAGCTCTATATTGGGGCTACTCTATGTTGACACTCTCAGAGTATGAAGTAAATTCATGGAAGTACTGGTAGCAACTCACTAGGAGTTTGAACCTAAAAATTCTTTTATGTGTTAATTTTTTTTTTAAAAATTGGTTGCATTTAATTTGAAAGTATATGGGGTAAGTTATACTTATTAGAGTACATGTTGCTCAAGGGCATGATACTCTGCCTATAGCCAATTTAAAAAATTCATAACTTATTTATATCAAATCTAATGGACCTCAAATTTCATGAGTATATTCTCTTATAAGTTAATTTCAAATAAAATTGGTTTCATTTTAATTGAAGTTCCCTAGATCAAGATATGATCCACAAATTCACTACTACTCAAAACTATCCAGATTTGCTTATTTCCGTTATGAGTGTTTTTGAGTTTCTAGCTTGTTTTTCTCACTAACTCAAGTTTTACTAGTTCTAGTATATTAATATGACCCTAAAGAATACCATCCTCACCCAAGATATATTAGAAACAAAAAGAATGAAAACCCTAGCTCAACTTGCAACATAGTCACATATAAGCTGGTTTAAGAGCCTGCCTCACTTTCAAGCTCAAGGATGCTTCAAATTTTGCTTCCAACAACTCCAAAACTCTCTTAGAAGCACAAAACAACACCTAAGCTCTTCTTTTTCTCCTTCTTGGCTGAAGCTAGGAATGATTCAAAGAGGAGAGATTTTGGCTTCTATATGGTTTAAGAAATAGCAAACAAGCTTAAGAGTTATTTAGAAGTTGAATAAACAAGAAGGATAAAGGATTTATGAGTTTGCGTGAGTAAAAATGAAGTAGAGTGAGCAAGAGAAAGGGCTTGACCAAGCGGGTTATGAGAGAGAGAAGATGATGAGACTTAGGGTTTTCTTGAGGAGATATTTAAAAACATAAGGGTGAATCACCATAGGTGTGTGACCCACATTGCTTTGGGAATTTTTGGTCGTGTAGCCTACTCTGGGCCACATATAATAGGTGTGATCTCCTGATGACAAAACTCTTTTATATTTTAAGTTTCTACTGAATCAATTTGTTATGTTCTAAAAAATTATTTTAAAAATTTTTATGATGCGATTAAAATTTTATTTGTATAGAAATTCTAACCGTATATTGCCACTACTTATATTATTCTACATTTTTGTATCTATTTTATAAATTTGGTATTAATTAATCTCTAACAACGTTGATTATAGATATGACTAAAGCAGAGTATTATAAAAAAGGGGAGTTATTTTTTGGAGGAGGCCTTGATCCGTGAAAATGGAAAAGGAAAAGTAAAATTTAATAATTTATTGTTACATTTATTTATAAATATATTTAATACATATATATAAAATAAAAAGATACCAATTCACACACACACACATATAAAGATTAATTTTGATATATTATTATTGTAAAAAATTTTATGCTATTATGTGGGACTTTTACTCACAACTAAACACAACTTTACATCTTTACAGTTAAATAGTTTTACTATTATGATAGTAAACAATTAAATATCTGCATCAATTTTTTTTTTTTTTTGTATTAATAGTATATCAAAATTAAATTTTACATTAAATGCTTGCAAATTTACTAATTGTCATTAAGCAAACCAACTTAAACAAATCACATTAAAAAAGCTAATTTAAAACAAAATTGTATGGTTGATAAAAACGTGAATAAAAACGACATCGTAGTGCAATTTCACTAGCTTTTATGCAATGAAAGTGAGATGCGTTGACCGTAGAAATATACGCGAAGACGACATGACATATCCACGCGTATATATCTCTCTCTCTGGACGAATCTGTGTATGTGTGTGCCTCTATTTTCTCAGTAGCATCAATAGAAAGTAGAAACTATTACGCAAGACAACTCCCACAAGAAAGAAGAAGAAGAAGAAGACGCTCTCGCTCTCTCTCACTTACGTTGTCACAACCAAACAGACGCTGTCTCTCTCGCACTCTTTCTTTCTCGGAGTCACAGAACCACACCACACTTCAACAAACTTATTTACAAGCACAACACCCACACTCCCAGATTCTATCTCTCTCTCTCTCTCTCTCTCTCTCTCTCTTAAAAGGTGGCCCCACTTTGAGCGGTAATTCCCAAATGGCCAACACTCGCCGCCGACGATGAAGTTTCCCGGCGACTCCCACCGTCCGCCGTCATTTCCGGCGAGCATTGTTCCTGGCACCCGAAACCCCTCGCTGGGCTCGGATCTCCGACCGTCCTCGAGGGCTTCCCGGAGACCCGCATGCCGGAGGCCCAGGACCCCGGCAGCCCGAGTGAGGCGAAACGTGGCTCCGAATGGCAGACGGAGCAGGCCCGAAACCCCTTTGTCCAAGTGGAAGATTCACGAGATGAACGCCACCGGCGATCCGCTCGAGGAGGACGAGAAGCCGGCGAAGGAGTTCGGCCGGAAAAATGCGCCGGCGGCCATGTCGGTGCGGAAGCTCGCCGCCGGGCTGTGGCGGTTGCAGCTGCCGGAGGTGGGCGCTCATGGAAGAAGTGTCAATGAGGATCGGTTGGGACTTCAGGTAAACCCTCTTTTTGGTTTTCTTTTCTTTTGTTTCAAAGATCATTGATTTTTCTTTCTTTCTTTCTTTTTTCTTTTCTAAGGTATCTTTTTGTTTTGTTTTATTTTTTTTTCCTCTCTTTTTCGCTGTGTGTGATTACTGTGTTGTAGGCCCATCATTTTTGGATTAGGATTGAGGATAGTTGTAAAATAAGAAAGATTATTCACCCTTGAATTTTAATAAATTCCGAAAATAATCCGAGGGTGAATAACCCTCGCCAAAATAATCAAAGGTCTCACCTTTGTGTGTAGGTCGCTTTTATGCTGACTTTGTTGTTGCTTAGTTTCGAAGTTTAAGTGACGATTGAGATTTTATCCTTCTTTTTCGTCATTCTGCATGTGTGAAGACTGTAGATTTTGGATTAGGCTTTCAAGGGAGTTTCTATGGTACCCTTGCCCTTCTCAGTCTGCAGATATTAATTAGTTGTTTTTTGTTGCGGTAAATTTTACAACTCCATTAAGTATAACCTACAAATGACTAATGAGGTACTGGTATGCGCGAAAAAAGACAGTACCCCCATTTTCATTGAAAGGAAACAAAACCAGCTATCATTTCAAGCCAAAAAGTGTTGTGTAGTTGACTCATGATTGACATATGTCTATTGGAAAACTTATTATTGTTCATTGTAATAATTGGAGATATGAGTTGAGTAGGGTTTGTCTATGGAGATAATAGGATTTATATTATCCGTGTTGTCGATTATCTGTAGTGTAGATATTTGCGGTGGGATTTGGGAAATCATACTTTTTCAATACGTATTCTTAACCAAGGTTGCTAAACTCTTGAGTTAGCTATTAAACTCTTAAGAGTTTACGGTCCAACGAGTTAATTCGCATACAAACTCTCTTATTGTCAAACTTGTATGAGTTTAAATAAACTGTAATAAAGTCTGTAAATTCTCAATTTTACTAGTGAGTTTAACAGTCTAAATTTACACTTGATTTTGCCCTTAAATTGGTCTCTTTTTGAGTACTTGAGTTGACTTGTTTATGTTATTCAATAAGTATTGAGTTTATTAAGCTAATTTTATATATTTATTATTATTTAGTCATGTTTTGTTGAACTACAAAATAAAACACATTCAAAGTAAAGCATTGAGGTATATTTTTATGATATTTCTTTCATTTGTTCTGTTATAAAATTAAATTGTTCAAGTTTATTGAGATTTCATGAGTTTACCTTAACTAGATTTTGTTATTTACCTTAGGTATGACAACTTTGTTCTCAAGTAAACTATGAGATCTGTTGATCTGTATTCCTTATTTACTAGATTTTGTTATTTGATATATATCTTTGCAATGCATTCCTGTTGACATTAGAGAATTGTTTACCTTCAATGGATGTTGTTCTTGTGTCATTCGTTGTCATCATTTTCAGATCTTGGTAGTTTGTTTGCATCATAAATTCCATAGTTTTTCACTTTCAGTTTTTAACTGGTATTCACTTATCTGCAGCATGGAATTGGGCATGTAGACCGCCAATTTCTCAGTCATCGAAATGGCATGATGCATGGTGATTGGAAGAATCTGTCACAAAGTCCATGTTCCATTTCTCAGACAAAGGATGGACACTTCTGTGAGGTATTATGTTTCTTATTTATTACTTCAATATGATAATTACAAGTGTTAACAGCTCTGGATGATTGAAGATTATTGAGTGAAGGTCATATATGTATGGAGGCCTAAACTTACTCTATTCGTTTTCAGCTCGACCATTCTTTCAAGTTTTCCAGCACTGCAATGGAGGGGATAACAAAATGGGATCCTGTTTGTTTAAAAACATCAGATGAGGTGCAGCCAATCTGCAACCAGATGAAACTTCTTGACCAAAAGGTAAGTGCTGTATCTGTTTTTGAAGCTGAACTGGAGCAGGCTCGTGTGAGGATTCAGGAGCTTGAGATTGAGCGCCACTCCTCAAAAAAGAAACTTGAGCATTTCCTGAAGAAAGTTAGCAACGAAAAAGCCTCATGGCGAAGCAGAGAGCATGAGAAAATTCGTGCATACGTTGAAGACATTAAAGCAGAGTTGAATCGAGAAAGGAAAAGTCGCCAAAGGATTGAAATTGTCAATTCCAGGTTAGTTAATGAGTTGGCAGATGCTAAGTTATTGGCAAAGCGCTACATGCAGGATTATGAGAAAGAAAGGAAGGCCAGGGAATTGATTGAGGAAGTGTGCGATGAGCTTGCTAAGGAAATTGGAGAAGACAAGGCTGAAGTTGAAGTGTTGAAGAGAGAATATTTGAAACTTAGGGAAGAAGTGGAGGAGGAGAGAAGGATGTTACAGATGGCTGAAGTCTGGCGTGAAGAACGTGTTCAAATGAAGTTGATAGATGTGAAAGTTGCTGTTGATGAGAAGTACTCACAGATGAATCAACTTGTAACAGATTTGGAAACCTTTCTTAAGTCAGTAAATGTGAACCCAAATGCAAAGGAGATGAAAGAGGCAAATTCACTTAAAAAGGCTGCAGCTGCTGTGAACATTCAAGACATCAAGGGATTTACATATGAGCCTCCCAATCTGGATGATATTTTTGCCATTTTCGAAGATGTAAATTCTGGTGAACCCAAGGAGAGGGAGATTGAACCATGTGTTGCTTATTCTCCAGTGAGTCATGCCTCAAAGATTCACACAGTGAGTCCTGAAGCCAATGTGAGAAGTAAGGATAACTTTCAGAGACATCTGGTTGTATCTGTGGATGATAATGCTGATATGGAAGAAGATGAAAGTGGATGGGAAACTGTGAGCCATGTTGAGGATCAAGGATCGAGCTGTTCACCAGAAGGGAGTGTCCCATCTGTGTCCAAGAATCATCGAGAGAGTAATGTCTCAGGGAGGAGTGGGCTTGAATGGGAGGAAAATGCAGGTGAAGGGACTCCAATAACTGAAATTACTGAAGTTTGTTCAGTACCAACTAAACAATCAAAGAAGGTATCATCCATAGCAAGGTTTTGGAGGTCAGTCCCAAACAATAGGGATAATTACAAAATCTCCCTGGAGGGAATGAATGTGAGACTTTCAAATGGAATGCTATCTAATGGTGGCATCATGTCTCCTGATTGGGGATTATGTAAAGTAGGGCTAAGCCCCCAAGACCTTCTATGCCAAGTTAGTTCTCCTGGGTCAGGAAGTTTGCACAATCGAGGCATTAAAGGATGCATTCCTCGCAATGCACAGAAGAATAGTTTGAAAGCCAGACTTTTGGAGGCCAGGATGGAAAGCCAGAAGGTTCAGTTGCGCCATGTTCTTAAACAGAAGGTTTAGATGTGATTATAGGCAGAGATACCTCACCTACATAACCAAAAGAATGACCCATATGAAGCCGTTCATTTTGAATTGTGGAAGTACAAATCTGCTGCTTCTAGAAAATCTGCTCAGAAGTGATGAAGAGCCACAGATAAAATGCACCTTTCCTGTCCCAGACTTTTGCCATGTTCCGGTCCTTCATTATCACTCATATTAAGCATTAAGCAGATGATTTTTTTCATTCCCTTGCCAATGCCTCAATGATCATCTTGGGGAATAGCCTGTTTGTACTGTAGGATCTTAGAAAAATTATGAGAAGCACGTTGCTTGTAATGGATCATTTTAAGTCTGAGGACAAACATGCAGGGAAATTAGATCATCATAAATTATAGATTATAGATGATAGCATTATCTTTTCCGCAATTTGATTTTCTATTGTAGTAGATGTGGCTTTGATTTTGTCATAGGTTATAGGAGATAACAAGGATGATTTCTGGTCCCAGGACAGAAAAATGACTAGAGGTAAAAACTACATACTTGAACGCTTGGATGAGACCATTCCCTGTCTTTCATTGTTCATCGGAATCATGAGCGTCGGTTTTCTATTTACTGAAAAATAATGAAAATGAAATTAATTTTGTTGCCCTGATTTATATAATTGATGTACAATGGGTGCTAAAGAAAATGGCCTTCAAGAATATCAATAGGAGAGAGGAAATGTCAAAATTGGGCATCATCTTAAAAGATCTAAGAACTACAAAATCTAAGGGCAAACTTCAAAGATCATCAAGATGTCAACCGTGGAAACCTCGGACATAGAAAACTGATTTTTAAATGAAGAAAAATTAATTTCTCTTGATTTATCAGTCTAAAA
The DNA here is from genome assembly GCA_031439585.1 of Pterocarpus macrocarpus. Classification (NCBI taxonomy): domain Eukaryota; kingdom Viridiplantae; phylum Streptophyta; class Magnoliopsida; order Fabales; family Fabaceae; genus Pterocarpus; species Pterocarpus macrocarpus. The sequence continues at coordinate 18,712,050 of CM062513.1, read as the reverse complement.
TTCCAAGACAAAAGAAATGAGCTTTTTAATGGAAATGCCTTTTGTCAAATTAAACTCATACGCATAGTAAGTCAAATTTGGCTCAGAATATTTGGTGCACTTATAAAAAGTAAATGTATAATTTTAACTGTCAGTAAAAGAAAATGAAAGATAAGTTATTATATATGTATAATTTGTTTTGTAATTTTTTTCGATGAATATGATTATACTTTTCTTTTTTGTTTAAATATGTAAAGTATACCGTGCATTTTAGCAAGAAGGGAGAGAAAAAAATGGGGTGATATCACGTAGGTTTGGTAGGGCAACCAGAATGACGATGCCTTCAAGATTTGACTTTCTCCTCCTGGGCTAGCGAGCATTCTTACTTCGTTCATGGTAGCGTTTGTTGTTAAAAGAGTTGGTTTCTTGTCATGTCTCTTCTCTTCTTGTTTCAAGCGTACCCAAAAAGTGGCTGAGGCCTACCACAGGCGATTGGATTCATGCCTTGTCAATCCATGTTGGGTTCGATTCCCCTCTCAGCCCCCCTCCCTCCTCCCTTTGACCCAAAAAAGAAAGAAAGAAAGGTGTACCCAAAAAGAACAAAATAAACACTAAGCTCATGACTCATGTAGGTTTACGTATCTGATAGAGTTGGTCAAGTTAAAAAGTGACATGAGTTTGTTTCATGGTGGCAGCTAATTTGGTCTTCCCATTCCTCTGGACCATTACATGGTTTATCTTTGTAAATTGTTTGATTTGATTTAATGAAATCTGATGGCTGAGATAAAATGGGTGCATACATAGACTCTAAGTGACATAAAGTATGTAAATGTTAGTCCATGAGGCTGTAGCACCTCACCATCGTCGCCTTTCGCCGATGCCACCGTTTGGCCTCTGCCAACACCACTGCCACCACCAAATTTGTTTTCTATTTCACCCACTTTTCTGTCATTAACATTAGATTTCCAACTTTGACACCACCGTTGCCATGGCCTTCATCCCATGATGCAAATTGTGCGACAGGTGAGTTTTGGGCATTTTGGACAGATTCAGTGACAGCGACTATGTTGTTGGCGGAGTATAGTTGGCAACCCCATATTCAGTTATCTTTTTTATTTTTTTTTTCAAAAAAGAGTTAATTTAGTTCAAAGTTGAAATTTTTATTAAGTAGGTTGCATTTATTCCTAACTATTAATGTTAAATTTTGGTTATCCTTAATGAAGGTTTTGATTTTGGTTTTCCTCCTTAGGCAACAAAGGAAGAAGATGAGGTGGCAGTGCTAAGAAGGAATAAGGCCTTCACGAATAAGGATGTTAGAGAAGGGATAATACTTGATGTGATTCATGTCAACTAAGCTTCATGTGCGCACCTATTTTATCTTGGCCATTGGATCAAATCGAACAGTTAATAAATGTGGACCATGTAATGGTCCAAAACTATAAAGGGACCAAATTAGACACTACCTTGTTTCACTTGAAATGATGAGAGGTGATCTGACCAAAAACATGGTGAGTGGTGAGTTACAACATGGTCTACTTCATGGTGCCCGTCACGTTGGTCCAACTATAGTTCTGGAGCATCACATGGTGCATCATTCATTACCACTAGATTTTGTTTCAATGGTCTAGATTTAAAGATACAATAAATTTATAAATAAAATACTAATTTTAAAATTAAAAATAATACTTTTTAAATTACCAAATTACCCATAAATTCTCCCCCTTTATCTTTCCACCCCACCATGACGACGACCACTGTGTTCTCTCTACTAGCTTCATCTCTATCTTCCTCCTAACATCTCTTATCTGAAAAACATATCGATCCATTAATGACAAGAAAAAAAAAAACACATACACACACCTAAATAAAATAAAAATTTATAAGCGATTCATAATAATATACCAGGAAAGGAGTGGTATTCATAATTCTAGGCAAATCACAAATTATGATATGTTTATGGCATTGGGGTGGTATTCATAAACATCAGCAAGTCATGATTCCACCAGCTGGTTGCAATTGGTGGAACTTGATTTGGCATCAGAATCCGGTCTTGCATGGTTAGAAGTGATTCTTGATCTAATACCATGTAGAAATTAAAATCTGGAAACCAAAGTAGAGAGATTTAGCCAACATCAACTAAAATGTTTCTTCTTATTGTTATGGTGGTTAATGGCATTGGGCTTGGTAGTGGGGGTGACACTGGTGAGAAGGCGATGGTATTAGCATTGATGGTGGGAGGTAATGACAGCGAAGGCAGGTCCATGGCGGTAACTGGAAGAAAGTGGGTAAAGGAGAAGCGAGGTGAGTGATTGGAAGGAGAAATTAAAAATTAAATAGGGTTCGTCTAGTAATTTTAATGTAACAAAGTAAGGGGCAATTCTTTGGTGCAAGTCAACATTGGTGTAGATGGTGTAGATCTATTATGACTGAAAGGGAGAGTGAAAGGGAGAGTGACACGTGTAGTATTGTTTTGCAGTTCACTTTTTCTTTTTTTCAAAGGGGTGATTTGCCACGGGAACAAAATTTTTGGGTCCATCATGGACTCATTCCTTCTCCACATCCTTTCAATTTCCACCACCAACCACTAGCCAACACCAACTAATTGAGAAGTGCTCCTGCCTAGAAATAAGATTTTTCACCACCAATATCAATTGGTACACAAAACAATTGGGCAAGTATTTTGCTTTTCTTTTGAGCCCAATAAATATCATTAGTAACTTGAGGCCTTGAAAAATGCCTCCTCAAGTGCCTGCACCACCAGTCAAATCCAACATGTTTTGCTTCTTCCACTTCCACTGCAAGCCCTCCTAGAAGCACCCAATACTCCATGGTGGCCTCTTCTCCAACCGCCAAACCTTAACCCTTCCAAACCCAACAACAACATCAAACCTTAACAGCCTTTTGATATACAAAAGTGGTGGTAAGGACATTCTCCTCCTAGAGGTAGCACCGCTTTCTCTAGCAGTACAAGCTTTTTCTCTTCTAATTACTAGATCAATTCCAAGGGCAACCTTCATAGCCATGGCGGACAGAGAAAATAGTATTTGAGGAGGGAAAAGAAGAGAATTTGAACAATAATGGTTGTCTCATGATTTTTGTGACTAGGCATACTAACCAAACTTTGAAGTGTGTTTAACTACATTTGTTAAGTGTGGTTGAATGTCAAATAGTAAGTGGTCCACCATTACCCAAAAATTTGTTTCCCATGATTAAAGTTGCCTTTTTTTTTTAAATTAACCATTACCGTAATGGAAAGTTCAAACATGTGAACACATGTTATCTTTCCATTTGACAGTCAACAAAATCTGCATCAAATGCACACATGTTGATCTACACTAGAGCATGGCCCCAAAGTAAAGACCATGTCATAGTCCCAAACATTAGAGGGACCATTTATCTTTCACCCTACTTCATCTTTTGAATCAATTGTGGTTTACTACTGAAATTACTATATTTTGTCAATTTTACCCTCATGCTCCTAGTCTTCCACCTCATCATTGCCACCTGCCACCTTTGCCTTCACACCAACATCCTACTGAACCTTTTCATTGCCATCACTAAGAACATGAATCTAGGAGGGAGGGGTTTGCTGAACAGGAGCCATGTGAGCCACGTGAGAACAAGCGGCCATGGAGGAAGTGCAGGCTGCCAGAGAGGAAAAGGGTCATAGTGCAATGTAGTGGAAGATGGCATAAGGGTGTACAACAAGGAAGCAGGGACAATGCCAATGAGATCGAAAGCGAGCCTCTAATCATGTAGTAGGTAGCAACTAGTTACGTTACGAACAACTAAGGCTTGTATGGTTTGAGGTAAAATGGTAGGTTGGGCGCCATCATTTGGTGGTTGGTTGAAGTAGCCGAATGAGGAGGTGCGGCAGTGTCATCAAGAGGGTAAGTGTTGTGTCAAGCATGATGGGTCCAATGACTATAGATTGACAAATTATTGAGATTTTGATTATTTTTGCTAAGGTTTGAATAGATTAAAAGACTCAATTTTGTTGATGAAAATTTTAGCGATTAATTTATGAGCGTAATCTTTCATTGATAGATCATATGTAAATATTATAAGCTTTTGTTAAGTCTTAAAGCATACCACAACCTTAAAATACAATAACCTATCATCTAAAACCTTTTGTTCAATAAAGAAAATAGAGACATAGAATAAAGTGATACCATGCAATTTGAACATTCTCCTCTTACATGATCAGTATTGCCTCTCACTTGGCAACTAAATTTTTAATGATAAAGTAATTAAGGAACTCAAATTTCTAAATAAGGGAGTCATATTTAGTTCTTTGCAGAATAATCTTTTACTACTTGAAAAATATTAAAAGATAAAAATATTTAGCTTCACATATATCAAAATGATTTAGGCCTATTTTAGTAGTGCTATCTGAATAGGTGTTCTAACTTATGAAAAGCATAAGTCAATTTTTTTTTGTTTGGTGAACCACAAAGTTGGGGTGCTTTTGCTTCTAACTTGGTGCTTTCGGGAGCCCTTATGAGTAGAGTTGTCAGTTGATCCCCAACTTGTGGGCTAGCCCCCCAGCCCCTAATCTTTCATCCCCAACTTATTATAGCCCATCTTGATGAGGGCCAGAAGGCCCCTAGCCCTAGAAGACCCTTATTTTGTGGGTCAGGGCCAATAAGCTCATGGATCAGCCCACCAAAACTAAAAAATTCAAGAAACTTAACTTGGTTCTAACCTTGTTGTCTCACCGTCTCAGTATCTCATCTCTAACTCTCTATCATCATCGAGTATCAACCAAAATAATGAAAAGAAAACCCTAATTTTGAAAAATTCCCAATCTCATCCACCATAGATGTGCCTTTCACTACCATAGCTAAGCTTCAACCAAGCCATCACACTATTGCTACCATCGTTGCTACTTCAAGTTTGATGCTATATCTTCAACCAAGCTTTAATTCAAGTTTGACACTGTGTCTTCGAACCAGTGAAGCAAGATTAGAGAATATGCATCCCTTCTTTTTCATTTGAGGTAGCAATGCTCAATCTCCTTCATTCTTTATCTATGTACGTCACTGCTTCTTTTTTTTCTTTTTTTAATTTTCATCTTTTTGATTTTCTTTTGAATTTAATTTACAAGTATTTTATGAGATTTTGGTTGTAGATTGTTCTTTGAGTCTGAGATCATTGTGGAAACTTATTTTCATTAAGAAAAATTGTTGAAAGAAAATTGGCATATGCAAAATATGTGGGTTTGTAGTGAATGCCCTTGAAATGTTTGCTAAAATGTTTCTTAAACATTAAACCTATTTGTATTGATGAGTTTTTTTCTTTTTAATTTTAGGATATGAAATTTATTTATATTATATTCTACTACAGGTTTCATTTACAATATTGTGAATTCAGTCCCTATTTTCATTTACATTATTCTTATTGTAATTTTAAATGCCGATGTATATGAATGTATTTTAATTTGGTGTGCAAGGTATTCTGGTGTTTGTCTTGCAACGTAGGTATAGAAGAATGTCAAAGGGTACCCTATTGCGCAAAATTTTATCCATTTAATGAAGTGAAGATCCAAGTTTAATTTATCTCAAAGCATTTGTCTGTGGCCAGTGTGTAGTTTTCTTTGATGCTGCACTAGGTCAGTGTTTAAATGTTGTTGCTGGTGTTCTTTTGTTTGTGATTTGTGCTATGTTGTCTACTCACTTTGCTACCTTGTTGAGATGCTTGGCAAGTATTGCATAACTGGTTATCTAATTTGCTCTTGCTTTTACTCTTAGCCTAAGGTTATCCATGGATAAATAGAACAAACCTTTTATATCAATGATAAAAAAATATAGGTATATTTTTCAAAAAGATAGCTATATCAAGGTCAAAAGATTTTGTATCTCATCACAAAAAACCCTAGAAAGATATCATAGAACTTGCAAATTTTCAACCTTATAACATTGATCTTATTGCTTGGCTGAAAAAATGTCATATTTCTAAAGTATAAAACATACACCAGAAGTCAAATCAAATAACTTAAGTAGAATACTATCCAAGACAACAATAGAGAACATACTATGTTGGAAGATATATCGCCCTTGGAGATTGGTAGGGAAGACAAGTGTGCCTAGCAACAAATTTTCAAATCATTCAACCACCTAGAGTATAGCTAAGATCATTCACATGCTCTAACCAATATTGCAAGATCACAAATAAGCCAAAATAAAAGTAAATATTAAGTTAATGTATTTTACATGACAGTTAAAAGACTGGATTCCTACACTCCATAATTCAACATATTTCCAAACACAAATCATGTACATCTTTAGATTATGTGAGAATTTTTGTATCAAACCGTGACTAATCATGTTTGTGTGTGTGTGTGTATGTGACAAACAAGAATAACATACATTTGTATTATTGTCCATTGATTTGAGTGAAACCTTAGTTTCTTGTTCAAGGTTCAATATTAGTGAGCATTTGTACATTTTTGTACCATTCATTATACTGAATCTTAAATTGTCCAAATTGGATAGTTTGGGAAGAAACTTTTGCTATATTTGGTTAATGTTCTTTAAATCTCAAAGTTAGTACTTAATGAAATTTCAGTTACTGCATTTCCTTTTGTTCTCTAGATGCATACTTGGTTGTGGTAAATGTTACCATGCTCAAGTCATGTACTTGGAGACCCAAAGGAAATGCTGCTAAAATTTTGTCAAGTACAAACTTTGAGATTTAAAGAACAAACATTAACCAAATATAGCAAAAGTTTCTTCCTAAATGGGATAGGGCCATACCTTATTAAGAGGGAGATGGAGGTAAGGAATTTGGAAACCAATGTTATACTTATATGTGTGGTTGCTTGTTATGCTTTTACACATTCTGTTTTAGTTGTTCTTATTTTTTTATACATTCTTGTTTGTCTTAATGTTTAGGAATTTATAAACATAGTTATATTGTGGAGTCTGTGAATGTGGATGATGAAGTTGTTTGTGAAACTCCTATCGGAGTGTCTGGAAGTGTTGACTCAGCTAAGAAAGAAACATATAATGTTTGGAGATTTTTTATGAAAACTGGGAAGGATAAGGAAGGTATTGAAAAAGCTGTGTGTAATTATTGTGGTTATGGCTATGCAATCGGGAGAAATCCTAAGACCAAGGATAATTATGGGACTTCTCACTTAAATCGTCATCTAGATACATGTAAATCCATTGCAAACTCAGAAGTCAATAGGGTTGAAATGGTAGAGTGGAAATCTAGCATGACCAGGATTAATCAAAAGACCCATCGTAATTTGCTTGCTTAAGCTATAATCCAGCATGATCTTCCATTTATCTTTGTTGAAAATGAGAAGATCAAAGAATGGATTAGTTATTTGAACCCTAGTGCTGTGATGCACTCTAGGGACACTATGGTAACAGATGTCCAAAAATTTAATATGAAAGAGAAGGACAAACTCAAGCAAGTGATATCTAAGATCCCTAATCAAGTTTGTCTAACTTCTGACATGTGGACAGCATCTACCATAGAAGGCTATGTTTGTGTAACTGCTCACTTTGTTGATGAAAGTTGGAAACTAGTGAGTAAAATTCTTAACTTCTATCGAATAAAGCCTCCACACACTGGGGTTGAATTAGAAGCCACCTTGTTTGATTGTTTGAAGCAATGGGGGATTGATAAGAAGGTGTTTTCCATTACTTTGGATAATGCTTCTGCAAACGATACCATCCAAACTATTTTGAGAAATCATCTACTACGTTTGCAGAATAATTTGTTGTGTGATGGACAATTTTTTCATGTGCGGTGTTCTGCTCATATACTCAACCTGATTGTTCAAGAGGGTTTGAAAGTTGCCAGTGAAGCACTCTTTAAGATTAGAGAAAGTGTGAAGTATGTGAGGGCATCGAATGCAAGGATGATAAAATTCAAAGAGTGTGTGTAGGAACCTAAAGTTGATGACATTGCCGGTTTAAAATTAGATGTTTCAACTCAGTGGAATTTAACATACATGATGTTGGAAAGTGCAATCAAATTTGAGAAAGCTTTTGATCTTCTTAATGTGATAGACACAAACTACAATTATTCTCTATCATATGAAGAATGGAGAGCGGTAGAGAAGATGTGCGAATTCTTGGATCCCTTTTATGAGACTACAAACCTCATTTCAGGTTCATCTTATCTGACCTCAAACTTGTATTTTATGCAAGTTTGGAAGATTTAATGCATGCTAGAAGAAAACCAATTTAATGAAGAAGATGTGATCAGGGGACATGTCTGCGAGAATGAAGGGAAAATTTGACAAGTACTGGAAGAATTATAGCATAGTTTTGGCTTTTCGAGCCATTCTTGACTCCCGATTAAAGCTGGATTTTTTGAAATTCTACTATAGAAAACTAGATCCCTCAACTTTTGAAGACAAGATAAAAATTATGAGGGAAAAATTCGAAAAGCTTTATAGGGAATATATGTAACATCTACTGGATTTCTTTTATCGTTTTTCGCCTAGTTATTCGATTTTTATCCAATAATTGAGATTAATTAAAATGTGAAGTGTATGGCTAACCCAATAATGAAAGTTTTGTAAGGGAACTGGAGCAGACTACCATGAGACAAAAGATCTTCTTTCTAAAGAGATTCGATTCGGAACTATGATATGTCCAAGGTCCAATATTGAAAAAATTTCAGAGGTTTTCCTTGACTTTGTTCGTGTCAACAAACAATTTGAAATGCCTCAACTTTTTTAGAATAGGTCCGAGTTTCAACTAAATATTTATTTAGAATCAATTAATTAGCAATTAATTGAGTTTAGATATGAGGGAATTAGGTTAGAAGCATAGAAGATTTCATAGAAATTTTCTTAAAACCGATTTACCGATTTAAAGGAAATTGGTAAGATTTTGGTATTTTGAACTGTCGGAATCGAATCAATAGAATTGTATACTCAAAACCCTATGACTCAAGGCTGATTACTCAACCATTTAACCCTCTATTGGTGGCGCCATTAAAGCTACAAAGAGGAGGAAGCATGGCTGAAGATGGGCCACAAAATAGCAACCAATCAAATTTCAAGTTTTCAACTACCCTCTTAATACATGAATTAGATTTTTCTCTCTTCATTTCAGCTGACTTGTGCCTCCTTCCAGCAGTCTTCTTCTCTTCTTCTCTTCATCTTCTTCATCTCCTTCTTCTATTTTCAACCTCCCTCAAGTCTCTTGTACCCATATCTTTTACTAGAACTCAAGACTAGATAGTTTTGCATCAAAATAAGGTAGAGATTCAACCTTGTTCTTATTCTTCTGGTTATGGGTGGCTGATTTGAGGCTTTATTTTCCCACTTATTGATGTGATGATTGAATGAATATGATGATCTTTGGCTAGTTTGTTGGTTGTTTTTGGTGTTAAAATTGATTTAGAAGTAGGAAGGAGTGAAAGTGGGATGTAGGGAGGGGCTGAAAGGTTAAAACCCTTCAGCAGTCCATACGACGGAGTGTACGGCTCTTCTTACAGTCGTTTAAATTTGATAAAACTACTTTTATTGAAACTAGACATTTAGGGCTTTCCATACATATATAATATAAGGCATTTGGATTAGTATTTAGAGATATATGAATTTTTGAAGTTTGACCTAGGTTTTTGAGTTTAATTCTGGGCAGACTAGGTTATTCAGGACAAAACTTACCTATATAACTTGGAATTGAATGAAAATAACTTTTCTAGAAAGCTTACACATAGAATAATATCCCATAAAAATTTTAGAGTTAGATATGGTCTCTTTTGTTCCCAGTGGTTCGTGGAATTTGCCCTATGTCCAAACTGGGCCAAAACAGGGTAGTTCAAAAAGGTCAGATTTCGGGGCTTACAACTCAAGATCTAATAAAGCAAATGAAATAGAAATTATTGAAAATGAAAGCTTGTCCTATTAGCCTTAATATGAGACCAATTTTGTATGATTTGAACTAGTTTTCAATTTTTAGTAGATTTTTACTTTTAAGTGTGTAATTCTGGCCAGCTTCAGGGCAAGCTAGAATAAAACTTAAATAATTTGAGCTATACTTATCAAAATTAGATGGAACTAAAGAGGTTAGAAAATAGACAGATAATACTAACATATCCAAAATTTAGGTGCAGATGAGTTAAATAGAAAATTTAGCTTGATTTACAAAAATCGGGTTGAATGAATGTGCTGAGACAGCAACTATGTTTAAATGCAATAATTGTTCCTATGAGATTGATGATTGAATTGTGAATGAAATGTTATGATTTCTTTGAAATATTGTTTTCCTGAGTACTGGCACTATTCACAGGGAAGCGGACTCGATCCGTTATGCTGCCGAATTTTCAATAAAATTGTAAGGAGGTTATAATTATTTATGTGTTAAGAATATGTATGTGGAAATCATGTATACAAAGATATATGAAAGTAAATGATGAAGCATATGTATGAGTACATTCAACATGTCTGCATGATTATGTATGAGAATGAAAGGATATGAATGTATTAAATGTTGATCCTTTCACCTGGAGGCAGTTATGAGATCCCTCCTTATGAAGGCAGTTAAATAGGATAAGCTTGGGTCCCTTCGCTTGGAGGCAGTTAATTGGGTCCCTTTCTGTGAAGGCAGTATAAAACTATGAGATCCTTCTACCTTGGAGGCACGTGGTCAGATGAGATCCCTTTATATTGAAGGCAAGTGGTCAGCTGAGATCCTTCTATTCTTGAGGCACGTAACCAAGAGAGATCCCTTCAATTTAGATGCACGTGACCAAAATGAGATCCCTCCAACACTAGAGGCACGTGGATCCCCTTGTAGGTTAGTTCTATGTGACGACGGTCACGAGTTGAGCTCACTCTTAGATCAGACCACCCAAAGGTAGTAAAGACTAAAGATTAAAACATATGCAAGTGCCCTAGGGATGGCAATACGTAGCGCCTAGGTGTGCCAAGCAAAGAAAGCAAAGAAAGTTAAAGAAAAACATCAGTGCATTTGCATGAATTCAAGTATGAGTATTTGCATAATTATATCCCATGTTTTATTGATGCGGAGACTGTTCTATCTACTCATGCTATGATTACTATTCTAAATATGAAATATTGCCAATCTGACTAATAAACTATGCTTCGGACAATATATTTTCAAATTATAAAACTAAACAGTCTATTTAATATGCTCACATTTTTCATAATAAACCGAAACAGCTGGAGATAATAATGATGACACAGCATATGGTAGTTTAATGAATCCTACTAAAAAATTATAATTCTCACTCCTATGTTTATTTCCGTGTTATCTCCAGATAGTTCAAAAGTTCCGAAGATGGTCCTCCGAGGTGGAGTTGACTAGTAAGATTGAAGGTGGCCGAAGATTGCTGCCAGACAAGGTCCGATTAAGTGATAGTAACAACTCCTAGGTGAGGTATTATGACTTAAGTATAGTACCATACTTGGGAGGGTGTTACAATATACAAACAATTTTAGTGCTCCAATTGCTTCTCAATCATCTAGTGAATCCAGTACGTTGAATGAGTTAATCGAAGAAGGAAGCAAGCCAAAGAGATCTAAAATATTCAGTGTATGTTATTCTATGCCAATTTGGTTGTTACTTTTTTTTCTTAGTTTTATTTTTGTTTTGTTCAAATGATTAATATATTACATCTTTCAGGAGTTTAAAATTTTCAAAATGAAACCAAATCTACCATTGGAAAGAATGAAATAGATCTTTATTTGGATGAACCGCCAATTGATTCTGATGATGGTGAAGATTTTGATATGCTAAACTACTTGAAGGCTAATGAAAAAAGGCTTCCTGCACTATCAATTATGGCCAGAGATGTATTAAGTATTCCGATCACTACTGTGGCATCGGAATCCGCATTTAGCATTGGTGGACGTGTTTTAACAAAGTACATAAGTTTGACTCTTTCTAAGCATGTCCAAATGCTTATTTGCACTAGGAATTGGTTACATGGCTTTGTTTTGAATCTCGATGGTAACGTCTTAATTTGTTGTCTATCTTTTTTTTCAATATATAATTTTACATAACCTTAGTTGATTTTTAAGTTGTTTCTCGATTGGTTGAGTTTCAGATGAAGATGATTGCAAAACTCTTGGCAATGAAATATTACTAGTAGAGTTCAATGTACGTTGTGAAGATGAAGATGAAGAATGAATAAATTGTCATATTTTCAGTTATTAAGATTAGCTTTTAGGCGTTTTGAGTTTAATGAAAACTTTGTAATAGTTGTGTAGTTATGGTTTTGGAGATATAATCATTAAAATATATTTTTAAAATTTATGTTTTCTACTTTATTTTTAGCCATGTGGGGTTTTTTAAAGTATGGGTTTTTGGGCCCATAGCTCTTTTTTTTTTTGAAGATGAGCTTTTTGGGCCATGTGTTAAAATTCATTAAAAAGTTAAAAATTCACAAAAAAAAAGAAAAAAAAAAGGCAAAATTTGAAAATATTGAAAGTGGGCCAACCAAGGAACTAGGAATGATCCATAAGTGGGTTAGAGTTGGCCTATATGTTGGCCGTAGTCCATTAAAAAAGTATAAAAAATTTCAGTTTTTGTAAGTGGGCTGGCCCTAGCCCACTTGGCCCACTGCTTTTACTTTCCAAAGAATTGGGCTTTTTTTTTTCCATGAATCCGGTTTACTCACACGATCCATATTGGGCCCATACCATCTCCCTTACCGACTCCATAATTGAACTTTTCTAATGTTACTCAATATATCCATATTTGGGTCCCAAAAAATGTCTGCCTTTTTCTTTTGTTTTCCCAATAAATTCATAAATTCTGCTGTTTTTTATTTTCTATTTATGTTTCCTTTACCCAACACCAACACACAACTGGGCTTTTCATGACATTGCTCGATTAAGGACAGCCCAACCGCATGATCAGGCCTCTGAAGCTTCCATCCTCTACTCCGTTCTCGACTACAAATGAAGCAGCTCGCCAGCTAAATTCGATCGAGGCTCAACCCAACCATGATAAGTGTGGGCATTCCAGCGGAAACACAAAAAAGCAGAGAGTTGGAGAACTCTATGTCGGTCAAAAAGGTATTGAACTCTAGCGCACTTACAACGCAATTTTTCTATAACAATTGCAATGATTAATAGTACAAGTCCATTAATTTTATTGTAGCATCTGCGGTGTGTCTTCAAACCTACTCCACGCATGAAGCTGACTAAGGAGCGTGCAGAGATTAGTGCATATATCTTCTGTGCAGCCAATGATTCGAAGTATCGTCCTTGTTATCTATGTACTTTGATGTCTCCTTTTAATTGGCAACTCTACCACAACCCAATGGATATATCAAATTTAACTACACTCGTTTCTGCATCTTAACAGTGAGGTGCTCGTAAGGATAGGGAAAACCACAGCAACAAGAGGAGATTTCATGAGCCTATGCCCGGCATGGTCCCCACTGATCAGTTAACTACAACGCAAAAAATTACGTGTCTTTTATATTTTCATATACAATTCAAAGGTAGCATGATACTGATGTGTTATTTTAACAGATTATAAAGCTGAAGGCTTTGCAGTGCACTTTGAAACAACACCATTCTACAACTATGACTGTCTGGGCATTGCCACCTTCATTTAAGTGTACCAACCTTATTACCCGTAAAATCACACACACGTTGCATCATTTATTCTACTCTCTGATGATTAAATTATCCGCAGGAAGAAGTGATGCAAAACGAATCATTGGAGAAGCTACTGTTCAATTATGTCAAGTACTACATGCATCCTACTCCTAATCTTAAATTTGTAAGACCTTATCAACCAATTACACGAAATTTAGTTACCTTTAACTCTTTAAGCCAAAGATTACAACTAATGTTCGCATAAGCCTATTTTATCCTCGCAAAGAGTTTGCTGGTTGAAAGCTCTATAGAGAAAACATTGCAAATAAAGTCATGGTGGGCCCCATTTGATCCTCGAATAAGCCCATTCATCCAATTCTTTTTTCAACCAGAGTTTACGACCGCCACGGATCTCCATATCAATCACAATCCTTCTGGGCCATATTAAAAAAAAAGGCCAGGTTGGGCTAAATTGCAAGCTTAATTTAAATTTAAAATTAAAATGGTCACAAATGTCAAGGCCCCAATCTAGTGTTTCATTTTTCATCATTTATATTACGTATTTATAACCATGTCCAAAGCCAATATGAGGCAACCAAACAAATCAGTTAATAGTTTCATCCTGTATACAAAAAAATTTTGCATTTTTGTGCAGATCTACGTGCCCATCAAGGATGCTGCAGCAGACCATTGGTATTTAATGGTTGCGAGTCTGCATGAGAGAGTGATTTACCATTTTGACTCCCACTTACAGTTGGATCAAATTGACTCAAGAATACATACAATTAAGACTGGTAACCTCTAGGAGCAAAACTTGCCTTTTGTTGACACATCTTTACCTCCAACTACTGCAATTGCTTACCCATACATCCATTTTCAATACACAGGGAGAAGTTTTAGCGCAGATGATATCGTCCGAGTATTAGTTCATACCGGATTGCCATCGTATAATGATTTTACAGGTTGGCAATTATTGGATGCAAAGGGTATCCCCAATTGTGGCCAAAGGTGATGCCAAAAGATCTCCAAGTCCGTCATATTTGCTATTTCTAGTTTTTTTTTTCTGCATTTTAATTGGTGCTAGGTTCACCTCACACAATATCTTAAATGAAGAACAAAAAAATTCATTCCACCAGTTTATTTCTTCATTGCTCCCAACATTTATTTACATGGACCTTAACCCCGCTGATGTCACAATTGTCATCCTCTCTATGTAGTCGAGACTCTGTTGTCTGGGTCCTCCAATGGATGAACATGGAGAAGAATTTCACCCCAATTGTGCTTGGTATAGTAAGTACCCATTTGGCCAATAACCATCCATTCTAAAGCAAATTTCAAAACGTCCACTCATTGATTTTCATTTTCCCAGCTACTTGATGAACGTACTCGAATGATGGCTGCCATTGAAGTTGTGCACGGACCGTGCAATGAATTAAGAAAAGTTGTAGAGGATAAGACACAAGAATGGTGGAATATTATTCACATGGCACGTAACCATTCTATCATGCCCATAGATTAAGTGCATTTAACATTGGCCGATTTCGCACCAATTCCCATTTTTTGCAAAACTTTTGCTAATTCTACTGTATTTATCCCCTCCACTCAGCCTCCGCTTGAATTTTGGGTTGCATTTCGATTATTGGCTGATCCTTGTAGGAAATTATGTGCAGATAGAGTGTATCACCTTTGACTATTTTTAACCTTGATTTGTTATATTATGGTTTATAAACATGTATTAATGTAGAACTGTTAGCCACATAACTAGCGATAATCAAAACACATATTATCAAGAACTACAATATATATATATATGACAAAGTTTAAATTGTTCTAAAATTTTATTTGCCCTTTTGGTGCTTAGCCATCTTTTTTTCATGAATTTGAAGTTTAAACGAATTAAAATAAAATAGTCATATACAATAATTACAAATAATTACAAATGCTCTCTCCAATTTTAACCCATTACATGATTATACCTTTCTGAGTATACAAATGCTCCTTAAAGATAGGACATCACACACTAACAACTTTATTTGGTAGTTCATGAAAATCAGACTTCCACATACTCATTACCAAAGTATTATTACCAAGGTCACTCACATCTCTCGTACTATCCATGCTATTTTGGTCACACACTCTTTACGCACTATGGCTTCAATTATTGACTGCTACTGCACATGGTACTAATCAATAATTAAAAAACAAGCACAACAGAATTTGATTAAAATTCGTTTTGACTAAAGACTGCAATCAAAGTTAGTATAAATCCTATCCAACTTAATGTGCTCCTGAACGGTGCTGCAAGTTCCTTAACAAGGGCTGACAGCAATTTTAATTTTTCAAGCATGGTCACCATTATTTGTAACAACACGAAGCCTCTCCAACAAAGAATGTAGCCATAACAAGATTTGACAAAAAACTAACAACTCAAATTGACACACAACACGATACCATTGGAACCCAACTAAGTTCAAAGAAAGATCCAACAGCATGACCATTTACACATTGAAATAAATTCACTATGTAGTGACCGCGTCATTGATATTTGAGGGCAAGGGTGATGAGAATCCAATACCCCTGCATCGAAATATGGTTTTCAAAATAAAGCAAACAAAACCAAATAGAATTCAATCACTATTTCACCTTTCAATAAAAATTCCCTTGCTCTCCAATCTATTTCAAACCAAATATAAAAAATCACTAACCATATTAACAACACATGGCAGAACCTGTTTTCCCATTAAAAAATTAGGCTTCGAATGCTAAATACTCATTGATCAACATAATTAAAGAACATTCATAAAATGGTTAACTCGAATTCCCTTCCAAATGCACTATAGTCATTAGTTCCGAACAGCTGCATGCCACTAAAAAATAAACACATCACATGCTAACGAATTTATCAACCCTCTATTCTTCCTCAAATAACATTAACACTTCCAACAAAATTCCAAATTAAATAGGCACACAACAACCACCGCAATGGTTGTTAGTAACAACATATTACATAATTGTTTTACCTTAATAAACTTAGCAGACACCATCCTTGACAACATCCAATCCATTAAACATTAGCTGCTAGATCAACAAATGATTCATAATCTTCATTCTCTTCTTCAGAAGTAGCTCCCTGCAATCAACATAACTTCATCTCAGTCTCAGATTTCAATACAAATAAACATCAACCTAAAAAAAAAAACATCATAATTAACACTACAAATAATAACTTACTATTTCAGCTAATGATTCTTCCTCATTCGTATCATTGATACCCTCGTCCTCCAAAGATAAGCACATTGAATGGTCTGTCACAGCATCTTGGCTTATTTCTTGCCGAATAGGACATGTTGTTCAATTATGTCCTTCCATCCGACATACACGACAACACTGGGGCTTCCGCTTCGACCGCTCACCCGAGCGCCCCTTTGTCTTACAATTCCGCAGGTTCCTTGCAGAATTGTTAGAACAACCAACAGGGAAATCTCGGACTTCAGATTCTGCCAGATCCTCATTGGTATACCTTGCAATAGTATTGATCGCAAAGTCACGCATTTCAATGAACCTCGGTGATCTCCAAGCAGAAAGACTTGATAGCTGCCTAACCAATCAATCAAACAACTATATTGACTACATTTCAAAGAATCCCACATGGACCCAGTAATGGCAAGAACACCTGCCTTCGCATCCTTCGTCCATCTTACCATCACCAGTGATTTTGGCAACTCGCAAGTATCTAGGAACACCAAAACAACAACTATATGTTCACACGGTATGCCTAACGACTCCATTCTTAAGCAAAAACACTTGAACTCTATCAATTCTTCACAAAATAACACGTGCCACACATTATTTGGTCTACCATACTTAGCAACCACATATATCACATATGACCCTGTATCCTTTGACTCTAATACCTTCATAGTGCTGGCTCTGACAAGAATTGGCCAAAATAGGAGAAAAACCTCTCTAGTGTAGACATCCGATGCAGACTTCTCTAGAGGTTCAAGGTTGGTTTGCATAATAGGCACGCCTTTTGCAGAATCAAAGTCAGCCTCAAACTCTCTATGACGCAAATAATCAAGACACTTATCAAAATGTATTAAGAATTCAGCGAGATTGTATCGCGATTTCACATACTTTGCAATAATAGCGTGCAAGCCCTCACATCGAGAAGTGGTCCTAAACCCAGCAAAGAATTTGTTGCGTATATGTGCAGTTGCCCACATGTGCCTCCTCTCATACATCTTAATAATCCATGTCTTATCTTGCACACCAAACTCCTCAACCATTTCAAACCACTCCTGACAAAACACTCCTATCTCGTAGTCCCCTAACATTAGCTTTTTAAACATAGATGTGAATCTCGGCTTACCAATATTACTAGTTGCATTCCAAAGGAGGTGCCAAGCACATAATCTGTGGTGGGCATTATGAAAGACCTTCCCTATAGCATTCTTTATTGCTGAGTCACCATCAATTATTACAGAAACAAGTGGTTTTCCCTTCATTGCTTCTAAAAACTGCTCTAATAGCCAAACATAAGTTTCCTCTCTCTCATTAGATACAAGGGCAGTAGCAAAAACAACAGTTTGGTTGTGGTGATTTACACTAGAGAACACAACAAGAGGACAACTATACTTGTTATTCTTATATGTGGCATCAAAAGCTAGCACATCACCAAAAACTTTAAAATCCAGCTGGCTTCTCCCATCACTCCAAAATAAATTACGCAGTGCACCTCCTTCATCTTTCTCATGCTTGAAATAAAAGCATGGATCTTTTCTAGACATCTCTTCAAGGAATGCCAATGCCGCATTTCCATCACCAGGTATAAGCCGGTTCTTCCTTGCGATTTTATTATACATATCCCTTTTCCTAAACCCAACATATTGGTAACCCCTAGATTGATGTGCTAGTGCCCCACATATGTGGGTAGTGCTAATCCCACCACTTCTCCTGCTATTCATCTGACCAACATTTGGCTCTTTCATTTTCCTATGACTTGGTAGCATTCCATAAAACCTGGGCTCTAGACATTGGTGATTGTGCTCATTTGAAAAAAAAACCACAACCCATCTACTAGTAGAGCCATCAAAATAAACCTCTAGCTGAGCATTACACCCACACCTTGTCTCTGCTCTTGGCTCCTTTTTTCCTATTTTGTAGGTTGTAATATTTCTTGGGTCTATAACCCTCTCGAAAACAAACAAACATTTTCCACATAAGCTTACCTTTCCTATTGAACCTAGTCTTTCTTTTTCTTGCAATAAAACACCTATTCTTTGCATAAGCATTGTAAAATTCATATGCTAAATCAACATCACCAAAATGAAATCTACCTACATCATCTGCCTCTAAATTGACAAATTCTACTAAACCAATTTGTTCCATCGAATTGATGCCAAAATCATTGTTGTATACAAATGCAGGGCCATAATCTTCTGCCATTTCATTCATCATCTCCTCATCACTAGCCACCTCTCCTGTTGCCTCCTCTTCAACACCATCCTCCTCTTCCACAGCTTTACCTTCAGTGACATTCTCTTCTATTGCCTCCTCTTCTGTTCCATCTTCCTCAATCACCACATAACCCCTTATCTCTTGCTGAAACAAAAAATATAGAACCTTTTCAATCACAGAAATAGAATACATACAAAGAATCAAATGTTAGGCAATACGACATAGTTAGTTCAGTAAGAATTCCAGATTTAACAAATTTCACGTCATCCTGTACTACTCCAACAGTCATTCAACATGTTAACTAGGTAAACCAATGCGCCTAGCAGAAAAAATGTAAATTCTAAATAAATGAGTGTAAACTCACCTCTGCCATTTTTGAAATATTCTGCCAGCTCCAACAACAGTGCTCAATTCAAATAACAGTTCTACAAGCTCCAACAACAATACTCAGTTCAAACAACTTTCATCAAACGCACCTTCGAATAATGACGTTGTCTATGCTACATCTCACTTCTATGCAGCTACTTAGACAAACATAAATGTTCTGTGCCGTTACAAAACGATATCAGATGGCCTTCACACACAATAATCAATTGAATGCAACTAAAAACAAATTCAGGTGCTACATTAAACCAGCGTCCCTCTGACGACCCAACTGCATCAATAATCCGCCTCCCTCTTTAGATCTAAGAACCTAATTCGCAATCCCTCCACTCTCACTATCAGTCCATCTTGCCCAATAGAGCAACCCTCGACCTTTCAAAACAAAACTACCCGCTACGGCCTCTTTGTTGGTCGTCAACGTCTCCGACCTCAACATTGGCTCGAAAAGACGAGAGAGGTTTGGTGTTGATTGCATTCAACAGCACGTGGAAGCACTCGCGGGAGATGGTAAAGGCGAGCGAGGAGTTCCTTCAATCGTCATTCGCGGTTAGGGTTTGCTTGGGGGTGGATGAGAGTGTGAGTGGCGGGAACATCTACAATTCGGAGTTGATTCTGAGGAAGGAATGTGCGTCAATACCGTGGAGGTTGTCGCGATAGATTTCAGGGTTTTGGACTCTAATAGAGTTGAAGTTGAGAGCAGGTTGATTGGGATTTTGAGGGAAATGGTTAAGTTGCAGGCTGGCTCTTGAAGGCGATGAAGCCAAGGCCGAAAATTGACTCTTTTTGCAAAAGAATAACGTTAGGGCCTCTTTTGCAATTTTAATAGTTACAACTGGGGGCACATTTTCTAATTTTTTTTTATGGAGTAACGTTACTCAATGAGTTAGTGCAGAGTAACAAATCCTCCCACTACATGTATAGCACTTTTTTGACAAGATATATGCAATGATATGACTAAGTCCATAATTTTGATTTAAATTTACAGCATTTACGACTCAGACTGCCTTCCCCAAAATGCCAATCATAAAACTTCTAACCAATAGTCCATTATATTCATATCATATCATCACACTAATCATTCAATCATGAGATAATGCTCAATCAAACTTGTCATTTATCATGCCGAATGGCATCACACATTTATACCCTAAAGGGTTCATAGTTGTGTTATTCTTTGTGAATAATCTTATGGGCCATCATATGATTTCCCGTGGTTACCCATAAGAGAATCACATAGTTAAAATAAATGTATATATAGTCTTTTAGTTACTTAGTCCTTATGTGAAATTAATCTTTATTTGTTAACATATCTTATGGAACACTTGTTCAAATTAACTAACTTAGGTAATTATTTTCTTTTCTTGAGATAATGCACTTAGTGATTCCTAGGTTCATGGTATGCTCAGAGGCCCTAATCATACTTCTGTTCCCAAGAATTTCGAGATCCCTCTAGTCTTTGGGTTATGACAACGCATAATCATACTTATAAACTTAACAACAACATGTTCACCAATCACCAAGAGTGATTTTTAACTTATCCAAGTTGCAAAGTTTCAAGCTTTTATTATTAATATAACAAGATTTTACCTTGAATATTATAAAAGTTATTATTCTTTATAAAGTAATTATAAAGTTTCATTCTTTAAGAAAGTATGTGCCTCTAAAATTATGCTCTTATCTTAAAGATTCAATCTATATGAGATAAGATACAAGATACTAGCTTTAGAACTAAAATTCTTGTTCTTTATGAAAGTTGACACTTTTAATTATTCTAAGACTCTTAGGGTCTCAACTTTATGATTTGAAGTTGTCTTAAAGCTTTAAAAGATTCTTATTTTATGAAATAATGATACAAGACATTAACTTTAGAATTAGAAAGTCTTATTCTTTATAAAAGTTAACACTTTTATGACTCAAAAATGGCAGTCTTGCTTAAAGCTTCAAACTTCACTCAACATTTTCATCTCAAGATTCAACCTTTACAAGACTAAAGTGCAAACTTATAACTTTATGATTTAAAGTTAACTTCTTGATTAATGTTTAAAACTTTATAAAAGGATTTGTATCCAATAGTCAATCTTTAAGACATGAAGTGATAAGATATCATTTTTATAACTTAAAAAGGCTTCATATTCCAAAAAGCTTAGACTTTTACATATATTCTTATCTTCAAGACAAGACAAAATAAGACTTTATAAGAGCACAAAACTTGTGCCACTTTTAAGGTCGCAAGTAACAAACTTTTTGAAATTTCATGCATCAAGAATGTGTTTAGTCTTATCAAATCAAGAGAAAATGATAAAGGTGACAACTTTTCCAAACATAAGCACCATCATTAGAAGATAAATACTTCCAACCCAAACACCACCAAGAACATCAAGATCTCATGCATCAAGAATGGAAAATAGAAACTATGAAGCACTTAAAGACAGAAACTTTTCAAAAGAATCAAGAACAACTTATGAACAAGAGCATGAATATATTTTACCATAATTAGAAACTTTTGCTCATGAAGAGCATGAAAGATTTTCTCTAGCTTTCACTTGAAGATCTTGGTCATGAGAGGAACCAAGCTTCAAGCTTTCTTGATTAAACAAAAGAGAAGAGTAGAGATCACAACCTACTGTTAAAAGTGGCAAGTGTAACATCCTCTCTTGTACGGTACTATGTTTAAGTCATAATACTATACTTGAAAGTGGTTACTGTTACTTGGACGGTCCTTGTTTGACAGCTACCTCTGGCTGTCTTCAATATTCCTTGAACTATTTGGAGATAACACGGAAATAGGAGTGAGAATTGAAATTTCTCAGTAGGATTCCTTACTCACAATATATTATGTCATCGTTATTATCTCCAGCTGCTTCAGTTTACTAAGAAAAAAGTGAACATGCTATGTAATATGCCCAATTTATTGGTTCGAAAACATATTATTCGAAGCAAAGTTTGTTTTATTCACACACTGATTAATCAAAGAAGGAGTAATTATGAAACAGTAATAGGTAAAATCAATAATAATAACAACTAGCTAGTAGATAACGATGTATGCAGATGTACAAGTTTTAATTCATATCAATACATTGGAATTATTCATTCTCTTCTTAAATAAAGTAGGAATTGAAGCTTAAGTATAGTAATCTAAAAAAAAAAAAAAAGAATAATATGCAAATATGAATGCAATAGGAATCCTCGATATAGATGCTTCCATTTCTTTTTAACTTTCCTTTTTTGGCACACCTAGGTGTTACGTATTGCCGTCCCTAGGGTACTTGTTTTTATCCTTGTCCATACTTGGTCCCCTGGGAGTCTTTGGCCATATAACTCCTGGGTAATAATCTGTTTCTCAGGATCGAGTTTGTTCCTATACAGGAATGTCGGGTTTACTTTCCCCGACCTTCCCACCGATCTATTCCCCTTAACTTTAATCCAGGGTTGGCCAAAGTATTATGAAACTTTTCTCATAACTCTTATAAATCTCATGCAAGTATGCATATGTATCAAAGTGTACTTCATAACTTATACATAAGCCTTGCCGAAATTTCGGCAACATGACGGATTATGTCCGCTTCTCCATGAATAGTGTCAAGCTACCAGAAAGATCAATCAAGCAATACAACCAACATGGAGCATCAAGTTTATAACAATAATATTAATCATATAAAATGCCAACATAAATAAGGTTTCTGCTCATTTTACTCAATTCTGCCTGATTTTTTGTAAAATTCACCATCATTTCTATTCTATTCATTTAAACCTAAATTTTGGATATGTTATAGTGCTATGTGTCTTGTTTCTAACCCTTTTGGTTCCATCTCATTTTGATTTATGTAGCTCAAATATTCAAAGTTTACTTTGGTCTGCCCTACAACTAGCCAGAAATGTACCCGTAGAAGTTAAAATTCACAAAAATTAGAAATCTAGGTGAAATCATACAAAACTTATACCAAATTGAAGCTAACATGACAAGCTTTTATTTGCAATAAGTTTCATCTTATTTGCATGAGTAGATCTTGGGTTATAAGCCCCGTAAGTTTACCCTTCTGGATGGCCCTGTTCTAGTCCAGTTTAAACTTAAAGCATTTTCATTGAATTACTAGAAGCAATTGGGACCAAATCTAAATCTGAAATTTTTATGGAATGTTGCCCTATGTGTAAGCTTTCTAACAAAGTTTGTTGCACTCAATTTAGATTTTGTAGGGTGAGTTACACCCCTTGCAACTCATACTACCCAGAAAAGAACCTAGAATTTCATATTAAACTTCAAAAATTTATAACTCACTCAATACTCCAATGGCCTTATATTTTATATGGTTGGAAAGTCCTAAATGTCTAGTTTCATATAAAAATAGATTCATCAAGTTTTGATGGATATATTTTGGTCCGTATAAGACGATCATATGGACACCGTAGACGAATATACGGACACCGTAGGGTTTTCACCCAAACAGCATCTTGCTTCTTTCTATTCTCAAATTCTTCCACTCCAACTTCAATTCTAATTCAAACATACATATTAAACCAACCTTAATTCATCATCTTTATGCAATATAGCATCAGAATAATTGAGAGAAAGAGGAACCCCAAGCAGCCCCAATCTATAGAAAGCAAAAACAGAATTTAGAATTCCTACCTTTTCTATGTGTTAAGCTTGCTAGATTCAAGTCTTGGATTGAAGAAAGTTTGTTCGAGCTTGAGAGCTTGATGAAGATGAAGTGAAGATGAGATGAGAAGGAAAGAAAATGGAGAGGGGTCTGCAGGTTTAATAAAACGAAAATTGCAAAGGAATGGTTAGGAAATTTTTGAAAACTTTTGGAGGAAGTTGAATATGATTGGTGGATGTGTTTCTTCATTCTAATTTGATGTGGCTGCACACTTTTAAGGGTTGGTGTTGTGCCACTTAAAGGGGTAGGTTGGCTGAATCTTGGCCTTCCAACCTAGGTTTCCCACAGTATAATTTCTATTGATTTGGTTCTGACAATTTAAAATACCGAAATCTTACCGATTTTCTTTAAATTGGTAAATCGATTTTGGAAAAATTCTATGAGATCTCCTATGTTTCTAATCTAGTTCCTTCAAATCTAATCTCTCTAAATGATACTTAATTGGCCTTAAATAAATGCTTAATTGAATTCTAATTAATCTCAGTTATTTGATAAAAATCGAACAACTTGGTTAAAAATGATAAAATTTTTCAAACGTTACAACGAGTTCTTGAAGGAGAAAATGAAGAAGATGATGCTCTCCAAGGTGATGAAGTTGGTGGTTTTGGAAGAACAAGGAGAAAACTCATGAGTTCTCTTGAAAATGAGGTTTGTAGTGTTTAGATCTTGTTTGCAAAGACCAAAAAATGTGGTCTTTGAAGGGCTAAGTGAGAGTTTTGGTTATGGTGGTGGTAGAGAAAGGAAGAAGAAGATGAAGAAGAAGAAAAAGAGTATAGAGAGAAGTTGGAGGATTTGGAAGAAGAATGAGTGTATGTGTGTTGTTGTTGGTTGTAACATGTAGTGGGTGAGGGGAGAAGATATTTTTTTAATTTTGTGTTAATTAAAGTTTAACGAGACAAATAGGATAATGGGGGAACAAATCATGTACTTACTCTTACATAAAGAACTCTTGTCTAATGCTTTATGTTTTAGTGATATCACTCTTTACTAAATTTGAATTTAATCATGTGATTAAGTGCTCTTGCAACTTAATTAACATGATTAAGCAAGGATTAGTAATTAATACACAAGAATATGATTAACAAAAATTAATCTTACGATTAAGCTTAATTATCCTTAATTAAACTCGATTAAGCTAATTAAGAATGATTAGTACTTAATTAAGCTATTAAGAGTATGATTTTCTTAATTAAAGATTCTCTGATCTTAATTAAGTATTCTCTTAACTTTTCTTCTCATAAGTAACTCATAAACATTTTGTTAATCTCTTAATTAAGCCTTAAACTCATAATTTCTCATTAATTGCCAAATTACTCAGGGTTACTGAGGCAATTTAACACGACAGGTATGTTCATAAAGGAATCCAAATGGTCTTGTAGGTCAGTCATTCCATCGTATGGTTCCAAATTTGTCGGGTATTTGAAATCGTGAGGTAATGGCATGTTCATAATGTAATTGGAGAATGGGACGTTGTCATGTTCATCCTGTTGATCACAGCACCATCTTTGGATTTTGGATTTCACTATTATTCTGTTGTCACAGGTTCCATTAAGAGACAACAAAAAGCTTCTTTTGTGACTTCGTTGATATTGGGTTTCGGTATCGTTATATTGGTTTCTTTCCCCATTTTGATGGTGAAGTCGATCCTACTCATAGTGTAGGACTCCTATTTGGATTTTCGCATTTTTGTCCTGCTTCTGCTGAGCTTCTTGGTAAATTTTCTCTTCTTCCTCACATTGTCGTATGTCTTTTTTTGTTTTCATTTGATTGATGGTGTCTTTCAGTTCACAAATCTTCTTGTTTTGTTCTTCCATGATTATGAAGACGTTACAGTATTTCATAGTCATCCTAGTGATCATGATACTTTCCAATTTCCTGCATAGTTGGCTATGTTTTAGGTGTTTGGTTGGCTGAAATTGTTTTCTCTAGTGCCGGAGACTAAATCAGATGCAGTTGCTCCGTTGAGAAGGGGGAGTCGATCATGTTGACCATTTTTCTTTATTTGCGAGGCCTCTTCTAGGCATTGTGAGGCTCCTAATTGGTTGCTTTGGCAAAGGTCAGGCAAAGATTCATCTTTTTACATGGCGGTGCCATGAGTGCTAATTATGGACACCAAAAGGTGAACATAATATGGAGTTCCCACAGACAACACCAATGCTCTGAGGCGACTCGGAGATGAGAAGAGGTACCAATGTAAAATGGAGCGTCGATAGAGAGCGTTCAAGGGACTCCAAACTAGTCACGTCCTCCTTTCTCTAAGGGTTTGGTAGGATACTTGCAAGGACTCTGATACTTAAGTTAGCAAGGGTCAACAGGTACTAGAGAGTAAAAGATTCGATAGTATACATGATCTCCTAGCTTGATATTTATAGCGTAGGTTTAGAGGTATTAGTTCCGTCGTTTTCGGGTCTTAGGTAATTGCTTACCCTCGGACTAGATAAATTTCAATAACCACTTCCCTAGCCTTGCCCTTTAGGAAGATGGTTTTGGATGATGGGCCAAGTTCCATTCTGAGCCATTTGGGGTTGCAATGACGTTGCCGAACTAGGCTCACGGCCCTAGTTTGTAATAGTAACCTTGGCCTTTTCAATCTTTAGATATTAATTAGTTGTTTATTATTGTAGTGAATGTTATGAGTCCATTGTATAGCCTACAAATGACTAATGAGGTACTAGTATCCATGAAAAAAAGACAATACTGGAGTAATCCCCTATTTCAAAAGGAAACCAACTATCATTTCAAGCTAGTAAGTGTTGCATAGTTGACTCATGATTGACATAGGTCTACTAGAAAATTTATTATTGTTCTTTGTAATAATTGGAGAAATGAGTTGGTAGGGTTCATCTATGGAGATAATAGAATTTATATTATCCGTACTATCAATTATCTATAGTGTAAATATATGCACCAGGATTTGGAAACTCGTATTTTTTCAATACTTGTTCTTAACTATGGTTGCTAAACTCTCAAGTTAGCTAATACCACATAAAATTAGTTAACTCACATATAAACTCTCTTCCTATCAAATTTGTATGAGTTTAAATAAAATCAGTAAATTCTTGAATTTACAAGCGAGGTTAATAGTCTAAAGTTACACTTGATTTTGCCCTTAAATTGGTCACTTTTGGGTACTTGAATTGACATGTTTATGTCATTCAGTAAGTATTGAGTTTATTACGCTAATTTTATATATTTATTATTATACAATCATGCTTTGTTAAACTACAAAATCATATACATACAAAACAAAGCATTGAGGTATATTTTTATGATATTTCTTTCATTTGTTCTATTATAAATTTAATATTGTTCAAGTTTATTAAGATTTTATAAGTTCACCTAAACTCTTAGCTTTGAAAATTTTGTTCTCAAGTAAGTTATGAGATCTATAGTTATGAGATCTATTGATCTGTATTCCTTATTTACTAGATTTTATTATTTGATATATATCTACGCAATTGACTCCTGTTGACATTAGAGAATTGTTTTTCTGGTGTCATTCATTGTCATCATTTTCAGATCTAGCTAGTTTGTTTGAATTATAAATTCCATAGCTTTTCACTTTCAGCTTTTAACTGGATTTCACTTATCTGCAGCACGGAATTGGGCACGTAGACCTTAATTTCTTAGTCATTGAAATGGCATGATGCATGGTGATTTGAAGAATCTGTCACGAAGTCCATGTTCCATTTCTTGGACAAAGGATGGACACTTGTGTGAGGTATTATGTTTCTTATTTATTACTTCAATTTAATCATTATAAGTGTTAACAGCTCTGGATGATTGAAGATTATTGAGTGAAGGTCATATATGAGTGAAGGCCTATCTATTCCTTTTCAGCTCGACCATTCTTTCAAGTTTTGTAGTACTGCAATGGAGGGGATAACAAAATGGGATCCTGTTTGCTTAAAAATATCAGACAAGGCGCAACCAATTTGGCTACCAGATGAAACTTCTTAACCAAAAGAAAAGTGTTGCATCTGCCCTTGAGGCTGAACTGGAGCAGGCTAGTGTGAGGATTTAGGAGCTTGAAACTGAGCGCCACTCATCCCAAAAGAAACTTAAGCATTTCCTGGAGAAAGTTAGCGAGGAAAAAGCTTCACGGCGAAAGTAGAGAGCCTGAGAAAATCTGTGAATACGCTGAGGACATTAAGGCAGAGTTGAGTCGAGAAAGGAAAAGTTGCCAAAGGATTGAAATTGTCAATCCCAGATTAGTTAATGAGTTGGCAGATGCTAAGTTATTGGCAAAGCGCTACATGCAGGATTATGAGAAGGAAAGGAAGGCTAGAGAATTTATTGAGGATGTGTGTGATGAGCTTGTTAAGGAAATTGGAGAAGACAAGGCTAAAGTTGAAGTGTTGAAGAAGGAATTTATGAAACTTAGGGAAGAAGTGGAGGAAGAGAGAAGGATGTTACAGATGGCTGAAGTCTGGCGTGAAGAACATGTTCAAATGAAGTTGGTAGATGTGAACGTTGCTATTGATGAGAAGTACTCACGGATGAATCAACTTGTAGCAGATTTGGAAACCTTTCTTAGGTTGGTAAATGTGAACCCAAATGCAAAGGAGATGAGAGAGGCAAATTTAAGACATCAAGGGATTCACATATGAGCTTCCTAATCCGGATGATTTTTTTGCCATTTTGGAAGATGTTAATTCTGGTGAACCCAAGGAGAGGGAGATTGAACCATGTATTACTTATTATTTGGTGAGTTATGCCTCAAAGATTCACATGGTGAGTCCTGAAGCCAATGTGATAAGTAAGGATAACTTTTAGAGACATTTGGTTGTATCTGTGGATGATAATGGTGATATAGAAGAAAATGAAAGTGGATGGGAAACTGTGAGCCATGTTGAGGATCAAGCTACTAACCAGAAGGGAGTGTCCCATCTATGACCAAGAGTCGTCAAGAAAGTAACGTCTCAGGGAGGAGTGGGCTTGAATGGGAAGAAAATGCTAGTAAAGAGACCCCAATAACTGAAGTAAGTGAAGTTTGCTCAATACCAACTAAGCAATCCAAGAAGGTATCATCCATAGCAAGGTTCTAGAGGTCAGGCCTAAACAATGTGGATAATTGCAAGATAATCTCTGTGAAGGGAATGAATGGGAGACTTTTAAATGGAAAGCTATCTAGTGGGAGCATCATGTCTCCTGATTAGGGATTAGGTAAAGGTGGGCTAAACCCCCAAGATCTTCTATGCCAATTGAGTTCTCCCGAGTCAAGAAGTTTGCATAATCATGGCATGAAATGATGCATTCCTCGCAATACACAGAAGAATAGTTTAAAAGCCAGACTCTTGGAGGCCAGGATGGAAAGCCAGAAGGTTCAGTTACGCTATGTTCTTAAACAGAAGGTTTAGATGTGAGTATATATAGGCAAAGATACCTTACCAAAATAACCAAAAAAATTACGCACATGAAGCAGTTCATTTTGAATTATGGAAGTACAAATTTGCTGCTTTTAGAAAATCTACTTAGAAGTGATGAAGGGCCACAAATTAATGCAACTTTTCCTGTCTTTGGCCTTGTTCCAGTTCTTCATTATCACTTAAATTTAAGCATTGAGCAGATCATTTTTTTCATACCATTGCCAATGCCTCAGTGATCATCTTGGGAAATAGCTTGCTTGTACTATAGGATCTTAGAAAAGTTATGAGAAGCACAATGCTTGTACTGTATCATTTAAGTCTTTGGACAAAAATGCAGGGAAACTAGATTGTCATGAATTATAGATGATAGCTTTATGTTAGGACACCCTTAGTTAGTTACAGATAGTTAGTTACAATTAGTTAGGGATTAGTATAAATTGAAGGAATAGAGTAAAGAGAAAAGGGTCTTTGATCATTTGTTAGTGAGACTTGGGAGAGTTAGAGGACTCTAGAATTTTATCGGCATCTTGCAATTCTTGAATAAGCACCAATTTTTTATTCTAGTTCTAACACTGGTATCAGAGCTCTCGATTTCAAGAGCCTGCACGGAGCTTTTAGCATGGAGAAGCAACGGAGAAGGAAGGCGTTTCCACCATGCAATGGAAGTGATGTCCAACGCTGGCTAAGAAGGGTGTGGGAGTATTTTCTTGATTACGACGTTCCGCGGGAGCAGTGGATATCAGAGGTGGCGGCGATCCTTAGCAACCGTGAATACTACTAGTATTGGTGCTGGAAAAGAGACAACCCAAGGGCCAAATGGTGGGAATTCGTGAGGGCCATCTGTGATGAGGAAGAAAAAAGGGTTAAACAAGAGATTAGGGAGAAATCTCTGATTCCTGTGTTCGATAGTGGTAATGTAGGTTCTTGGCTATGGCAGGTACGGGATCTCTATTTTATGCATGGGTCACCAAAGGCACAAAGATTCCAGGAGGTGGAGGCTGCCCTTGGAGGAAGCCATCTTGTTTGGTTCAGGTGGTGGAAAGTGCACAACCCAAATGCGTGATGGGCGGAGTTCGTGACGGCCATGCGCTAACAATTTTCGCCAAAGCCCAAGACTTATTATGAGAAAGAAAACTCGATTGAAAGAGAGAAGGGGAGAGAGACTGTGGGTGTAGAAGGAAAATGGGCTAAAGAAGAGCACTTGATTTTTCTTGTATCTACTACAGATCAAGAAACGGGTCCAAGAAAAATAGAGAGGAAGGAGGAAGAACTGCTAATGCACATAGGAGCAAAGCAAGAAGGCACAGGCTTTGCAGGTGGCAAGGAGGAGCACTTGATAGTTGTACTATGGTCGCTAGTGTCGAAGGCGGTTTGGAAGGCAACGTCTCCAGTCGCGGCAGCGAGGGAAAAGGGCAGAAAGAGTCACCGAAAGAGAAACACAAGGCACAGACAGAGATGGAGGTGATGAAGGTCACGGTGATTACAGCTACTACGAGAGCTATGGTGGCAATGCACAGAGAGAATGCTCCTTTGTCGAAGTGGCAAGCAGTGATAGGGTCACAAGCGACAGTGGTGGCAAAACATACTTCCTTTGATGGAGGCATGAGGAAGGAAAGGGGCATTAGGGCAACTATAGGGCTCCATCATCTTGGATAGTGTTTTGCCCTAATGGGCCAAGCCCAAGAGAGAAGGGAGAAGGATGGGCAGCTTGACAAAGGGAGCTCTATTGTATTTTAAATCGGCCAAGCCCAAATTAAGAGAGAGAAAAGTTTGAGTTCAAAAGTGGGAACTTAGAAGAAAGGAGATAGCATCACATACGAGCCCAACCCAATTCATTTTCAACAGCTCCAAGTTTCCACAACCTAGTGGGGGAAATCATAGTGGGGACCGTGTATACTTCAAGCAATGGGATCTAGGAGGGAATTATTTGTATTGTTTACTAATAAGTCCTTGTACTACCACCTTGAGGACAAGGTGGATCTTTAGGGGGCAGTAGTGTTAGGACACCCTTGGTTAGCTACAAATAGTTACAATTAGTTAGGGATTAGTATAAATAGAAGGAATAGAGTAAAAAGAAAAGGGTTTTTGACCATTTGTTAGTGAAATTTGGGAAAATTGGAGGACTCTAAAATTTTCTCTGCATCTTGTAATTCTTGAATAAAAACCAATTTCTGATTCTACTTCTTACACATTATCTTCTCCGCAATTTCATTTCCTATTCTAGTAGATGTGGCTTAGATTTTGTCATAGAATAGACGAGATAGGAGAAAACAAGTTTGAGTTCTGGTCCTAGGACAGAAAAATGACTGTAACGGTAGAAGCTACATACTTGGACGCTAGGATGGGACCATTTCCCTATCTTTCATTGTTCATTGGAATCATGAGCTTTGTTAACTATTTACTGAAAAACAATGAAAAAAGAGATTAATTTTTGTTGCTCTGATTCGTATATAATTGATGCACGAATGGGTGCCGAGGAAAATGGCCTTCAAGGATACCAATAGGAGAGAGGAAACGTCATGATTGGACATCTATATTAAAATAAGAAGATATAAAACTATAAAATCAAAAGGTAAGCTTTAAAGATCATCAATACATCAACTGTAGAAACGTCGGACATAAATAATTAATTTTTAAATGAAGAAAAATTAAATTATCTTGAATTATCAGCCCAAAAATCTATATATATATATATATATATATATATATATATATATATATATATATATATATATATATATATATATATATATATATATATATATATATTGGGTGCACTTTGGAGACATTTAGTACACGAACTAGGAGTAGATTTTTAAGACATGACATTTAAATGTGTTTGGCATGCATATTGAATTCTAAGAAATCTTGCAAATTACACTTGAGAATAAATAATTTATATTTGGTTGACACTCATATTTATGAGAATATTATATATTTTTACAAAAATATCTCGACAAAATGGTGGCGGTGGCGATTTGGCAATAACAAAAGGGTGGTGGTGGTGATTAATAATGTGGGTAATTTTATCTTTTTCATTTTTACAGAAATATTCCCTTCCCATGAAAATCAAACATTCCCCACGAGAGGAGGAAATATTTGGGTGCGTTTTACCTTTTAAAAAAAGTTATTCTAAAGTTAAAATTGTTTATATAATTAAAAAATTTGAAATAGATTTTTTTTTTTTTAGATTTTGATTATTTTTAAAAATTTATTCAACCATGTCAAAGTGATTTTCTTAATAAAAAAAATAATTTTTTACCTAAAAAATCATACTCAAACACACCAAAAAATGGGTCAATCTTAATTCCCCACAATCCAACTTATTTGAAAATTTCTTTCAAATTACATACCAAACATGATAATTTTACATTGCCATAATTATATTTTTGGGAATGTAAAAATATTTTGTGAACCAAACATCCCTTAAGAAATAAAGTGTATAATTTTAAGTGTTAGGCCAAAAAAAAAAAAAGATCAAGTATCATATATGTGTAATTTATTATGTAATTTTTTTTACACGATTATGATTAGATTTTTATGTTAAGTACACCCTACATCTTATTAGGAAGAGAGTGAAAAATATGGTGATACCGTGTAGGTTTAGTAGGGCAACCAAAATAACAAGCTTTCAAGATTTGGCCCTCCTATTGGGC
Source organism: Pterocarpus macrocarpus (assembly GCA_031439585.1). Lineage (NCBI taxonomy): Eukaryota > Viridiplantae > Streptophyta > Magnoliopsida > Fabales > Fabaceae > Pterocarpus > Pterocarpus macrocarpus. The sequence goes on along the minus strand of CM062513.1, from coordinate 18,678,998 downwards.
TAGGGAGCATGTTTGCTTCATTTATGGTAGTGTCTTCTGTTAGGACTTGGTTTCTTTTCTTGTTTCAACAGTACCAAAAAAATGAGGACCAAACAAAATTGTACCAAAAAAAATAATAAATCGGCTCACGTAGATTTATATGTAATTGACAAAGTTGGTGAAGTTTAACAAGTGACGTGGGTTTGTTTTCGGTTGAAGTGACTTTAAGGTTATCAAACTCGAGAGTTTAGGTAAATTTATGAAATCTTAGTAAACTTGAATTGTAACTTGACTCGTAGATTCGGGAGAGTTTATATTTTTAAATAATATTTTTATGATTAATATTAAACAATTGTAATTTTATAATAATATAAATGAAAAAATAAAATAAAATATAACCTAATAGATGACTTCATTTTTATATCATACTTTATTTCATACATATACTAATTTGTAGTTCGACAAAACCTAAATAATAACAAATAGATAAAATTAATTGAATAAAACCAATAAATATTGCATGAAATAATCAAGTAAATCAAAGTATACAACAAAAATTATCAATATTTTATATTTGAAAAGCAAAATCAAATATAATTTTAGCTCGTGAACTCGTTTGTAGAATCGATAGTTTACCGATTTCATTAAAGTTTACTTAAACTCATATAAGTTTGACAAAAAAAGAGTTTATCCGTAAGTTAATTCGTTTTTAGACGGTACGATCATAAACTCTTAAGAATTTAAGAGTTAACTTGAGAGTTTAATAACGATGAGTGACTCACATGAAAGGTGAGTTACAAAGGGTCTATCTTATCTTATTTAGATGTCAAGTAGAGAATTTTGGACTATCTATGAGATGTATAGGCATATACAAAATTTTGTAAATTTGGGTGTTGCGTCAATCGAAAAAGGTTATGACGCTTCAATAAGTCTGGATTTATGTACCAAAAAAGAAAAGATAAAAAAAAAAAAGAGGCAGCTTGGATTTATGAGAACATCCAGTTAGTGAAACTATAATAACTGTTTAGAAGAAACCGGGTTAATGCAAAGGATCGAATTTGCTTGTTCCTGAAGCCTTAAACTAAGTTAAAGTCTGCACTAAATCACTGAAAGATGAAAAATCTTAGCATCAAGAAATAGCTGGAAAATGCTAAATTTCATTATTAAAATTGAGATTTGCATGAACACATGCAAATCAACATAAACAAGAACCGCAAGATGAAAGGAACATGTCCTCTTTTGCAATATGATTAGACGAACAAATAAACT